>OY293826.1:11889280-13089280 GCA_958507055.1 Crioceris asparagi | reverse complement strand
ACGTTTTTTGCATTTGTCAAACAGTTTTATCAGACATTTCGAGCATTTTAAACATTTTGTGAGGGAATTCCATATTTAATTTTTATTTCACGATGCCATTGTCATCTGAAGATTCAGCTAGAGAGAAGTGGCGGATATAGTATGTTGGGTTGGCTCCTTAACATATTCGGCATTGAAAAAACCAAATAACAGATAATCTTTAAATTATTGCACTGTTACATTTTGAGATTTTTTTGATTGCATAAAACTGAATTAGTTCCTTTATATAAACAGTAAGCTGATTGAAAAATGTATAATCCGTTCCTTAGCACTAGTGCACGCCCTTCATCTATCTATTATTACCTACTTTTTTGACTTTTTTGACACTTCTGATTAATTTCTTATGAATTCATGTACAATGAACAATTTTACCTATATTATAATTGCTATATATGATAAAGGTAATTCCATTCTATTTCTTCTTTTTTTTTGATCACCCTGTATTGATAAATATCAAAGAAATACAATAAAAGTCAATCTTCTATAAGAAAAAAAACTCAAATTAACTTATAAATACTTCCCTATAAAAAAAGATTATTATATAGATACTGGCTTGCATACGCTATTTTTCACATAAAATTTGAAAATCGAATGAAATATAGCCTTTTAGAAAAAAGATACTGTTGCGAATATAAATTTAGTTCTAGCCATAGATCTTCAAAAAATAATTTTTCCTTGGTTAGAAAATATGCTTCTATATTCAGAACTCAGGAAATATTATAATTAATGCATATATTCAACAAAAAAAACGCAAGGTAATAGATATTTCATTCAACATTTCAGTACAGACCTCAGTTAACCCTGAAATGATATCAATCAAAATATCAGTCACTGAACTCTGACTTTTTTTTCTCAACCATCCAACAACCTTCCTGGAACACAGTTGCCCGTAAAATATTATTCCAAAATCCTTGGTAATATGTATTCAAAACGTTTCGTTTTCATTGAGTCATTATGCTTTTGAAGGGCCTTGAGGTCAATAAACACAGGAGGGAAATTGGGTGAACTATCTACGCTATAATTATAAATTTGCACAAAAAAAATATTATTTTAAATAGACATACAAATTGAAGCTAAATCACGAAGAATTATTCATAGATTCAATACTGAGCCGATATCAGTTATCTTATGTAAATTATCTTCATACTCCAAGGAATTTTTGCTGGAGTAGAAGTATATTCTATAGACCATTTTTCTAGTAAATGTCGGGAATGCTGTATGAGCACATAATCTCGATATAAATGTATTGATTTACACACATCTATTTCACCGAGTGAAAACTTTTCTGAATCTCGTACTTTATCCTAAAATAGAAGCTTTTATCCATATTTACTTTCTGCGCTGCAATAGAACATATTCTGTCCATTCAGCATTTTAAATTCTGTAATAAAGTTCCTGAATTTCTACAAATGAATAGTCAAGAAACACATCATATAATAGTTTATATAGATTGATATATTCTCTTGTTTGTATCAAAACTTAAAGAAATACTTTTGGAGTTGACCCTCAATGATTTATATAACAGTACAAAAAAATGTAAATGTAGTTTTTTAATATTCTTTTAATCATATTATATTTATGAGGAAAAAGGTCCATGAGTAAATGATGAGTTATTCCCAGCGAGACTACAAACTTTCTTAATTAAAAGTCGAATTTTTATTGGCTCAATAAAAGTATAATGGTTACCTTATATGACTAATATGAAATTTTTGAAAGAAAGAATATAATATATAATATATGTATCCAACATGTCTTTTAAGCTGAAGTAGTTATTCTTGACCAGAAAAGCATGTGCCCTTATTATTATTGAGAGACAAATAAAATTTATTTAATGACGGCAATCGTGGAACACCTTTTATTCTTAACTTCCACACAATTATGAGTATAGTTGACCTTGAAGTGTTCCTGACGGTAGAGTGTTAGTAATGATTACTCATTTACTATTATTATATTCAAATTCGACCATTAACAGATGATTATTTGATAGGAATTGAAACAATATATTAAATTTCCACTATTATATATTTTAAAAATACATAACAATTGTTTCGGCACACTGTACCTTTATCAGATGTGAGTATAAACAACGACACAATTGTTATGTGTTTTCAAAATATATAATAATGGAAATTTAATATATTGTTTCAATTCCTATCTAATATGGATTTCCATTTTCCATCAAGTATCAGCCAATACATATGATTATTTAATGTTTACGGTCATTAAAAAAAATTAAAAGATGCGCTCATATTTTTATTATCTGGTATTACACTAACAAGAAAAGTTCTGGAACAACTTGGTGCCATAGAGTATTTGATAGTTTTTTCCAAAATATATACCTATCTGATTATAAATTTGAAATACTGTGATCCTGTTTCTATTCCTTGTGTTTTTTTTTTGTTATAAATATTTTAGTTCCTTTTGGTATTTTAAATAAGTATTGCATTTGAACCAGGACTAAAGCTGTATGTTTTTTAAATTATTGTTGAAATGAAACTCTCACTATACAGGATGGTCCGAATTATAATGGAGAAACTTCAACAGCATATTCAGCAGACAAAAATTATTAAAATTTTTTTTATAAACTTATCTTTAAAAACGCTTCGTTTTGTAGATAGGGGTTGCTGAAATATTGCGAAAAAAATAGTTTTTTTCTTATTTCTAGAGAAACTCTTCTAGATTTTGCTTTCAAACTTAGTAGGTATTATTGTCACTTAAACACAAATTTATAGCATGATAAACACTTGTTTTTGTTTTACCAGTGGTGTTCGTGAGACCGTTTTAATTATTTTAAATAAAAAAATGTACGCCAATGGTTTATCGCAATTTTGTTAACAAATTTAAATATTCTGATCAATTTTTTCTCTTTAGTCTTTTCGCTAAAACAAACCGTTTTCGAAAAAAAAATATTTTTGTTTGCATGTGCACCTAATATCTTATGTTTGCAAATGTGATGTAAAATAAAACGAATTGAAATAGCGCGAATTATCTTAATTTAATTTGCAAACCTCAGATATTACGTGCACATGCAAATAAAAAATATTTTTTTCTCCAGAACGGTTCGTTTTAGCGAAAAAACTAATGAGACCATTTTTGTTTAGAATTGATCAATATATCTAAATTCATCATTATTTGAAATAATTAAAATGGTCTCACAAACGCCACTGGTAAAACAAAAACAAGTGTTTATCATGCTATAAATTTGTTTTTAAGTGGCAATAATACCGACTACGTTTGAAAGCAAAATCTAGAAGAGTTTCTTTAAAAATAAGAAAAAACAATTTTTTTCGCAATATTTCAACACCCCGTGTCTCCAAAATCAAAGCGTTTTTGGAGATAAGTTTGTATGAACTTTTTTAATTATTTGTATATGCTGAATACGCTGTTGAAGTTTCTCCATTATAATTCGGACCGCGCTGTATATGAGTAAAGTGAGTTCATTATCTGAAATTACGCCTAAATATTTCATGGCTTTATTTGCATTTATGTTGTCGTCTTCAGTATTATTTATCTGTATGACATATATAAGGGTTTAGTCTATTTTTCTGCTATTAGCATTTAAAGTGTTTCTCTTGTGTAAATAATATATATACTTCCGCAGCTCTTCTGACAATTTCGATGATTTCATCAACGGCATCCACTTGTGTTATCAAATTGTCTGTCTAAAATATTTTCTTTTACGTCATGCAGGCACATCAGTTTGTGCCTAGAAAAAGGATCCATCACGGGCTTAGCCCCTTTTCTTAGTTATAAGTATTTTGTCTTTTACATATTATCCTGTGGAGTTCTCCCAATTGGAGAAATAATGACATTGTGAACTCGGAGTTGCTTGTTAGCCAATCAGAATTTTGATCGCAATCCTATAACAAAGTCTGTATATATCAAAATCTACATTTATCGCTATCCAGCTGTTTCTATTGGTGTTCTCTATCATTTTCTGGACCATATTTTAGATTCCTTATAATACTGGAATAGGTATTTCCTTTTTTCCAGGAAGATTCTTTAGAATAGAAATTTATTGATCCCTCATGACATACAAGTATGTATAGAAGAAGTCAGAAAAGGAAATATTACATTTGATCATTCAAGAATTCACTCCCAGCATAATAACTTTTTCTAATTAAAATATTTCTTATCACTTTTTGAAACATATTTATACCTAACAACCTAACTAGTACAAAAATGATTATATAACAAAATTGCCTGATACAAAGGACTTGTTCCATACTTCGCTTTATTATGAGAAGGAATGCTGTGTCACATTTCCTGTGGACTATTCGTGAAACTGGGAGGCTTCTCCATCAAATGTTCATTTTCTTTAATGTAAATCAAACTCCTTAGTATGAACAAAGAAGGTAAGGAGAGGATTTCATTCTCCTTGAAAAAATTTCTACAATTATCTTTGGGTTTGAAATTAAATATTAGGCGTAGAATTCTTTTTTGTATGATGTATGAGAATCAATAGAATTACCCCATAATAACACATTGTGATTCAGAAAACTATAAACTAAACTATAATAAATACTCATAACTGACTGATTTGGTTTTTTATCCTTATTTTTGCTTATGACATAAAAAGAGCGAGCTAATTTTTTACAACTGAATCACAATGATTGCTCCGTCTCAGTAAGTAATCCAGGTGTACTCCTAAAAAAATTACATTGTCTTTCGATAAAATTTGGTGGTTCATGCACCTGATAACTATATATTAACAATCATTATCCCTGTTACTGAAGCGAATACTCTCAGTTTTATCCAAGCTTAGAATTATTAAGGCATTTGAACTGCACCAATCCAGGAACTTTGTAACTAGTAAGTTACAAAGATCCCTCAGTCTTCTAGCTGAGACCACTACTGATGTATCATCAACAAATACAATTAAAATTTCAGGATCTCTGTAGTTAGGTAGATCAATTATAAAAAGCAGAAGCAGCAGCGGTCCCAAAACTGATCCCTGTGGAACCCTAGAGTATATACCATGTTCTTCGGACCTACAATTTTCAATGTTAAGAGAAATATATCGATTTCTCAAGAATGATATAAACCATTGAATAAAAATACCACGAAAACCGATATTATATAATTTAAATTCTAAAAACTCGAAATTTATAACATCAAATGCTCCTGAGAAATCAATTTTGGAGGATTTAAGACAGACCCTTCGCTAACGCTCTTTAGACCGTAGAACACTTCAAGAAGAAGAAGAAAACGCCTATAAGATTGTGATCGTTCATTAACTTTTACGCAGATACCTTTAATGTTTTATATCCTCATATCCTCAGCTGCGAATTAGTATATTTAGGACCTAAATAAATTAGGAAATAATTTTAACATGTCCTTATTTCCACTTAATTGCTATAAAAGGTTGGGTTCACTGACTTAGATTATAAGATGTGTGAAATAGTGAATCTTCGGTCTTTTTACATGTAAATCTTCAAATCAAATGACTTGTTAAATGTGATGATTGATATGAAAGCAGCTGACCTTTTGGGCTTTTAACATAAGAGAATGGTATATGTCAAGATTAAACAATGTTGATTGGAAAAAGTTGTTATTGAGAATAGGACTGAAATTGCTTTATTAATCAAAAATTACAAAATATGAAACCTTGGAATGATAGGTGGTGGGTAGACAGAATTGAATAGAATTCCATTGTTAAAAACAAACATAATTTGACTGAATACTCATTTATTCCAATAAATATATTTTTATAAAAGTCCGTATATGTAGGGATAACTTTTACAATGTCATATGCCGAATTTGACTCAAGCAGACTCATAACAAAAGCAAGATTAATCATTATTATTATCATGACAACAATCTTGAAAACCATACGCCGTCTTAAGCTCTAAGTCATATGACGATTGTCAAAAGACTATTGATGTTACTTTACTGGAAACTTGGAAACGACCATTGTCATTTTGACATAGGAAATTGCATAATCTGAATAGAAATAATCTATGTTTAATAAATACAAACGATAAATATATTATTTTCAGATATTTCTACCATTTTCGAAATAATAGATTATGCTTCAAATTGTATCAATATTAAATGAAGAACGCCATCTAACAAGACATAACGAAAACTATTTTCAGCCCAAGGTAAGAAAATACTCACTTTCGATCCTCCAGGCAGGGTCGAAAATCAAGTTTTCTAAAAGTGAAGTATAAAAACTATATTTCCAACTCGCATTCTTTTGAACTCTACAAATCCTGTGACTGAAATAACGAACTTAGAAGGTCTCAACTTTGAAAAATCATATCTATTTTGAAATGAAGAATTATTTGCACTCAATAAGAGAGCCGTCAAGACTAATTATTCACATTCTGATGCTATCGCCATTTTTATTTCCTATATTTTTTCAAAAAGTACCAATAATTTTTTTTTAAATCAATGCTTTTGCTTTCTTACTACAATGAAAATTGGGTTACCTGTATTTTACTAGATACCCATAATTATTTTGGCATAACCGGAAGCTAATTCATAGTTTATCATGCAGGCAAAAATGACCCTTCTTAAAAGTGGATTTCTCAAGGTCTGTGATTTTATTACCTATTCAAAATGGATCATCTTATTTATAGTACACCAGACAGTTATGACAATTAGAAAATCATCGATAAACACAACAAATTATAACTACGCTACAATGAACTCTTTTGAAATGGTCGCTATGATATATTGTCATATCAAAACGAAAAATCCTTATATAGATAAAGCTTGTTTCCATGACATAATTCCAAAAGTTTTCAATGATCTTACTTTTTGGTAACGGGTAGACACTCTTTTCGATCCCAGTGAAGACAGGTCTACTTCAGGGAAGCGACCCTGCCAACGTGAGCTCTGGTTTTCCCCCATTTCCCTTTTGGGAGAGAATCAGGTCCATATCATCCACATCATCCCATCTCCAATTTAATCCTAATTTTATCATATCCTGTCCTATTTTTGAAGCTATGACAAAATAAAGTTATTTGTCCACTACAAAAAATCTAGTATTTACTTGGTATTTTCATTCGCTTCCATAAGAAATAAATACTATTCTGAAAAGAGAAAATTGAATTGTATATAAATGATAATAATTGAAAGTTTATACTCCAAAATCATCAACATTTAAGCTCGGGAGATTATTATGATACTAATAATTGTTTTAGCAATGATAATGCATGTCAAATTGGTTTATAAACAAAATAATTTAAAAAAATTATTTTATTTTTTGAGGTTAGATATAAATTATTTTTTTATCGGTATAATCAAGTAGTACAAATAAAATGCTATTCAAGAATAAGAGCATTTCTGGAACCCTTCAAATGTGGTGATAAATTTTCGATAAAATTCATCTAAGTAGTAGTGAAATACTTGCCAACTTGACAGATCTAAACCGGAAATCATTTTATGCTATATATATACATATATATATATATTATAATCTGCATTTTATCCCAATATATACTGGCCAAAGAAAGCTCATCTTAAATTAAATATCAGCTAAATTGATATAGATAAATCTTCTATTTTATTGAAGAATAAAACAAAAACAACAAGGCTTTAAAATATTTTCTCATTATTTCCAATAAAAAGATTCGCATGTAATGACACACATTTCTCTGAAAATCCTCATCGGAACATTTGGGATCAATATAAGATATAAACGACGCCAAGCACGTTTCCAGGCCCAAAATCAAATTTCAAGTCTTGAGCGGTCTGACGTGCAGAGCTGAACGATGAAAATACTGTCTAATTTATCATAAATATAATTATACAGAGTGTTAAAATTCGTTTTCAACACATAGAAATGAACAACTGAATATCTGCCGAATGTATCTGATTTTTCGATAATTAAAATTATGTTTCTTGTAATTTTTGTCCTCATGTTATTTTAAAAATAGTAGGATATATGATTCAAAATATTCATCTATATGGGGTAGAATTGACGTCCTAATCTAAGGTTCTCCCAGCCACAGTTGAAATATCCCAGTAAGTCCAAGCGCGGTTGCCAAGTGAATTGTTTTACTTTAAATACTTATAATTGCTTTCAGGTTTGAATGAACATTTGGTAAGTCGAGAACATCTTGTTTAACAGAAGTGACTAGACACGAAATATACAGAAATAGGGCCTCTTACACAGTAGATTTTCCGTTTATTTCTATATCTACATTAGAATTTTACTTCGATTGGCAAACAGTTATAAATCTTGTCTTGTTATCAATAAATGAATCTTTGATCAGAAAGGACGATAGCGTAGATAATTTCCGAATGAAGATGACGGTTAGAATGTTATTATCTAAGAGTAGTCGCCTTTTTGTATTTTAAGTACCGAGAAGCAAATTTGAGCTAGCTATAATTCAATATTTTTTATTCCTATTTCCTGGTACAACATACGTACGTGTATTCTATTTTGAAATGGTTTCAATCTATCAAATGTTTTGTCTTGTCTGAAATGAAAACTATTGTGGGAAAAATAATTACAAATTGCTACATAATTGTGATCTTGTATTAAACTTGAATATTTATTGTTCAATTTTCTACTTAAAAAAAGAAAACAGTTTGTTCTAAATATACGAACTGAAGTAGAGGTAGACGCGGTAGAATACGAATATATAAATTAAGGTTATATAAGCTTAGTTTAGGAAAATTCTAATGTTGAAATCATTGAGATAGAAATAGAAGGAGGAGACATCACGTGACTAAAGCGGTATCAGGTCAGCCATATTGGTACGACTTTTGTGTCAAGATTGTGTTGTTTGTTGTGTGAGGGTTATTTTTGGTGTTTTATTGTGTATAAAGACTTTTTGCTTTATTATTTTGTTGTTTTTGGAACAATCAAATATGGTTTCTTGTGCTGTACGTAGCTGTTCTAGCAGAGACTCCGTTGATAAAAAGAAATCATCGGGAATAACATTTCATAGGTTAGTATCAACAGTATACAGGACCGTAAATAAAAAGTTTTCGATTCTGTTGGCATTTCTTTTAGGATAAAATTTCTGATAATTATATTTAATGTGTATAAATTATTTGTAGATTTCCTAAGGATCAGGACAGAAGCCAAGTTTGGGTGAAATTTGTTAATAGGGGGGGCTGGCAACCCACAAAATATAGTGTGATTTGCAGCAAGCATTTTTCCGAAGAATGTTTCGATAGAACATCTCAAGTTTACGTCCATTTAAGACAGGATGCGGTGCCCACAGTAAACCAGGTAGGTACCTACACCAAATTGTCAAAATTAAAAGCCTATATTAAATCATAAACCGCAAAGAAGGATACTCTCAATTCAAGGTAATAATGTTTTTCGGTTAACGAAAATAGTTTTTAAAAAGTTTTATTACAAGCAAAGAACAGAATGAAGCTTAGGTCTAATTTACATGTATTCATAATATAGAATAAATGACTTATAGGCAAACGCATGTGAAAAGGTTCTTCGGCCGGTCTCACAGAGCACTTTTAGTGTGAGAGCGGACACGGCTTTTTATATTGTCAGCGTTGTCGCTCCCATAAATAGGTATAAATAGTAGTTTTTACATAATATTTTTATACGAATCAAAACGAACCTAAATATACTTTTCTTCCTATTTGTCTCGTAAAGAAAGTACCTATTTTGGTGGTCGTGAAACTAAAAAAATATTGCAAAATTTAGAAACAAGTTATTGTATTAACAAAAATTAATTCTTGGAAAAGAGGATTACTACAGTATGTTTTTAATTTAATAGAATTAATTAAATGTTAAGTTAAATGTGTCAAGTTCGTTTATCTAAATCAAATTCAAAGATGTATCTTCGTTTCCGGTTACATTCCATTATGCGATTTATTTCAACGATTAATTTCATTAATTTTTATTATTTTGTTTCAGGAAAAATCGCCAATACCATGCAAAATACGGATATTATCAAATATATTAATAAAACCAGCATTGAATGTAACCAAGCCAGAAGCCAGTACATCTTGGGCAGTGCCACCTCAGGTGCATTCTGAAGAAGTTGAATCTAGTTCTCAAAGTTCAACTCCTCGAATACGATCTTCAACTCCTACAACACGAGCTTCAACTCCTACAACAACATCTGTTTCAACTCCAAGAAAAACGAAATTACTTGCCAAAATACAGCACATTCAATCAATAAGTGACAGTAGGAAAAGAAAGCTGGTACTATTGAGAAGAAAATTTGCTCGCAAGGAAAAACAAATTTCAAACATGAAATCCATTATTTTTGATTTAAAGAAAAAAAAAATCATGGAAGACGAGAGCTTGGATATGATATCAAGATTGGGGGGACCGCAAGAAATGTATATTAGACTATATAATAAAAATTCTAAGAAGGCCCTACCGAAAAAATATTCTGAGGAGCTTAAGGTTTTTTGCCTTAACTTTACACTACTATTCACCCGCAGCATATAAATATGTTCGAAGAACTTTCAACACCTGCTTGCCTCACACCAGGACTCTCAGTCGCTGGTATCAAAGTATAAATGGGTTACCTGGGTTTACCACTGAGGCTTTTGATGCATTACATCAGAAAGCAACTAGCTCCAGTGCACCGATAGTATGTTCCCTGATTATGGACGAGATGGCTATTCGCCAACACGAAGAATGGGTTCCAAGTCAAGGAAAATAGTTTGGTTATGTCGACATGGGAACTGGCTCAAACGAAAGCACTATAGCTAAGGAAGCATTAGTTTTCCTTTTGAACTGTGTGAATGGAAACTGGAAAATTCCGGTGGGATATTTTTTGATTGCAGGAATAACAGCTGATCAAAAGAAGGGATTGGTTTTGGAGTGCCTCAAGAAATGTTATGAAGCCAGAATAAATGTTGTAAGTTTAACATTTGATGGTGCTCCGGCAAATTTAACCATGGCCAATCGACTGGGCTGCAACTTGAAACATGGATATCTAAAAACTAGTTTCAAACATCCCTCTTGTGATGAAGAAGTTGCAGTTTTTTTAGATGCGTCACATATGATAAAACTAGTCAGAAACACATTAGGAGAAAAAAATTCATTCGTCAATAAAGACAGTAAACTTATTGAATGGAGATATTTTAAAAAACTTCACGAGTTACAAGAAAGTGAAAGCTTTAATTTAGGAAACAAGGTAAAAGCTACTCATATACACTTTCAGAAACAAAAAATGAAGGTACGCTTAGCTACTCAGGTGTTTAGTGATAGTGTAGCTACTGCTTTACAATTCTGTGCAGATGTGTTGTTACTGGAGGAATTTGAAGATGTTGCTGCAACAGTGGAATTTACTAAAATAATGAACACATTGTTTGATATTTTAAACTCACGAAATCTCTTACAATATGATTTCAAAAAACCTTTGTCAAAAATTAATTTTAGTGCTATCAGTGACTTTTTGGACAGTGCAGATAAATATTTAAGTAGCTTGACAACACATTTTAATGGTCCATTATTATTAGACAGTAATAGGCATACAGGATTCCTCGGGCTTAAAGTCTGCATATCTAGTACTAAATTATTATTTAAAAGTTTAGTTGAAAAAAAAGAATGGCTAAAATTTAAACCAATGTATAAATTTTCTCAAGATAATTTAGAATTATTTTTTTGTTCTATTCGATCCCATGGAGGATATAACAATAATCCCACAGCAAGACAATTTCAGTCTGCTTATAAAAAAATGCTTGTGCATGTTGAAGTACGTGAGAGTTTCCGAGGAAACTGTATTCCTTTAGAAGAACTTAGTATATTAAAGTGTAATACTGTACAGCAGATCAATGTTACCTCCAAAGAATATTCCTGTTATGGTGCCGATCTAGACATTAACGATTCCAGCATAGTTGAAAATGATCATGATTATCTGCCTGACCCATTGTCGTCATATTCTAAATATATAATTTCTTATATTGCAGGGTATATTGTTCACTACTTAAAGAAAAAAATTGTCTGTGAACAGTGTGTTCAGTGTTTAACCAGTGAAACTAGAGATTTATTCTTATATTCTTTTATTGATTTGAAAAACAAAAAAGGTCTACAATATCCTTCTGAAGATGTATTAAAAATATGTTTCAAATGTGAAAAACATTTTAAGAATAGCTTAGCTATTTCAGGCTTAAATGGCATATGTATTAATTCATTGAAACTCACAGTTTTAAAAGAATTTGTGTCCACAGATGTGTTTCACAAATTGATTGTTCACACTTTTGATCACTCTGTGAGTGATAATCACAGAATTTTATTGATAAAAAGTATTATAGAAAGGTATTTGAATATTCGCATGATTTATCTTAGTAAGAATAAAGTAACGAAGTCGGCTATAAATAGTATAAGACATCACAGTAATAAAATTGTATTATTTAAAGGCCAATGATGTATGTAAATAAACATATTTATAAAACATTACTGTTTAGCATTTTCATTACATCCCCAAAAGGTTTATAATTCCAGTTATTCTTAATTATATGGCTGTTTGCTTTTAAAACAGCTAATTGTTAAAAAAACATATCTGAAAAATTAATACATTCAAATGAAAATCTAGTCCGACTCTGTTACGCCGCCACATTGTTCCTACTATAAGCTCCGCCCAGTGATACCATTATTTTGTTGCGCTATTGAATGGTAATGACGTCTCCAGTATATTTTACCTCAATGGTTGAAATGAACTACGACATGAAATTATAACAAAATATTTTCATAATATTATAAAAAGATTCGGCAACGCTGTGGCAAACTGCTGGTCATTTGAGCCATATTTGAGCATGCGCGGTAGAACCTGAAATTAGGACGTCAATTCTTCGGAATTTCATTTTATTGATTCTTAATGATTCAAGTAAATTCAATTTTAATCCTTTTCTTTTTCGGTATGTAAGATTTTGAAAATAACATTAAATGAGATAAATCATTGAGATGTAGGGCATAGCTTGAATTCTTTTGCATATGAATAAGCTCTTGAGTTCATTGATACAGGTTTTTGAAGATGTCTGTTAACCTACGAAAACCTTTGAGCAATCGAGGCAAGTGAATTTTTTTGCATAACTGTTTTCATTTTTGACCGAAGAACCCAAACAGAGGAGGTATACAATTCGACTGTCGGCTTTTTTTGGTTCGTGCGCTTATTACATGTATATATTAAACGTACTTTACGTACTCCAATTTTGATGATTTTTGATTCATGTGAGAGAGGATACTTGAGAAATGATCCCATATTCCTGAAAAGTCAAATCCGAAAACTCCTTCCTTTCAAAAAACACCCCCGAAGGAGGCAATTCTTCTCGAAAATCTAAAATCTGAGGTGTCAGAGTTAAAGATAGTACAATATCCGGATACGTTTAAATTGAACATTTTACCAAAAGAGTTGGTTTTCTGGTTACAGTTTTCTTAGAGTTGCAGTTTTCGAGTTACAGCGGTGGTAAAATAGTAAGATCTAAAATACTTATGCGTATATCCGCCGTGATGTTTTGACATCTCTAAATAATAACAAGTACAAGAAAAGAATATATGTACCTACATGGGTACGTATTAGTGAACGTTCAACGATTTTCTTGACTAATGTTACCCTCAAAAGTGTAAGATAAATATTTTTTATAAAAAATTGGACCGACGTTATAAGTTGGTGCAAAGAAAGATATAAAATAATATTAATTCTATTAGTGCTGGTACTTGTGAAGTTGGTGCCAAAAGTTATCAATTTAACTGCAACTGCACAACTTCAAAAGTACCAATAAAATTAATATTATTTTGAATTTTTCAGTGCACCAACTTTAGAACGTCGGTCCAATTTTTTTTAGAATATATTTATTATGATTATGATTATATTGGATAAATTTATCAAGAACAATAAATCAAATACTCCAGATAAATTTAAGTCAGATGTTTATGAACTCACTTGCGGTGATTGCGCGAAAGTTTACGTAGGTCAAACTGACAGAAAATTTCAAAACCGTTTCAATGAACACAAGAGCTCATTAATATTCCTAAGAAATAATTCTACTCTATACTCTATACTCTATACTATACTCTATATAACTTCAAAATATTATAATATTAGTAATTAACCTTTATTTTAACTATTAACCATCCTTAGTATTCAAGTAGGCATTATCCTTAGAATTTAGCTAATGCTCATATTTGAAAAAGGCAGAGTATGCTGAAACAATATATTGGTATTGTGTTTCAATTTTAAATTAGACATCTTGTAATAAGGCTGTGCACGATGCTTGTCTATTCGAAACTATAGATTCCTATGCGCGCGCACACGTACTCGTATATAATAGAGAGAGAGAGAGAGAGAGAGAGAAAGAGAGAGAGAGAGAGATCCAGTGAGAGAAAGTTGCATGGTGAGAGCGTAACGATTTTTCCTTACGTGACGATTTCTGCTAGTCAAGTCCTACTGCAAGCCGCGTTAAGGAACTTTCCAATTAAACATTTTTTATGTTTATGTATTAATATTTTCTATTATTTCGATATGACTTTTCTTATTAAACAAAATACAAAAAAAAAGAAAATCACATTAGGCGTTTTATGTTTATAGCAGAAAATTAACTTTCAAATAATAACAGTATAGCGATGTGATCTCAAAAGCATATGATAGAATTTTGTAAGAAATTATCGAAATATCTTGTATATTGTGAGTGAGGTGATTAAACTAATACTGAGTTCTTTCAATACTACAAAACAAAATATTCATATTAGAGAGTATATTAAATAATTATTACCTACCTGATTTTCCAGATAATAAGTGAGTAATCATCACAGAATATAAATTTAGAATATACTTTGCAATTAATGAATATTCATTCAGTGTGAAGCAACAATAAATTCTCATTGTACATGAGTAAAAAGTTGTAAAAAATTAAAATGATAAATGATACTGTGATAAATCAAGTACTTATTAGCTAAATGACATTCCTCATAATGCACCCATGCAACTATTACCTAGTTGAATGTGAAGGTGTGCAGAGAAGTGATTTAACTTTGTAATTAATATTGACAAATATTGATGACCCCCATAATTATTATTAGCTGCTTAGGTATTCAGACCGTAACTTTAGCATGGCTGCACACAGCTAATCCATGTTTGTGCTCCAGTATTCAACAGATTCGCATTTCATTGGCATACCCAAAACAAATTAGAGGTAGAAAATAATTTGTGATACCGATAAAGTATAAAATCCCGGAAGTATGTAAATATTTTGGTATAGGATTCAGCAATAAAGCAAATTCGATTGGTAGATGTCAAATATTAACCCAATAATAACGACTGTTCCATAAGAACACCGGTTTTGAATTGCGCGCCATTTCCAGTGTTGGGATTTGACATTGAGAAAACAATTGACATTCGTTAGTAGACAGTGGTGTAAGTTTTGCAGCCACAGGTCGTAAAATGCGTACAATTATGGGCCATCGAAATGCTCCAAATGAAGCTGCTGTAAGAGGATTATTGAAAAAATATGAACAAACTGGGTTTGTTAATGACGTGAAAACAGAAAGACGCAATCCTCTTAGTTGCTTGGCTGAAAATATTGCAGTAGAACTGCAGCAATATTGAGAAACGTCCACCACATTAATTTGGCATATAGCTCAGATTTTTAACAAAAGATTTGAAACTTCATGTATACAAAATTCAGTTCATACAAGAGCTAAAGCAGCAAGGCAACGCAGAGCGTTTGTTGATTGGATTTTAGAACAACAAAAATTGGATGGTGATTTTTCAACGCAAATCATCTTTAGTGACTAGGCTTATTTTCATCTTGATGGCTTCGTCCATCGACAAAATTATCGCCTCTGGGGTTCCGAGAATCCATGAGTGATTGTCGAAAAATAGATGCATTCAAAAATAGTCACTGTTTGGTGTGTATTTTGGGCTGGAGGCATCATCGGACCATTTTTCTGCGATGATGCGATTGGTCAAGCATTAACCGTGAATGGTGATCGTTATCGTGAAATTTGTATCTAACTTTTTTGTGCCACAGTTGCAAAATATGGATCACAACAGTATGTGGTTTCAACAGGACGGTGCAACATGGCATACAGCCAGGGAAACTATTGAATTACTGCACAAGTTATTTCCTGGCGGTTTTATTTCTCGTCTCTTGGAGACCGGCATTGGCCGCCCAGGTTCTGCGATTTGACACCTTTGGACTTTTTTCTTTGGGGTTTTTTAAAGTCGCAAGTTTATTCCAACAAACCCACAACAATTGATGTCTTGAAATAGGAAATTCGATGCTGTATCACCAAAATACCGCAAAATTTATGCTCAGCAGTAATTGGACATTTCATTAAACGGGCAAGCCTGTGCCAACAAAGCCGAGGCGGTCATTTATCCGATATCTTATTCCATTAAAAACCTCATGATGTGCAAATGTGCTTGCACTTCATTATTCAATAAATATTTCAAACTTATGCTGCAAATATCTATGTTTCATTTCAAACTGGCGTTCTTATTTCTTAGATGAAGTGCCGAATCTAAGGTCAGAATGTTGAATCAGTACTGAAACGCAGTTTAGAATGTTGCAGTTAATCAGCCAGACGAGAGTGCCAAGTCAAAGGTTAGAATGTTATTGTATTGGGCTCATTCAAAATAATAAGTTAAATAAGATCAAAATAGATATTGATAAAATATATAGAACAACGACAGTTGAAAAACTTGTTCGTATCTTGATTGCGTATATTTTGTTTTAAACAAATATTGATGACTGTCAAGCTCCGTTTCGTTTCAGTTTTTACCCAATTACGGAGCTAGACAATTACTCAAATATTATACTTGGTAACTCAATTACAAGTTATGAGATTATGGACATTTCTTAAAAATGGATTGTCATTTTATTCTATTGTATTTATATTCTCTTGTAATTATTGTAATTGACGGATAAAAATAAATTCGCGTTAGGTATACGAAATATGTGTGGAATCTAGAATTGTAAAAATATACAGGGCATTCCATTTCAAAAAATGTCCATGATCCCTATTAGTGTCGTTATTCAATTCAGCAATTTACTGAAACATTCCAACCAGCGGTTGAGCACTATTTAACAGTTTGAGCACTGATTCGGCAAACTACGCTTGGCTGATTTAAAGCACGTTTACAAATCATCGAGTTTTTGCCAGATTACGATTCGATTTTACTTTTCATGAATGGCAATTAAATTTCTATTCTATTATTCACACGCTCATGAATCGTGAAAAATCACGAATACGTCCTATACTTGCTAATCCGAAATGATGAATCGACGGACCTGTTTGACGGATCGTTCCTTTATTTTTGCGATTTGTTATTAAAAACGGATGCACCTAGACCTAGTGTGTTCTTATTTTCCTCCAATTGAAACGACGATAATACCAGCACAAAATTAGAATCATATCAACGTCAATGCTGTTCGGTGGTTAAATCAACAATTCACCTAATCAAGATTCGAATTGTATTATATCACTATAATTGTAATTAATCACGAATCGTCAAAGACGAATGCTTGTGTGAATGGACTGTGAAATCCTGAGCTGTGCTTCGACCCTTGGATTCAGTACTTCATCGTTTTCGGTCTCTACCAGAATGTTTAAGTACATCCCAGAATAGAGGAGTTCACGATACTTTGTCTGCTTTCTGTTGATTGGGTTTTAGCCATAGCTCGATGACTAATAATCTCATATTGAATCAAGGTTCATTCTTAAGTCTCCTTGTCCTTTATAAGCTTCAGATGCTTTCTCCCGACTGAATCAGTCCAATTAGAACAATTGACATTCGGTGCCGATAAAATGGTGAATCAAATAGGAACTAACTAGATTTGAAAAATATTGGTGGATCGAGCTCTGTCTAAGTCAAATAGTAAATCGAAAGCAAGGGCTTCAGTTTTAGGGTGATCTATTGTTGGTTGTATTATTGTTATAAGATGACCATCACAAACAAGCACACCATACTATACGAACACCAGTTATTATTTCTTATTCCAAATACTTTATTATGTTGAAATAAGTCGAAAACTATTACAGTAAGCTTGAGAATAATAAGATAATAAGAATAATAATAAGAAAAGAACAAACTTTACTTCCTTATACAACTTTAGAACACCCTGAATATGAATAAATATATTATCGTTTAAAGCATATATCAAGTTGATATTCTTGGTAAGAAAATAGTTATTGAGATCACCCTTTACCTACAAACTCAAAATAAACAGTTAGTTGCCTTTTATACCCTTTCTACCCTTTCTAATATATAAACGTGAAGGAATTTTCATGCCACCTTGTATTACAAGAAGCATGCAAACATCGCGATAAAATCTACAACCACAAGAACTAAAGAGCAATAATTTCAATTCTATCTCATGTATGTAGCGATCCAGTAGGTACAAATAATGCTTGGAACATTTTCACATCTTTGTTAAACCAAGTCATCGTATGATTATGGTTAATCCGTGAAAACACACCCGTAAAGATAAATGCATTTCTTTCAATCACCAACACCTTTTTACTGATCGAAAAGTGAGATGACTCAAGAGAATCTCAACACGAACAAATGATGCCCTCGATCTTAAGAAACGATTGTAAATATCAAGTCATAATAATTCATGATATCGATAATAACCATTATTTGCCCATGTTATTTATAACATTTATTAAGAAAATGTTCAGATTAAATAATCTTCTCTCATAAATCTAAAATACCTATTTCCTTAATCACTGGACTGACTATTGATTGAAACCTGCTCATATGAGTGCATATTCTTAACAATAACAACAGTATTGTTATATTTTTGAATTTAAAGCCTTTTTTGTTATCCAGGAGGTAGAAGATCAACTTCAACAATATTTGACCGACCACCATGAAAATTGTTTTTGGTATAATAAGGTATTTCGCCTATAACTTCAAAAATACTGTGTTGATCAATGCAAATCAGAGCATTCTTAAAGACCAAGCTCATGATTATTCTAAATAGATCTCTGGTTGGATCTTATTATCTCCAAACGAGTTGCACTGTTAAAATTAACTTTGTGAACCCGATCTATTCCATGTACACGTCTTTTTAGAAGGACTAGCTTTTAGAATCATGGAACTGTCATCTCACTGAAACGAGCTTGAAAATTGATACCAGAATTTAAAAAATAGATAATGTAGAAATCGGTAGGTACAAATGTTAGAATAATAAATGTTCTGAAGGCACGCAATAGCTGAAGTAGATAAAAGGTAAGATGTACTATGTTATAGTGCTTTCACAATAATTCACAAACAACACGTAGGTATATGAAGGAAACAATTGTTCAAAAATAAAGAACGCCACCTTCTTTACTATAGGTTACGAAGGGAAGATGTATGAAATACAGACGCCTAGAACCGTTCACCTGCAGTTAATTGTCAGTAAGAAGAAGACTGACGTAAAGAAACGTGTATTCTTGTTTTGTTTTATTTGGGTGTCCCATTTTGGGTAATTTTGCGTGGTATCTCCGTTATTTTTATACGTAGATAGTTTTCGCGACAATGTGCTACTTTTTCGTAAAACTAAAGATGCCTTTAACAAAATTTTCATAGCCCTTTTAGTTTTTAAGATTTTTTAAAATGTTGCATTTTGGGACCCTCCTCTTTGAGGCTTAAACATTGATTGATTTCGAGATCTTCTGGAGGGTACATTGAAATTTATCCGCCTCAAGATTGCCAGACAGTCGATATGATTATTCAGAAGTTTAAACAAAAATGATATGGAAGCACAGTTTCGTCGCAGATCTAAAGACGTGAGATTGAATTGATTATTCAGCAATTCATCCTCTATACCCTTTTCAGGGTAGGAACTTTCTCTAAATCTGAATCTTTTTTATGTGTAAGGTACAATGGGTACCATATGATACTTGCATACTCCATCTTAGTTCTTACAAGTGAAATGTATAACATCTTTAGAGAGTTTACATTTGTGAATTTTTTGCAGTTTCGTACTATAAAACCATAACCTCATGGTAGGCCATGGTTATTGTTTATGACAAGAAGCAAAAATAAATGTCAAATATTTGTTTATCTCATGGGTTTCTGGATGGAGTTTTGGTTTATAAAGCAGTTTATTTTCGTTCTTTTGATATTTTAATTAATTGATATCTATCAATTTCTTCAAATAATGGCAGTGTATGAAAAATATGATATGCTGGTATGTTTTAGGTATAAAGAGTAACGAAAATTTTGAAGAAGCTTCGAAATTATATTTCCAAAGGTAATTAAGCTATTATGGCTATGAAAATCTCTATTATCAGTATAACTTTGTGCTTGTTAGATATCCAGAAAGAAGGTAACCATTTTTTGAGATATTTTCTCGTTTGAAAGCAAATTTAGTAGAGCATGGATCATTTGTTCTTCCGCGTCCAAAAATACACAACAAATAGAACAGGGAAAGAAATGAGATAGATGTTTCGGGATATATAGAAGCAATACATTCGTCCTTGGTGTGTCAAAAAATGGCGCTCAGAAGATCTTGAAGACATATAATTATACTCCAAACAAATGTAATATAGTTTGATTGATTTGATGTTTGAAAGGGCACAACCAGGACGCGTTGGAGTTGGGGTGTCATGTTTTATTTTGGGCAGACATATATAGAGATTTTTGAAGGAGGTCTTACAGCACATAGGTACCTAGAAATTGTTGAGGAAGTTATTCCAGAACTGCTCGAAAATATTCCATTAGCCCAATATAATGCTCTTCGGAGGCTTCTTTTGTAGGAAGGAGATGGGAATATGGGACCATTTCTCAATTCTTCTCTTCTAAATGTGCGAAACATCATCAAAATCTGAGTATGTTTACTATATACAATATACAGCGCGCACACAAACCAAAAAAAGGGCAGACACTCGAAATGTATACCTCCTCCGTTTGGGTTCGTCGGTCAAATATTATTCTCTGGAATTTTTTAGCTATCGGTGTCCTGAGCTCGCTTGACTGGAGGCCACCAACTATAACCAACAACCACTGTTTGACAGCGTGTGTATCCGGTCGGTCCGAAATAGCGAGAAAGAGAGAGAAACAGTGAAAAATTCCAACTATATCCGCTTACACATATATTATATCGAAATGGTCGTACACAGCTATTCAGGCCACGACAAGGCCGTCCTTGTAAGATGTAAGAGTATAAGTAAAAGTACACTATGGATAAAGTAGGTTATCATTGCTGGTCTGTGTGTATTATTATTGGATATTTACGGTACGACAATGTAGTACGGTGGATTTAGATTCATTTTTGTTATGCATCTCAAGTCTAGATAGTTAGATACCTGCACCACGTTGCAACATGCAACAAAGATCAGTTATGAGGCGCATTTTCATGGCTCGATCTGAGCTAGACGATTTGAGATCGATTATTGAAATCGAAAGCAAACTGAAAATAATATGTAAACAACGTTTCGACTTGGGCGTTCGGTATAGTGAGCAGTCGATTCGACGGTAGACGGAAGTAAAAAGACTTAAGAAGACCATCTACTTTTGGTCGGCGATCGTTCTCGAACGATTGGAATGTAACGGGTAAACTCTGTTGTATTAAATATAAATGTGCATGTCTCAAATGATCTGTATCTTCCACAACCTATTGTCGTAGAAGACTTTGTAATGCATCATCTCAGTCAGAGTAGCAACCGTTGATGAAATCTCGTCTGAATTATCGAAACTGAATTGCCGTGATGTTATACATTTTGATTATATGTTATAATCGAAAGTAAATAGAAACATATAACATCCGCTCATCGGTTAACTTAGATCTATAAACATTCTTTGTGTACTTTATTTTGGGGAATGTTTTCTCACCCAAGTAAGTAGGACAAAATACAGAGAACAGCTCGCGTGCAAATTCAAGCAAATTATCAAATTGTACCAGTGGAATTTTGATATTCGTTCTTAAATTCCATTTGAAGTTCTATGGCTACATTTTAGAATTTTTAAAGATCCTAATTTCATTCGCAATGACATCAAAGTCTAGTAACGAATATCAAAATTTATCTCCAAATCACTCAAAGCTTCGATGGCTAAATCGACGAGAAACTGTCTCAGTAGTGTGGCTGAAGGTGTTTAAAAAGTCGTGAAACGGAATAATTGTTATTGCTGACTAACACAGCCATTCGCTATTTTTTAAATAATTCGGAAAGAGGGCGATGCAAAAATCTGTACAGGATATTTCTGTAACTAAGCCTATGATATGGTAAATAACTTTCTCTAATCTCTTCAATAAACTCGCGGAATTGTCTGTCATTCATCCCAGTGGATTTGATGAAATTAACTACTGGTATTAGTGGTTTAAGAACTTCAGACATATCCAAACATTTCCTGCACGAGGACTGTTTTTAATGGATGTTTGCGCTGAAGAGATTGTAGGTAAACGTGCTCCGATTTTCATGATACTGTTTTTAAGTCTGACATTAAAAAAAAAATATATTAAGTTTCCAAGTTACAACAGTGGTAAAATCCGAAATATGATTGTCTCCGATATGTGTTGGTGACATTTTTTTCGAAAATTGAGAATATGAGACGGCTAATTAAAGAAGATATATGTAGCAACATTTAAATTGAACATTGAAAAAATACGGTTTCCGAGTTACAGCAGTGGAAAAGTCTGGAATATATGTATCTTTGCTATGTGGTGGGTTCAATTTTTTTTCGATTGATCAAATTTAAATTGGACATTTTTCACAAAATGTACGGTTTCCGAGTTACAACCGTGGTAAAGTCTGAAATATAGTTATTTCCGCGAAATTTTGAAATCTTTGTTAGAGAACGTTCAATAATTTTGATGACTAAAATATTTTTATAAATAAATCACTTCAAAAAGATGTATTCTCTTTCGTAAATATATTCGTAAAAACATTTTTGATAAAAGCTTTATCTACTGACCTAAAATAAAATTTTGGTCATTGAAATTTATAATGTATCTTCAATATTTAAAAATAGAAACTATTCCAGAGGGCATTTTTTAAATCTCTAGTGTACCTAAATCAAAAATAAAACGAATTTCCATATTGGCACTCCATCTACAAATTTTTCGAATTTTAACAGTTGAATTGACGAGTTTCGTTTTGTTCCTGCAGATACATGGAATCATCTTTTTTTTCTCATGCTCCTCTAAACTTGTTACTTTCATGTCGCATCTGCGGAAAAGCGGCAGCCCCCAATTCAATAATTCGCAAAACTGCATCATACAGTCAACTTTCTGCAACGCTGATTCCAGATGTCATGTCGAATTCAATTTCAAGAATATGCAGCAATACGGCATTAACGAGCTATGGATAAATTTCCCTGCAACTTTATTTCATGGAAATGCAGATATTTGAAATATAGATAACTAGCGTTTGCCCGCGACTTCGTGCGCATTCCATTCCATTCCTTGAAGTAGTTTTATCGTGTGATGCATGTACAATTATACAGAAAGACAGACAAACGCGATAAAATGTAGCCTATATTTTAATGTTATATATATATATATATATATATATATATATATATATATATATATATATATATAGATTTGTTGAGAAAATCTATGAAGTCTTAAACAAATACGTTTGAAATAATGATTTGTTCTATCATCAGTGCCAACTCCAAGAAACTTTCTAGTTTATTGAGATAGAGTTGCATTACTTCACAATTGTTTTTGATGTACCAAAAATTTCAAACGTAGCCAAATCCAAATTATTTAAGCCGGCTACTCCCTACGCGCTACTTGTCAAGTTACTTGACTTGGAATAAACTTGCCAGGGTTCAAGTAAATTGTACACATCACGCGTGCCTCGTCAACTCGGAAAATTTTTCGGGAAGTGCAAGTCGGTAGGACAAGTACTTGCTTATTGTACAATTGGACAAGATGAACGAAACGACAGCTCTAGCAGCTTTTGTGACATCAAGTTGTGGCTATCTTTTACTAAAAAACAAGGACCGAAAACGGATAAAACAGAAGATGGTGGGTCACATTTCTTAACAGGACTAAAGATAGGTATTTAGGTATAGAATGATCCCAAATGATTTGCTCCTTCTGATAAATAATAAAAAATTTGAGTGTAATTTCGCTAGTCTACTCGATAACTATAAATTAAAAATGCATGCAAAACTACATTTGATTCATATTTTATTTCTTCAGGCCTGGTAGGGAGCTGTCTCCCTTGTCAGGCAGAAAAAAAAAAAAAAACTACATTATGTATTATCATAATTAACCTCAGCTGAAGACTCGCGAGTAAATGCCTGCGTGCCCGCGTAATGTAGCGCTCATACTTGCGTACTCGTAAAATTCGACTCGAGGCCTTTGACTTGGGCCCAAAAACCGAAAAACGATGGGAAGTATAAATATTTTTTACAAAAAATTGGACCGACGTTATAGTTGATGCACTGAAAAGTATAAAATAATATTACTTCTATTGGTGATAGTACTTTTGAAGTTGTGCAGTTGCAGTTAGATTGATAGCTTTTGGCACCAACTTCACAAGTACCATCACCAATAGAAGTAATATTATTTTATACTTTTCAGTGCATCAACTATAACGTCGGTCCAATTTTTTGTAAAAAATATTTATTTCACACTTTTGAGTGTAACATTAGTCCCGAAAATCGTTGAACGTTCACTATACCATATCAATGAAGATAATACTTATCCTATTACCCACGTATATTCCTTGCATGTAGTGGTTATTATTGAGATCTCAGAACATCGCGGCGGAAATACGCTTGAATATTTTAGTTGTTACCATTTAACACCGATTTAACTCGAAAACCGTAATTCTAAGGAAAAAATGTTCATTATAAATGTTGCTACAAATAATTATATCTTTCATGTAGTATCGAAAAATTTTCAATTTTCGAAAGAAATTGTCCTCTCCACATAGCAATAATACATATTTAACATGCGTCTATCTCGAAAACCGTAACACTTTTGAAAAAATGTTCAATTTAAACGTTTC
This sequence comes from Crioceris asparagi, assembly GCA_958507055.1. Taxonomy (NCBI): domain Eukaryota; kingdom Metazoa; phylum Arthropoda; class Insecta; order Coleoptera; family Chrysomelidae; genus Crioceris; species Crioceris asparagi. Next base: position 13,064,394 of record OY293826.1, on the reverse strand, counting down.
CGGATATTGTCCTATCTTTAATTATACCAACTCAGATTTTCGATTTTCGAGAAAATTCGCCCCCACCACCCCTTCGGGGGCGGTTTTCGGAGGGAAGGCGATTTCGGATTTGCGTTTTTATGAATATGGGACCATTTCTCAATCCCCTTCTTTCAAATGAATCCAAAATCATCAAAATCGGAGATCGTCTACTATAAAAAAGGCGCGCACGAACCAAAAAAAAAAAATAAAGCAGACAGTCGAATTGTATACCTCCTCCGTTCGGGGTTCGTCGGTCAAAAATGTACTCGCCGAGTCGGCGAATCTCGAGTCGAGTCTCCATACCCACAACATGCTACTTGCCTAGTATATCGCAAGTACTTGACAAGTAGCGCGTAGTGAGTAGCCGGCTCATCCAAAAATATGAAAAAAGTTAATATTAACTTGCACTATTTTCGAGATACAGGATGTTGAAATTGAAAAAAAATATTCGTTTGTTGTGAATATCTCCGGAACCGTTTATCGTATAGAAAACGGCTTTTGTAATTGTCATAGTTGGTGAAGATTTTGAAGGAGTAGTGGTTGTTTTTCTTCCAATTCCTAAGCCAATGGAAAAAGTATGGTTTTGAGGCACCCATTTGAACCGCCAATGTTTTCTACACAAAAAAGATACTGTTGGTCGATCGTTTTCAACTTTTATGTTGAAAAAACACGATCAATTTTAGCTTTTCTTACTTCTTCTAACGTTTACATAAATTTTGTTGAATTTGTAATTAAAAAATTGTATTTCAAAAAATTGACCGTGTTTTTTCAACATAACAGTTGATTTTTCTAGAAAACGGTCGACTTTAGAGCTCACGACCAAAAGTACCTTTTTTGTGTATAAAACAATGGGCGCCTCAAAAACGTACTTTTTTCACTGGCGTAGAAATTGGGGAGAAAAACAACCACTACTCCTTCAAAATCTTCACCAATTATGACTTAAAAAAAAAATCTGACTCAAAACTTAGCTTATTATGATTGGAAAATGCTTACAAAAGCCGTTTTCTGTACGATAAACGGTTCCGGAGATATTCACAAAAAAACGAATATTTTTTTTCAGTTTCAACACCCTCGAAAATGGTGCATTTTAGAGGGTAAGTTAATATAAACTTTGTTTCATATTTTTGGATGAGCTATCATATTCTCAAGTCCTGCACATATACTATGAAACACCCTGTATATACAAATAAGGACTTTTCGTATGACCAGGAAAATCTCGAAAACTATTTAACCGATTTCAATATTTTTTTAATTGAATTTTCTATATCTGCGCGGTTGACATAGGCTATATTTTATGTTCTTTTAGCTTTTCTAAATTAAATAAATAAATAAATATATAAATAAATAAAGATTGGGACTACTTCTTAGCGGCGTAGGTAATGCCTTGCCATTGCCTAGCGACACCGTCTATCGACAGCTGATGAAAATCGTGATTGCTATAGCAAATAATGACTGTTATTGTTATTTTTTCTTTCTTTATATCTTACTTTGTTTATTTTAAAGTACTGAAGTTGAAACCAAAAATTAACTACTTGAACCATAATTTTTGCTCTAGAAAGTTTTTTTTAATGTTTTTTATAATGTGATATGTACGAGTCTTTACTAAACCGATTGCTGCAGCAAGCCACATAGTATTAGGTTAATACCATGATGTAAAAAGTTACTATGGTTAATACATTGTGTACAATAAAAAAAAAGTTGGTAGTGGCTATAAGTTGTTTTTCGGTATATATTTGTGTGCAGTATGTCACTGGACTAATTTATGAGAGTCTGTCAGTGCGCCTGGAATTTAAAGGTAAAGGGTTCCATACCGGAAAATCTCAAAGACACATGTAGGGAAAATTATCATGCTGTTCTCGCTTGGTGCATGTCTGTGGATGGATTTGGAATGGTGTTCCGACGTTCGGACTGGTTCTACGTGCAAGTAGGTCTCATAGGAGGTTTCCATACTCAAGACTTTTGATGACGTTATGTTTTCGTATCACAAGTGCCGGGTAAAATAGCTAGTTTATCATATTCAGCCTTCAAAACATTTGATATGGGTAAATAAAAATAATGATACAAATATTTAATATTGAGTTGGGAATAAAAAGTACCATCAAAATAGAATTCTAAACCTAACCTATAAACTTGACGAGAGTAATTAAATGATGAATCGATTAGAAAACTATATAAAACTGTATAAAAAATTTAATCGATTATCTAACTTTAGGGCATCCTGTATATAAATAAAAAAAATTAGAAAAATGCCCCGTGTTCAAATTACTATGATCCTATAATATAAAATTTTAAATCCCCTGATTTTTGCTAATATGGCAATTCAACATTTCTTTAGAAACTATCAGAAAATTTCTATATCTCGAGAAATCGTGGCAATTTGATAATGAAACTTAATTCATTGGAAATTTGTTGGCAAGTCTGATCTAAAAATTCCATTTACAACATTGTCAAATTTACATGTTGTTTCCACTAAATCTTCCAAGGTATTTATTTAAACACCCTTTTTGAATTTTGCGTATTTTATTTAATAATACAAAGTTACATTTTTTAACTGAAACAAATCAAACCCTATTCGAATCTTGAATCAAATTTTAGTTCTGAGAATTCTTAAGTTATGTACCTACATACTTAACCGATATTAACAGAATTCAAATAAAATTTTGTTAGAATCCTAAGATTGTAGGTGAATTTGACAATGCTGTAAATGGTATTCTTAGATCAGACTTGCCAACAAATTTCTAATAAATTAATTTTCATTGTCTCCAGATATAGAAATTTTGTGATATTTTTTAACGAAATGTTGAATTGTCATACTAACAAAAATTAGAGGAATTAGAATTTGATATTATAGGGCCATAGTAATTTGAGAGCGGAAAATTGTATACACTAAAAATAAACATAGCATTACATTAAAAAAATAAAGTTAAGGGCTCCATAGGAAAAACTGAAAATCTGGCAATGTTGCAAATATTATTTTTAGATCCGGCACTACTGATAAGAACCAAATTTCATAGCTTTATGTCAAGCCGTTGCCTAAATATTCGGCCGTTCCTGTATATAAATATCACTTGAATAAAATTCATATTCTGGCAAAACACTGTTTGAATGAGTAGGTACAATCACTGAATTCTACTATATCGTATATATTATATTTTGGATTGCCAATAAGGGTTTCTCTCATCGCCTTTTAGGAATTAAACCTATTAAGATGAATAAAGATTGTTCAGAGCTCAATATAAAATAATCTGGTGTGTCCACTCACACGACTTTCCTACCACTCGCAGGCGAATTCCAGTAAATGAAAAAATGTACACTATTACAATACTCTCCTTACTTAGCGACGATAATAGCGGTATTAAAGTAAAAATCCTCTTGTCAAATCGTGCCACCACTCATTTTTTCAGCTTGTCTAGGCAACAACAATGGTCATGCAACATTTTTTCGCAAGATGAAACGTTTAGCCAGAATCTGAAGAAACATGTGGTAAATACGGAATTTTATTCAAACATAACTATTTTTTGAGCTTTTTTTAGAAAATGGCGCTATATGTGGGTGGTAAAGGGCTCTCAGAAGAATACTTTAGGCAAGTTTAATCAAAATCCTTAGAGCCGTTTTCGCGCTATAGTCTTGAGCAAATCACTTGGCTATAGCTCAACACCCAGTGTATACTCTATTCTCATTCAGTGCCACCGGCGAGTGATATAGGTACCAAACAAAATAAAAAAGAAAGCAACAAAATGCACCTACCCGTTCTCGAGATAATGCTGTCACTGACAGACAAACAGACAGGCAGACAGACAGACAGACCAATGGCTGAAAATATGTTTATTAGAATTAGAAAACTCGGAAACGTCAACATTTGTAAAAATCTCGATACCGAAAATTTCACACGATTACAATACTTTCCTTATACAGCTACTATAGTAGCGTAGGAAAGTAAAAAGTTATATATCAAATCAATTAAATATTATCAACTTATTTCCGCTCATGTCGTCGTTCTCCTAAATTTAACGCCATACCTAATTCAAGGAAATGAAGCTCTTCTATAACAATCAAATAGAGGGCAAAAGCTTTATCACGAACTAAGGTTAAAGCTGTCTCATTATTGTCGAGAAGACTGGGTAGTTTAAAAGAGACGCTAAGCTTCGTGGCTCATCCTGTCGCCTCCATAGTCTGGATGTAACTTTTCATTGAAGTTTCTTCTTACTGCAAGTAATTATTGTATTAACAAACAACAAATTTCACTAATTAGAAACAGGGCTGCCTTTTCCAAGACAAGTTTCAGAAATAAGAGAAGCATAGGTATAAGATTTGCATATTATGTTGGATGAAAATAATAAATAACTAAAACAGAAATTAAAAAACTGACTCAGAAAGACGCATAATATGTGATAGAGCTGGCTTAAAAATAATCTATGGAAAAAGCATATTTCCAAGAGGCGCCAAATGAATTCGTGCACAATTGTTTGCTGCACCTTGAAAAAAAAAACAACAAACAGATGTTATTCGCGTGGCTGAGAATACTCCTTGCCACGAGGACTTTGAAGAAGTTTTCAGAGAGTGAGAATTCAATGAAAATCACTTCTCAAGATGGAAGTGGCAATGAACTTGAGACTGTGATGAACGAAAATAATAACAGAAAATAAACGGTAACAATAATTGTACAAGATTTATACCCAATGTTCAGAGATATATCCATGACGTTTTGAACATGGTCGATATCCAACTCTAAGTCATTATATCATTTGGAAATTGATTATGTACTTTCAAATTGACAAGTCCCAATTTTAAAGTGCTTATTCTCATTTCGATAGTGATTAGTACCATTTTGAAGTTGACAATGTATATCGAAGGATCCGAAGAAAAGTTATTCGAAGTAGGTAGGCTCATGGTGCAATAAGAATGAGATCTTATTATACCATGATAATTAATCGTCATCAATTGTCATGTCATAATGAGTGTGTTCGGATTGAATCATCGAACGGTCGATGGCAGTTTTAAAAAAGTCACATAATAAATAAAACCATATGCCTCTTATGTTGGAAGATTGTTCAATATTATAAAGATTCATCATGAAAATAAAAACTGCACTTTATAAATTTGTATATTGTTTAATTCTGGTTTTCTCAAAATCTTTTCTGTCACGTTCACGACTCATGTCATTGCTTTGCAGGGTTGCGGGTTGGAAGATGTTTTAGATGCAATTCCAACCTGAATTTATTAATTTTTAAAAGCCAGTTTCTAACTTTTCTAAACATATGGCTGAAAGGCCAATTGAGTATTGAAACTGCTAGACAATCAACTGGAAAGGATTCAAATACAAAAATTCAATTAAAACTCACGTAAGTCACAGAATACTAAGACAAACTTTGCTTATTACATATACAACAATTTATCTGTTTGCAGGTGCATTCAAAACAAGAACTAGGTAGGTATCAATGATCTATTAACAGAGATAGACAGAACACTTCATTGATAAAATACGTTTTGTTTGTTGACAACATCTTTGTGGTCCAGGGGGGGTGAGCTGTAGAAGCGGTCAGAAGGGGGGATAGAATGATTTTAACTAAGCCCCGTCTCACTGTACTCGTCTTTTCGCATAGAAAATATGACACCAATGGCGTCTCGTTCTTTTAGGTTTAATTTGCTATACGTCGAAATAATTGATACCACAAAATAAATCTGAAGCTTGGTAAAAAAAAGTCAATATCCGAAAGTTGTATGTTTCAGCAAATAAACTTGCTAAATTTCATGTGTTCGTATAATAATCGCAAGGAAGATTTATATCCATGTTCCGCACGCGTTATAGTTTTTGACATATATACCATTATATACATACTGGCTTAAGTTTATCTTCTTATCAATTTCAGTCCTATCCCGTACTAATATTATTAAATAGGTGTGTAGGTATAATTCTTTTTTTAAAATCTAGGATTTGAAAAGCGCAGACAATATAAAAATCTCTTTAATAAAATTTCTTTACTACGCCCATGACCGACGTTTATGTCAATAATTTTCTTTCAAAATTCAAATATATAAGTTACCAATTTTTAATTTAGACGGCTACTTACCGATGAAAAGTTACTTCTGGGTTCGTGTATTCTATTTTATTGCACAGTTTTCAACGTCTACTCATTTTTTCAAGTTTTGAAACCAAAGAATATAATAGAATATTCAAAAACAACCAAAACACCAAGTATTTAAATAATGGCTAGGGAGAAACTGATATGAGATAAGGCGTGGCCGAACAAGGGATGATGTCAACACAATATATTGTTTACAGTTCCGTCTACCTCTGTTTATAGGTCATTGGTAGGTATGTATTTACATAATTGGATAAGTGAATTGAAACTGAGAATTGATGAACTGGCCGGAAATTATCTATTCAATTCAGTTATTTCTAAATTTTATAATATATCCAATGTGAAGTTCAAAAATATTTGGATGGACATATAGAACATCTTAAATATTCGTTGTCACAAAACCAGTTCAGGTTTAGAATATATTTCTTTCACTGTTGATCAATGAAATATTTCAGCTTCAAAAAGTGACCAGTGAAGTTTCAATATTATTTCAGATGATTTAATTAAAGACATGCGAAGAAATTGCACACTCCCAATGAGTTTTTTTGATCGCTGGATAGAAAATGAAGCAGTTGAATTTACATTTACATTTCCAATAATGAAATACATAATATGGTAGAAAGAACAAACTGACAAAATATTTCGCATCTAGAACAAAACACAAATTTCAAAATACTTGTTGAATGTATTGTTTATAGTAAAGTATACACGGCCAGTATATTTTGTTGTTGGAACATTTCTATTTCTACCGATATGCTCAAAATATTTTCTCCTGTATTGCTTCTATATTCTAAAAATTTCAATTCAATATCCCTTAAATGGGATAATTTTGTCTTTCAAAGTGGATCAGGGCCATGAGAAAATTCAATACTTAGTTTTAGTAGATTTCAGAAATAGTTATGCTAATAATAAATAGTTTTTTTTAGAAATTCACCTAACTGTTTTGATTATTATTTATTATTATATTATTCACGCATAGCCTCTTTTATTTACAATTTACCATAATAAATACTCCCGGCTCACTGAAAAATAGACGTCATAAACTATCTCCAAATTGCTTCTAATAAATTTTCCTATGCTCTCTGATCGTTGTGATTATTTAGATTACTATTTTTCTCTTTCTTATCTTTGTCAAAAAATTTAAGACACGTGACAAATCCTAAATAGATTTAAATATTATATAATTCAACTAGTATCTTAGAGCATAAAAAATAATTTAGAATTCATTTACGGAAGAAAAAAAAGTAGCGCCCAACGTGGGGCTCGAACCCACGACCCTGAGATTAAGAGTCTCATGCTCTACCGACTGAGCTAGCCGGGCTTGCATATCCAATGGTAAATGATTGTATTCAAACCGTACGTCAATAATATAAACTTGACAATTGATTTATTCCTATTTTTAGAGAAAAACTGGGAATGTGGATACATGAAATCACTGAAGTTCGATGTCTTTGAAATTCTAACAGTATTGCCAAAGTGCAGAAAGTCGCATTCGCTTTACCTAGTCTCTTTTCCTAACACATGTTTTTTGTAAAAAAAAATAGAAACATTAACTACCGTCGTTTTAGGTACATTTCTATAAGAAAATTACCTGTTGCAAAAATTTCAACGGCGTGGTGTTATAAATGTCGGCACGACGCTGTGCGGCAAACTGAAGATAGGCAATAATCTTGAAATCATGATATTTGTCTAGGAGGTGGTCCTTGGTTTAGTAATCAATCTGAATAACCATTTATAGTTGTATTATGCAATATTGTGAAATTTTAGGTATTGCCCTAACAGTTGTTGACGTTATTAAATGGCGTAAGGGGTGTTTGCCCATGCAGTAGTTGTTGTCGGCACAGTTAGACATCCTAGCGTATGTAGTCATCTTGATTATGTAGCAATTGAATTGATATTCAGAAATATCATAATGCTCATAATAGGATAGGTATTTCTGCAATGTGGATAGTTTATCATGTATTATTCGTTTTATATAGTATTTGTTCTAATGCCTTATTTTTGTTATAATTATTTCATGTGTATCTCATTTATTAGTTCTAGAAATGGTAGATTTATTCTCGAACCTACCAGTAACGACCTATATGTGAGGTACAGTTTGTCACACTATTGCTAGTTTGACATGCCTCTAGACAAGCGTCTACAATAATCATAGAACATTCTCGATAAATGTCATATCCAGATTCAGATATATAAGGCCGTGTCGATCATGGGTCACAGTCATTTTATTGAATCATTCAATGGGAGTCATAAGTCGATAGTAGTTGAAACGCGATAGTCAAAGTGACAAGTTGTGACAGTTGTATAATACAGAAGATCATGTATACGGTGTTGAAAATAAACGTTTTAGAAGCAAATAAAGTAGAAAAGAATAATAAATGCCTAGATAATAAGAATGGAATCATTACATAAACAGAATAACAACAAATAGATAGATTTGTACGAATAACAAGTGACAAATTAAAATTTACCTGTTGTCTGAAGAAGTACTTAACGTCTATACAGTCAATAAATTGATCAGTACGAGGATATATAGATCAATATAATATTGACAATAGGATACTGAAATTCGTTTTCACTTCACGTCTTAAAGCGTTTCGCATGTTTGCTACTTGACGATTCAAATTAAGGCTAAACTATTAACATTTTGGACAGTTTGGTCGCATACACTCAAAAATAACTGAATCAATCACATTCAATTATTTCAACAATATTTTTGTGATAGTATTAACCTTTTTCTTAATCGAGCCTCGCTCTCATTAACTTACCGTATTAATGATCATTTAAGGAGAGTTACCAAAGATAGCATTGATTTTATTGATTATTTCTTTGTAAAGAACAAAACATAGAAGTAGCTGAACACAATTAAGTACAAGAATGGAAATATAATTAATGAACCCGTGGTAATCCGGCCCCAGTTTAATCCGGCACCCCTTATAATCCGACATGCCTGCAACACAGCACATTCAAGTTTCGCGGCACCGTGACTTTTGCTGGACGCGTATTTTCTCATTTTAATTATTGTAAATACAACTGCGGTGCCATACCGTAGTATGTAGTACATACATGAAAGTTTGATCTTAGCATTTTTAAAACTACATATATATCCATATTATGTATGTATATAAACATATAATTTGTCGGATTATAAGGTATTCATTTTCAAACAAGTTCCGGACTACGAGGGGCGGTGGGAGTACTGTATAGTCTGACAAATTCGGTCATCCGACACCGTCTTACTAAACGTTTGTCGGATTACCGCGATTTTACTGTGAAAGAAATATTGACAAAAATAGTTAATAATAAAATTATTGCTCGTGTTCGGTGGTACAAATATTGACAGTATATAGATATGAAATATTGACGGTCAAATATTGATCAATATATTGACCGTGTGCGGTCCGTGTATAAGAAAGACCGATGCAAGGGACAGCCTGAGGATATTTTTTAGTACTTTCACCACTTACGAATTGTCGATGCATAGGTAGGTACAAATTATTCAAAATAATTGGACTGATGGATTTCACTGATCATAATATATGTAACATCTCAATTCACCACTATTATTTATTGCAAAAGGAAAATCGAGCAACTCCAGGTCCAACAAAGAAACCATTATAACATAATTTATTGTCGTTCAGCAATCGATAGTTAACATCATCCATCGGGTGTATGAGGTAATATTATCAACACAACAGACTTCATAGGTATATACCTACACAACAACAACAGCAACAACAAAAACAACAACTTGACTTTCTTCTAATTTAAAGATTGGTCTGCTGATCTAGTAGGTACCTATATCGGCGGCAACATTGTACAATAGTGAGAGGCAAAATCCGTTTCTTGGCCACCTTCACACCGAGGTGAACCGCCTGCTGGGATAGTGCGCGTTAAATATCTCCTGCTAGCTTATAATTTACAAATGTGGTCTACGTTTTATAATAATATAGTGAAAAAAAAAAACTGGTAATGCACTATGCAATATAATTTATCATTCAGCGAATGATACTGAGTCAGTGAGGCAGCGTTGTTACATACCTATAGGTGGTATACGTCTCCTTATTTCCCTTAGAGCTTGTTCTAATGCCATCTAATGTTTTCCTCTTCTTTTTTGAAGGTTTTTGAATTTTAGCGTTTTGAAAATCTTTCAAAAAATGCATCAAATTTTGTATCCAACTGAGAATAAATATTTTTTACCAAACACTGGATCGACTGGTACTGGTACTGAAGTTGGTGCCAAAGTTTTCTATCTTACTAAAATTGCACATAAATTTATTTCACACTTTTGAGTGTTACATGATAATTTTTTTACCAAAAATCGGACCTACCTTAATAGGTGCACTGAAAAATACAAAATAAATAAAACTTTTGGCACCAACTTTACAAGTACCAGCACCAATAATAGAAATAATATTATTTTTGACCGACGAACACAAACAGAGGAAGTATACAATTCGACTGTGCTTTTTACTTTCCTACGCTACTATAGTAGCTGTATAAGGAAAGTATTGTAATCGTGTGAAATTTTCGGTATCGAGATTTTTACGAATGTTGACGTTTCAGAGTTTTTTAAGACTAATAAACATATATTCAGCCATTGGTCTGTCTGTCCGTCCGTCCGTCCGTCTGTCTGTCTGCCTGCCTGTCTGCCTGTCTGTATGTCTGTATGTCTGTGACAGCATTATCTCGAGAACGGATCGGTGTATTTTGTTGCTTTCTTTTTTCTTTTTTTTTATATCACTCGCCGGTGGCACTGAATGAGAATCCTGTGTACACTGGGTGTTGAAATATAGCCAAAAAACGTGATTTGCTCAAGACTATAGCGCAAAAACTGCTCTAACGATTTTGATTAAACTTGCCTAAAGTATTCTTGTAAGAGCCCTTCACCACCCGCATATAGCGTCATCTCTAAGAAAAAGCACAAAAAAGAGTTATGCTTGGATAAATTTCCGTATTTTCCACATGTTTCTTCAGATTCTGGCTAAACGTTTCAGCTTGCGAAAAAATGTTACATGACCATTGTTGTTTGTCTTGACATGCTGAAAAAATGAGTGATTTGACCAGAGGATTTTTACTTTTCTACCGCTATTATCGTCGCTATATAAGGAAAGTATTGTTATAGTGTAAAATTTTTCATTCAGTGGAATTTGCCTGCGAGCGGTAGGAAATTCGTGTGAGTGGACACACCAGATTTTTTGGTTTCTGCGCGCGCTGTTTATAGTAAACGTACTCGGATTTTGATGATTTTTGATTTATTTGAAAGAGGAGAGTTGAGAAATGGTCTCATATTCATAACAACTCAAATCCGTGCTGGTAGCAAAAGTTTTTAATCTAACTGGAACTGCACAACTTCAAAAATACGAGCACCAACAGAATTAATATTATTTTGTATTTTTCAGTGTACCGACTGATGAAGTCTGCCCATTTTTTTGTAAAAAATATTTATGTATTTTTCAATGCACCAACTAATAATGTAGATCCAATTTTCCAATATTTATTTCACGCTTTTGAGTCTAACATTAATCACGAAAATCATTGAATGTTCACTTATGCCATTCATTATCCATGTATACTTATTCTTTGCTTGTATTTGTTACGAGTATTATTTGGAGATTTCAAATTTTAACGTCGATGAAACGCGAAAACCGTAGGCTGGGCCGTAAGTCTTTTGAAAAAATGTTCAATTGAAACGATTCCGGATATCTTCTTATCTTTAATTCTGCCGTCTCAGATTTTACATAGGTAATTCAAAAAATGTAGAATACAAAAGTTGTAGGCGTTCATTTCATCTCTTTAATTTAAACAGGATGTCAAAAAAATTAGCAGTGTCTATTTTGGCAAATTGGACTTCCTGTATATTATTAGATTTTTGAATTTTACGTGAAGTTCTATGCAAATTTTATGTATTCTGTTTCTGAGTTACAGCAGTGGCAAAGTTTAAAATATATGTATTTACGCGATGTTTTGAAATCTGTGAATAAGCATAAGCAACGTATTATCTTCTGAACGTTGAATGATTTGGATAACTAATGTTACTCTTAAAAGTGTGAAATAAATATATTTTACAAAAAAATTAAAAATATTTATTAATCTATGAATCAAAAGCATGCATACTTTGATTAGTGATGCTGCGAGACTGGTCTTGGTCTTGCAGTCTTGGTCTTGGTCTTGCAATTTTGCAAGACCAAGACCGAGACCAAGACCGTCTATGCAAGACCAAGACCCAATACCAAGACCAATACTGGGATGCAAGACCAATACCAAGACTAACCTGGTCTTGGTCTTGGTCTCAATCAAACACCAAATTGGTAGGAAACATATTATTTTACTCAATGATTAGATAAGAAACGCTAATAAATAACCTAATTAATTCAATCTTTGAACTCCCTTATGATTGATCTTTATTTTACAGATTCTAAAAATATTGAATTAAAAGTTGTTGGGTGAAAAGCGAGTTCATTTTACCCTTCTAGGATTTCCCGATTTCAAAAAATTCTTAAATACCCTTTACCTATACCGTAATTTCAACCCTTCTAGGATTTTACTTACCGAGCTGTTTTCAAAGAATCCCGACAGCTCGTAGCCAGGGGAAGGTAAACTACACGGTTTTTTATTTTTATTATTTTTTCTATCGCGTAGAATGTTTTAAGCAAACGTTAAAAATCATCTACGAATCTGATTTTTTTTTGATGACATTTATCCAGTGGCCACTTTTGGAGATATTTGAAATTTTATATTGCCCTTATTTTGAAACTATTTTTTCGATCATGCTCATTAACTAACTCAACTGAGATATTCACACGACTGACTTTTTAAATAGATACCTAGTTTTATAAATGCGCGTATTAAATCTCTAACTGTTTTTAATTTTCATTTTTTGGAAAAAGCTTTCTAAAAAAATAGAATTTAGTTTTATCAGAAATACTTTTGATCGCTTTCAGAGAAACTTTCTATTTTATTAAAGAAAATGGTACAAAACCATTGTAGAATGAGCAAGAGAATGAGTTATGAAATAGAAGTATGAAGTAGAAGTACGTAGTAAAATGAGTGCTCAGTTGGGACGGATGATACCAAGAAAACACAAGCAGAATAAGTCGCGCTAGTAAGATACGATTCTCATTTGTGAATGGTGATTATTAATTTATAAACTTTTACGCATCTCACTTGCCCTAACTTAATTCTAGGCACCTAGTTTTATTCTCATTACTTATTTTACATTACCAGGCGTGTTTGTTCTGGACAATGACAATTTTTTATACGGTCGATATTTATCCATTTCGAATGATAATATAATTATAGGCAATCTTATAAGATTATGAATTACATACTTCCCATACATATGCAGGGTTCTTCTTCATTTGGATTAAGTAATTACGGTTTAGAATCGCAACAACTTTTCACACTTATAAAAAGATCAAAATTTTTGCAAGAGTCTTGCAAAGTCTTGCAAGTCTTGCAGCAAGACCAAGACCAATACCAAGACCGTATATGCAAGACCAAGACCCAAGACCAAGACTAAAGATTTGATGCAAGACCAAGACCAATACCAAGGGTGCAAGACCAAGACCAATACCAAGACCATATCGGTCTTGGTCTTGGTCTTGCTTTGCGCATCACTAACTTTGATCCATAATAATTTTTAGGTATTTGGAAATTCATAAAAAGTCACGCTTCTTAATTTTTAGGTTTCCAACGGAACCATTCTAGATTAATTTGGCATATGTTTGTCTGTCTGTCTGTCACAGCCTATTGGTCACCACAGCACGGGCGTATAGTTCAAATATAAACCAACACTGGTCAAAGGCAAGAGGGCGTTTGTTTTTGTAAAATCCAAAATTTAAACGGTAAAAAATAAAGCAGAGATAATACTCTAAAAACTCCAGATCACTCAGTCAATCACTGTTTTACTCTCTATAAGATTTTCTAGATGATGACGTAGACCAAAATTAATATCATCATCAATCAAATCAAATCATGATTTGATGAGCCTTAGTACTTTTTGTTTGATTCACTCAATATTTCTATAATAATCGTCCTATTTCGAGTATTAGGTAACATTATCATTATTTCAACCTTATGTGCACTATCTAAAAAAATAAGCATTATTTTCTTAGAACAAAGGGTGTATTTATTGATAAATATATTTGATTGTTGAAAAAGTGAATTATTATCATCTAAGAATCTTAAATTGTTCATTACTAGATGAAGAAAAGCTGACAATGTGCATCCAAAATCAAATAGATGAGAATTCAAAGAATTTTATGAATTGGTTAAATTAAATAAAATTTTCAATTAGATACACAAAGTGTACATATTATAATAATGTGTTTAGATTGTTATGACATTTATATGGAAGCACGAGCTACGTTGAAAGGTCAATTGGTATATCAAGTGGATATTATGAAAAAAAGAACATAAATAAGGAACTTATTGAAATTTATATTCCAATACATTCTTGAGCTTATGCTGTTGTAGATTTCCTCCAGTAGATTTACTTATAATAGGTAAAACAAATACTCCAATGCTTTCGCCTTATTTTCAACAGGCGATATTTTAAGAAATTCCTCTCGAGATTTGCCCACACTTTATTTTATTCATCTTATGTAGAGAGTTTCCTTGCAAAGATTTTTCCCAGGTTATCGTTCACCTTGCATTACCTTTATGAATCCTTGGTTGTTTATTTGTATCTTTTTAAAATATTGATAACTATAAGATAAATATTTGCAAAGCTTGTCTTAATATTCTATAACTCACGTAAATTAAGTTTTTGTATTTGTATCATTTTCACTTACTTAATTGTCTAATAGCTTCAATCTGAGCAGGTAATCTATTATTTGATCTTTCAGACTTGTGTTTGAAATATTTTCAAAATAGTTTTAAAAATGAATAGGTAGATTCAGCTTGGAGATGAATATAAAATAACTTCCGACCCTGCAGAACAATATGCAGCAATGATATGGACAGAACAGGACTGAACAAATTATAAAGTAATCACAATTATTGCCAATATACATACACATTTATACCGAGTGGGTAACTGTCAAAAGCACTTACCTTAGACGCTTACAGAGACCGGGATGTAGGAACATTTTAAAATTTGGTTACTCAAGTAATTGCTCTTGATTTATCGATATAAAATATTTTCAAATATGCAGCATTGCCGCTTATACCAGAGAATAGCAGCATCTTTGCTGTATGAAAAGGGACACCATGTATATATTACAGCATTTTTGAATTTATCATTATTGTCTGAATATTTTTACCTTACACTCACGTATTACCTATTTCTAACGGTTTTCGAGATAATAATTATTTTCCATATTCTTCACACAAAACAGCTCCAATTATGTTTATTTCTACTGCATTCAAATTCCTGTAATTTTGTGTGTAGTTCATCAAGGTCCTGTAAATTGATTCTGTTAACAGAAGTTTGTTCTGCGTTATACAGAGTCTTAAAAATTTGTGATTTTACTGCTAGATACAAAAAGGGTTGAAAGTGCGTTATTTCAAATGGAACATCCTGTATATTATGAATTGATGTATACGGAAATAGCTGAAATTCCGAGATAAAAACAATTTTCTAAAAATATGTTGGTCCAATTTTTTCTAAAAAATATTTATTTCACACTTTTGAGTGTTACATTTGTCAGGAAAATCGTTGAAAGTTCATTATCCATGTATGCTTTGTAACTGTAACTCTATGGAAAAAATGTTGAATATAAATAGTAGATATACAACACCGATTCTGGACCAGAAGTGACGTCATAAGCGCGGGAGATTCAAATGTGACAGCTGACACGTGACAGCTATCATCATGGCGGCTTGGCCGCTGACAGCAGACACTTGACAGGTGACATGTGACTTGACAGTTGACATAGAACACATACAGTTGACAGTAATCATAGAACACAAACTTCTGACACTCCACACGGAACACAAACAACCGTGACAGCTGACATGTGACAGATGACAGCGCCATCTTGGAAGCGCGGGAAATACTAAGTTGACAGAGAAACCTACAAATAATCTGCTCATTAATTTTCAATTTTCGAAAGAAATTGTCTCTTCCACATAGCTAAAATACACATATTTCAAATTTTAGCATTACAGAAATTCAAAAACCGTAGCTTTTTGGAAAAAATGTTCAATTTAAATGTTTCCGGATGTTTTGTTATATTTAATTTTGCCATCTCAGATTTTTGATTTTCGAGAAAATTTACCCCGTCCACTCCCTTCGGGTGCGGTTTTCGGAGGGAAGGTGATTTCGGATTTGAGCTTTTAAGAATAATGGACCATTTCTCAAGTTTCCTCTTTGAAATGATTTAAAAATCATCGAAATCGGAATTCGTATACTACTTATATAAAACGCGAGCATGAACAAAAAAAAAGCAGTCGAAAACCTCTTCCGTTTGGGTTCATCGGTCAAAAAATCCTGATTATTTTCCATATACCTATTCATTTGAGGTGGCTATTACATGTCATGATGGTACATGACATTACGAAAATTTGATAATTAGTGCAAAATTTTACCCTACTTCGATGATCTTCTGATTTCAGAGCTTGAAATTTCGTCAACTTGAATGGGTGCATGTAATGATTATGAAGGATCCTTCGAACAGATGCACGATCCAAACCTAAATCATATTCGGCACTCCTATAGTGAAAGCTTGGTGATTAGCATGGAAATAGGCCAAAACATTTATTATGTTGTCTTCATCTGAAGTTTTAGACTTCAGCAAATCTCGTTCCGCTCTTTCAATTTTGATCAAACTCCCTCTTATTCATTGGTTGTCAATCAGGGTACGTTTCATTGAATTTTCTGCATGTTCTTACAATAATTCCCTCACATTTTCCATGAAGAATAAATTATTTCATCAGAACTTTGTTCGAATAGTTATTTCCCTCCATTTCAATATTCTTTTCGAGTCACCTCCGTTGCGAAACGCACAAAGGTATATAATGCAATAATTCTAAAATTTTCATTTTCATGACATGTAATAACCATCTTAATTGAAAATGAGAAAAATATTTTTTTTAGAAAATTGCTCTCATCTCTGAATTCTGACTATTTTGAAGGACTCTGTATAACACAAAACCAACTTTTCTACACAGAATCAATATAAATGATCTTGATGAACCACAAAAAAAATTGCAGCTTTCTAGGAATCCAAATACCGCCGAAATAAACATTCAACTCTAGCTATGTTTTGGATAAAAAATTTGGAAAATAATATTTCGGAAAACCGCTAGAGATAGGTATAGATGAATATAAGGCAAAAATAATCAGAAAGTGATGACAAATTCAAACATGCGGTAATATACAGGGTGTCTCATTTGAAATAGCAAAGATGCTGCTATTTTCTGGTATAGCAGCAACGCTGCATCGCTGGAAATATTTTAGAGCGATAGGTCAAGAGTAATTAGTACTTAAGTAAGCAAATTTTCAGAATTTTACTACGTTCCGTTCTCCGTAAACGTCTAAGGTGCCATCGACCGTGACCCACCCTGTATAGTGCAGTTTATGACAATTTCTTATGAAATAGATAATTTACCAATATAACATAGGCATATAATAATAATAATAATAATAATAATAATAATCTTTATTCAGGTTAACATACAAATCTTGATTAAAAAATAGTATGCTAATAGATTGTCTGACTTAATAAAGTCCAACAATCCCCTACCGAGATGCAAATAGCATCTGTGTGTAGACCTGAACTTAATAATGTATTAAAATCTACAAGCTTAACATAATCTAAATATACATATTAATATACAATAAATAAACAAATAATAAAATTAAAATGCAACAAAACTATAAATACAACTACAAATGTAAAGAAAGACACATGATATAGGAAGTATTAAATATTAAAACAGATTTTTTAAGTAATATAACAATATCTATGTATATTATAACTTCAAATTATAGTTTTATTTATTATGTGAAATAATTATTGCTGCCGTCGAACGTTCAGTAATTCAACCCGAACACACTCAATATGACATGACAATTATTGATGACATCCAATTAACACTGCTTTAGTCTAGCAAAAAATGCTGAGAAATATATCTCATTTCCTATAGTCTACTTCGAATGATTTTTTTTTTGGATGGCTCGATAGATAATACTGAACTAACTCAGTTGTTATATCCTGTTACGCACTAATACCATACCTACCTACTCTATTATCTAATTTGGTAATAACGCAAAAAATATCATAAGGTATATATCTGTGTTGAGAGACAAAGCAGCCTGCTTATTTACACCAATTATGTAAATCTTATTTAATAGTTGCTTGTAAACAAGGCTGATACTCTCACTATATAAATATAATGAAATACGAAACGCTATAGAAAGTTCAAGGTCTCTTCATATAATATAACCTTGATTGAATCATATCTCAACTACCTTTCCTCGGGCTGAATCTCGGTTTGTTGTGTATCAAAGCAAGAAGAGAGGGAAAGCAAAAGTTAAAAATGCCTCCTGGTCCGCTTGTCAAGTAACCTTTCAAATTATCATCAATTGCATCATTTTAATTATTCTTGAGTCTCAAATATCAGAAGAGTTTAATTACCTGTATCTACCTGCATAAAATATGTTTTTTTTCATTAATTTATTCAAATACTGCCATATAAATTTGTTACATGACAAAGTCATTCATTTTAATCAACAATATATTGCAGAATAAATGCAATTTGTATAATTTAAAATATTATACAACGACGGCAAATGCCTTCACATGAGAGGGGGTAAAACTTAAATCTACGTGACAAATGTTTATGAATAATAATTTTTTTGAAAAATATTCTGTCATTGAAATCATTTTTCAACGTTTGGAAGAATATTGTTAATAAAGCTTAAATAGATCTTTTTCTTCTCTCTTTTTTTGTTTTGTTCTGCTTGACATATTTTTTGTAGATGAACGTAATTTTTTAAATTAGACCAGTTTACACAAATTTCAACATTTTTTTTGTACAAGACTTCTTTCAGTGTCTCATTAATTTTTATTCATATTATTAGCAAGTTTTCAATAACCTATCAGCCACCTATGTTTCACATTTCTAATTATCCTCCTGCCACTGCTTATCTAAAAAAGGTTACATGATCTAGGATCTTTTGAATATTATTCATAAAGCTGCTTAAGCCTCTCGATCATAGAGGGCGCTTGCATTTGTCACACGTTGATGCTCAGTGTTCAGTGTTGATGTTGATGCGCAAAACAAAAACGAGTTACAATCTGACAGTCCGGTGTAGGTGTGTAATCGTGTAATCTTTGTGGTATTGTTGATGGTTGGAAAAGTGCTGTTATTAAATATTTGAATTAGAAGAAAAGTGAAGGCAGAGCATTTATCCATTGATTCAGGTGAGTTTATATTGTCTGTTCTCATGTGTCTACAAAAAATTGCATTAAGTTGTATTCATGAAATCAAAGTTGACCTTGCCCTTGCTATTCTCCACTAAGTTTTCACTTTTCATGGAAATTGAAACTATTCTCTTAAGATACTATTGATGATGATATGATATGTACCTATATATATTTAAATGTTACATTTTTAATCAGATTCATACAAGATTGGATGTCAAATTATTGGATACAAATCTTCATTCTTATATTCCAAATTCGATTGATAATATTTTTGTAATTCAAAGGAAGAATGCTAATCGAAAACCATTTCGCAACAATTCTCAGAATTTCTTATTACCTTTGTCGTCTCTTTGTTGACACTATATTTATAGATCCTATTTCATCTTATATTATTAGTAGGTATGTATTTGCTTTTGTTATTCAATAAACCTGTACCTATAGAATGGCTGAAAACGTGACTTATGTTTATGAAATTAAAAGTAGGTATTTAAGTGCTTCGTACTTTTTGCTTTTATTTGGCTTGAATGGAATATGATGTCAAATACCTACTTAATTTTATCGAGTTGTCGGTTGTCTTTACCTAAGAACTTTTCAGCTTTTGAGATTCTGAAATCTTCATGAGTATTGATCACCAAAAATGAAAAAGGGAATTTTGACAATAATCTTTTAAAAATAATGGCAATAGATTCAGAATGATGAATCTAGGTAGGTATAACGAAAGCTGAAATTCAAATATCTAAACGTATAGATACTTATACCGGAAATATTGAATGTACATAAATATTCGTTGCGTTCTTGAATTCTGTTTTTGTTATGTTAAGTGAAAATTTGAACAAAAAAACAGTAGGTTATTATGTGCATATTAATATCCAGGGTGATTCGGGAGGAACTGACCAAACCACAGGAGTGTATTATACACTTGAAAATAATGTAAAAAAAACTCCTATGCTCTTATTCGATTTTTGTTCAATCATCGTTCTTTTAATAAATCTTAAAAATACTGCCAATGAACTCTAAACATTTTCTGATTCGTTAATAAAAAGCGCCTTTTGCGCTCCTAATTGATTCACATATGCCTTCTTTAGTATCAGCTGCCGTATTTGAAATTAGTACATCACGAGTGTCCACTTTTACCTCGACTTTTACTTTGTACACCTCATTTTGAATCAGCCCCATAAATTAATAATCTAGAGGTGTAAGGTCTGGGGATCTTGGAAGCCACATAACAGGACCACCTCTACCAATCCAACGCCCTGAAAACCTTTTGACCAAATGTTGATTAACTAGACGAACGGAATGTGCAAGAGCACCATCGTGCTCATACATATGTATTCTGATGTTTACAGGAACATCCTTTGGTAGTCCTTCGTTCCTCTCCACTCACTCTGTAGAATAAATCAATAAATAAATCAGTTTTACGAAGCAGCCCTAAATAATTACCTCGGTTTTTAACAAATCTTCACATGATTTTTTATGGCATGAATTACTTATTGCAATTCTGAAGAGAACTTTGTTATTATAAAAAATATTGTACTCGATATGAGATTAAAATATGAATATTTAATGATTTCTAGAGTTGTAGGGCTAATGTTCGGCTATGTTTTATTTCGTTCATACATTTCATTCAAAGTAGTGGAGATATTTCTCCACCCAAATAACCTTAAATAATAAATTGGGTTTGTCATTATTTCCGCTACATATGGTTTTCAACTTTTACCGACTTCAAAAAAGGAGGAGGCATGCTTTTCATCATTATGTTTTTTTTTTATGGTACCGATACCGGTTTTTGAATTGATGGGTAAAATTTGGATCGCAATTTTATCTAGTTTCGATGTAATCATTTTTTCTAAATAAAAGGGATACCATCAAACATTTCCATTAAGTAATTATCCATATATTTTTTCTCAAAATGCAGTGTATTATTTATTATTCAGAACATTCAAGACAGTTCTTTGACTCATAATCGTACTTTTCAGTTTAAATTTAAATAGTGCTCAGGTTGATGAAAAACATTAGTTGAGTACCTACCAATAAAAAATTTAAAGCAAATATTTGAAAGAATAGAGATCATTTCTACGGAAATAGCCAAAAATAGCCAAGTGAATTAAATTCATCTACAGGTATTTCTTATAAGTAATTCAATGCAAAATTCATTTTGATTAAAATACATTTCTATCCATTTACAAGTTTCTTTATCTTCATATTCTTTGAAATAGATACGAAAGATATAAGTTCAACCGTTTTGGTTTTTGACCAACTTCCAAGCGAGGTATAGATATAATTCCACAAATCTCAAATCCAACAAAAATCAAAATTTCTAACAGCCAAATTGAAAAACAGATGATATCCATTATAATTTAAATTGGAGATAAAAAGAACGGTTTCTGAGTTACATCAGTGGTTAGGTCAGAAATATGTGTGTTTTCGCTATTTTTTGAAGTCGAGATGACTAATAATACACGCAAAAACGTGAAATTTAACTTAAAAAAAAATGGGATCTATTAGAAAATAATATTAATTTTAGTGGTTCTGGTAATTTTAATGTTGGTGGTAAAAGTATTTTATCTCCGTATAACTTCAAAATTACCAGCACCAGCGTTAATTAATATACATTTAGTAATTTTAAATACACTAACTAATAAAGACAATCTTCATATCTGAAAAAAGCTTTTTGATGTAAAAATCAATCGTATTTGATATTACCCATGTTGTGTATTAAATTTTCTGTCTAGAATCGATTTTATCGAGAATAACGGAAACTCATCATATTTTGGAAACTGGGTCTAAGGTCAAACGAATTCCATCCATGCTTAAGTGTTGCGAAATCTGCTTATCTGTTTTTATTGAAGAAGATAAATTATTGCTCCTAAACTGTTGTCATCGAATTATTGATTACATTGTGCTCAATATTACATGTTATGTTACATTGAGTGATTAAAAGTATGTCAATATTGATTTCTACACCATTTAATGATTACTTTTGCTGACAACATTTATTCAATCACGATATTTCTTGAGTAGAAGAAAAAAAAATCCTTTTCTTTTTATTAACTTTCTTTATTCTTACATTTTTTTGATTCGTCGCATAGTTTTCGAGATACCCCCCAAAATTCCAGACATTGATCAGCTGCTCTGGGACATATTGTTACTTAAATAGCAGCATGCCTTGAAAAAACAAAACACATCCTAGCTTATTTTGACATAAGACAGTTTACGCTTGTTGCGTATTTAAATCCCCTGGCTTACGAGTAAAAAAATGAAACCGAAAAATAATTCAAACTTTGGCGCCATTTTACTCCAAACGGAAGCGTTTTTGGAGTATGGTCTATAATACAGCTATCATTATTTTGGTTAGTTCCATCGATCCCTGATAACCTTGTAAGACATATGTATTGGAAATTATCAATGTCCTTAGTTAGCACTACCATTATCGAATTTCGATTCAGCGAGAAGTGGATTAATTGTCGCTTATTTGTCGTAAATTTGTTATAGAAACTCGATGTATTTCAATTAGTTATGCAATGTAAATCGAGAAAATTTATTGCATTTGCTCACTTTGAGCAGGTTAAAGTTAGCATTACCACCGTTTAAAAAAATGATTTCAAAGATAATTACGTTTCGAAAAAACGTAACTATTTGAAACTCGGCGTATTTGAATTAGTTATGCACTGTAAATCGAGAAAATTCATTGCATTTGCTCACTTTGAGCAGGTTAAAGTTAGAATTACCACCGTTTAAAAAAATGATTTCAAAGATAATTCCGTTTCGAAAAAACGTAACTATTTGAAACTCGGCGTATTTGAATTAGTTATGCACTGTAAATCGAGAAAATTCATTCCATTTGCTCACTTTGATCAGGGTAAAGTTAGCATTACCACCCATTGAAAATAAAATATTTTCAAAGATAATGTAATTTAGAAAGAAACGTAACTAATTGAAACTCTATGTCTTCGAATTAGTTATGCATTGTAAATTGAGAAAATTCATCTTATTGATTTCATTTGAAACCGAAATTGAAATACCGTGTTTTAGTTTCCTTAACAAATTTACGACTAATAAGCGACATTTAGTCCACTTTACGCTGAATCGAAATTCGATAATGGTAGTGCTAACTTTAAACACATAAATTATTATGCTGTTGTTCTCTATTGGAGCATGTCTTTGGATGGCTCTGACAAAAAAATATTTGGCTCTGGGTTGGTGTTCGGACTGTTTCTACGTGCGAGTAGGACTCATAGAAGGGTTTCATACTTCTTATAACTTTACTTACTGTTTTCGTACCACAAGCTATCAAAGTGTTTGCCCGAGAAGTGCCGGGTACATTTTGTTTACTTATATAAGTATATAATCCATATACCCTTTCTATCATATATATGATGGTGTAGGGCTTACAATCTTCTATATCTGGACAAATTTTCTCAATTCCTTTCTGTCGTATCGTCTGTTCTCCAGCAGTTGTATGATTATTTTATCCTAGGTGTTCCTTGGTTGGCCCCTTTTGCAATTCTTCTGTATTATAGCTCTCCATACTCGCTTAAGTGGTCTGTGTTCGTCCATTCTATGCAGGTGTCCCCACCATGATAGCTGTCTCTCTTCAACGTATTCTAGGGTTGTCTTTATATCTAGATCTTGTCTTATATCTGTATTTTTAATTTTGTCTCTTTTGGTGACCCCTCTAACTCTTCTTATGTAAAAGTAAGTACTGGTCTATATATCGTTTTAAAAACTTTGAGTTTTGTATATTTATGTCTATTTTTCGTTCAATGCAAAGTAGAGCTTATTGGCTTTTTGTATTCTGGTGTTGAGGTCCATTTCTTGTTTCCCTTTTTCGTCTAAAGATACTCCTAGGTATTGGAAATGATCTACTTGTTCTATATGGTCTCCATCTATCACTATCTTCAGCTGCTTTTCTAAATTTTCTCCAACCATCATGACTTTGATTTTATTCTTATTTATTCTTAATCCATTTTCTTTC
Source organism: Crioceris asparagi (assembly GCA_958507055.1). Lineage (NCBI taxonomy): Eukaryota > Metazoa > Arthropoda > Insecta > Coleoptera > Chrysomelidae > Crioceris > Crioceris asparagi. Next base: position 13,039,939 of record OY293826.1, on the reverse strand, counting down.
AATGCCGTCTTCCATATGTTTAAATTGGTTTGTAGGTCTTTCCCACTTTCAATCAGTATTACCACGTCATCTGCAAATGCTCCTTCGTTTATTGATATTCTTTCTTGTCCTATTTCTAGTGATGCTGCGAGACTGGCCTTGGTCTTGCAGTCTTGGTCTTGGTCTTGCAATTTTGCAAGACCAAGACCGTCTATGCAAGACCAAGACCAATACTGGGATGCAAGACCAATACCAAGACTAACCTGGTCTTGGTCTTGCTGCAAGACTTGCGAGACTTGCAAGACTCTTGCATTTCCGTAACCAAACACCAAATTGGTAGGAAACATATTATTTTACTCAATGATTAGACAAGAAACGCTAATAAATAACCTAATTAATTTAATCTTTGAACTCCCTTATGATCGATCTTTGTTTTACAGATTCTAAAAATATTGAATTAAAAGTTGTTGGGTGAAAAGCGAGTTCATTTTACCCTTCCAGGATTTCCGGATTTCAAAAAATTTTTAGATAACCTATACCGTAATTTCAACCCTTCTAGGATTTCACTTACCGAGCTGTTTTCAAAGAATTCCGACAGTTCGTAGCCAGGGGAAGGTAAACTACACAGTTTTTTATTTTTATTATTTTTTCTATCGCGCAGAATGTTTTAAGCAAACGTTAAAAATCATCTATAAATCTGATTTTTTTTTGATGACATTTATCCAGTGGCCACTTTTGGAGATATTTGAAATTTTATATTGCCCTTATTTTGAAACTATTTTTTCGATCATGCTCATTAACTAACTCAACTGAGATATTCACACGACTGACTTTTTAAATAGATACCTAGTTTTATAAATGCGCGTATTAAATCTCTAACTGTTTTTAATTTTCATTTTTTGGAAAAAGCTTTCTACAAAAATAGAAGTTAGTTTTATCAGAAATACTTTTGATCGCTTTCAGAGATTCTTTCTATTTTATTAAAGAAAATGGTACAAAACCATCGTAGAATGAGCAAGAGAATGAGTTATGAAATAGAAGTATGAAGTAGAAGTATGTAGTAAAATGAGTGCTCAGTTGGGACGGATGATACCAAGAAAACACAAGCGCTAGTAAGATACGATTCTCATTTGTGAATGGTGATTATTAATTTATAAACTTTTACGCATCTCACTTGCCCTAACTTAATTCTAGGCACCTAGTTTTATTCTCATTACTTATTCTACATTACCAGACGTGTTTGTTCTGGACAATGACAATTTTTTTATACGGTCGATATTTATCCATTTCGAATGGTAATATAATTAAAGGCAATCTTATAAGATTATGAATTACATACTTCCCATACATCTGCAGAGTTCTTCTTCATTTGGATTAAGCAATTACGGTTTAGAATCGCAACAACTTTTCACACTTATAAAAAGATCAAAATTTTTGCAAGAGTCTTGCAAAGTCTTGCAAGTCTTGCAGCAAGACCAAGACCAATACCAAGAACGTATATGCAAGACCAAGACCCAAGACCAATACCAAGGGTGCAAGACCAAGACCATATCGGTCTTGGTCTTGCTTTGCGCATCACTACCTATTTCTAATTTATTTGTTCTGGGCTTGCATTTTTTATAAATATGATAAACAAAAGCGGACTAAGGCTTCTTCACTGTCTTAGTCCTGTACTGGTTGTAAATGTTTCCGAGGTTATATTGTTTCTAATTACTGAGTTTAAGTTGCCTTCATATATTTTTTGTGTTAGCCTTATGAGCTTACCGCTTACGCTTCGGTCCTTAAAAATTTTATTTCTTTGTACCGCATCGAAAGCTTTTTCTATGTCTAAAAATGCCATATAAACTTTTCTTCTTTCTTGGCTTGCTTTTTCTGTGATTTGTTTAACCGTGAAAACATGGTCCTGTGTACTTCTTCCACTTCTAAACCCGCTCTGTGATTCTTCTAATGTACTTTCGATCTTGGATCTTATTCTTTTCTCTATTATTTTCTCAAACATTTTCATTGCTGTACATAACAAGGTTATTCCTCTGTAGTTATTGCAGTCCTTTGCGTCTCCCTTCTTTTGATCGGGATAATAAACGATTTCTTCCAGTCTTCCGGTAGTTTTTCTTCGGTCCATATTTTTTTGTAGATATCTAGCCGTCTGTCTTCACCTCTATGTCCAATATTTTTGATCATTTCTGATGTTATTTTATCATATCCAGGAGCCTTCCCATTCTTCATTTCCTGCATTACTTGTTTCATGGTTATTTCATTTTCCTCTTCTTGTAGTATTTCAGTTTCTTCTATTTGTACCCCTTTTTGTGTTTCATTGAGAAGTTCCATAAAATACTCACTCCATCTTTTCATAATATATTTTTCTTCTCTTATTATTTCACCGTTTTTATTTATGATGCTCTGCGTATGTGGCTTATCTGATCGTAACGATTTAAGTGCTCGATAGAATAGTTTTTGGTTCCCATTAGAATCTTGTTCCATCTTCTCACCAAATTTCATTGTTGTTCTGGGAGGCCTTTATTATCGTTTTAGTGGTTTTTCTTTCGTTTTGGTATAAGTATATCATAACTTTCTTTTGTCTTTTCTGTGAAGTTATATTTTCAGGCTCCCTTCTTTTTCTTTACTTGATTTTTAATCTCGTCCGTCCACCATGCCGTTTGCTTCATATTATTGTTTTTCCCCAATCATTTTCTATATTTCTACTTTCTGTACTTGTGTTATTATTTATGAACTTAATATTTATTTCATTTTTGTATTTATCTGCTACTTCTTTATCTCTAAGTTTATAAGACTTTATTAACCTAATGTGAGTGCTTTTTCCTTGCGCATTGTTGTTTGATGGGTTCTGTTTTTCGATTTTCTCCCCTATTGTCGTTATTACTAGATAGTGGTCACTTCCTATTTCTGGTCCTCCTTTAACTCTTGTATCCATTAATTGTTTTTCTGTACTGACTTTCTGTTATTACATAGTCAATTATTGATTTATCATTTCTACTCTGTACTTCTCTGGTATATTTGTGTATATCTTTATGAGGGAAAAACGTGTTTGTTATAATAAAATCGTTTGTGAGTCTTTTTTTTGTGTACTTATATAAAAATAATTATTAGAACTAGTATCATGATAATACTAATTGCTAACTTCTTCAATGTTTGTATGTCTCTTATTTGGCATAAACGGGACTGCTCAGAAGAAATGGTTTCATAAAAAAATTATGAAATGCAACATGCGTTTTTCCCAAGAATTACCCTGGAAAAGATGTAGAGAGGAAGTTTTTTCGAAAATTTTATAAACCAGAATTGAAGCACCTGGGAGAGGGAGTTCTCGAAGAAAAGTTACCTAAGTAAATCATTGTAAATATTGATTTAAGGTTGTGATGTGTGTCACTAAAAAAAATGTGAAATAATCAACTTATTGCAAAAAGTACTACCTACTACAATATTTATTATATTGGTACTGGTACCTTTGAAGGTTCTAGAAGTCTATCTATAACTAATACTTCATCTTCATGTTTTGTATAACTTTAAAACAACCAGTATTATTTTTTTCTATTTATGGTCAATCCAATAAAGTAGATCCTTTTTTTGTAAAAAGTTTATTATTTTGTACTTACGGAAACGGTGAATCGTGTGAGAAATAGTAACCTGCGGGAGAATAATTAAAATTTCATTATATTGAGATATTTAGAGAAGTTTGTTGAAAACAAATACAACTTAAAATTAAAAAAATTTCTAAAAATTTTGTATTTCTTAATAGCGGATTTACGAATATATACGTATATTCCGAAACTTCTATAATGTGTCATAGCGCGATAGTTATGTTGTAACTTTCTACTTCATTTGTCATTGCAGTTATGGTTGTTGTAATAATATTTTAATTTTGAAATTTCACTATTGAATAATGAAATATATATATATAATTAGATAAATGAAATGTGTCTCAATATTTTTAATCTGTTCTTGAGCAATATTCTAAGACAAATTGAATTTTTCACAGAAACTAAACATAAAAAAATGCTGGTAAGTTGGCCTCGCAACGATGAAATTATTCATCATATATGGCCCATTATAATCGGGTGACTCTTGCCCTGTACCTACCCTTATGTCATTAATACATATTTGAATAATTTGTGAAGTTCATGCACCACCACCGAAATTGTGTTTACACGAGAATTATCGTTTTATTGAGCAGACAAGTACCTAATTAATATAAAATCATACATAATACCAGTGATTGGTGAATTGAATAAAGATATATTATTAAATATGGAACATGACTATCTACAAATAACGAATAACTCAATTGCGACTATGACTGCTTAATTACCCTGTAATTACGCGGTTAAAAAAATTTTGTTTTTGTCATTTTATTTACTGATCGATTAGCTTCAACCAGAAAACATCATTATTTGTATTTCGAAACTTTTGGTTTACTTTATTTTGAAAAAAATGTCAAGTTATCCTTGCATTATTTAATACTTTTCGTTAAATATACATCTGATCTTTTTATTTTGTCAGCCATATCTTTTTAGGGTTCCTTGCCCCAATGAGCGCCAACGGAACCAGGTAGACAGTCGAAACTTTCATAGAATATCTACTTCTATTGCCGCTGTAGCTACAAAGGATAGAAAATAATAAAATTTAAAATAAGGAGCGACTCCATACAGAAAAATATTATAAACATCATTCAGATGTTCACCACCACAACACAAGAAATAAGCAGAACATTTATTCCAATTTTGGTAATTTTTCTACCTCCTTACGAAACCGACCTTATGTACATCTTTATCATAGTTTACCTGAAAAAGTACAAATTCTAACATGTATCTATTTAAGAAATTGTTAAAAAATCACCTATTGGTGAACGCTTACTATTCCATCGATGAGTATCACCACACTTCTGTATGGACCTAGCTTCACGTATTAAGTTATTATATTTATACCTTTACTCTACGATTTTAAACTTACCGTCTTTTATTTGTATTTTATGATGTATTTGTTTTTTTTTTGACGAGCTCAACATGTGTTCAATGTTGATTCATTGTGTAACATGAAAGTGCAATACATTTTTTCTATTTCTATTTCTATTTTCGGCGCTTTTTGCTTGACATTAACAATCGTTACATCTCTACAGCCGTGATGGTAGACACATACAATTTTCAAGAAGTAATAAATACTGAAGCTGCTATTATAACAAAAAATGAAAATAAAAGTTAAAATTAAAGGGGTTTCTCATATAATAAAATTTTGTTTTTTTCTATCTTAAAAATCTTTCGAACCGTAATATACTTAAAGAGCTCTTGTACACTTCCTATGCGAGTCCAACTTGCACTTGGCCGCTTTTTTTCTTTCTAAATTATCAGATACGCGGGTACATTGACTTGCGAGATAATGTTTGCACTAGGTATCTGAGACTCAAAAACCCTTTAGGCGAAAATAAATGCAGAGTATATTGGTGACAGTGTGAATGTCAAGGCTCATTAGAAGGTGAATGTCAATTTTGATTGACAATGTGAAGGAACATATCAGTGCCATTGACTTTTTGATCATTTGTTTCAAGAAGACTGGAAACAAGGAGATTGAACTCGCCCGAAAAATCGTGTAAAATTTCATACGCATATCTTTTGTAAATGCGGCTCTTGCAAAAAAGACAGCAGATCATGATCAGGAAGATAAATAAAGAGAACAAATATTTAAGGCAATTGTCAAGATGTTCGTCGTACTCGAGGCCACGCTATGATACCTATGCAACTTCTGTAATCTCATGTGGCTACGTAGAGAAGCATAGGAAGTTTACTCTCCTTGTTTCCAGTGTTCTTGCTTTGTTTATTAGGGTTTCGTACCAGATGACAAAAGAAACCCCCGAAAACTTCAAAAATACGAAAGTGAAACCTCTGGAAAAAATGAACTGGTATATGTTGGTGTGCTTGTGTTGTTGTTTATGTGTAGGTTGCAGAAACATGAAATAAACGTCATATAGCAGAATTATAACTATTTATTCCCATCTGCTTCAGGAAGGGGATTCAAAATATGTATATATACTAGCAATATGTTTACCTATACCTTCGGATCTAGAACTAACCTTTTGGAATATCTTGAATTTTCCGTGCAATTCTCGATCGACTGTACCTACTCCTTTCGGAAAGGAAAATGAATCAACTATAAGGATTTCTTTCAATTAATGATCTATCATTGCGGTAAATAGCCCTACACAATAAAAATATATTTTAATATCTTTATATTCTCTTTTTTATTTGATTCAATAAATCCAGTAAAAAAATCCTCTTTGTTTTATCGATTGCTTAATAATAAAAATGAATGTATTTTTAAGTAAGTGAATCATTTTGAAATATAGGTCATGCCGGTGTGAATTTAAACTGTTCCTGACTTTCGATTGCATTCTTAAATGTAGGTAGATCGTCCAAATATTTTGTTTGCAAAAATCTAATCAATGTTTGTTCAGCTTTCAAAGTCCGAATTTTGTCCATACACTATGGATTGAAACTATTGGGATTTTATAATTAATAGCCCCATAGGAAGTTATTTTAATGGAACTGATTTCCCATAATGCTAGATCCCAAGAGTCGGTTGTTTGGAAGATGTCTGTGTCTGTAGTTTTTTTTACTGTGTACGGATGTATTTTGGCCATTTTCGGTTCCAGAAATGAAAATGATAATAATGAGCTGATTTGGTTCACATCAGCCTGTGGTGTTGTTTTAGCTAATTAATAAATGGTTAAATAAAAAACGAATGTCAGTCGCGAAGACACGATGTTCTATCTAGGTCGATGATGGACTACTAGAGTTTTGCCTACCTACTATACGACGACCGACGACCCAAATGGAGGAGATATACAATTCGACTGTTTGTCTGCAAGGTTTTATTTTCTAAGTAGACATTCAACCTGTTTTTTCCCCAAAACTTCTCGCAAAGGAGGTGGACGGGAGAATTTCTTTCGAAAATCGACAATTTGGGACGACAAAATGAAAAAATGTTGGTGCCAAGAATCTTCTATCTACATACAACTTCTCATCTTCAAAATTACCAACACCAGTCGAATTAATATAATTTTGTATTTTTCAATGAATCAACATAGTTTTTGTGAAAAAGTTTTATACGCCTACATAGGTGTCTAGGTGTCTTTAATAAAAACCCATAGACCCCACAATTATATCGAAATTGGGACACACGGTACTTACTTATGGATATTATTCTAAAAATACTACCACAGAATGTCTATTGTTTTTCAGTTTTCTTTCTCCATTTTAGAAATCTGCATATGCCATATCGCCATCGATTTTCTATATTCCAATTCACTTGATAGCTATTTTGAATTTATGTTATTTTCAAAGGAATAGGATGAAAACACTTCGACGGAGTTATTGATTTCACAAAGTCGCACAGAGAAACCAAACAGTTTTATTCCAATCTGATGCCTACTTGCTGATATCAAAACACGGTTTATTCTTATGTTTGATAGTTTTCTTTTTCAAAATATGGTAATTCCGGGAAGTACACACTTACAACATTTCCAGTAAAAGAGTTGACACATGTTTCTGTATCTTCCTGTGACTTCTGGGAAAGTCTGGAAATAAAATTTATAAGTAAACAACTGTTTACAAAATAAAAGAACGGGCTTTATTTGATAACTAGCTGAAACCCTCTACTTCATCTGCCAAATAACACAGAACAGACTCCCTCCTTGTAACAATGTTATAATTAAAATAATAATGACAATACCTTTAATTTGAAAAGGGAAGGACGGGTTTGCGTTTGTTTTTCATTCGTATCCATTTCCCATCAGTTCTCTCTCTAATAGTAAAAGATTCATCATAGCCATAATCATCATAAAAGGAAGGTAGCAAGCGTATCGACCGATCTAAAAAAATCATCCCCATTGTGCCATTGATCATGACTTTACTTGGGTCATCTGGAATCGCATAATATTACAAAAAATAGGACCGACTTTTAAATGTACAATGAGGTAGTCATCACAATCGTTCAACGTTCACCAAAGAAGATAATACTTTGCCTATACTTATTCAGAGATCTCAAAACATCACGGAAATACATGTATTTCAGACTATACCACTGTTGTAACTCGGAAACCGTACATTTTTTTAAAAAATGTCCAATTTAAATGTTACTACATATAATCTATTCTTTAATTTTGCTGTCTCATATTTTCAATTTTCGAGACAAAATGCTCCTTCCAAATTGCCGAACCACATATTTCAGACTTGAACACTGCTGTAACTCGAAAACCTACGATTAAAAAAATCCAATTTAAACGTTGCCGGATATGATGTCTTCTTTAATTTCTCGTCACAAATTTTGTATTTTCGAAAAAATAAATATTTTTTTACAGAAAATTGGACCGATGTTATTTGTTGGTGCACTGAACTGGTTGCAGTTAGATTGATAACTTTTGGCACCCACTTTACAAGTACCAGCACCAATAGAATTAATCTCCTCTTTCGAATGCATCAGAAATCATCAAAATCGGAGTACGTTTACTATATAAAAGGCGCGAACCAACCAAAAAAAGCAGACTATCGAATTGTATACCTCCTCCGTTTGGGGTTCGTCGGTCAAGAGTTGTATATGGGTGATAGGATAAATACTATCTTCTTTGATATTAATGAACATTCAACGATTTTTATGACTAAAGATACACTCAAAAGTGTGAAATAAATATTTTGTACCAAAAATTGGACCGACTTTATTAGTTGGTGCAGTGAAAAATACAAAATAATATTAATTCTATTGCAGCATATACCTACTTTGGAAGTTGTGCAATTGTAGTTAGATAGAAGACTTTTGAGATCAACTTCAAAAGGACCAACACCAATAGAATTAATATTATTTTGTGTTTTCCAGTACACCAACTAATAGGTAAAGTCGGCCCAATTTTGTTAAAAAATGTGAAATATGAGATTAATTCATTCTTATTTTACGCCATCAACAAGTGATATTTCAAAGTAGTCGCCACAGCCTCCTCTTCTTCTAAATCTAGAGTTGGGCTATGTTGAATGGTGGTCCGTTCCGGCCCTCCAGTCATATAATTGCCAATGTATCATCTGTCGCTCTCTTTCTCTCTCACACACCCTGGAAGTAGGTCAAATTGGATCAGAATGAACTCTCGCTGTCTCGATTCATCCCTACTGCAGCCAGCCCGTATGACGTCACAACAAACTGCATGACGTCAGAGTGGCGCAAATTCACTTGCATATTGTATGCATCTTGTTGCACCTCTTAAAATTTGTTGCATTATTCAAAGCGAAGCGGTTGGGAAAATTCGATTTTAGTCGTATCTATTTTTATTTAATTGAATTTCCTAGATAGAGCTTAAATGTAAATGCTATTGGCACTATTTGATAGATGTCGAAAATGGATCATGGAGTTTACTAATAAAGATAGTTTTCTTCTATTCTCCACGTGAACAAAGCGCCGTTGGTATTATGACAGTTTTGACTTACAACATCTGTAACTATGAATCAGTGTTTTTACTTTCCTACGCTACTATAGTAGCTGTATAAGGAAAGTATTGTAATCGTGTGAAATTTTCGGTATCGAGATTTTTACAAATGTTGACGTTTCAGAGTTTTTTAAGTCTAATAAACATATTTTCAGCCATTGGTCTGTCTGTCTGTCTGTGACAGCATTACCTCGGGAACAGATCGGTGTATTTTGTTGCTTTCTTTTTTATATTGTTTGGTACCAATTTCACTCGCCAGTGGCACTGAATGAGGATCCTCTATACACTGGGTGTTGAGCTATAGCAAAAAAACGTGATGTGCTCAAGACTATAGCGCGAAAACGGCTCTAATGATTTTGATTAAACTTGCCTAAAGTATTCTTCTGAGAGCCCTTTACCACCCACATACAGCGCTATCTCTGAGAAAAAGCACAAAAAAATTATGCTTAAATAAGATTCCGTATTTTCCACATGTTTCTTCAGATTCTGGCCAAACGTTTCATCTTGCGAAAAAATGTTACAGGACCATTGTTGTTTGTATTGACATGCAGAAAAAAATGAGTGGTAGAACGATTTGACCAGAGGATTTTTACTTTACTACCGCTATTATCGTATGTAAGGAGAGTTAAGTATTGTAATAGTGTAAATTTTTTTATTCACTGGAATTTACCTGCGAGCGGTAGGAAAGTCGTGTGAGTGGACACACCAAATTTTTTTATGGATGTTTGTGCCTTATAAATTGTAAATGTGCTCCGATTTTCATGATTCTTTTTTCATTTGATAGAGGACTATTGAGAGTTGGTCTCATTGAAAAATAGTGAAATTCATCATGTCCTTCCCCACAAACACTTCTCCCAAAAGGGGTGGAGGGGACAATTTTATTTGAAAATCGAAAATTTTAGATGGCAGAATTAAAGAAGAGATCAAATCCGGCAACGTTTAAATTGGACATTTAGAAAAAATAATAATAATAATAATCTTTATTGGTTCTCATTGGATCATGCAAAGATGATATAGAACAAGTCAGTATTTTTTAAATACAGTCTAGAAGTGTTCCCAGTTTCCCAGTTACAGCAGTGGTAAAATCTGAAATATGTGTGTTTCCGCTATGTGGTGGGGCATTTATTTGACAATTGAAGATATAAGACAGTCAAATTAAAGAAGAGATTATATGTAGCAACATTTAAATAGGAAATGTTTCAAAAAATGTACGGTTTATGAGTTACAACAGTGGGAAAGTCTGAAATATGCGTATTTTTGCCATGATTTGAAATTTCTGACTAAGTTTAATCAACCTATTATCATCTGCTATGAAAGCTGTATGATTTTGACTAATGTTACACTCAACAGTGCGAAATAAATATTTTTTTACGAAAAATTGGACTTTATTAGTTGGTGCACTGAAGAATACAAAATAATTTTAATTCTATTAGTTCGGGTACTTTTGAAATTGGTGTAAAAAGTTTTGTCTCCAGAGTTGCCCAGTGCGCCCATTAGATTCCTTGCTCTTGTGTAGGGTCATCTCGATTGTATGAGATCATTATTGGAGCAGTAACATCGGCGTGCGAATGATTTTTTCCGGGCTCGCCACCATATAATAACCTCTATAGCTTGTATATTTTTAGTTTTTCGCTTTGAATTTTACATTTTATGATGAGTTCCGTACCGATCTGCTAATCTCCTAAAATTGGTGTGGCATAGTTTAATGTAAAGGTTTCAATCCCACTAGTATGACCTTGAATGATACAATAAATATAATGAAAATAAAATATATATTCGTGAGATTAACTTCTTTATTTATAAACCTGTTTCTCCTATATATTACTTGTATTTACTATGCTTCACCCTAATATAAACGTACAGAACCCTCTGGTTATGAGTTTTACTGCTACTTGCAACATTTTTTTTTACTTTCTTTCAACAGCCAGTGGATGAAGCTAGGTAATATTATTATTCAGCGAATATACGAGTAACGCTTAAAGTTGACAGAGTTTCAGAAATTGATTGCTCTTCAGCAAGTTCTGCGAAGAAATTTTATAATACCTATTCAAGAGCTCTGACGCCTTCTTTTTGAATTTTTCTTTTTTGTGAGAAATTCAACGTTTCATCTACTATTAATAATTCAACAGAATATTTGAAGAAATGTTCTACTCTGGAAGCATTAGTGGAAAATGTTATTTTTTTATTTATAAATATTTTCTTGAATAATTATAATTACATTCCTTTGTAAATTACTGAAACTACGTGCTTTTTTACGTGGAAGTACCTAATTAAATGTTACAGTTTCAATTAATACTGATTGAAGTTTCTTCTGTGGATTTTTTTTAGATGAAATTCTTATAATTAATTAGCTGTATCATATTTATAAAATAATTTGTATTTTGATTTTTATCAATGAACATCTTGATGAACACATTATACAGTAAGAGTAGTACATTATACTCGTACGGTAATTTTTATATCCGTTATAAATTTTAATAAAGCGTGAAATTATAATAAAAAGAAGAAATACATACATTATTACAGAGCCTGAATACATGATGTAGTATAAATATACTGCCACAAACTGCAAGCGATCTAAAATGTTCATAATATTGTGATTCCCTTGTAATAATACTTTATATTTTGTTTTCTTTATGTTGTCCAACCATCGATAGTATCATATTATAAATTCAGTATCATAAAGTCCTAATGGCACTTGGTTGATACATTATGTAATGGATCTGATGGATATTTCTATTAGATAGATAGATATTGATCTATCTGAGTAATTCAACATGGTGTTAGCTATTGTTGATTGTATTGTAGATGCAGAGAAAACTTTAGAAGCCCCATTTTTAAGTATACTTGTTTATATTTATTATAACTGCATTTTATTCTTGGGCTGTAGGGCATAGCCCTTACGGAAAACGTAAATTCTGAGAAAATTCAGCAAACCTACGCATTATCCCCTTTAATTTGACGGATAACTTTTGAGGATCGGTTCAGTACTCACTGAGAACCCAGAATTGAAATTAATATTATTCTTCCGTAAGAATTGTATTGATTCAAACTTAAGTAGTTCAAATTTAAGCGAAGAAGGAGTGCAGAAAGTTAAAATGAATATATAATATTTGTTACAAATACATTAAATTGAATAATTTTTATAATTGTGTAGAGGATCAAGTCAAATTCTCTGATGTTGTATTGTTTAGCGGAGTTGCTTTCTTAGAAAATTTTCAGCTAATCCAGGTTCTATTCTTGACCATAACATTTTTATTTTTATAATTCATATTTGAAATTGATAAACATAAATATTTTGTACCAAGAATTGGATGTTATTTTGTATTTTTCAGAGCAGCAACTAATGAAGTCGGTCCAATTTTTAGTAAAAAATATTTATTTCACACTTTTGAGTGTAACATTAGTCATGAAAATCGTTCCAAATAACAAAGAAGATAATACATTCTATTACCCATGTATAATCTTTGCTTGTACTTATTATTCTTCGGAGATCTCAAAATATCGCGGCGAAAATACACATATTTCAGATTTTACCACTGTTGTAACTCGAAAACAGTAACTTCTTTTGAAAAATGTCCAATTTAAATGTTGCTAAAAAATAAAAAAAAGGTATATTTGAATAGCCCTTTCATTTGACCTTTCACATGATGCACTTGAAAAAAATTTCTCTTCTAATTTTTTAATAAAATTAACGCAAGATTTAAATTAAATAAAAAACAGTTTTTTAAGCTAATTTTTTTTTATTGTTATATAAAGTTCATAGGATAGGGTTATGTAGGAAAAACACATCGTACAAATGGCCTCCACGACTTTGCTGGCACATACGCGCAATCTTTTGTTTGTCCAAATCATCCATTACCGTTCTGTATAAATTTATCTGAATTTCGTTGATGCAGCGTTGAATCTCTTCCTTCAATGCACGAATGGTTGTAGGCTTGTTGGCATAATCCTTGGATTTTGAATAAACCCATGAAAAGAAATCCAGTGGTGTTAAATCACATGATCTTGAGGGCCTATTCTGATCAACGAAAAGAGAGAGTACACGACCAGGCAATGTCTGGTGAAGTAACTAGATTGTTTCACGGGCTGTATGACATGTGGTACCGTCTTGTTGAAACCACATATTTCCAACATTAACATCATCCAATTTAGGCAGAAAGAACTCAGCTATCATTCTGCAATATCGAACACCAGTAACAGTCACTGCTTGCCCAGTCTCATTTTCGATGAAGTATTATTCCGATTATTCCTCCAGCCCAAAATCCGCACCAAACAAGGACACGTTGTGGGTGCATTTGTTTTTTGACAGTCACTGTGGCAGTTTTGGCGATTAACGAAGCCGTCAAGATAAAAATGAGCTTCATCGCTTATGATGGTTTTACTCGAAAATTCAGCATCCACTTGTTGATTCTCAATAGCCCATTCAGCGTACTCTCTTCGCTGTGTAGGATCATTAGGCTTCAGTTCTTGTGTTAATTAAATTTTGTAAGCATGGAAACAGAGATCTTAAGAAAGTATACATTGTAGAGAGCTTTCTGACATTTGCAGTTCTTGCCCACGATGCCGAATTGATGTTCCTGGAATTTCACCAACCATCTCTAGCACTGCTTCAATATTAGCATTAGAACGGCTTGTTATTTGACGGCCAGTATGTTCAACATCATCAATTGATCCGGTTTCCCTAAATTTTACAATTATTCTCTTCACACTTGACGAATTCAACCATCTCTTCCGACCATATTTCGTAAGAAATTTTCAAACTGTGATTGCCACCAACTGTCAATTTTCTAAATATGTATATTTAATACCAGATCTATCAAAATAATATACTTACGATATTTAAAGAACCTCAAAGCTAATCAAAATACCTATTTTTACAATATGTACCTACCTACTACAAATACAAGGAAGCATGAATATTAAATCATTAAAATCATTTAGTGTTGTTTAGCTAAGAGAGTTCATCTACTATTAATCTTTCCATTAATTTTATAATAAAGAATCTCTGTTTTATATGGTATACCAATTTTGTAGTCTGTATTTTCAATTCTGAATCTCCAAACTTTATAATAACGAGATAATAAAGAATGAAGCATTTTTATATTGCTATGAAAATAATGGTTCATTATTAATATGAGTTGATGCTTTTTGTCTTATCTCTGAAACCCTACCGTAAACTAAAATTTCCACGTATTATTTGTGATAAATTTTCATGATTTCCTTCCTATACACTGCGCCAGAGCAGGTTCAGTGAACCCTACATATATGTAAATAAAATAAAATGAAGTGGAGGTCGCCTGTGTTGTGGCTTGGTGTGGTGAACGACCTTACTTATTTGTCATAAATGTTGGATTTGCGGACAGAACAGGAAAAATGAATCTAAAAGTATGTCTTTTCTCTTACCACTCAGTATGTATGTATATTGATCAAATAAAAGTTTTTGAGCATTGCAGTAATTTAGGATTTCTCATTCCTGAAGTTTCTTTGATAATTTGTTTAGCGGCAAAGTTTTAATGTTTCCAGTCGATCCAACTAACTGTCAGTGAAACAGGATTATATCCTATAAAGTTTCGTGGATTAATTTTATTAAGGCAGCAAAATAATATAGGTACTTAAAAGTATTTAAGAATTGTTTGAAAATGTTTGACTTTATTAAAATATAATAGAAATCAATTAGTGCATTCTGTTCATTTATCCCTAGTCAGTGTACTCAGTACCTATGTTGTGTCGAGTCGAGGACAGGTTGTTCTTTCATATTCCTGTGTTTTTTTAATTTTTAACCAACGAACCCAAACGGAGGTTTTTTTTGGTTCGTGCGCGTGTTTTATATACTAAACGTACTCAGGTTATGATGATTTTTTTATTTACTTCAAAGAGGAGACATGAGAAATGGTCCCATATTCGTAAAAACTCAAATCCGAAATCTCGATTTTTTATCGAAAATTTGAAGTGGCATAATTAAAGACAGAACAATATCCGGAAACATTTCAATTGAACATTTTTTCAAAAGAATTACGGTTTTCGAGTTACAGCGATGTTAAAATCTCAAATATGTGTATTCTCGCCAAGTAGAGGGGGCAATTTCTTTCGAAAACTGAAAATCTGAGGGAACTACATAAAAAACTAAATTATTTGCACAATTATAATGAACATTTTTTGCTTAGAGTTAGTAAAATTTAAAATACCGCGATGTTTTGAGATCTCTAAATAATAACAAGTACAAGCAAAGAATATACGTGGATAATAGGATAAGCAAAACTTTAAAAGTAACAGCATCAATAGAATTAATATTATTTTGTATTTTTCAGTGCACCAACTAATAACGTAGGTCCAGTTTTTCGTAAAAAAATATTTATACTTTGACCGATCAGCTTTTACGGTTTGAATAAAATTTACTGTAAGTTCCTAAAAATCAAGTTGGAAATGATGGAATAAAAATACATCATCTGCATTGTCATCGAAACTTCATTTTCCATTTTCCATAAATGTTCGAATATTATACAGATATATATTTTTATGTCATGTAAGGTATACAAATACATGTTTGTAAATGTATAATTGATTGATAATTTACACATCACAAATAGTATTAATAAACTGGTTATCGATGCCACAGTTAACGAATAGAAAAAAACAGGTTTTTTGATAAAATTAATATTGGAGAGGTTAGTGGTTAATGTGTTTTCCTTTAGTTTATAAATAGATAATCCTAATACTATTGAGTATAATATATTTGTGATTGATTTATTTCAGTAATACAATAATACAATAACAAGCTTATAAAGTGATAGGTAAGAATAATTATAGCGCAGATATTCATTGTGAAATAGTTATTTATACAGGGTGGCTGTAATGTGTGGAAACACCTGATTTCTGGCTAAACTATTCGTTATATAAAAAAAAATTCGAATAATTTTAGTTTTTTGATGTTCCATTTTAAAAAACACCGATGATGTCATAGATACCACCACCTTAGTAGGGCCTAAGGAGAAGTCTGGTCACTTTTTTGATCTCCTCGAAAACGCCGACGTTTTTTGCGTAACGGTCGTAAATCATGTTTACTAGCAGCTTACGAGACATACGAGGGTTATTTCAAGTAAAATTTTGTTACTGGCGGTGATATTATTTGGAGATGCTCTTACGAGGGGAGAACAAATTTATTTTATACGATAGTGTAGATTCTGTATACTTTTTATAATATTATTCTGTATATTATAGTATATGTATACTATTTCTATTTGGCATTTATGTCGGTTGTAATCAAATGTTAAAACTTTTGTGAGTTTTCTTTTTGTATTTTGCATTTAAGGTAGATATATTAACATACCAATTTAGTATATTTTTCATGCAATTGGTAGGTATAACAATAATATCAATAATATGAAATCAGACGAGTTGAAGCAAAACAATACATATTCATCTAATTTGTTTATTACTTGATTGATACATATTGAAAAAAAATTTGAAAAAATAAATGCGATTATTATTTTCATGTAATAAATTGGATTCTAAGTAATGAGCAACACGCAACAAGACAAAAAAAACTAATCTGAAATAACTCACTAATACTTAACTAAAACCACATGAAACAAGATTACATTTTTTTTAAATAGTTAACTTCGGGTTTTCTTTATTTTGTTTTTGCGATTTTAGCTCCCTGTTTGCAAATTGCATAATAAATCCTCACCCATTTATAATGACACCAGGTAATCTATGTTATCTAAAAGATTTTCTTAATCAAAAAAGTATAGGGAAAAATAAATATAAACAAAATTTTAATTTCATTTGACTAAAAGGTGGTCACTAAAAATTACCCCTATTTAACTTTTAAAATAAATATTTTAATTTTAAATTTAGACCCCTTTAATAAAAGACCACTTTTGTTTTGTACTTAATTTTGTATAAAAACACAAATAAGTCTAATTTTTATCTAAACTTTCTGGAATTAATTTTGAGGGAACAGCAGTTTTCTTTAATTGTTTTACGTAAAAAATTACTCATCTTAAAAATGTGTGATACCTACATATCTTTATAGGCCTCTTCAGCTGTTAAACTTGTATATTTATATTTATGATCAACAGCTGACACCTTGAAAAAAAAACTTCAATAATTTTATCTACGCCCGTGAGGTGAGAACTTCTTATCCCACTCATTCTGCTTGAGAAAATTTTATTACCGCACGTGTTTTTCATAACTTACTGTTTTTCGATCAGTCAAATAAAACAGGAGCATTAGATACATTATTTGTCAAAATTTATCTAAAACTAACAACAAATTACTGTCACAATCTAAAAATTTACTATATTTACATATTAATTATTTATATTATCGAAATTCCCAATCTTTTTACACACATTTTAGAGAAGTAGATAACGTTTTATTAATGTACTTCTACGATTTCACAACTCGTATTACGCACTCATCAATATTTCGCATGCATATGTACGTTGCTAAAGCTCTTATCCCAATTATACAGTAAACAACTATTAGAGATTTTGATATGCACCCAATATATTTTGCATTTTGCAACAATAATTCCCATGAGAAGGCATCATAAAAAATTAACAATTACAAAGATTTAAAAACAAACTTTAAACAATGAGACACAACACTCTTTTATTTGGCACAGCAAATATAAATATATCGACGCCACCGTACCGTGTAACACACGTCTGGTTGAATCGCCAGCTCGAGTTGGCTGGGAAACATTAGGCAGAGGACGAGGCGACGGCAGGAGGGGGATTTTCGTCGCCTGAATGCGAGTGACCAGACTTCTCCTTAGACTTTGGTAGGGCCCAGGTGGCGTGACGGCAAGACATTGCTATTGGTCACTGATACACGCCAAAGCCATGATTATATCCCGAAATGTCTAATGAGTTCGCGCTAATCAAATCAAAAATATTCATATATTATCCAAGAAATTGTAACTTTGTTGGATGTGAGAATTGCCAGTTTAAAAGAAACGCAAGGAAAGGAATTGTATGGTAAAACAGATTTGTTCAAGTAATTTAAAGTCACGTTGCCAGATGGATTTAATTGATCTTCAAACACGACCTGACCCAGATTACAAATTCTTTTACGTCCAATGAAAACAAAAACAGCTACGTAGCAGGTACGACTTACAATATTCTGGTAATGGTTACAGATTTGGGTAGTCCATGTATGTTGCAAATTGATGATGGGAGAAAATTTGCGAATCAAGTAAGTTAAAGATCATTTCTTTAGTAATCTTACTGCAATTACTTATTTTGATTGCAATAATATGCTCGTTTTGGATATTAAAGGCTCTGGTAGTTGTTATTTTAAAACAAAGACAAAAGTGTAAGGGCCGATTTCATAATCAAATTTAATCTCTTATTGATTTTAATCCTAGATTAAAAATTTCATAAATTTTTTGGTTACACATACCTATAATTCAAACTAACTTTAGAAAAACGAAAGAGAAGGTAACTAACGTTGTAAAGGTTATTGAAAAATACATTTTTATTCCATCATCGAGATATGACTTAAACAAATTGGAGAATTAACTAATCCCCCATTAAGGATTCATTATGAAATCGGCCCTAAGTATTTTTTCTTTTGAAAATAAATTTATGTCAAAAAGACATAAGTATTACGAGTGTAGTAAGAAAACTTTCAGTCTCAAGTGCAACACAAGGTATGTAAGGTGTCAATGTAAATGTATAAGTACATATATTGTAGTTATTTGAAAACATTCTATTTTTTTAATAATAAAAAATTTAAATCAAGAGTTTGCATTTTATTCATCTCTAATTCATCATATAAAAAATGCCAAGACCATTAAGCCTGGGTAGTTTACAAACTAGACAAATTTTTGTCTATTTTTTGTTACTAGATCTATATTAGCCAAGTTGACTTAGTTAGTTTATAAACTACCAGCTAGTTTATAAACTATCCTAATTTGCATATTAGCCTTAACATATATAAATAATTTGTGATAATATCTGGTACTGTGAATGAATAAGTTAAACTGTAAAACCGCCGCCCTTTTTTATACACGTTACAATATCTCGAATATATGTACGTAGGTATATAACTTTTTCTCTAAAAAAAACTTTTTATTGGTTTCCTTTACTCATCCACAGAAATGGAAATGGTTACGTGACACTAATATTTCTTAATCTCCATATTGGGAAGCCTTATCAGTGAGATATTGTCAAACATACTTATGTACAAGCAGTATTTATAATAGACAATTTCTAGAACATGTTTATTAGCTAACAATCGAGAATCTACAGGGTGTATCTGGAAATATCTTTACACAATACTACCACATATTCCTTAGATCAAAACATGCGGATTTGAGCAAAGTTACCTTAAGCGAAAATTGTGTAGTTAGACGTTTTTACCTATATGGCACTAAAGTAACAATTTTAAAATCATTTTACATATAAATTTTGAATGATCTTATGGAATTTTTCTGTTTGTTCTAAAATATCCGGCTTCAGAAAGTCGATGATTTCTATTGACGGAGCTTAGATCTTGAATAGATTCTTGTACGGACTTGATAGATCAGTTGTTTCAAAATGACTGAATGAATGCTAAGAAAGCGCTGCAACATTTTGCACAGAATTTGCTGTTAGACCTTTATGTGCTCTTAAGCTGCAGGAGCTTCTAAAATAACTGTTGAGGGTATTTCTGAGGCTGCAGCTTGAAAAGCGCAAGCATTTCATTCCAAAATCTGTAATTGTAATTTGTAATACTAGCTGATCCGTGCGAAGCATTCGCATTCTTACCTACTTAAATCCCACTGAATTAAAGAACACACCGTATATTTTATATCGTATAGTGCGTATTTAGTGCGCCATGGGCAATTTTTCGAGACACGGTTGAGGATCTTTGTTCTTCCTCTACGTGGTGGTGTGCCTTCAAAAAACAATTGAAATGTGAGTGATTTGTATATTTTTGCGGTGTAGCGGTTAAGGAAAGCTTTAAAATGATGCCTCATTCATGAAATCTGATGAAGTTTTAAGGAAGTTATGGCGTACCGAGAAAAAAAGGCTTTGAGAAATAATATATATGATAAGTTTTACGTATGTGAAAACAAACTACCCTCTGTTGAAACTCTTTGAAATAAAGAAGCTGCATATTGAATAAAAACAATAATATTCCGCCACTTCGAATAGTATCCACAGATATTAGATTCTATTTAGTTCTGTAGTTGGAAAAGTAGGTTATCTAATTGAGGGTGCTGTGGAATCAATAAAGTTATAAAATGCAAAGCAGAAAGCAGCTGAATGTCGATAGGTCTCTTGACAAAGACAATGCCATGTCATGCTTTTGAAATATGCAGCTATCGAATACCTAGTCACCTGTAACTTTCGTGTAAAATGTACATATACATATTATTATACAGTGCGTCCCAAATTTAATGTCTAAAATCATTCAAAAATGTTTCTCGTAGAAACGCTCTGACCTGTCGATTTTTATTTTTTAATGCTAAATTCATGTATACAGGGTAGCTTGAAAATACGTTACGACTATCAACTTCACCTTTTTAGATAAAAACCTAATTTTTGTATTTTATTTCGAATTCTTAAGTATGTTTCATGTATGTACTGGGTGGCCCATTAATAAAGGCCGCCGGCTATATCTCAGGATCCGTTGATCGGACGACCCGGAGAAAAAAATTTAGCGGTAAATCGGCCAAAAGAAAAAGCTGGAAAATATTTATAAGTGGCTAAGTCTATCGCTAGAGGGCGTAACTCACACCGCGAATTAAAAAACATTGTTTTATTCAAAATTATCCTAACCTATATTGAAAATATACACAACTTTTTTCTATTGGAGTTTTTTCTCTATCTTGTCAAATAACAGGTGGGGGGAGGGGCAGATATTGGTTTGAAAAAAACTGGATTCGTGCCAAATAAAAATTCATATTTGCATTCAGTTTCGAAAATAACACTTATTAAATTAAATTCCAAAATTCAAATTCAAAAGTAAGTATCCACTTTTATGAATAGACTCACACCGCAAATCTTGCAACAAATACCGTTGATTTTGTGCTACTAAAATATGTAATTGCAGATGTAATGTAAGAAATTAACTTTTTAACGAAGTTTTGTGTGATGACAAATCTGATATCACCTATGGAATTGTAGTGGGTGACGATTCGGAGTGGCACAAAAAATCTGCAAGTGAGTCACTAAATAGTTGCACTGAAAAACATTCTGAAATCTCGCTTTCAAGACAAGAAGAATTTCTCTTCGAAAACGTATACAAGTGATGAGCCAACAATAAGGGGAAAAACCTACATATTACGGAAAGTTCTTCAACCTGGGAAATGTCAGGGACTGAACACACAAGTTCTGAAATAGTTTCTGATGAAATGCCACTGGTACAAAATCTGCAATTACATATTTTGGTAGTACAAAGTAAGCTTTAACTTTTGCAATAGTCGCGGCTGGATACTGCTGATAAAAAATGGCACTTTACTCTTGAGCGTTAGCTAGTTCTTGGATGGTTTCTGATGAAATGCCGCTGGTACTAATTATGCAATTACATATTTTAGTAGCACAAAATAAACGGTATCTGTTGCAAGATTTGCGGTTCGAGTCTATTCATAAAAGTGGATACTTACTTTTCTATTTATTTTTTTTATTTAATAATAAACCGCATCAACCAATTGGTTATTAGCGGTGGTTCTATTTTTTACAATCTGTGTAGGAAATTACAATGTTTGAGGTACTTCATGAGGTTCACAATGTTGCAATTTGGTCTTAGAATATTTTTGATAGAATTGTCTATATTGTATGTGATTCTATACATTTCACATAAAGGACAGTCTACTAGAATGTGTTCGACAGTTAATGGCACTTCACATATGGCACAAATAGGTTCGGGTTCTCTGCTAATGAGGTGTCCGTGGGTAGCTCTTGTGTGTCCTAGGCAGAGGCGGGTAAGGATCACTTGGTCTCGTCGAGTGTTGGTAACAGTATTCCATGGTCCGAAGTACGGTTTCACTTTGATTAGTTTATATGGGCTATTCATCCATGTTCTGTTGAAATTTTCCATTACTTTGAGTCGAACGGAGTTCTTTATATCACTAGCTGGTAGATTGGATGTTGATAGGGTGCAGTTATTGACTGCTTCTTCCGCGTGGTGGTCAGCTAGCTCATTCCCGGGAATACCTATGTGTGATGGGGCCCATAGAAAGAAGATTTTTTAATTTCCAAAGAGTTTATGTATTTCTTCTTTTATTTTAATTACGACTGGATGTTTGCTGTATGTTTTCTTGATAAGTGTTAGGGAGTTGATCGAGTCTGTGATGATGATCCACTCTGTGTTGGAGGCGTTTTTTATATAAAGGGTGGCCTCATATATAACATATAGCTCACATTTAATTTTTGGTTTTTAATTTATTAAGTGTTTTTTTTTAAACTCAATTCGAATATGAATTTATTTTTGATGGCACAAATCAACACAAATTATCTATTTACTTTCTATTTATGTACTTGTTTTTAATTTCTATTGTGGTCGTGCTGACTTCATATGATGCTAGCAGCGCCACGATTATTTTCAAAACTGCTTGAGGTACAAATGTTTTTTAGCACAAAATAAACAATAAAAAGGTGCGTTTCGATTTTGCCTATTTAGTCGTGCCTACTTCAAAGAAGTGTTTAATAGCAGCTCTGCTGAAATTCGCCGAGTTTAAAATAAAGGCCTTTTATTATTATTATTATTATCATTATTATTATTATTATTATTATTATTATTATTAAATGTGAGTATCGGAATGAAGGTCTATATTAAAATTCAAAGATGTGTGTTTTATAAAAAAACTCGGACCCTCGTTTGTTATTATAAAATTTCGTTAGAATGGGACCATTCCTCATTACTCCTCTTTCAAATTAAAAATAAAACATCAAAATCGGGGCACGTTTACCATGTGAAAGACGCGTACGAACAAAGAAGCAGACAGTCAAGGTAGGTATACTTCATACACTCAACGATTATCGAAAACCTTACGATTGAACATCAATATGGTAATTTTAGTGTTTTTTTTTTCTAATCAATAGATCGTACTTTTTGATATTTGCATTCGTAGATTTTTAATAACTTAAAATTGCCCCCGAATGGACAGAAAGAAGCATATTTTATAGAAAAACGGAGACAACAAAACTAAAGAAGGTACCATATCCGGCAATATTTAAATTGGAAATAAAAAAATACGGTCTCCGAGTTATAGCCATATCTAGTAAAGTCTGAAATATGTGTTTCCGCTATGTACTAAAATCTCTGCTTGAAAATGTGAAATATATTTTTTTTACAAACATTAGGTCCGTCTTTACTTTATCCAGTATATGATTCTACTTATTTTCTTCGTACAGTTGTTGTTGCTTATTATTTTTGTTGGAATCGGGACAGAAATGAAATTTTCACGTACATGGGATATCGTGTTCCAATAATGATTCAATATCGATGATAATTATGAAACCACATACTGATGTAATTCTAGATATCCTGAATGAATATCGTATTTCTTCAATCACAGTGAGATATTTATAAACAGTTGTATGGGTGTGACCCTCGAGGTGAAGTTTTCAGTAAATTTCATTTCATTTTAACATTAATAGGTCAATCTTGTTTCTGTTTGACTGTCTTTCTGCTTGTCACAACCTATTTTCTTCGAATAAAAAAAAGAACGAACTTGATACATGTAAAGAGTGACCCATTTAAGGAATACTGATACTAAGGGTCGTTTTTATCGGTCAAATTAGAAAATTAAACGAAGATAAATATTTTAAAAAAAATTGCACCGACTTTATTAGTTTGCGCACTGAAAAATACAAATAATATTAATTCTTTTGGTAATTTGTACACAAACCATGAGGTCGTGGTCATGAAAATTTGTCAAAATATATCAGGGGGTATGAGGAACAACAGTTAAAGGCAAAAATTACTTGCTCCATACGCCTTAAAGCATTAATGCCCGCGAGCAAAAAAATCGAATATCAATTGATGTTCATGCTTGGAAGTTTGAAAAAAAAAATTGCTTTTTGATTTACACTGTTATCTATAAACAGATCAGTGGCCTCATCCGATATTGTATTATAGATAAATATTTTAATTTAGATTCCGTTGGGTGAAAAAATTGTCGAAAACCACAGCATAATATCCTGATTATGTAACACATGATAATGATTCTATCACGACACTGGCACCCAATGTCAACCCAGGCGGGGTTTTTATTTATCTTCCCATGTAAAAAATGTCTTGCAGCGGAATTCGTCAGATCCACAGAATGCCCACAACTTGTAGCGAAATCGTATAAATAACTTGTGGCCATGATGGCCCATTATTATTAATAGTTCATCGACTGATTGATATGATAAGAAAATATGAAATTGTTGGAAGGCTACATTCGCCTTTTCGATCAGAAGGTGAACCTTGAAACATATATCATCTTTATCGAAATAGTTGTTTACAAAGTGCATCATACTTTTGTTCTTCCTGAATTTATTCTTAGACCTTGCAGAATGTGTTCCAAGATATTGGAGTTTATGAAACACTCTTGAGAGTGATTTATTAGAAGATGACCCAGAATGATAAGTTACTCATTACTGCAATATTTGCAACTCCTAGGTCTGGTAAAATGGCATGTCGTTAAGATAATATATTGGTGGTATATTTTAAATTCGAATGCTGGTACTTTTGAAGATGGTGCCAAAAGTTTAGCACATTTGTACTTGAAGACTTCTCTCGAAAAATCTATGAGTTTTGTAGTTTGTTCGTTCCCCTATAGCCTGAAACTTCTTTGGTCGAATGGCACATGTGGCCGCTTTATATACGCCAGGTCGCAGGTTCGATACCAACTATATTGTTCTATGCAAATCACTTACTATAAAAGTTGAACAACAGGAATATTCAAGACAATGTGTAGGTACATATAATTTTTCTTGAAATTCATTTGCGTTTTACTGCGTTATTGTCTAGTAGAAGTCGTTTCAGCCCTTGCTATAAGGCGTGTGAGGTATTTATAGCATAATCACACAAAATTATGAAATAACTATCTTCCGACATCATCAGATTATGTGCCAAAAAGAATGAAATCTTCTATAATGATAATAAGTTCATCACAACTGGCACTCGCGCAATTCCCAGAACACTGACTTGGTACCGTCTCACAAAAGTCTGGACGCAAACCATAAAACATAATGATAGCTCGCAATCCAGAAAAATACAAACACTATCATAAATATCGACTTTTTTTCCATTGGAGCGCATTCACTTTGAACTCAATGAACCTGCTATATAAATAATATAATATCTCTGTATATATATGTACACCTAATAGCAAGTTGCGTCTAATTTCCTCCACTAGGGAAAAGAACAATACTACTACTCTACAACACACCAGCCACTCTATCGATCCGAAAAAAAATACATACATTTTCTCTCCCTCTCTATCTGTGTGGGTTAAATTTGTGTGCTGGCAGCTATTCTGCAATAAAAAAAATCGTGATTTTATCTATCTAACAGATCCATCGCACCGTTTGCATAATTGATAGGGACAACAGCAAATTACTGACATCCGATTTCCGTTCCCGCGCTTTTAAGCAATGATTTATCACACTCACACACACATGTTGAATTATATCATGTTTGGTGATGATTGGTTGTTAAGTGAACATGACATACCTACATATTATAAGTATCTATTGTTGTTCATATTATTTATGACATCATAAAGGTGGTGGGTGAGTTGTTGTATGTTTCTCGTTACGCTGGAATAGAGTAATAGTCTAAGAGAGCTCATTTTATTTCTTAACATAATCTTCTTTTTTCGTTCTATTCACTTCGTTCTACGTTTCTCTATTTTTCAAACCTACCACCGAATAATAAGATTTCCTCAAACTAGGCGTTTGTTTCATTGATAACTTCTTTATTTGACCTAAGTCTCTTGACGTCGAGCCATTTCTTCATGTTTCAATTCAATTCAATTTGTTTATTGTTTATAAGGAATTACAAACTTATTCCTATAACAAGGGTCTCTAATGCCTAAAAGAAATAGTAGAATTTGAATAATCAACTTGACAGTGTTAGTTTACAGAATATTTATAAAAAAAGAAGGAAAAGTACCTATTTACATAGAAAAAAAAGACAGTACATAGAAAAGGTAAAAGGAATATTAATAAAATGCATTGAATGTTAAGATTCAGAAATAAAAATATGATTTTCGTGCATAACATTTAGCAGACTTCAGAGGTAACAATAAGAGTTAATTGTGCCTAGGTTTTTTTTATGCGTTTCTGAGAAATGATCTGATTTTCATGATTGATAGCAAGCCCGTGCAAATACCTTTTGCATTACTGGGAGTTAAATTATTTAAATTTTCAATGAAATAATCGGCATCCAGGAAACAACTACCTCTGATCTCTGTGTAGAACGGACAGGTGAAAAGAACATGAAACAGAGATTCATTTTCATACAAATTGCAAACCGTACAAATTTCCATGTGATTAATTTTGTATGATAAGCCTTTGTATGTAAATTTAGAAAAATGGTTATTGGGACAAAATTCTTGTGAAGTGCAGTGGAAGATTGAAGCTCAAATATCCAGGATATTGGTTAAATGGTTCACAGGATAAATAACTGTAGAAGACCGTGTAGTTTGAGGATCGCGCATAGATGAGGTCGGCTCTGAAACATCTGTCTTCTTCTCTGCGATTTAATTTGAGCTGTCCAGTTGTATTTGATGTCTGTACTCTCTAGAAGCTGAAGCTGGCGATGAAAACATTGCTTTGGAAGCCTGTCACCCATAGATAGTAATTTCAACAGCCATTTAAGACACATTTTATGTACGATAACTTGATAACTTGATTGTACGATAATAAGATGGGTGGTACCAGATTCCAGACGTAATAGAAGAAGTGTTTCTAGGACCAGATCATCTGCGTAAAGTAGAATAAGTAATTCGTTAATTTTGTCGATGGAAAGCCCACGAGCACCGTGTTGAATGAAGAAGTTGTAGTGTATCCAAAGACCCCAGGTCCGCGCTACAGTTTACCTCTAATTCATTATCTAACTTTACGACTCGTCTCTTGGCATGTGATCATCTAGTCTAGTGGATTTTAGGACTTACCTGACGTGTCAGGCACTCTAATAATATAAGAAAACACGTTTGTAGGATGCAACGGAGTTAACCTTCTAGTAGAGAAAGGGGGTAGACAGTAATTGAAACAACAAAATCCCTTACCAGTCCTTTTATTTAAACAACACATCTTTTTTCACTTGAATTAAATAGAAAAACATTCAATAATTTAAAATAATACAGGCAATTTGAAAGAAAATAACATTTATAATTTAGACCAGGAAGGTCGCTCTTAATATCTTCATAACATGGGAAAAAGAGCGAAAAAACCCATGTACTATCAAATATTTTATAATAAATTTTAAATAACAATACACATTATCTTTGTTGTGAAAATTCACAAAGGTCTGACACTACTACATAATAACTCTTGAAAACTCTTGATGAATTTACTTGTACTGTGATTAACAATAATAAATGATGGTATAAAACAAACAAATTAAGAAAGAATCACTCACCACCCAAGACAACCATATCTCAGATATACTTCGAAACACGACAACAACATTCGAAACCGAAGGGTACACGGAGGGACAGACCCGCCGCTCGCTGTCAGTCTGCTCAATTAGGGATTCAAGTCCCTGGGACAAATACTTTTTGCATGTTGATGTCAACGGTCAATACCATTTACCATTACAAAGGTGTTCATTTTTGAAATAAACAATAGTTATTGACATCATCATGAAAACAGTAACATATACCAAAATAAATAATATTCAACAAATCTCTATCATACAATGGTCTCTTGGCCTGACTCACGATACTCTCGCATCGTCTATAAAATGACTTTATGTGATGAAGTAATTATTCCAAGTTAATTCATCATATAAATGATACCAAAACAAGTGCATTTAATTTTAAGGTAGCTCAAACCTTCTTATAAATTTCCAACAACAATAAAACAAAAACTCATCAGTTATATACAACTATAAAACAAAAAAAATCACCTTACCTTCTCAAAGTCTACAATCACTCTCCTATTTTTACCGCACCTCGCAAAACTTTTTCTCTCAAGAAGAGAAAAAACGTCCAAACAAAACAAATACTCTACACCTGACCGAAATATTCCTAAACATAGAATGCCGTTCAAAACCGATCCGGCACAGCTGTCTATCAAATTTGAATTTTTTGTATTATGAGTAATAACATAGATATATCAAAATAATAAGACATCATATGTTGACTTTTATGATTCATATATAAGGAAAAATAAACAACCCGCGAAATTTAAATATGGACACCACAAAGTCAACAATGTCAGCCAGAAAAAGTAAAAAAAGGCAAGGACTCAAAGACTCACCTTGCAACACACCGGATGTGACGTCTACCCTTTTAGAGAGGCCGTTCAAAGATTTGACCGTAGCCGAGGCGTTTCCATACAAATTTCTTAGGATGTTAATAAAGCTGGGACTAATGCCGAAGTTATGTAATTTGTGCCATAGTCTTGTATGGCACACGGAGTCAAATGCCCTATGTAAATCTACAAAAACAGCATACACCTTTCTCCCTTTCATTCGCAGGTGCAGATGTTTGATTGAGCTCAAAACATAGACGTTGTCGATGCAGCCTCTACCCTTACGGAATGCTGATTGGGCCTCAGGTATAATACCTGTTTGTAGACTCCCAGCTCAAAAGTCTCTCCAGCGGGATTTGTGTGAAAACCTTGACTATGGTGTTGACTAGGGCGATAGGTTTGTAATTATTTGGGTCGTTTATATCGCCTTTTTTGTGCAGCATTTTGTAAATAATAATGTCACCCTAACCCGATAGTACTCTATCGGAGAGTAAGATATTGTTTTGGGGCAAATGTCTTAGAAATTAATATGAGATGCCATCTAGACCTGGACATTTCTTCATGTTTGGAAACAAGAAACAGTCGCAGGGGGCTAAACTGGAGGATATGTTGAATGAGGAAGAAATTTGTAGCCTAATTCATGCAATTTTTCCATTTCTGCAGCGCACTTGTGTCCTGGTGCAAGAGAACTTTTTTCTTCGCCAAAGGTGTTTTTTTTACTTCAAATTGATCCAGCAGCTTTGCATAAATATGTATCCGTTTAACCCTTTACAAGACCTTGTTGGTTGACAGACCTACCTACATTAGCTTTCATCGGCTTGGATTAACCAGAAGAAGTCCACTCTTTGTATTGTTCCATGATAACTGGTGTGTTGTGATTTGCGATAAATCCTGTTCTGTCCACGGTTACTTACGAAACAGGGTTGCTATTGTTGCTAAATTTTTGTGCAAAAACGACAACCATCTTACGGATAATCTTTTCATATCCAAATAATTCTGTAACAACTTCAGCATTCGTTCGCACCTTCACTCTCCGATCGTCTAATATCATATCGATTTTATCGACCACTTCTGGGGTGGTGACCTCACTTTCATTTAGTTATCCTGAACGTTCGATATCACTTGTGTGGGTACTAACCACATTTGAATGATTTTATCCAAGTGTAAACAGTCTGCAACGATGGTGCAAATGTGCCATAAACATCGTCTATTTCCAAACATCCAAATAAGAGATCATCAAGGCACTGAAAAGTCCTAGGAAAAATCAAACTGGTACGGGCCTGGAGTGTATCAGTGCGGTCAATCTTCCAAGTTGTGTACTTGGTGAAACAGGAAAAGTGCGGGCAGACATGCGCATGCTCAGATTTAATCCAAATCCTAAACGAACTGTATGAGCATTCGCTAAAGTTTACCCTAATGTGGGTGCCCTGCACAGAGCAGTGTTAGGGTAACCTCATAGCAGCGGATGCCCTTGCCCAGTTATCAAGATATTTATATGAATAAGAAAACATGGGGGCTGTAGCATAACTGGAGAGGAGGAAGGCTAAAAGATTGAAGAGTTTTTCGCCGGATAGGGTAACCTCATCTACTCCCTGTACATGCGCAACCTACTCCAAATTCGGGCTTTTCTGGCTTGGATAAGGAGATCACTGTGCAAGTACTATGCCATTGTTTCGCTCTCATCGAGGCATCCACGTGTCCAGAGACGAAGCGGTCCAAACCTCTCAAAAATTATTATAATAATAACTAAGAAAATGAGCCATCATAAACTTAAGTGCTTAAAACATTATCAGCTCTCAGACTATAACAAAACAGTGACGAGAACATAGTCGCATACAAAATTTTCAAATTAAAGCGTAATAACTAATTAGTTACAGAGGTGACCCTTCTGCATCATCTCATATCTAATGGAGTCTGAAATAAGTATCATATCATTGCAATTTTGGGTGAAGCTATTAGCGATGTTTTATTTTACTCATTATTGTACATACATTGATGTAATTTGTTTACAAAACTTCTGTGAGAAACAACATAATTTCGTCAACAATCGGCTTCTGTTTTTTTTTTCATCTTCTCGACGCTTCTGAATCTATGGCGTTTGGTTAATACGGGCCTTTTTCAATACATATTAAAAAAACCTATTCTGATGTGAGATTTCTTCTGGCTTATTTTTTAAAATATTTTTATTACTTTTCCGTTAACAAATTAATAAATTTATTGCAAATACTTAATACAGTCCATATCCAATACAATGGCTAACTACATTAGTAGATAATATAAGGCGCCTAGCATTGTCATAATATTGAACAAACTAAATTTATTTATATTCAGGAATAACTATTTTCTACAACGTTTGTTGAATATATTTTATGTTTGGTATGTTTTAGTGGTGTGACCGCAGCAATTTCTTTGGTCCCAAACTGCTAGATGCTTCAAATTTTGTATTCATACCTAGATCAGAGACGTTTCGCTGCCAGTTAAATTTAATGAATAAATAATAAAGATAAATGCATATTGACCATAGAAAAAATAAATAAATAAGAAAATAAATAAAAATTTAAGATTTGAACCGTAGCGATGAGTACAACTGCTATCTCCCCTTTTCTTGATTTGAACTACACTTATGTATATCTGTTTGCCAGTTATTGCATAACAAATTACTGTTTATCTAGCATGCATCTAACGTGCAAGGGGTACAGCCGTCGGCACTGGGCCACAAAATGGTGGCGTCCAAAAGGACGCATCAAAAGATGCTTATGCGTGAGGCATGGGGATCTCGAGAGCGGCCGCTGACAAAGAGTGCGACGCATGTGCTCACTAGGATGCCGACAAAAGATTTCGAGAAAAGTCCAGTGGCGGCTGGAGTAATTAAAGACCAGAGGCGGCTGGAAAGATTTGGGTATATATTTGGGACAATTGTCGGCATGAGGGACAGTGTAAAAGAAAGTGTGCAGATAAACAGTTTAATAGAAGAGTCAGAGTGAGCTAATAAGAATCTTCAATAGTAAAGTGAAGTTGTAATTTTTATTATTCTACTTTCGAGTGTAAATAAAGTTTATCTAATAATTGTAAATTAGTATCACTTATCTACGAACCCGCATACTCAACAAAAGGTTAGGTGTTCCATGCCCGTGCGTAATTATTCCAGTGACGTCCGAAAATGTCGTTCCATGTTGAAGAAATAATTTGATCTTACTTGAATCAGATAAAATAATTAATCATTATTGAATCACACTTGTATTAGTGTTAAGCTTAACAGGCGGCGTGATGACTACGATCTAAGTACGAATCCGAAATGTCAAGTCTCTAAAACAGTATGGGGCCTGAGAAATCGCTGCTGAGTCCATCTATAGAAAAAACCGAAAGTAATAAAAACTATTTAAAAATATCGTACGACACATTATATCGCTTGACAAAAAATATCGTACGATACAAAATATCGCACGAAACGAAATATCCTCTAAGCTTTGATTTACACAATAAAGGCAGCAAAGGCAACACACTCTTCTTTGTAAGGTGATTGATTCCTTCGGTTGTAGTTTGGCATTATGATGACTGTATAGACTATTGAGGCAGCGAATCTGAACATTTCAATATCATTCTCATAGTTTCTTCAGCCAAGATGTTCTGCGACAATTCTGATACTTCTTTTTCTGTGATGGTAATAATGCGACGTTGATAGTGATGCTGCGAGACTGGTCTTGGTCTTGCAGTCTTGGTCTTGGTCTTGCAATTTTGCAAGACCAAGACCGTCTATGCAAGACCAAGACCAATACTGGGATGCAAGACGAATACCAAGACTAACCTGGTCTTGGTCTTGGTCTTGCTGCAAGACTTGCGAGACTTGCAAGACTCTTGCATTTCCGTAACCAAACACCAAATTGGTAGGAAACATATTATTTTACTCAATGATTAGATAAGAAACGCTAATAAATAACCTAATTAATTTAATCTTTGAACTCCCTTATGATCGATCTTTGTTTTACAGATTCTAAAGATATTGAATTAAAAGTTGTTGGGTGAAAAGCGAGTTCATTTTACCCTTCTAGGATTTCCGGATTTCAAAAAATTTTTAGATACCCTATACCTATACCGTAATTTCAACCCTTCTAGGATTTCACTTACCGAGCTGTTTTCAAAGAATTCCGACAGTTCGTGGCCAGGGGAAGGTAAACTACACGGTTTTTTATTTTTATTATTTTTTCTATCGCGCAGAATGTTTTAAGCAAACGTTAAAAATCATCTATAAATCTGATTTTTTTTGATGACATTTATCCAGTGGCCACTTTTGGAGATATTTGAAATTTTATATTGCCCTTATTTTGAAACTATTTTTTCGATCATGCTCATTAACTAACTCAACTGAGATATTCACACGACTGACTTTTTAAATAGATACCTAGTTTTATAAATGCGCGTATTAAATCTCTAACTGTTTTTAATTTTCATTTCTTGGAAAAAGCTTTCTACAAAAATAGAAGTTAGTTTTATCAGAAATACTTTTGATCGCTTTCAGAGATTCTTTCTATTTTATTAAAGAAAATGGTACAAAACCATTGTAGAATGAGCAAGAGAATGAGTTATGAAATAGAAGTATGAAGTAGAAGTATGTAGTAAAATGAGTGCTCAGTTGGAACGGATGATACCAAGAAAACACAAACAGACTAAGTCGCGCTAGTAAGATACGATTCTCATTTGTGAATGGTGATTATTAATTGATAAACTTTTACGCATCTCACTTGCCCTAACTTAATTCTAGGCACCTAGTTTTATTCTCATTACTTATTCTACATTACCAGACGTGTTTGTTCTGGACAATGACAATTTTTTTATACGGTCGATATTTATCCATTTCGAATGATAATATAATTATAGGCAATCTTATAAGATTATGAATTACATACTTCCCATACATCTGCAGAGTTCTTCTTCATTTGGATTAAGCAATTACGGTTTAGAATCGCAACAACTTTTCACACTTATAAAAAGATCAAAATTTTTGCAAGAGTCTTGCAAAGTCTTGCAAGTCTTGCAGCAAGACCAAGACCAATACCAAGGGTGCAAGACCAAGACCAATACCAAGACCATATCGGTCTTGGTCTTGCTTTGCGCATCACTAGACGTTGATATAAAACAGGTCTGGAGAAATTATCCATATAACTCCTTTCTGGACTGATTACTGTACTTTTTCATTAGATCATTTCGTTGCCTAATACCTAACGTTTTACCAAGTAATTTTTTGATACATTCAAATAGACAGAAAAATCTAAAGATATGTATTTCACTTTTATTTAATTTTTCAGATTTGAAAAAAAATAGAACTATAGAAAATGTGAATAATAAGAATAATTAGGCTGAAAGATTATTTATCGAACCTCCCTTCAGAAAATATGTTAAGTGTTTTTGACTTAACTTGCTCTGCCTTTAATAGTTTATTAATCATAATACTGCCATGTAGGTTTTCTTTAAACTAAATTGTATTTCTTTCAGGTCTCCTTGATGCGGATAAAAATGAACCAGGAACCCCTAGGGGTGGCACCCGACATTGTACTACCTCAGAACCTCATCAGATGGGGCGATATTGTACCTTCAAATCAACCAACCGACTACAGCTCAGTGGGCGAGACGAAACACAGATCAAACCCCTTCACCTATGACCCGGAGATTAATCACAAAGTTATTTTATGGTATGTAATAATTTAAAGTCTATATAATGTAGCAACGCGTCTACATCTAACCTAACCTAATTCGGAACTTTTTAGTATCTTTTTTATTGACCATGTAAGTTTGTTTTGAAATTTATCAATTTAAATAATAAAAGTTTACAGAGTTGCCTAGGCTCTAATCTATTATATACCTCTTGTCATGTTTATAGGTTAAGTTTCGTATTTGATCTGGATGTTATCTGTTATTCACAAACCAGTCACAATACAAGTTCGTAATATTATTTTTATTTATGTTGAACATTTTGAGAGAAAAATATGACATGTAGTCAGCTGATTCAGATCAATTCCAATCAGTTTCTAGTCATAGGTAGGCTGCAAGGCCCTATTAAATGTAGCGATGTTAAGAGTTTAGGGAATCGGTCAAAATAATATTTGTCTAAATGAATGATTTAATATTTTAAAGATTTTTTAGACTGATTCCAATTTTATTCTTATTTATGACGCTTTTGTAAAATCGAATTTTTGCAGGTCTGGTGATATTTCCTCGTTACAAGTAGACGCTATTGTTAATTCGACCAATGAATCAATGAATGATAGCAATCCAATTAGTAATAGAATTTGCCAGAGAGCCGGATCTGGATTAAAGGAAGAAATAAATTTAGATATAAGAGGTAGGTAACTAAATATCATATTACATAATAACGTTGCGTTGATTGTTCTACCAAAAAATTTTACAGCCTATTCATTATCACTCTTAGTTCAGTACTTTTTTATACTATTACTGTCACTTTTAATATTGTTGTTACCATACTAACACAAACAAACTATACTAATACCGAAATAAGATTGATTAGGAATACGACTGATTTTTGACCGACTTCCCAAAAGGAGGAGGTATACAATTCGATTGTGTGCTTTTTTTTTTTTGGTTTGTGCGCGCCTTTCATATAGTAAACGTACTCCGATTTTGATGATTTTTGATTCATTTGAAAGAGGAGGCTTGAGAAATGGTCCCATATTCATAAAAACGGGAATCCGACATCTCGTTCCCTCCGAAAACCGCCCCCGAAGGGGGTGGAGGGGGCAAATTTTGTCGAAAATTGAAAATCTGCGTTGATATAATTACAGATAGGACAATATCCGGAAACGTTTAAATGGAACATTTTTTCAAAAGAGTAACGGTTTTCGACATAGAGACATTTTAAACTCTCAAATATACCTATTTTCGCTATGTGGAGAGGGCGATTTCTGTCGAAAATTGAAAATCTGTTTGCAGTACATGAAAGACATAATTATTTGTAGCAACATTTATACTGAACATTTTCCCCTTAGAGTTACGGTTTTCGAGTAAAATCGGTGTTAAAATGGTAACAACTAAAATATTCAAGCGTATTTCGGCAGCGATGTTCTGAGATCTCAATAATAACAACTACAAGCAAGGAATATACGTGGGTAATAGAATAAGTACTATCTTCATTGGTATTAGTGAACGTTCAACGATTTTCGTGACTAATGTTACACTCAAAAGTGTGAAATAAATATTTTTTACAAAAAATTGGACCGACTTTATTAGTTGGTGCACTGAAAAGTATAAAATAATATTAATTCTATTGGGGCTGGTACTTGTGAAGTTGGTGCCAAAAGTTACCAATCTACCTGCAACTGCACAACTTCAAAAGTAACAGCACCAATAGAATTAATATTATTTTATACCTTTCAGTGCACCAACTAATAAAGTCGGTCCAATTTTTTGTAAAAAATATTTATTATATGGGATAGCAGCGATAACCAAGAAAATACTGGATCCTGGTACCTTCATTATTGAAAAATTAATTATACACCAAAATTTGCATATAAAAACACTAGTTAATAAAAATCGGTCGTCATGATTTAGTCACACAACTCTGTATAAATACCACCGAACTTCATCTTTTTTCGTTAAGGAGATTTGGAGAAAACAGGACAGACGAACATACACTAACAGTAGAGTGACCTTATTAGGGATCCGTTATTTCCACGGGTGTCCGGAATGCTGAAAATACTTGACACGGTAGAGGGTAACATTTGGTCTAACCCAGACAACTGTTGCTCGAACTCAGATAGGTTATTTATAAAAAATTAAATTGCCTTAATGCGACTGTTGAGTTAATTTTGAAAATAAAGTTCAAAGTTTCTCTAACATAAATAAGAAATTAACCTAAAAATGTATAACCTAGTATAGTGTTGAACGACCCCACAATAATGTAAAAAACTAGCAACCAGTTGCTGTCGCGTTGTTATTTCAGTATTGCCAAAGTTCTACATTTATCCATCTAGTCTATTTTACTCTCTCTCTGAAAAATATTGGATAAATAAGTGAGAATAGTAATTTCATAATGAACTTATTAATTAAAAATCATTAATTATTCATAAATACGTGAAATTGACTGTGCGAAAACGCTGACCCCCAAATCTACGTTTTTTGACAGCGACAATTGTATAGTCGTGTTGCAGTTGCTAGTTACAAGAAAACCCTTCGGGTTTTTTGGGGCATATTGCTGACCATAAAAATGATATCAACATAAAATTGCATATTTTTATTATTATTGAATTAATCTCTTACCCTAGAGATTTTACCAGATTTTACGATTTTTTTTTTCAAGATTTCTTAACTAATAGTTATTTGTAGTGAATATTTATTAAATAAAAGAAAACCCCACGGATTTTTTCGGAGCTGATTGCTGACCATAAAAATGATATCAACATAAAATTGCATATTTTTTATTATTAATGAATTAATCTCTTACCCTAGAGATTCTACAGGATCACAAAGGGTTTTGGTTTTTTTTCAAGATTTCTGAAATAATAGTCTTTTGTAGTGAATATTTATTTAGTTAACTAGTAGTTAATAATACAAAAAATACTGTGAATATAAACATTCTTTGATACAAAAAATAGGGAACAGCATCATTCTCAATCAGATCATTAAATAAATACTACCTACTTGTTATTTAAGTGACCTTTAAAATATTCACGCTTTGTAAACACCAATGGTACGATACGATAAAATACGTTCATTATGAACATTTGTCTGTAATTATTATTTCACAAAGAATTATCGATTTAGCAATAAGAATAGTGTGCTTCATTATTAAATATTATATAAGTTAAAACTATTTCCTATGGAATACTAATAAAATGATAATAAAATAATGTCTTAAATGGAAAAACATTTAACCGGTTCCAGCTTCATTTTTGACATTTTGTAGTTTTATAGTTCCTTTTTCGCAGTATAAGTTTTATTATTGTCCAAAAAATAATAAAATCATTTGGTATCGGCCATATACCAACTGTTTTTGTGTGGATTGAATTCTCTAAAACGCTATTGTTGCTCCTAAACTATTCTGTTTTCTGTGGCGATTTAAAAAGAGTACCAAATTTCAACAGCTCCCCTCCCAATAGATTCGCATCAAATAGTCTATAACAAACGGACGTACGAGAGTGATCAGATGAAAGTTCAGTGTTCTGAAAATGTATCTGATACTCATGTCTCTCCAAGAGACTCAAGACTGTCCTGGAAAGATACTATAACATTATTGAAAGAATGATCTGTTACACTATTATGTTAACAGCACTTGTGACTTTTCAATGTGATTTTTATGGCTTATTTCTGCCGTAGTTTGTATAGTACTACTCATTTTTATGCTTCCTTATAATAATTTTCATGGTTTGGTTGACGATCAATTTCTAATTGTATCTTTGTCTTGGATAACCTAATCGTTTTTATCTATCAGCATCAATCTTGAAATTATTTAATGGTCTATCATTAAGGCGCGGTCCAAACTCAAGAAGTATATTATAAACCTGAAAATAATGTGAAAAAACTCATGGGTTGTCATAGGATCTTCATTTTTTTCATCTTATATCATAATAATTAGAACTGTTTATCAAGCGTTCTACTTGCATCCACATTTTCTTAACTTGAAAACAAATGAAAACTGGATAATAAAATATTAGTTTTTTTACATTATTTTCACGTATAGGTATAATGATCCGTTTCTCCCGACTCACCCTGTATACATACCTATGTCCTTATTTGGGCCTTTCCTTACTCCACAGGGCTTTTCTTCCTTATAACTAACACTCACCCTTTGTTGATGATATATAGATAGATTTTCTTGAATAAAACATAATTTATTGTTTATGTTTTCAGAATGCCGAACAGGTGAAGTCAGAGTATCTCAAGGACATGCACTGCCAGCTCGATATATAATTCATACAGTAGGACCTAAGTATAATATTAAGTATCAATCGGCGTCAGAGAATACCCTTCATACATGTTATAGGTTAGTATTGCCAAAAAATGCTAAAAAATATTACGATATCTTATGAAAATATGTATGTTATGTTGCAAATTCCTAGAGTTGAGCTGGGAAACCTTATCTTCTCTAATCCTATCATATAGAAAAATAAATTTTCGATTAAAATCCTCAGTGTGAAGAACGGATGTTGGATTTAAAAAAGTGCGAGTCAAACTCTCACGAAGGATTAAGTACCATTGTAAATACAAAGTTACACTGTCCACGCAGTACAGACAGCTGACAGACGAAAAGATGGACGATTTTGTAATTATCTTTTTAGCGGCAACAGAAATACACGTTCTCTGAAAATTTCATCTCTCTATCTATTACGGTTCATGAGATAGAGCCCGCTAAGTAATAGGGTTCTGTTTTGACCAATTTGGTACGGAACCATAAAGAAATCAAACGGACCACTTCGCGACAGTCAAAGTCCAGAAAGGGAGAATTATAAAAATCGCAGTACATTCTAGATAAATTGCTCAAAACAAATTGTTGTCGATTTTATTATAGTATGAATTTGAAAGTAAAAAGATAACTTCAATTTTAAAAGCTTGGGACGCTCTCTCCTTCCGTGAATCCCATTTCGAATTTCTCGCTTCTCAAAAATCCTGATACAATGAAATCAGGCGTGCATGCCGGCCACTCCATAATCTGAGAAGCTACAATGAAGTGTGAAGGTTGATCCATATGATATAATATCCGAAAACCTTTATTAAGTGTATTACAGGTAGTGTTAATAAACAGTAGTGGATACAGCTATAATAGGGTCGTTGCAGGCATTGAATTTTTTATGTTTTATTGGTTTTAAACAATTCAGTTTACACCGCAAACAAGCAATTCACCATTAAAATTATATTTAGACATATTTTAATTATCCAAATGTTAATTTCAATTTGTCCACGTATTTAAAAACAAGATCAAATTCCCGCTTAAAACGTCACACTTCCCGGATCCAATCATGAACAAGTAGTTTGTTCGGGTGCGTTGTCCGTGACATTCAGGTCCAGCTGAGAGAGAGGGATATACATGTAATGGCAGATATCTGATGTTTGTGTTGTTTGGTCAATTTCATTTTTGTATTTCGTTTTCCTTTGTGCAAAACAGCGGAGTTATGGTAAAATGGAAGAAAATTTTGTGAAAGGATCATCAGAGAACTTACCAAAAGTAGATGTATTTATGGTAACTACCAAACACCGACAAAATCTGACAACTCATTGTCATTGTCACAATGATTATACATAAAATCAGCCAATACAAGATGTGCGGGAATTGTGACGTCACAGGGCGCTAAAACACACACGTTTTGAACCAATTGATTTTTTAGTGTTTTGAATTTTTTTTTGTTTTATATAATTAAAATTTGGAAAAAAACAAAAAACACGGGTTAATTTTTATAAGGTTTTAGAATCATCAATAAAAAAAAATATGTGCAATGACCGAATTGTGCACTTTTGATTTTTGAAATTTTAGTTTTCTACACTCTTTCGGAGAAAGTTATCGTGAAAATAAAATATTGCCTTGTACATATAAATTGTGTGTTGAAGACAACCTCTGATGATAAAAAGATATTATTTTACCACAGTTTTTATAGTATATGAACGATTACAAAATGTTTAAAACAATATCCGTCTCATCTTTTTGACAGATGTTCTTAGGATATTAAAACCGTTAAATTGAACATTTTTCAAAAACTTCAATGGTTTCCGAGTTAACACAATGTGCAGGACCGTTGCCATTGTATTTTGAAAACACTGAATATAAGAGAGCGTTCAAAATTTTGATAACTATTTTTTTGTTGAATGAATTTTCTATTATGTAGAAATGAATTAATATTATTTTGTATTCTTCAGTGCACCAACTAATAAAAGTTATATTTTCAATAGCTATGAATCTAGGCTATAGTTATTACTGTTATTGATAATATTTTAAACTTCAGGTAATTAAAAACAAAAATTGTTCTAGGAGTGTGCTCCAGAAAGCAAAAGAAATGGGCCTGCACTCGATAGCCTTATGTGTGATCAATTCTGTAAAAAGAAATTATCCTCCAGATGAAGGAGCACACATAGCATTACGTAAGTATTGGAAGTGGAAATGGTAATATCCATTGAATTTTCGCAATAGTTTCTACTGATCTCAAACTTATTTGAACTTATTGTGATTTGTAGGAAAAGTAGGGTTAATATTTTCCCATGTTGTTATCTAACATTACAAACTAGCTGATAATTTAACAAAAAATAACGATTTACACATACCAAAGTGATAAATAATAAAAATCTTTTTCGTGGGGGATTTCACTGGTTGACAGAAACTTAAAGCATAAACTTTTTCTTTCATTCAAGAAATCCGTCGCATCTTTGATTTGGAATATTGAATAACAAATATCATCGCCTTCTGGAAAATAATCTATATGTCTATTGTGATATTATGGTTACTACTTGTTTTCATAATTCTTAAGACTTTTACGGTTATATGTTAGTTTCGTAGGCAAGAACTTGTTGCTGCTTTGTCCAGGTTCTTGAAAAAGACGGTATTTTGGAGAACTATTTCTTGTGGCTTTTTTGTTTCATAGGTAGAAAAAGTTAGACTATTTTTTTACACGCTAAATAACAATTCGATTAGCCGTCCATTATATTTCACGTATTTTCAGCAAAATTATCACTTATAATCTCCCTAGAGCTTGAATAATTTCCGAAAAGTTTTTCGAGATTCAATTTTTTTCCCGAGGCCCCAGCCTCAACTGAGAAAAAAATTACGAGAATAATTCAAGCTCGCGGGAGAGTGGTAAGAAAATATTATACTAAAAAAAGTAGACATCTTTTGTCAGTTTATAAATAAATATTTGTCTAAAATATTTTTTACAAAAAATTGGACAGATGTTATCAGTTAGTACACTGAAAAGTATAAAATAATATTAATTCTATTGGGGCTGTTACTTTTGAAGTTGTGCACCTGCAGGTAGAATGATAACTTTTGGCACCAACTTCACAAGTACCAGCCCCAATAGAATTAATATTATTTTATACTTTTCAGTGCACTAACTGATAACGTCGGTCCAATTTTTTGTCAAAAATATTTATTTCACACTTTTGAGTGTAACATTAGTCACGAAAATCGTTAAACATTCACTTATACCAATGAAGATAGTACTTATCCTATTAGCCACGTATATTGTTTGCTTGTAGTTGTTATTATTGAGATCTCAAAACATCACTGCGGAAATACGCTTAAGCATTTTAGTTGTTACCATTTTAACACCGATTTAACTCGAAAACCGTAACTCTAAGGATAAAATGTTTATTATAAATTTTGCTACAAATAATTATGTTTTTCATATACTGCAAACAGATTTTCAATTTTCGACAGAAATCGCCCTCTCCACATAGCTAATAATTTAAAATGCCTCTATCTCGAAAACCGTTAATCTTTTGAAAAAATGTTCAATTTAAACCTTTCCGGATATTGTCCTGTCTTTAATTATACCACCTCAGATTTTCTATTTTCGAGAAAATTTGCCCCCTCCACCTCCTTCGGGGGCGGTTTTCGGAGGGAACAAGATGTCGGATTCCCGTTTTTATGAATATGGGACAATTTCTCAAGCCTCCTCTTTCAAATGAATCAAAAATCACCAAAAAAATAAACAAAAAGTACACAGTCGCATTGTATACCTCCTCCGTTTGGGGTTTGTCGGTCAAAAAAAATTTACGCTTGTTATTCTGGCATCTGCACGTGACAGCTCTCAAGCCAGAGAAATTATCTCTTATTAATTTTGCGACCGATTTTTTTTTTTTTTCGAAAAATTCAGTTTGTCGTCATAGCAACCTGTCAAAATCAAGGCATCTAATTGGCTTAAAATAACAGGTATAAAATTTTCGTTGTAATTTTTTATTATAAATAATTTTTCTTATCATGTCAGTCATTTATAGCCTGAACATCCATAATTAATAGATGTCTAGACTATTGATTACCTAACAGACACTCGAATGGTCGGTGTCGGTGGTCCCGTAAAAATGGTTCGGACCTTTGCCCGCTCTGTGTGATTTTTTTTATTATCAGACGTCTAGATGATCGGTGATTTTACCAGTTTAAATAAATAACAGTCATGAGCGATAAAACTGTCAAAAAATTATTATTCAATATAAAGTGTAAATATTTTATTTGATAGATTTGAAGCTATCTGGATAAAAAACCTATTGACTTCAAATCTTCCGAATATTTTTTTAATTAGATAATGTTAATAGTGAAACATTTATTTCAATAGCAAAGCTATTAGAAAATTGCTATGAATTTGAAGAAAAATCATTATGTACGTGAATCAAAAAAAAAAATTGAAAAACGACTTATCAGAGTAAATGGTTATCTTGAAAATCTTTATCACATATCATATTGGAATGTGGAATATTAAATCAGCTTAATCCAAAAATACTTTCTTTTATTACATTCGGTATGAGGGGATTCCCGTTTGCTAGGGAAGTTCTTCTACCTAGGTAGAAGTTTGGGTAGACTTTGAAAACTATTTTTTTTTGAAAATAGGTACTCATTTAGAATAGAATTTTCCCAAAATTGATTTTACAATCAGTTAAAAAATGGTATCTAGACCTCAGAGCATCCGAGGGAAGGTCAAGCATTCAACTGAAATAACTGTATAATCGTATAATCATTCCCCTTCCTTTTCTTTCTACCGATAGAGTCACCAGGCACCACGCAATTTCGCACGTACAATCTCCGTATGTAATTTATCAACGGCTTATTTTCAAAAAAGCTGCAAATGATGATTGTCCTGTTATTTTACTTGAATACTTTTGAGATCCTTATCGGGATCCGGTTACTGTATGATCGGCTGGTCTGAATAACTCTCTTTAGCAACACCCATTTTGCGTAAATCTTATTCCGAATCTATATAGTCACCAGCCATTTCTAAATCCTAAAACAAGAAACAAGTCTACAAAATTGTGGTAGACTATTACAAAATGGCGTCGATTCATGATATTATTAGCATCATTCCAAAAAAACACAAATGTTGTCAGGATGAATAATGTTCATTGGTTAAAATCAGGTTATTACCTGTCTTGGTTATTATACCTACTCACATAAATGAAACAAATATTACGAACTTGTATTTTGATTGATTTGGTATGACATACAAGAATGACAATAGGCAATAGTTGAATCCAACTTTGTAAAACTGTAAGTACTATTCAACTTGATAAATTTCTCAATAAAGTTTATAGGTGTATGTCTATTTGTCAAAGTCTTTCTTCCTATAACGTCTGTCAGAATGT
This sequence comes from Crioceris asparagi, assembly GCA_958507055.1. Classification (NCBI taxonomy): domain Eukaryota; kingdom Metazoa; phylum Arthropoda; class Insecta; order Coleoptera; family Chrysomelidae; genus Crioceris; species Crioceris asparagi. The sequence continues at coordinate 12,995,788 of OY293826.1, read as the reverse complement.
AACTAAAAAGTCCATAGATGATGTCGTCGACGCCTTGATTATTTAAATATTCCCGATCATGCCTATTATTATCAAATAGTTAAAAGTACATTTACATAATTAAGTACTATGACTAATGTGCGCTGCATTCTATGATCTCTGTCTTGAATCTTTACGTCACAATATACGCAATTCTGAGAAATGAACTTATTAGTTATAGATTGTATATAGATAATATCCCATATTGAATGAATATAGTTGGTCACCTTGGATATAAACATAAAAACAATTAGAAATTGGATAATTTCCAGTTGTAAATTATATTTAGTATAATATGGTGCATCAGAAACCACAACACTATAAATTCCAATGTATTGTTAAAGCTTAAAGATATTTTCTAAAACAAATAAATAGGTACACTCCCCATCATTAAGAATTGCGCTGATAATACCTAGGTAAACATTAATGGAGGTATATTACGATAAGCGATGTTTGAAATCAATTATATTTACCGAAACTGATATAAGAAATGCGTAGTTTCCTTTGCTGCAAGAAGGTGAATGTGAGTATCACGATTTTTCATAATTAGATCTTATAAGATTCGATACATGTCCATGGATTTTTAAGTATTCCAATTTGTAGATATAATTAAACCTTTGATATTTATTTGGGAAAGAAACAATTTAGCCCCTTTATGTTTAAGGTTAGGAACCCTATTAACTACTAATTTCATCACCTATCTAAAATTTCATACATACAATAATATAAAGATACCTTTTACAAATATCGATATAATTATCGAAAGAAACTAGTTTCTAGTTCTTTATATTATCTTCCTCAGTTCATATCATGATTCAAACATTGATATTCATCTCCTGCAAATGACTGTCAACTGTCATCCTTCTAAAAAATAACTAGTTGAGAACTTAGGCATGAGGAGTAGAGAAACTTTGTATTTCTTACATTATTGTATTCTTAAAAAATCTTGATCTGTTACGAAGAATTGTTTAGAATAGAAACTGTTTCTGTTTTTTGAAATAGTTGTTGATTCCCGTAAGAAAATCACTGGGAGCCTTATTTAAACCCCCAGTCTATATTTCATAGAGGAATAGTGAAACTAGAAAAACTTTGAGACGTTGTTCTTGATGCTTTATAAAATTTGTTATTGCTGAGGTACCTTAAGCTTTGGTGTCCATTTTGCTGTACAATCATCATAATACAATAGAGACCCCTTAATTATTATACTTTATCATTCTATATTTTTGAAAAAAGTTATTTACCAGCTAATGAAAGTATTGTCAGAGTTAGTTGGTTGGTCGTTCCAGAAATTAACAAACAAACATACTGTTGAATGAGTATTTTGTTGAAAAATTACCTGCTATTTAATATTTACAGTTATATTAGTATATCTAGAACTATTTCAATCCTCCAGATTATAGCTTATGTAATCTATTGTGTTAAAGTGGTTATAGTGTAAAAACATAGTGGAGCAGTTCATCTCGCCAGGCACCTCGCCGGGCATCTGGCCGCGCAGCGATAGTTTAATAAATCTATACAATCTAATGCCTGTACACATACTCGAGTAGCGCCGCTTGCCATTCACTTACTTCTTAGTGCATCTAGCCGTTCAGCTGGAAACAAATAAATTTGTTTTTCGTGATGCAGTTGCCTGAAAATCGCATTCTGATTGTCGTACTCGGTCACGTGTTCCCAGAAACACTTCGGGGGTCGGGCACGGCACAGTACCAACACAGAGTGACCGTGACCGGCTGATTTCCGATTTGCACTTGTTCATGTGGTGAAAAAATAGATAAAAAGCTGGTAATTGTTGCCGAGAAGACACCTGTTGAGGATCAACGTCACAAATCACACCACAACAGATATATTGTGAATAAATGTTGGTCAATTTCCCATACCTAGCTCGTTCTTGATTCACAGAATTCACACTCCCCAGCTTCAGACACCTCTTCTCTGTGTCAACCGCCATTCAATCGCATTTGACGACGAATCACAAAGTAAAGACCCTTTACCATAAGAAAACATACAAATATAAAATAACAAATTGAAGCTGACAACATGTAGATTTTCCGACTACTAACTAAATGACCTAATTCTTAGTTAATCATACTCAAATCTGTAATAATTAAATTTATTTCTATTTGACCTTGCTCCCAGTAGATAGCAGCACATATTAAATAGGATACTGCATAGAGTTTTATCATGTTCAAAACCGTAATATTTATTTTTATTTCTATTATACCTACCTCCAAATCGATGGCAGCACATTTAAATACATACATGCAGTTGATATTTTACGGGAACGTGATATCATGGGTTGGGTTAAGTTTGGACAGTTGATTTTTGAGCCCTAATATCAAAACAAAGATCATCTCCGGAATAAATCTTAAAATAAACTATGGCTAAGTATATAATCACTGCGACTAGTTTCAACATAATTATATCGAGCGATCAAAAAAAATCCATTCGCAGTAGGCATTTGAACTGGGGAGCGTATCTACACAGTGCTATATTGACTAAATTCAAGTAATAAGTATTTGTCATTTCATTCTTCATTCCAGGCTGTCAGGCAACTGGCAAATGACTAGAAGGATATAGGAGTAGGATGCGAAACTAACCAGCACAGCTAACGAAACCTATAAAAATACTATTATCGGCACTATTGTCGTAGTGTAATTCTCTTTTTAGAAGCTATATTTACGAAAATAGACAAAGTATCAACATAAAAATATAGTTATTAATTTATTATTTCTGTATACCATTCTCATCGTTCGAAGTGTTCAGTAATGAAATGACAAATACTTGAATCTAGTAAAGACACGCTCCCCATTTCAAACGCGCGTTGAAATCAATGTCAGTTTCAATTTTATATCAGTTTTTGTTATTGCTAGTGTGTAACTGGCCTTATATTCCCACCATATTTCAAAAGGAAGTCTTACGCATTCACTGGAAAACTAGAGTGTAGGTCAAGCACTCCTTATCATTTATTTATGATATTCTTTATGTAAATATTCAATATTCAGCAATTAATTTAAACGAACTTTAGCTATTTATATCCAGTTCAGTAGTGTCAAGATAAATTAACAAATTTATTATGACTGATTACCGGTTTGATGACGTTGACCTGCAAAGTTAAATAATGGAACCCATACATTCTGTTCCAATATTCGATACTTTGCCCTTGTTTACATTTTATATCTTCTTTAAATTATACATATCTTGGTGCGCCTCCCAGCATCGCACCGGGAACCAAAAGATGTCTACACCCGTCGAATTACAATAAAATTGGTCAAGTGCGAATCGGGCTCATACGAAAAGGGTCCTGAACTTTGGAGTTTCGTGTAGGTTTTCATGTGAACTTGGGAGTAAATGCCTGCGTTCTGTATTTTATTGGGGGGAATGGACAATTTTCGTATATTTTCTTTAATATCTTCTGAAGCCATTCATTTTATAGAATGATATAATAAAAAGTCTGCGTCAATAACGTTGCGACAAAAAAAGTCGCCGTACAAAAATGTCGCCATATCAAAATATTGAAAATTATGTCTCATACTCAAAATATTATTTAATTTAGAGATTGTATAATCATGAATAAATATTAAATTTGTATACCTTAGAAAAAAATACTATTATCCCTGAATTATTCAAAGTCAACAAATATATAATAAAAAACATTTAGATTATTACAATATAAATAATTAAATTACAAAAACACAGGAAATCACAAATTAGTGCAACGACTGCATGTCGAAGTTATGGGCAATGCCCCTAAGGTAATCTGCCAGATCCCTAGATCTTTATTCTTCTTTTCCTTTCTTTATGTTATTTGCAGTCTAAAAGAGCTCTGGTATATATTTAAAGAGATAATTATTATAATAATTATATTCCCCGAACCTAACTAAAAAGGTATAGGGTTAAATAGGTATCTCTATAATAATTAATTATCAAAACCAAAATAAATAATGTTACTCATAATCTTAATTTTTATATGAACGATGCCAAATTTAGTTCTTCATATTTATTTTTTAGCTAATAATTTTTTCACGGTGTCGGTGGCGACATTTTCACAACGGAACGTTTTTGTCGTAGACATTATTGCTATCGACGTTATTGTACCGCGAAGTTTTGGCAACGCGACGTATTTACCCTTGTTGCAGTCACCAGTTATCTAACTCTATATCTGTTCCAAGTTTCAAATTCTCCGTTTTGTTGATTCTGGGAAAACTGGCTGTGACTGACGGACATACAGACTGAAAACGGAGTGATCTTATAAGATTTCGTTATTTCATCAGATGTTCGGAACCTCAAAACAATTCGATAAAGTAAAAGTACCTACACTCTGTAATATGGTAGAGAAATTCTATATATAAGCCTTGTATATTCAAAAACTGATAGTTTGTCTAAGACACAGGATATAAATATAAATTATAGTCTATAGGACTTGGGAATATTGTCGATATCTGTCATGTGAAATAAATAAAAAAATCAGATCATTATTTCCCGAGATTATCACCTACATACAAACTAATATATTATACCTCTATAATATTAGTATAGAAATATAGATTAAAATGGCCTAAAGTTTCAGGCTTAAAATTTTATCATTTCTGAATGTCCTCAATATTTTATCAATATAAGCAATTATACTAGTATATTTATATTAGAATATACTTATTGATAAGATTCAAGCATTTTTCATTTTAATTAGTGATGAAGATAAAAATTAATCCTTAAGATTATGTAATAGAAAATATATATTATATTTTGCAAGAAAATTTTAGAATGTATGTATAACATTTATTTGATACAGTAATACAGTCTTTAACATACATAATATGTGAATATAGCTTCTCTTAGGTTAAATTTTGGATGCACCAGCACTTGCTTTACATATATAAAATGTCGGTTTACCCTTGTAATTACTTTGGATGTGCTCAATAACTTTGTCTATGATATGTGAGTAAGCCAATGTTACCGTACACCCACCAAATCCACCTCCGGTCATTCGGCTACCCAATACACCTTCCACTTCTAATGCTAAATCAACTAGACTATCCAATTCTGGACAAGATACTTCAAAGTCATCTCTCAAGGAAATGTGACTCTTTGTCATCAATTCACCAAATTTGTGGTAATTCATTTGTTTCAACATCTCAGCAGCTTCTGCCGTCCTTTGGATTTCGGTAATGACATGTCTTGCTCGTCTAACAATCTCATCATCTGTATTGATGGATTTAAGGTACACGAGATCATCCAGATTTGCATCTCTTAGACTGGCCTTTTTCAGTATCAATGAGGCTTCTTGACATTGCTTTCTCCTGGTGGAGTATTCGCTGCCAGTCAATTCGTGTTTCACATTCGAATTGGTTATCAAAATAACAATGTTCTCATCATTCAACGGTATCAGAGTTGATGTTATGTGTCGACAGTCTATGAGAACAGCATAGCCTTCTTTACCCATAATGGAGATGAATTGGTCCATAATACCGCAAGGCATACCTGCATAATCGTGTTCAGCTTTCTGGCAAGCTAAGGCTTTATCTGTGGGCATTACATCGTTGTTTTGTGTAAGCTGATCCAGGAACACGTACATGGCCACTTCCAGGGAAGCACTACTCGATAAACCACCACCTATTGGTACACTTGTATTCACTACGGCTTGAAATGCTGGTGGTATGTCGCCAATGTAGTTTGCGATGACACCTTTCACGTACATCGACCATTTGGGACCGTCTCTTGTTATGGCTCTTATGAGTGCATTTTTTCTGGGCATTTCAATGACGGCCTTCTTTTCTGGGAAATCGCTCGTTGTGTAAATGACGCTTTCATCACTATCAATCTGCCTGCCCACAATTACCGTTACCAAGGGTAGAGCCATGGGCATGACGAAGCCATCATTGTAGTCTGTGTGCTCTCCAATTAAATTGACTCGACCTGGTGCAAAAACGGCGATCGTCGGCTCGGCATCAAACTTTTCCCTGAACACCTTCTTAGCTTCCTCCACCAGGGTAGCAATAGGAACGATTTTCTCCGCCATGCTGCTTACACCGTCTCGTATGAAACAAGATTATTTGATTTGAAAATATAATATAATCAAGTTGACATTGGAACGATGTATCTACGTTTTGAAGTACGCTCACGTGATAGCTGACTAACTACTAGAACGAATAAATTGTGATTCCCTAACCGCATTCAAGTGGTATATGTGTGTGCTGTAATTTGTATTATGTTTGTTATTGCGACGCGGCGTAGATAAGGAATGTCAGTCCAGTGACCCAGAGCGAAATTAAAAGTATTTCTCGTTCTCTCGTCTGTTGTGAGAGGATGATGATGATGTTGATGGCACAGCTGATGTTCGCAGACTGGTTGTTGTTAATAAGACCTTGTCATTATATTATTACTGATCTTTGGGATGGTATATTTAAATTGTTTGGCGCCATTATTTGAGATTGTGGGGCTTTCCACATACATAGATTACGTCATTCATTTGATGAGTTAAGTTTTTTTTTAAATTGGTGTTGGGAAGTTTGTTTTTAGTATTTCAAATCAATGTTATTGTAAATATTGAAATTTTTGTATTTATCTAGCTATCTTTATAATTATGTACCATGAGTCTAAATGGTGAAATTATTATTTACTTCTAATATTTATTATTGAATTCTAAATCCGTATTATTAACTGATTTATGAAAATTTAAAAAGTGTAAGTCGTTATAGAATCAACAAACAGGGGTTATCAGGAAGAAAGGAACTGACTAAAACTATAACAGAAGTACCTATTTTAAATAAAAATAGATTGGTAGTACATAATAAATACAATTAGAGAAATATTGCATATATGTATTTGACAAAATTTATTTACAAATAATTCTTATAATAAAATCAAGAATTTGAAGTTAATGCGAAAACTGTTCTTCGTCGGCTCTTGCACAATACCAAAATCTGTATGACTTTTATATTAAGTGTTTGTAAATATATTTTGTCTGTTTCAAGCAATAATTATGCTTGTATTTATAATTCCGGTACCAATATTGTAGTGTATCCAAAGACCCCAGGTCCGCGCTACAGTTTACCTCTAATTCATTATCTAACTTTACGACTCGTCTCTTGGCATGTGATCATCTAGTCTAGTGGATTTTAGGACTTACCTGACGTGTCAGGCACTCTAATAATATAAGAAAACACGTTTGTAGGATGCAACGGAGTTAACCTTCTAGTAGAGAAAGGGGGTAGACAGTAATTGAAACAACAAAATCCCTTACCAGTCCTTTTATTTAAACAACACATCATTTTTCACTTGAATTAAATAGTAAAACATTTAATTATTTAAAATAATACAGGCAATTTGAAAAGAAAAGAAATTTTGTAATTTAGACCAGGAAGGTCGCTCTTAATATCTTCATAACATGGGAAAAAGAGCGAAAAAAACCCATGTACTATCAAATATTTTATAATAAATTTTAAATAACAATGCACATTCTCTTTGTTGTGAAAATTCACAAAGGTCTGACACTACTACATAATAACTCTTGATGAATTTACTTGTACTGTGATTGACAATAATAAATGATGGTATAAAACAAACAAATTAAGAAAGAATCACTCACCACCCAAGACAACCATATCTCAGATATACTTCGAAACACGACAACAACATTCGAAACCGAAGGGTACACGGAGGGACAGACCCGCCGCTCGCTGTCAGTCTGCTCAATTAGGGATTCAAGTCCCTGGGACAAATACTTTTTGCATGTTGATGTCAACGGTCAATACCATTTACCATTACAAAGGTGTTCATTTTTGAAATAAACAATAGTTATTGACATCATCATGAAAACAGTAACATATACCAAAATAAATAATATTCAACAAATCTCTATCATACAATGGTCTCTTGGGCTGACTCACGATACTCTCGCATCGTCTATAAAATGACTTTATGTGATGAAGTAATTATTCCAAGTTAATTCATCAAATAAATGATACCAAAACAAGTGCATTTAATTTTAAGGTAGCTCAAACCTTCTTATAAATTTCCAACAACAATAAAACAAAAACTCATCAGTTACATACAACTATAAAACAAAAAATAAAATACACCTTACCCTCTCAAAGTCTACAATCACTCCCCTATTTTTACCGCACCTCGCAAAACTTTTTCTCTCAAGAAGAAAAAAAAACGTCCAAACAAAACAAATACTCTACACCTGACAGAAATATTTCTAAACATAGAATACCGTTCAAAACCGATCCGGCACAGCTGTCTATGAAATTTTAATTTATTGTATTATCAGTAATAACATAGATATATAAAAATAATAAGACATCATATGTTGACTTTTATGATTCGTATATAAAGAAAAATAAACAACCCGCGAAATTTAAATATGGACACCACAATATGATAAATATTATTTCAGTGCAAACATCTAATGAAGTATTTAATTTTTTTTAATTCATATTTTGTCATCGTTTTTTTTAAGCTCTTTAGTGTAACAATGGTTTTTATCAGATAGTATAATTAATATCTGGTTTTTATGTAGTATGTGTACGTACGGGTGTTTGTTTTTACAAAAATGATATCGACGTCGAACTGTTTCATTTGATGCATAATAATGAATGAAAGGTTTTTGTTGATTTTAAAAAAACCGAAGAAATTCTCACGTTCATGGAGATTAAACTTTTGAAAAAACATATCAAGGTAACTTTCGTCAATTAGCGTGATTGATCCAATCTTTTCAAAAAAGTAAAAAAAAATCATATGACTTTTCATTAATTCATTATAATTTCAAGCTAAAATTTTCAAAATTATTTTTTTCTAAAATATAACAAAAACATAATAGTTAAGTAAAGTTATTTTCACAATAAATGGTTGACTACGTTTTTTTACCTGCGACGTTTTGCCAGAGGTTGGCAATAAACTGTCGATCAGGGTCGGATCATAATATAGCAGTATAATAATATTTAAATATCTTGTATAATATTCTACTCCAAAAATTTCTTCGCAATAATACTTATTCTAAACATACAATATGTTTAAGATTACTTGTTTCCTTAATACCTCAATAATTTTAATTTTAAATCAATTACTTACCTATATTATATACCAAATTAAATATATACTGTAGTGTATTTGCTTGTGGATTGTGTACATAATGGGAATACGCCCGGTAGTTTTATTGCAGTCATAAAGACAATACCATTTATTGTGAAAAGAACTATAACTGCAATTTTTTCAAAATTTTGTGAAATCCCTTTTTTCATTGTGTTACCCTAGCGAGGATCACTTATGTAAATTAGATTGTCTTATCTAAGCCAGAAAAACAGTTAAAAAAATGATTGTCTACGATACACACCTGTTTTCCATCCTAGATTGCATATTGCTTCACACATACGGCCCTGTTTCATCGTATCCTTGAATCTATATAGAGTTGTGTTTCATATTTAATGTCATTTTAACTTCTTTCTGGAAGTGTCATTACTAATTATATAGCAGGTGATATAATTTAGTTAATTCTGATAATCTACATTGCAAATTTAAATACAACACATCAAAACATGTAAGAGGAAAAAAGAGAAATATACTTTATTGTCAAAGAAAATTGTCCTTAAAATTCACAGGCGCACCATTCCTCAACCTTTTCTAAGTCACTCTAGATGGTTTTCTTCAAGACTGAAGGATCTTTTTCCTGCCACAATATAATGATATCATCAGCAAACAGAGCAAGCTTGCCTCGAACATTGTGAAGCGCCAGATCATGCAAGTGTAGCTAAAATAATAGTGGTCCTAACACGCATCCCTGTGGAACGCCGCAAATAATGTTCCCGCATTCGCAAAGCAAGATCTCTGTCCGATGACTACGTTTTGTTTCCGCTTTTGCAGATAAGATTGAAACCGTCTTAGGGCACATCTCCTAAATCCGTAAAACTCAAGTTTTGTAGAACTATTTTGTGCAACTACTACAGCTACTAGATGTGTTCATTTCGATTCTTTGGATAAGGTCGATAATGTACCTACTAACCATAACAAAAAAGTATCTAATGGACTTTTATTCTGTATATACAGGGTGTTTCATTAACTGCAGAATCTTTGGTGCAAAATAATAATTCCAAATACGAGTTACCATTCAAATTTGCTGGTAATTCATAAGGATCCAACAAACTATCTCCAAATATATCGCACCATACATTAACCTTAAAGTCATGTTGGAAATGTGATTGTCGGAATAGATGCAATGCAATAACTGGAGTTAGCCATTCTTCAGTTTTTCGCTTACTGAAAAAAGAAAAACTTAGACCCTACACCTGTACAAAACTTATTACCTTCAGATTATCCTTTAAGATTAAATTTTGCTCAGTGAATGTTAAATAGGAAAAATGAAAATCGTGATTTTATTAATAACATTCCTTTTACTGACGGCGCCACTTTTAAACATAAAGGAGATCTCAACTGGAGAAATAACCACAGTTGGGATAATGAGAATCCTCATCTATTCTGAAAATTTTATTGCTAAACAGCCAAACATATTTCTTAAAGTTAGAAGATCGTCTAGTGAAAGAGTAGACAAACTTTTTGATGTAAATGGCGGTCACACTGAACATTTGTTAAGTATTTTTAAATTTTGTTTATATTATTTATTGTAGCAAAAATGTGAAAAAGACTTTTTGATAATTACGTATTAGCAAAATTGTATGTTATAGTCGCCTTCCACTTAACGAGGCGATTGATAATTTCCGAATCAGATCACTAGCATCAGATGTTCCAAACAATTATGTAATGTAATAACCAGTATGGCGCATTGGGAACATCTGATTTTCTTTAAGGTTTAATAAAATAGTTTAAAGATCCTACTTCAAACTGACAAGCACCTAGTGACAGATTGGCTACGAATAACTATATTTTTAACATCAACTGTCAGATCTTTCAAAATATGTATGAAATTATTTCAAGATGACAGTGACATATCACGAAAACTTATTTTTTGGCAACGAGCACATTTTTGTAATCTATGGAATTTTAGGTAAATTTCTTATAGAAATGTAGGTACCTATTGCGATCGTCACACTTTTGAATTTCGAAAAAATTTCAAGGTCATGTTGTTATATGTCTATAAGTTAGTCCAAAAAAACATTTGCTTCAAAAGTTTATATATATATATATATATATATATATATTCGAAATTCAAAATAAAATACCATTCCTGGATGTACTGATAACAAAAACACCGGAGGGAAGAATAAGACACACAGTATATAGAAAACCAACACACACAAACAGATATTTAAATGCCAACTCCCACCATCATCCAACACAAATCCAGGCAGTGGCAGACACTCTAATATCCAGGTCCATACGACTAACAGACGCCAAAGGTTTAGATAAAGAAATAAAACATATGCGAGACACACTACAAAAGAACGGATACAAACAAAAAACAATCAATAGAGCTATAAGAAAACAACATCAAATACACGAAGAACAACCACAACAAGAAGAATTATTCAAACAAAGAGTTATTCTTCCCTACATGAAAGGAGTAACCGACAGAATTGGGAGAATACTGCAAAGAAACAATATAAAAACAATATTCAAACCCCTGAGTACGATAAGAGGCGCCCTAGGTAACCCAAAAGACAAAAACAAATTAGAAAACCAAGGAGTATATAGTATTTCCTGCGGTGATTGCCAAAAGAAATATGTGGGACAAACTAATAGAAGAATCGCAACGAGAGCAGAAGAACACAAATTAAGCATCAAAAACAAACAAAATACATCAGCACTTTATCTTCATGAAAAAGAGACAGGCCACAAAATCGATTTCAATAGCTGTGAGCAGATCGCTAACATCAAAATATATAAAACTAGAATTATTCGAGAAGCCATAGAAATCGAAAAACAAGGAGATCTCAACAACAAAGATGTTTCCCTCAAATTACCGATCACATGGAAATCCCTTATTAGCAAAATACCACCAATTCCCAGAATCCCAGAAATAATCACCCAAGCATCAATAACAACACAGGCGGATCCACTACCATCACTATCAAAGGCCACGCCCACAGGATATCAATTGAGACCACGACACAAGTATAAAAGCAGACAACCAAACGGTTAAATCACAGTTTTCGATCAGAATCCAATTAAGATTATATGCTTATGAAGATGCCCAATGAGATTTGGGCGAAACGTCAAGCAATTTTTCCAAAATGGAACGAACAACGGATGTATTCCCGAATAAAACCACCAACATATTTTTCCACCCGTGAATCACTTCGCTATAATATATATATATATAATTTTATGGGGCTTAAAAAAAGAATACTCTTCTTGCTAACCAAGCTTTCGAAAAATATATTTTCATCTTCAGGGTTTTGCAAACGAGGTTACAAAATAAAAATGAGCAAAGACAAAGTTAGGACTTCCTTCGCCCCTGTGGACGGAAAACAATTAACACATAAGACATTTGACAAAATTAAAATTTCTTAAAATTAAATGATTCTTCTCTATTTTATAGTTCAGAACAAACATTTCAGTAATTTTTTAAATAGAACTATAAAATAGAGAAGAATCATTTAATTTTAAGAAATTTTAATTTTGTCAAATGTCTTAAGTGTTAATTGTTTACCGTCCACATGGGCGAAGGAAGTCCTAACTTTGCTCATTTTTATTTTGTAACCTCGTTTGCAAAACCCTGAAGATGAAAATATATTTTTCGAAAGCTTGGTTAGCAAGAAGAGTATTCTTTTTTTAAGCCCCATAAAATTCTTCGGCAGATTACCCAATCATAGAGTTTAGTGTGTTCTAACAAATACTGCCGTACTTCCAAATATATATATATATATATATATATATATATATATATATATATATATATATATATATAAATATATATAACACGATAGATGTCGCAGTTTTGAAGGTATCAAGTTCAAATTTGCTACAAAAATCAATCTCTCAAATATCTCTGTCGAGTTCGTTATTGGGCAATATCGGGTAAGCAGTTACAAAATGGCGACCGTTCAAACATTTAAAAAAATTATCAAAAAAGAGCCGTAGTGTAAATAACATCAAAAATAATTTTTGGTTATAGATATAATCAGTACCTACAACTTTTGATCAACTTTTTCATAAAATACACAGGTAAAAAAAATTAAAATTAATAAAGAAAAATAACAAATATTGATAAAACATGAACACTCAATATAAATTTGATGTAATTGTACATTTGAAAAAATTCTGCCTTGAAGTGGAACTCGAACCCTGTCTGCTTTATATTCAACAGCCAAAACAAAAACCTCTAACCGCAAGGCTATCACACATTCGACAATTTTATGTAATAACATGTATGTATACCAATGAAAAGGTTGTTTAAATTTCACTTCAATGAATTTTGAAAAATTTACCTTTCCGCTGACTACAGGCCATCGGGATTTTTTATGTTCGTCTCTCTCTTATTCTTTATAACATTTTTTTTCCAGAATCCGAGTGATATAACACAGATTAGTTTGTCGTAAATAAATTCATATTCCGCCTCGTTGAGTGGAAGGCAACTATAATCTTCTTATTAAACCTACAAAATTAACTGTAAACATTTAACCTTTCACATACCACTGTCATACACCTCTGGTAGTAGCCAGATACGTTTATTTACCATAATTTAGTAAGGTTTGCAGTGCCTACACTTCCTGCCAAATATGATAAAGATTAGTCAACCAGTTTAAAAGTAATGGGAAAAATCATTTTTAAATTATGAAATAAAACACCCTGTAACTCAGACAGGAGACACATTTTATTTAAGTGAATTGGGTTTAATTTTATTATTTTGACCCAAAGATACTCCAGTTTAATTATTTCCCATTATTAATGAAACACCCCATATAAATTTCATCAAAGAAATAGAATTGTAACGCTTATATACATAACAATGTTATGTTATGTATATATTACCTATTATATGTCTATTTCCAGAAGTATTATTGATGCCTGATGTACAGAATATATATATTTTTATAAATTGAATAATTGCTTAACAGGTGTTGATGAGAACACAATCAGCTAGAAGTCTCAATCCGATGTCGATATCAGCGATTTTGTTCTCAATATATTCGACACTGGAAAAGTTTTCAGCACTCTTGTTACCATGGCGATAACCAATCCAATGTATCAACCACCGGAACGCATTTTATCTATGTTCTTATCTTTTATTCTGATAATCTAATAATCATCTGAAGGATTGATAATGTGCTCAGATTTTTATGTAGATTTAATTCCAATCATCCTGTATATATACTACAATATGACAGATAGCATACTTCAATAATTTATTTCTATTTGATGTTTACGTCAATGTCACTGCGTGTTTGTCTCATCACCAAATATTCGTGAAATTTAATCATACACAGAATTCGCGCATAAAAAATTTCAGTTACATTTCATTATTAAAATGTTGGACTTAAAGAACACACCCATGGCAATGAAGAATCTCTATATTGGTAATCTACCTTCAGATGTATGTTCAGAAACAGTGCGACAGCTATTCATCGAAAACAAATTAATGTTTAATAAAGTTGTGATGAAGAAGGGATATGCATTTGTCGAATGTCCTGATCAATCGTGGGCCGATCAGGCGATCGATAAGTTGAACAAATTGAATTTCAATGGTACACGTTTGGTAGTTGAGCCTTCGATATCGTCGGAAAAGAAGAAAACTGATCCACGTCTCTTTGAACATCCCATAGATGGGGGATGGTGGTAGATGTGGTTCCGGGAATATAGTTTATTTATTTATTTATCTATAAGCACACTCACACTAATATATCCAAATTTGTGGAAATCACAATAAATTATTGTTAAAATAATTAGAATCTTAATTTGGAATTACTGTTCTTATAAACGTTTAAATTTCATTCAGAACGCATTGTAACTATATTTTTCGACAAGCTTAAATTGAAAATAACACTCATTCATGATTACGAGATTGTCCAGTGGTCGAAGTTCGACCGAAATTAATGCGGTGGTCAAAGATCGAACCCCGGTCATAAATATAAACAGCTAATCAACGTAAATTTGATTTACTTAATTTAATCTATTTGTGAATCATATTATTATACTCCATTTGAGAAAGGTGTAGAGTAATAAATTATGATAATAAGCGACATAATACAATAGAAATCCAGACACTGTCTTGTTATTTTGACAGACAAAATAGCAATCTTGAAGAGGTTCCGCTTGTACGGAACCTTCATAACACAAGTTTCAACTGTGAAAGGCAGTAAGAATCTTGAACACGCTTCTATGACATTGATAAATTCATTTCTGTAATAAAAGGTTAAAATATAATCAATAAACAACTTATAATAAATAAAGATTATAGCGCTGACAAAAATTGAAACTGAAATTGAAATTTAGATTTTCTGTATGATTTTTTTCGAAACGTATCGTAGATTCTTGTAAAAAGATATATTTTACAATTGCTTTGTACTTAGTCCAAGACCATTTTCAGATGTCTTCTTAGCAGAAGAAATATGAGCTACGTTTTCCGCTACATTTAAATATTTTCAAACAATTTTATTATATAAAAAAGCCGTCGTAGCATTTGCTGACGTAAAACAAAGCTTCTATAAATATGTAAATTCACAGATAAGAAACATTATTGATATGGTAAATCATTTTGATTATGATAGTGGACGCTTAAATAATAATCAATTCTATTTTATCAGCAAAATAAAATGGAAGAGATAAAATAGATGCTATAAGCACTAATACCTATACAGATATATACTTTTTTTGATAAATAATTGACATAAGCAATTATTGATTCATTATTGATATACCTGTAAAACTATAACAATAAGTTTGAGGCAAGTAGAATCTATTGTGTAGTTTTTGACGATTTTTTTAAAGTATACTGAATCTCTTAGATTTGTTCAACTTTCTCCACCTGCTAGAAATCTAAAAAAAATGCAAAACTAACAACAATCCGTAAAAATATTCGATCAATCTGTATTTATTTTGATAACTTTCAGGTACTGTTCGAAGGTTTCTCGATCGCCACGGTAGCTCCTTAGACACTGTGATATTTGCTGTTGATAACGCCGATTTTGGTATCTACGAGGTGCTTCTACCACTTTACTTCCCACGATCGAAACGTGAAGAGGAAGCCGCCATGTACCAGTTGCCTGACAATATTGGTGGTCCCGATGGTGAACCCATCATGCCCGATAGACAGATCAGGATAATTGACAATCCACAACATGCAGCTTTGCATGGTTAGTAGTTATTTTTGGACAACTTTTCTTCCAACATGATGTGGTAGAAATATGTACTGAATGTAACATAGAGTTATTATATACAAGGTTTATTATAATGTCCACATTTCGGGGGCAGACACTTCATTTCATGTAAAAAAAACAAATGTTTTTATTTAATAAAAAGTCAATTAATACTATTCTCAAAATGTCCACCTCCTTGTTGAATCCAGACTTGTACCCGTAAGCCAACAGATGCAGTGGCTAACTAGCCTCCTGAATACGCTCCAATAATTCTTGTTTTAGATTTTTTACTTGAAATGAAGTGTACTTTACTATCCCAAAATTAAAACATAACCATACGGGACACCTTGTATATATAGGGTAGGCAATATGCAATACTGTAAGTGTAGTGTTTAAAGCAGATATCGAATCGAGATACTGTTGCTGCATTTCTTGTTTCTTTCTATTGAGGGTACATACGCATTTCTGTCGACTTTTCTATTCTGTGGTATAAAGGGTCCTGTAGCCTAGCTCCAGTCTTCTATTGCTCAATTATTGTTTGTTAAGTTATGAGTTTGAAATTTTGCAGTTTTCATTTGTAACATAAGGGCTATCTGTTGATGTATTTTTTAAATTAGATAAATGGTAGCTCTGTGACAAAATCATACATTATACACTCATTGCAAACAAGGTCTAACAGATTAAACAATTAGATCGATATTATTCATCACAGATTTTTCACACAATTCAGTGGCAAAGTTTTATAAATTTCAAAGCACATTATTTTCTTATTTCAAGTTGGACCCCCTATAATAATATATTTTTGTGTCATTCGATGCGGAATTACAACTATATCGCAATTCCGAACGAAGTTATAGGTAGAAAACTTGTTTCACCAACTATTCGAATCGCCTTATTTAAAAATAGAAGCAAAGATGGATTTTAATTTAATGACATTAGTAACTGCCAAGAACAGTACCGATTTCAGTAAAATTTTATGACCATGTAGGTACCAAAATAATCAATAATTTAAAGATTATACATCAACATGCCGTGACAGAATTTTTGGCACACTATGTATAATCCAAAATAATTTACATTACGGCATTATGCTTATCTTAAGTAATACTTGATAAATACAATGTAGTTGGAATATAATATACTCAAGTCTCGGAAATTTGTAGCTTGGAAACTGCAAAAAAAATTGGTTTATCAGCTTTTTACTAATCTCAGAAATAAAAAACTCACATTTGGTTTAGACTAGGCATTAATTATTTTTTGACTGACGAACCAAACGGAGGAGGTATACAATTAGACTGTCTGCATGTTTTTTATGGATGTCCGCACTTTTTGAATAGTAAACATGATCCGATTTTCATTGTTCGTTTTTCATTCGATAGAGAACTATTGAGTGTTGTTCCCATTGAAAATCGACATTCAACATGTTCATCTCCTCAAAAACATCTCCCAAAGGGGGTGGAGGAGAATTTTTTTTCGTAAACCAAAAATTTGAGACGACAAAATTAAAGAAGAGACCATATTCGATAATGTTTAAATTGGACATTTTTCAAAAAATATCATTGATCCGCGAATTACAAGCAGTGGTAAAGTCTGTGGTGGGGGAATTTTTTTTAATTTAAATTATTAGACGGCAAAATTAAAGAAGAGATTATTGGTAGCAATATTTAAATTGAGCATTTTTAAGTGTGAAATATGTGTATTTCCGCGATGTTTTGAAATCTCTGAATAAGTACAAGCAACGTATTACCTTTTTTGGTGAACATTGAATGAATTTGATGACTAATGTTACACTCAAAAGTTTTAAATGAATATTTTTACAAAAAATCGGACCGACTTTATTAGTTGGTGCGCTGAAAAATAAAAAAAAAATATTAATTCTATTGGTTCCGGGACTTTTCAAGTTTGTGACAAAAATGTCCAATTTAACTACAACTGCATAACTTACCATAATTACCCGTGCCAATAGAATTGATATTATTTTGAATTTTTCAGTGCACCATTTTTTTGTAAGAAATATTTATTATTCAATCTAATCAAATATTTGTACAGGCTTTAAATGTATGACGTGAATCATAGAATTTCAACGTAATTATTAGAAAAGGGATTCCTTGCATGATCCTAACATTTGGGTAAAATTTGCACAATATCTCCTAACGCTCGCTTGAATACCCATGCGACGATGATCATGAATAGAGTAGAATAATTATGTTAAAAAATGTTTTATATTCACTTACAAAATCATAGAAAGTCAATTACTATGGATAAAACATTGTAAATAACAATAATTCAAAGATAACACAGATAAGAATAGATCAACCTGTTTTAAGCAAACTTTTAATAATTATATTGACAACATAGTGTTGACAGTCATGATAAATGAATCCTTTGAGTTTTCTTCTTGTAAGTTGATTAAATTAGAATCACTTTTTCTACAATAATATTTTAATAAATTATCATTATTCTCTACAGACTAATTAATTGATGCCTTTCTTATTCATTTATTAAGAATTACCTTTTATCTTATGGAATTAGTATATAATTACCCACTCTAAAACTATAGTCCTATGGCATTTATACTTTCGATTCTTGGTGTTATTTTGTTGTCCCAATTCAAGAATTTCGACAACAACCAGTCATTTCTTTAAAAAAATCGTTTGACTTACTCGCACATGCTAGTTCAACGATATTATCTCCAGTCTTGTCTATAATATATAGCTAGTATTTTTTCGTCCCCAATTCTAGTTGTAAGCCATAAAGTTGTTCAAAATAAATTTTTTGATTAACATATTATATAGCAATCTTGAATTTTATGGTTTATTTTTTTTAGCGGATGAGGAATCCATTGAATTGTCTACTCATCTAGAAACTTCCATAAGCTTAGGCGATCATGCTTTCAGTCAGATGCAAGGTGATTTGGATCAACAAAAACTTTTAGGAGAAAGAGCGCTCAACGATCCTCTGGCTGATATTATGGTTAAGGAAATTCAACACCAAGAAAAGTAAGAAACAAAAATAATAATAATTCATGCATACTAACTGGGATATTTTATCTATGACTGGGGGAATACGTGATTATAGATGATCTTAAAGGTATAAAGCGTACACATAGGTAGTATGAGATTTCGCATAGTGAAAGTTTATATGGTGAAATAGTAGCACACAGTTAAAATTTTGATGAATTATGCAATAATATTTTGAATTAAATTAAATTAAAAAAATATATGTTTTACGTAGTCAAGGTGTATTGTATGTTGCATACGAATCCAATTGCAGTGTGAAGTAAGAGAACAGAGACGTCTGTTCTCTGGTGAAGTCAACGAGTCAGGGCTGTCAGATTGTTTTATTCGTGAATGGTAAGCCTGGTCAAACGTAAATTTAAATATTGTGAATAGTGTCTAGTCTAGTGATGTAATTATTTTGAGGAATACATTTAAATGCGCACTTAATGTAATTTCAAGAAATTTTAATGCTTTGATAGTGGGTGGATTTGTGCAACGCAGGTTTTGCAATTTCGAAGCTGATGTGAAAGAACTTCATTCTCTTAATTTTGTCATAAGGGTAAAGTAAATATTACCGGCGTTAAGTCGAAGCACTACAATGTATCTATACTAATATATATACGAGGACTTTTCGTATGACCACGAAAATCTTGAAAACTACTTATCCGTTTTCAGTAAAAAAAATTATTGAATGTACTATATCTGCGTGGGTGACATAGGCTCTATTTTATGTTCTCATAGCTTTTCTAGAATAAATAAAGATTGGGACTATTTCTCAGCGGCGTAGGTAACTATCACCGACTGCTGCAGCCAAGTAGGATAGAAGATAAGGAGGGAGTACTTGAGTTATAAAGTGAAGCCGCACCGAATGTAGGCAACCCGTCAAGTATGAGCACGGTAACAAAGGGCATTTGCAAGAAAATCATCAGTTTTGGTGATGTTCTGCTTTTTTTGCTTGCTATAAGGAAGAAAGATGACAAAAGAAGTCACAGCGTTTATTGTATCATCGTTCAGAGTACCTACATTCTTATAATATACATTTTATATACGATGCTTATAAAATTAATAACTACCTAAATCTGCGAAAAAAGAAACTGACATGATTGTACAACATAAACAACACATTAATGTCATTTAAAAAACACAATAATGGCCGTTAAACAAAACTACCTTATTTTAAAACTGCCATCTAGTTTCAGATATAACATTTATTGCAAAAAATAAAATCTTATAACTAGATATTTTAACACAATTGTTTTTAGTAACGAAAATAAATGATTATCTAAGGGATGTTGATCTAAAACGTGATCATTGAGGGTTTCATAAATAGTAGTGTACCAGTGTACACAGGATTCAGTGCCACCGGCGAGTGATATTGGTACCAAGAAAAATAAAAAAGATAGCAATAAAATACACCCATCCGTTCCCGAGATAATGCTGTCACAGACAGACAGACCAATGGCTGAAAATATATTTATTAGACTTAGAAAACTCTGAAACGTCAATACTTGTAAAAATCTCGATACCGAAAACTTCACACGATTACAATACTCTCCTTATACAGCTACTATAGTAGCGTAGGAAAAAGTACTGTTAAACTATCAGTGCCTGTGAAAGTCTATTGTATATTTCAGAACTCAATGGCTGGATTTTGATGGTGTTTTTACCATGTACGTATGTAGAATGTTATAAGAATGATCTGGTAGTGGCTGTAAGTGTGTCTGGGCCTCCTAGGTTGAGGGTTTCATATCAGTAATTCTCAAAGTATATCTGAACTGTTTTGTGAGAGTCTGTCAGTGCGACTGGAATTTAAAGGTAAAGGGTTCCAAACCGGAAAATCCAAAGACACATGTTCTCTCTTGGTGCATGTCTGCGGATGAATCTAGGTTGGTGTTCGGACTGGTTCTACGTGCGAGTAGGTCTCATAGAAGGGTTCAATTCTCAAGACTTTTGATGACTTTATGTTTTCGTTCGGCAATCTACGGAATTGTTTGCCCGAGAAGTACCGGGTAAAACAGCTAGTTGTAATTATAAAATAAATAGCTAGTTGTTATTGTGTTTTTAAATTAAATTTTAAATTTCATAGGTATATTGTGTTGTAAGGAATTAGGCAAAAATCAAAAAAACGCACACTAATGCCGTTTTGAACAAGCTTACAACTGACGTAATAGGATGAAATTCCCAAAAACTTATTATATATTTGACAAAAAAAACTCAATAGCGTTTGATTTTAAAAAATAATAAATTACGATCGAATTTCGAGTACTTGGCTACCAATAGTATCTGTTAGTTTCTAATAGCCCTTAATTTATTTGTCGATGTCTTAACTGGTAACCATTATTTCTTTCAAATTATTCGATTGGTTTTTTTCTAATCTTTTATCAATAATAATACTGCCTACTCAGCTATCCAAGGTCAAGTCATAACCTTTTTAGTAGGCAATACACCTACACATCTATTTACCAGGGCTGGCTACTCGAAACATATATCCAACCCCCTTCATTCTACCATTAGTAACATTTATAACACAAATCGGTATTTTCATAATATTGATCTGTCATCACAATGTCAAGTTTCGACGTCCTCCGCTATTCTTTAATAAATTATTCAACCAAAAACTAACAATTGTATTCAGGCCTTCGAATGAGGGTAGTCGATCATTGTACGTTCATGCTTGAGCAATGTTCACATTATGTATGTCCTAAATGTAATATCGTTCCCTTGGTACAGTCGTAATCTGTTTTTGGAACAAACATTTCAGCTATTCTAGTTAGTGTATGTTGAATTTCAACAGTGCAACATGATTGAAAAGGAGAAAATCATGCCAGATTCATTAGAAACATCCTTCAAAAAGGCCTTCTACTTTTGGATGAAAAAAGCTCGGTGAGTCTTCTTTCATATACCTACAGTGATTATTGAGTATTTTTTATGTACTCACTTCTTGTGTAATACTTGAAAGCAATCAATAATCAGACAATATTTTATTTGCGGAATTTGATATTAGCTTCTCAAATTTATATTAATCTTAATAGATACGAGATAGAATCGGTGAGATGCTCTTATTGATTAGTTTTCGGTTGTTGCCAATAATTAAAAACATTTTTACTTTCCTACGCTAGAGTAGCTGTATAAGGAAAGTATTGTAATCGTGTGAAATTTTCGGTATCGAGATTTTTACAAATGTTGACGTTTCAGAGTTTTCCAAATCTAATAAACATATTTTCAGCCATTGGTCTGTCTGTCTGTCTGTGACAGCATTATCTCTGGAACGGATCGGTGAATTTTGTTGCTTTCTTTTTTATTTTGCCGCCGGTGGCACTGAATGAGAATCCTGTATACACTGGATGTTGAGCTATAGCCAAAAAACGTGATTTGCTGAAGACTGTCGCGTGAAAACGGCTCTAAGGATTTTGATTAAATCTTGCCTAAAGTATTCTTCTGAAAGCCCTTTACCACCCACATAAAGCGCCATCTCTGAGAAAAAGCACAAAAAAGTTATGCTTAAATAAAACTCATTTTCCACATGTCTCTTCAGATTCTGGCTAAACGTTCCATCTTGCGAAAAAATGTAATATAACCATTGTTGTTTATTTTGATCCGACGATTTCTTATTCACTGGAATTTGCCTGCTAGCGGTAGGAAATCGTGTGAGTGGACACACCAGATTTTTTCCACTGGTTCTAAAATAACACTACTTAATAATATGATGATTAATGATTATGAAAAATACTGGTTATATATTTTCTTGCTTAAAAATCCGGGGAATATATTTTTTGAGCGATAATGATTAAATTTAACTGTTACATTCTTTATCATAGACTTATTTATATGTCTATGTTCTTTATCCTAGAGTTAGAAATTTCTTGAAAATGCAAAATGCGAATGAAAATTGAATACATTTTTAATAGCATTTATTTTGTTTATTTAGAAAAGTATTTTCAGATCAGATTCAGAAGGAGAAGGTATACAATCCGGTTGTATGTTTGTTCGCGGTTCGCGCGTTTTGCATAGTAAACGTACTCCGCCCAAAATGAATGAAATGAAAATTCCATATCCGGAAATGTTAAAATTGCATATTTTTAGGTTTCCGCGCTACATTCTGAAATATCTGCTTCAGCTATGTTGAAGGGGCAAATTTTTCCGAAAATCGAAAATTCGAGATTCGAAAATTAGAAAAGGGACTATATCCGGAAACGTTTAAATCGAACATTTTTTCAAAAGAGTTACGGTTTCCGAGTTTCGCAATGGTAAAGTCTGAAATATGTGATAAGCGTTCTTCCGCTATCTGGAAGAGCAATTTTGAAGTTGTGCCTGCCATTGTAGTTTTTTGTTGTAAGCACCAACTCCAAAAGAACCAGCACCAATAGAATTTATATTATTTTGTATTTTTTAATGCATCAACTAATAAAGTCTGTCCAATTTTTTGTAAAAAATATTTATTTTGTTATTTCTTTTTTTGTATATCTACCCTTCGCACTAGTTCCTAGAAAATTACCGTAAAATATGTTTTTCTCAAAGACTATACCGCAAAAAGGCTCTAACAATTTTGATAAAACCGGCCTTAAACATTCTTCTAAAATCCATTTATTACCATGTTAATGGGTATCTCTGAGAAATAGCATAAAAAAGTAATTCATAAATTAACTATCAAATATTGAGCACTATTATTGACCGTGTAGGGCCGTCTGAAACCTATGTTGCAAAAATGTAAGTACATATTTTCTAAGCTGCTTAATAACATTATGTATGTATTACTTGATACTGTTAAAAACTGGTGACCGAATCTTCAGAAGTAGTTCTATATAAATTACTCTCGACTACTGTACGTATAATATACATTTCTGTCTTTGAATATGAATAACATTTGATACCACTGTTAGAGTGCCAATAGTACAAAATACATAAATAACATGCATAAACATCATCAGGTTACATTATGCTTTGGATGTGCTGTTCAACTAATATCACTTTCCACCAGACGACAAAGGAAAATAATATATGTGTATCGTACTGTTGCAGTGACTGAAGACACAATACGATTCAGAAAATATTTCTTTGTCTCAATTTCCACTGAATAGTAGGTAGTTTTGTTTGAATGTACGAATAAATTTATCTCTGTATATTATTCTATTGATTTCTGCTCGAAGTTTGCATCCAATTATTTTATATTGTTCAGAGTTTGCTCTTGTAGCATTATTAAAAACTGACCCAATAATTTATTGATTCATCTTTCGAATAATAGTCTATTATATCCATCGAGGCGTATATGAAAATTCAACCTAGAAACGTTAATTTATTTATTGGAGAGAAAACATAGACAGTGTTTATTAGAACGTGAGTCTTCTCTTCAGAAATATAAGTACGTATTACAGAATTTCAATAGCTGTCTGTATCTAAATAATTTTGGTAGTTACATTTTCACTCATTTTAATTAATTAATCCTTTCATATGATTAATTTTCAAATGTTCTGTTTTCTATGTTCCTATAGTATGACACAGTTCTATTCTGGATGGTCGTAACTTAAGAAATGTATTGCTGCTTTTTTAATAGTTCTAGATTTGGTTTTATTGATTCAATAAAATAGGAGTAATGACTACTGAGAAATGAGAAAAAATTCCGACGGCTTGTAGTCTGTCAGCACATAGGCAAACATCAGATTTATTATTTCTTCTACCACTTTTATTTGGAATACCTACTTATGTTTCAAACAAAAATTACTACTGGTCATATCAATAATCAATGCCCCTTTTTAATAGTAAACGTGCTACGATTTATTTTCATGATTCTTCTTTTTTAAAAAATCTAAAATTTGAGACGAAAAATTAAAGAAAAGGACATATCCGGCTACGTTTAAATTGGACATTTAAAAGAAAACGAAAAGCAACAAAGCCCATATTCATCTCTGTGGGAATATGAATAAGCAGAATTATCGGTTCTGATCAATATATAATCCACGAAGAGTTATTACATCCCCTTAAAGTTACTGCATGGTGTCGAAATCGCCTCTAGTCAAATAACTACTGTGGGCTACAGAACTAATGATTTTCTCCTTCTTGAATTAGACGAATTTGGCCTGGAGAACATGTGCACGAACTACAACCGAAATTCTGACAGCTGCAGTTCTGTGTCGCCTAATCTCTCCTCGTCTTGGTGACTTTCACCCTGGCCGGCCGAGTTAACCGTTCCATACTTCTTTTTGCGGGTGTTTTTTTGAAGTTTACAGTCACAAATGTATGTCAACAAGTCCCAAGAATGCGAGAACCGTATCAATTCTGGCGGCTGCCACTTGGATGTTAACATGAAATGAAATAAAGTTTATCATTAGAAAAAATACACTCCTAGAACATCGGGGGGGTTATCATGTAATTAGCAACTGCAACGCGACCGCGACGATCGCACAATCGTCGCTGTCAAAACGTCAATTTGGTACAGTGTTGTCGCTATGTAAGTCTTGAGCCTAAACTGACACTCGAGTGAAAAGTAACAATGTGAGTTGGTTGCATGTATTTTTGAATAATAAATTACTTTAAATCATGTTCTCAATTAACTGGCTATTTTCTCTTTTGAATCCAATTTTTTTTTTATAGACAGTGTCTAATAGACTTTGGCAAGACTGAGACAAACAACAACGCGATTGCAACTAGTTGCTAAATTTTACATGATACGGGGGCCGGTGACAAATTTTTCGCCACCATGTACATCCATATTATTAAAGCTCAAATTGTTGTACTGTATTCCAGTAAAGTATAAATATAGGAGCAACCAGATTCAAGTTACTTTTTGCTAGATAAAAGCTTGATTTCCTAAAATTTTATAAGGCTTTAGAGTTAGTATCCTTACTTTATAACACCATATCTGTTGAAAAATTCAGAGCAGCTGTTATATACATAATATTTCACATGATCCAATATCTTGGGACGTCTTGGGTGATGATAAATGAAATGACCATAATATGCAATTTATCCGCACGGGTGGCTACTGGTGACATACTTATTTTTCATTTCAATTCAAATTAAGTTTTCGCTTACTGATAACTTTCCATCAACCTTGTACATTTTCTTGCTTATTGAGGTAAAATCTAATAATACTATTATTATTTTAACCATTTTTATATGGCATAGGTGCACGCAAATTCAATTCAGGTTGGTTGTAAGTAATCGTATTACACTTCACCACTATTCGATTTTGGTCGGATGCAGTTCGAACGATGCAATCAATAAACAGTGTATGGTGATTGCTTTGAAGCGACATCGACCATCATCATCAATTTGGACGATAATACTATGTCTATACAGAGTGGTCGCATGGGAACTTCATCGATAGATTATGGGAAAACTATAATTTAAAATTTAAAACAATCTGAAAATGTGTTGACATACTAGGATCACTGGGGGGATCTTACATCGTAACATATTTTCAGGTATTTTTTTATTTATTATTAGTACAGGGTGGTCAGAACAGAATAATGAAAATTAAATTAATTTAAAATCGTCAAAAATATTTTTTATGGAGAATGTGAATTTAAATTAATTCACTATTTATATAGATTGCTATAAAATTATAATTTTGACTTTTATTGACACTTCTTTTATTTTCTAATAAAGTCATGGCCCACTTCTGATACAACTTGATAAATTGTGTGCTATTGTCACATAGACAAATATTGAAGTTCCAGAAATAATATTTTTGGAATAGAAAACTTCATACAAAGTTACCAATATTTGACTGACCTCGCCAGAACGAAAGAGGAATTCAATTCATGTGTATGTTCGCTTTTTTTAAATGTATATGCCCCATATAGAGGGGCCATATTTTTTTGAAAAATCGAAAATTTACGACGACAATTTAAAGAAGAGTCTATATCCGGCAACGTTTAAATTGAACATAATAATCGAAATATCCTATATCACAAAGTTGATATTTTTCTACAAGAAATCAACAACAACAACAATCAATCAAGTTAATTAAATAATAAATGCTTATAGGATAAATTATTTTTGTTTGTCATACAAACATCATTTTTCACATAAAATTTGGAATATATCAAAAACGGTTGAACGTATTATCCAAAAATTTAATAATATAATAATAATGTTGGCATTTACTTCCGGTATAATAGGAAGCGCCTCTAACCAGAAAGTATTTTAGATATTAGTCACCAAATGACCCCAAGGATGTTAGATTACTTATAGTGCCCAAACAATCTATCCGATGGAGTTTCCGGAGGACCACCTTGTAAATTGCTTCCGACCACAAAAAAGAGTGTGAGACTCCATAAGAGTCAATTCGATTTAGGCTGCCTGACAAATTGCATTTCCTGCGCCAGTATCAACGATTTTACTCAACAAAAATGTCCAGATAAATTAAATTTCTACACTTAATGGGTGTGGTCTTTAAATCAATTAGCTAACCTAAGCCTCCTCCCTGGATATTATGTAGTATATAGAAGATTCTAGATAGTGAATATGATATTCTTTTTCTGGTATGACTGCTGCTATTTTGTGGCAATAATGTTCGTTTTCAACTATCCCAAGTCTATTTTCAAAGTCTGAACTATAATTGACAGAAAATACAGCTAACATTTTGAATTAGTCATTTATGTATTTCAACTTTTCATTCAGAGCCTAATTTAAAAATAAAATTGCTTTATTGGTGCGCCCGTCGGCATACTTTATGAGTTTTGTCAGTAGAACTGACGACGATTGATCGATAATCAGTGGTAATTAACATCAACTTAAGTTGCACTTTATTGACATGGATTCATATCCCATGGAAAAATTTCCATGGAACCCAACCCTCTTCGGATTATCATATTTTCTAAAACATAGCCAAAACAGTTTTGAACATTTTCTTCTCTATAGGACATTAATCCGATCGAAAATAGATTTTGGATGTACTATATACGCTTCGGCCAGTAAATCGACGACCTATCAATACAGTTCAAAACAATGCTCTCAGAATAATATTAGGAGCCTATAGAACAACCCCAATTCAGAGTTTACATAGCGAAGCTGGCGAACCACCTCTTAACCTAAGAAGACAGTTTCTTAGTCTTTCTAACGCTGCTTCAACCGCTGCAAATAGGACGAAATCATCATTTGATTCTACATTCACCTCTAGATATACTAGCCGCTTCAATAATAAACCGCAATCTAAGGTACCATTTTTTGCACGGATTCGAAAGTTCACAACAGATTTGAATATTACATTCCCAAACGTCCTTTCCGATGACATCAAGCACCCACCACCATGGACTATTAGCATTCCAAAATGCAATGACACCCTCACTCAGTATAACAAATCCAACACCAGTATAGAAATCATCAAAAATTCACTACTGGAAATTCTTTCCAACGATTATTCAGACTTTCAAACAATTTTCACTGATGCCTCCAAATCCTCAGAAGGAACGGGATGTGCAGTAGTTATAGGTCAAACTGTTGAAAAATATGAACTCTCACCCCTCAGCAGCATCCACACAGCTGAACTATATGCAATATACCGAGCATTAGTATACTTGAACAACTACAACTATGAGAAATCAGTCATTCTAACGGATTCATTAAGTTCTATTTTATCACTGCGGAGACTATATCCAAAACATCCTATTGAAAAATTAATTAAAGCAGAACTCATCCGCCTCGAAAATTTTTCTAAGATTGATCTGGATACCATCACACATTGGAATTCATGGTAATGAAGAAGCTGATCGAAACGCGAGAAATGCCGTGACTTGTGGTAGAATTAGTGAGTTCTCGGAGTGCGTAGCCTCGGATTTGAAAGCCTGGTTTAAGAACAAATTATCGACAAAATGGCATACTGAATGGTGCAACTCAAGATCCAAACTGCGTGAAGTGAAAGGTGACATCTATCCTTGGAGATCATTACCAAAAGACCGCCATTCTCAAGTAATTCTGACCAGACTTCGACTTGGCCACACCAGAATAACCCATGAATATCTGCTGAAACGAACCGAAGCTCCCAGATGTGATGTCTGTGATGTGACTCTAACAGTGAAACATTTTCTCATTGATTGTAAAAAATATACATTATCTAGAAATAAGTATAACTTGCCACAGGACCTTAAGACATTATTAGGAGAAACATGTAATCTACTTAATCTTAAAAATTACATGAAGGATATAGACTTATATCATGAGATATAAAATTGTTAAATTTTGATGTACTTTGTATTCTTTTTGTGAATCTAAGTTAAATATTGTAATGTCGCTAATAACCGGAAGGTGGATGCGACTTTTTTTCTTAAATAAAAAAAAAAAAAAGTTTTGAACATTTAATTATAAAAAGAAGTTTCAGAATATCCTTGATTTTTTGGAAAACTGTCCAATTTAAATGTTGCCGGAAATGATCGTTTATTTCATCCTGCCAAATAAAATGTTCAGCTTTCGAACAACTGTGCCCCCTCTGCCCTCTTTGAGGGTATTTTTTGGGGTGAGAAGGACCATTTTTCCAATAAAAAAGATTCATTAAAATCGGTGTCTCGCGCGATCTGAGATAAAGAAACAAACTTCCATTTGAATTATTGTACACCTCCTTCTTTTTGGGAAGTTGGTCAAACAGGAATCAAAAACATCGTTCTGTTTGCTAAGGAGAAGACGACTGATATGCATCCTACCAGTGTTATCGGTGTGAAATTGGTTTACTTTAAGTTCTAATTGTCTTAAACTATATAATATTTATTATATGAAAATATACTTATTACAGCTTAAGCTATAGTTGAATTGTAAGAGATGGCGTTGTCAGTTTGTATTCGAGTAATCTATTTTTGTCCAGAATGAACTAAAAATAGTAGAAGTTATTTTGTTACGTCTTTTTTGGGATCAATATATTCCAATGCCTCGGCTATTCTATTTTGACTCGCATGTTCCTTGTACTCTAAATGAAATTTTCATTTGTTATTTTTTTTTCGTGTTAACAAATATTTCACGAGATTTAAAGATATATGTTTATTTATATCTTCCAAGTAGGAAGTCGAGGTAATGCGTCCAATTTCACAAACTTGTAATTTTGACAAATCCCAACTTTGTTTAAAGTTTTCCCAGTTCTGTAAAAAGGCTTTTACAGTGCACGGTTGCCTATAGTAGTAAATTTTCATCCTTATTATTTCAAACATCAAAAGTGATATTTGCCAAAAGTAGGTACTGGATCATTTTATTTAAATATATTTTGTCATCGTTGCAAATATCTTTCAACTTATTTTCATGAAATGAATGCTTATATCTGAAAAAAAAAATATTATTTGTTTCAATTATTCATATTTAATTTCATGATCATCAAAATGAAAAGTACCCAGGAAAGTATTTTAATTGTGTAAAATTTTCGGTTTCCGGTTATTTGTTGAAAACCGTTTTTGAGTCTAGAGACCATATTTTCAGCTATTGTCTTGTTTCTTTCTTTTCCATTCTGAAGGGTATGGCACTCATTGCCAGAAAAAGGTCTTTTGCACAGGAAAACATTCTTCTCAAAGCACTTTACCGTTCACTACCAATTCAAGGCGCATTCCTGAGTGAAAGCCGCAAAAAAAATTATGCTCTAATGATCTATCAAATTTTCTATATATATATATATATATATATATATATATATATATATATATATATATATATATATATATATATATATATATATATATATATATATATATATATATATATATATATATATATATATTCTGACTAAATGGTTCTTCCTACGTCAAAATTGAATACGGCCATTGTTGTTTCTCTTGGCTCACTGAGAAAAATGAATGGCAACACGTTTATTTTTATATTCGTTGTAACTTGAGACCGGTCGTGTCAGTGGACACACCAGATTGTTTCTTTTGTACTAGTGCAATGCAAATTCGTATCTAAGCTTTCAATGACATTTCATATTAGTATATTATGTTCCACTTCTCGTTCTGCCGATCGAATTCCATTCAACTACATAACAAAATGTTATACTTGTGAGACATTTATAATTTAACCGAATTTCTTAGAAATTTTGTTAAACTGCGAAACCAAGCTAGGTTTTTGCCTGAGGAAAGAATAATCGTAATTAGAATAAATATTTTAAAAAAATAATTGACCAACTTTATTAGTTGTTGCAGTGAAAAATACAAAATAATATTAATTCTGTTGGTACTGGTTCTTTTGGAGTTGGTGCCTACAACAACAAACTACCATGGGACAACTTCAAAATTACCAGCACCACTAGAATTAATATTATTTTGTATTTTTCAGTGCAACAACTAAGTAATAAAGTCGGTCAATTTTTTTTGTAAAAAATATTTACTTCACATTTTTGAGTGTAACATTAGTCATGAAAATTATTGAACGTTCACTAATACCCAAAAAGATATAGGCTTGTACTTGTTATTTATTATTCAGAGATCTCAAAACACAGTCACGCAAATATACATATTTCAGACTTTACTGCTGTAACTCGAAAACCGTAACTAAATTTAAATGTTGCTACATATAATCTTTCCTTTAATTTGGCCGTCTCATATTTTCAATTTTCGAAAAAAAATTGCTCTTCCACATAGCGGAAATACGCTTATAACATATTTCAGACTTTACCATTACGAAACTCAGAAACGCTAAGTCTTTTGAAAAAAATTTAAATTTAAACGTTTTCGGATATGGTCCCATTTCTAATTTTCAAATCTCGAATTTTTGATTCTCGGAAAAAATTGCCCCTTCCACATAGCTGAAACACATATTTCAGACTGTAACGCGGAAACCTATGATTATTTTTTTAAATGTCAAATTTAAACGTTTCTGGATATGGAATTTTCTTTAATTTTGCCGAATTTTCAATTTTCGAAAAAAATTACCCCCCCAACCCCATTTGGGGGCGGCTTTTGGAGTGAAGGAGATTTCGGATTAAAGTTTTTTTTAAATATGGGACCATTTCTCATGTCTCCTCTTTCGAATGAAATAAAAATCGAAATCGGAGTACGTTTACCATGCATAACGCGCGAACAGCCATAAAAAAGTCGTATACCTTCTTCTTTTTTTTGAAGTCGGTCAAAAAAGAAAATGATTAACAATTGTCTTCTGAATTGTGTTGTTATCATCAAATATGAATATATGTAATTGATTTTTTTGAGCAGCAGAGATTTTGTCTAGAAAATCCGAATTAACGTTTAACTAGATCATTGATTTTGAAGAATGATAAAAAAAGTGTAAAAATATAGTGCTTTCAAACAATCGTCCGTAGGTATATGCAATGTTTATGAGTTCTTGGAAACTCCCCTTTTCTAGGGGTATAAGTCGGAAACCGTAAAAGTTTATGAAAAGAATCAATTTCTCTAAATGATTTCTTTTTAAATTTTGGGTAAAATTTTTGATTCTGAAAAAAATCCTCTCTGTCCCCGTTGAGGTGTCTTTTTGGGTTGGCTATCCAAACATTTTTATATCTCAGCAATTCTCTTTCTAATTGAATCTACGCAAATTCACGAAATAACCACAATTCCAATAGGGTTCCTGACAAAGTTATATTTTAACTAATCAAAACTTCTACTTCTGCTTTTTTGAATGGTGACAGTTTAACTGTCCTAATTTATTCATCCAACATGTGGCAAAATATAAACAATTTAAACTTTTTTCGAATTTGAAACAAGACACAACAATGATCTTATCATTTGTTTAAATCTTCTGCATTGCTAGTTTTTATTTCAGTAATAATCTAGTTTATCGGCTTTTGCTGTAAAAGCCCTAAAAAATCAAATGTTTGCAAAAATAGATGTATGTTAGCATAACTTTTAATAAAATTGAGGCGGAAGACGCTATTTTTAATCATTTGATAATAAAAAAGGGAAAAATTGTTCTTTTAGGACTTACAAATTTTAGCTGGAATTTGCGATTTGGAAGTATCTTTTCAATCCCAAATAGTATATTATCATCCTTGCATTCTATTTAACACTAACATACTTCAAAATTAGCAAAAATATGGGTAAAATAGTACCTAAATATAAGTAAAAAGTAAGGTTGAACGAATTGTGTGTGGTTGACTTGTGTAGTGTGTTTGACGTGTTGTGAAGCATATAGAGTTTACTGTTTGGCGGTTAAAAACTGTCAGTTCCAATGTTGCCAAAACTTCCACTATAACGTTTGCAATATTGATATTTTTTTTCGATAACGAAAGCATAAACCATGTAGTCAGATTTGAAGTGTCTAAAGGTATAGTTTCATGTTTAAAATTTACAAAAAAAAATATATTTTTATAAATACTTGCTTTAGGGCAAAAATACGATATTATGAAAAGTTTTGATGACGAAGGTGATGGACTTTGTCTTCAGGCTTCCGAAAATATGAATTCAGTGATTGCTTTACTAGAAGATATTGTCTTTATTTTTTTCTTAGGTAAATATTCATGGAAATGGGATTCAGCGTTGGCAACATTGATATTAACAGCACTTGAATGTTGAATATACTGCACAAGTCAATTTGTTCAACCTCACGGGATCTTTTAGTATTTTCACGCATGTTTTTGATAATTTTGAAGTATGTTCCCGTTTAATAGAATGCATGGATGATTATATACTTTGGGATTTGGGATTGAAAAGATACTTCCAATTTCCAGCTAAAAGTCCTAAGAACACAATTTTTTCCCTTTTTTAATAAAAAATTATTAAAAGCGTCTTCCGCCTCAGTTTTGTTAAAAGTTATGCTAACATACGTCTATTTTTGAAAATATTTTATTTTTAGGGCTTTTATAGCAATAGCCGTTAAACTAGAATTTTACCTTTATTTCTTTAACTTACTGTTTTCATATGAAAATATTTTCCAAACACGAATTTCGACGCTGTTTAGAGTGCCAAAATTGACTCTTGTCATACCTACCTAGGGTAGAAAAATAGATTCCGTTTTCTCCTACTACATGACGCTCTTCAATAAATAATGATAAAATGTATACTTCCACAGGAGGTAGAAATATCTCAAAATAATATATTTATAGTTATTTATATTTCTTAGATAGATTATACTTCATTCGGTTACTATTACTAATAATATTTTTGGAGTGATAATACAGTTTCCATTAAAATCAACTGTCTCTTGTCAGTTGTCATTGTCATATTATAGTAAAGAGCTTAAGCTACACATTTCCGCGCTACTTGTCATTACTTGTCGGTAAACAATACATGTCAAAGATCAAAGGACCCCAGTGCCCCTCCATTGAAAAATATAGGTTTTCCGAGCTTCGAAAAGTGTTCAGCATCGCCTGCGGCTCGACTCGACGATTCTTTCAGCCCGGAAAAGGTCCACTTTTGTACGTAGGGTATACAATAATATTGTTTGACGTAATGTTTTGTCATGGATTATAAAATTCTACTTTACTTACTTTGCATTCAATATATCAGTGTCTAAATCAAAAGTATATTCTATATTTCTCCCATGCATTGTGTTGTTACAATTATTTTTAATAATTGTGTTAACTAAAACTTACTTTCTAACATATAGAAGAAGATAAGTTCACAATAACACGAACTTGGTGTTTTCGAAATACAAAACACAACAAGCGTTTATGTTTAATAAAACCAATCGGAAATTATCGAACTTTCAAACTCTCCAATCATGTATCAGAAATTTTACATTTGGTCAACAAAACGCCTATTGTGTTTCCATCTCGAAATCATCATTACTGTCCATAAATGTATTTGGCGTAATAACTGCGCGAAGCCTTCAGACAAAAAATAAATGACATGACGTCCGTGTATTATTGTTATTACAGTTATTTGATGAATTTTGTTTGCTATTTCAATGCTAATTTCTCGAGTGTAATAAAAAAAAAGATAAAGGAGATCACTTCATAATTATGTAGATTATGTGCAACGCTTAAAAATGTTGATATGATAAATTTTAACCATCATAAATCTCTTGACAGCTTTAATTATTTTATGAATAGTAATTGCGTGGTGCTTTATTGATTTTCTCATGTTATGAAGGTAATTTCTTACGTAATCTTGCTCAGAAAAATGAATAATAGAAAAAAAGTCATGAAGTAGATGATCATCTCAAATTATAAGTTTTGCTAGGCTATTTGTTGTAGTGAGAATGTGAAAGTTAACATAAATTTATAGTTACTGTGACAATCTAATATCGGTCTGAAAGTGCTCAATATCACAGCCTTGACGACAACATTTTATCACCCTAGTGCATAAACTATGCTATAATTCTTCCGAATATGATCCATTTTTATCGTACCAGTGACTTTACGTACGCTCTACGAACCAACAAATAATATGTGTCATTACTATTCTTTCAAATTATGCTTTCAGACTATTCTATACATAAATATATTCAATTTATAATTTCGATTAACAACATTCACTTTATAATTATTATGTACTAGAAGATGCCATGACTACGTCCACGCATACTGTTTGTAGCGCTTGTCGCTCGCGTATGAATTTATTCTGCCAATTGCATCGCCTGTGAAGTATGAACGCAGTTAATATGAGCTGCACCATTTTCAGCAATGGATCTCGCAACAGGTGCTATTCTTTAATTTTGATTCGTAGTTGATTTTTGAGTCCTACTGTACCTAGAGACTCTTCTCCAGGATGATCAGTTTCAACTATATATATATATATATATATATATATATATATATATATGTATATGTGACGCATGTTTCGCGTAATAAAGTCTTTGGAAGGATTATGTATTGAGGAGTTACATTGCAACAAATTGTCAGGAAACAAACCTTGTAATAATGAGGCACTAAATGAAATAAATAGAATGAGAAGTATTAAATTACAAAACTAAAAATTGATAAAAGCCTTTACCTATGACTTCCCTCGACAAACCACCCCGATTCGAGATGGAAACAACCTCGTCGCTTCTAGCGTTCTTATATTTAATACTTAATATTTTGGACACCCTGTATATATGATCAACGAGAACCCTTACAATGCGTCGCCGGTAGTCCTTCAATATGCATACGAAAATTCGTTGTCCTAGGTCAAGCCGTTATTGAGCTACAACGCCAACAGACTACAGACAGACAGACCGACGGACTTGGGATACCATGATTTTCGTGATCTAGGAACCCCAAAACGTAAATATCAGCAAAAATCTCGAGGTAGATTTTTTACGTGAATACAATACTTCTCTTATTGAGGGAAGTAAAAACTGAAATCTTAATAAGTTATTAAACTATTTTTTAAGTTAAATGATTTTATTTAAAAAATATATAATAATAATGCAGTTAATGCACTAAAAGCTCAAAAATAACTCTCCTCATCAAACTAGGGCATTGGTTACACAAAAAATAAAATCGTTGGACGTATGTAGCGTAACCTGAGAATACAAAATATGTAAATAGCATTTATAATATTATAGCGGTTGACTTGATAGACATTTCAAGCGCACAACGATTTTACTTTTTTGTCTGACCAATGCCCTAGATTGATGAGGATAGTAGTGTGATGACTGGTACATAAGACCATGGTACAAGAAGACAAGGTATGTTCTTGCGCAGATGGGAGTCTGGTGGGGGCATACCTCGTCTACCGCACACTCATCCCAACGCCGCCATATTTATTGTCGAATTGTGTAAATCTTCTAGTTTAATATTCATGATTTTAAGAAATCTAACATCTAAGTTTGCTAACCGTTGTTTAGTAGTAAAATGGGGGGTATCCGAAGCTGAGAACTTTTTAGAAATTCATTTTACTAGGTAACTTAAAAAAACCTTCGTCATTTGATGCTAACAATTTTTCAATAGGTAGGCAGAGTATGTGAGCAAGGTGATCGACTTGCACACCCTAGGTCCCTGTGCCCGGGTGTTACATCCCCCCCCCCGGGTATGACGGCCCTGTTGAAAACATCTCAACACGTTGTATTTCATAATATTAATAATAAATACCAAATACATAATAATAAATATCAAATACATCGGTATTTTTGAACTCAGAAAATTATCAGCTTTCCGATTATCCAAAATATGGCCTTTCCGTTTAAAAAAAAAAATAACAATGAACTTTTAGGACCAGAAATTAGGCCATTATGATAGACATTTGATGTGTCTATGGTTTTTCATCATATTTTACTATTTTGAAGATATCGAAGCGTTTATGATTGCTCTCTATTTATACACTGCGTTTCATTGAGAATTATCCATCCCAAAT
This sequence comes from Crioceris asparagi, assembly GCA_958507055.1. Lineage (NCBI taxonomy): Eukaryota > Metazoa > Arthropoda > Insecta > Coleoptera > Chrysomelidae > Crioceris > Crioceris asparagi. The sequence goes on along the minus strand of OY293826.1, from coordinate 12,958,381 downwards.
AACTCTTGATAGATAACTTTTCACGAAAAACGCAAAAAACGTCAAGTAACATTTTTAGGGGGACACATTGTTGAATATTTATACTTGGTGTAACTTTAATCCCCCACCACCTAGGGCACCCCCTCCATTTTTTAAATGGAACACCCAGTTTTTCTTTGCAATTTTGGATTTTCCTTATCAAACAGATTTCAAAAATGTAAATGCCTTTTTTGTATACCTTACACCATTTTAATAATTTATTATGACAGCTATTAGTTGAAAGTAGAACTGTCACTAATTTCATCATTACCAAACAGACACGTCAAACTAATTCAGTTAACTGTTGATGCAGTAATAAACTATTCATAATTTGTTATTTCATCCCATCCTATTGTGAAAAATCCATTTTGAAATTAATCTATAGCTCATTGACTATTTACTTTGGACCTTAGGTATTATACATTTTTGAATTCTGTTTGATGAGGAAAATCCAAAATTGCAAAAAAATTGAGTGTTCCATTTAAAAAAAATGGAGGTGGTTACCTAGGTATGGTGGGGGATAATAGTTACACCAAGAATTAATATTCAAAAATGTGTCCCCCTAGAAATGTTACTTGACGTGTTTTTGCGTTTCTCGTGAAAATGTATCTATCAAAAATTATATAGGGTGGATAGTTTTCATTGAAACGCACTATATATGTAGATATAACTATGATATAATTATTTATAGCATGTTATATTGTCTTAGTGTGACTATGGTAATGCCAAACCTCAATTAATTGAAAATAACAACTACTTACTAGGTAGTCATAGAATAATATTAGAATGCGACCTCGATAATTCGGACTAATTAATACCGCGGTAATCTACATAAGTAAATAATTCGTATAACTGAAGCGGGGCAAGTTTTATATTGAATTGCAGCACATTTTAATACAAAACAAGATGATGCATAGAAATATTTGAAAAATTAACATTTCTTATTGAATTTTAAATTATTTTGCTTGATCCTCTTCTGGTTCAATATTTAAGGAATTTCTTTTCATTTTGGAATAACAAGAACATCATTAAATTGAATATTAATCTCATCAGTACTTAATGCACAAAATATATAGTTATAACAATCACTCTCATGTTATAGTTTATATATACCGCAATACCGTATAATATTATGTCTTCCAGTAGCAAAAAATCTACATCGTTCTCAAACTAACTACTATTTCCAGGATCCTGATATTTCTTAGAACGTCCCTAAAGCTAGCAGAGTACATATATGGTGCTTGAAAAGCTGATTAAGTGCTGTATTCCAAAATTAATTGCTATTTTTGTTGGAAAATAGTTGAGAAACCTTTAAAAGTCAACTTTTTTGAATACTTCTTTTTTAGTACTTTCAGGGCTAATTAAGTGCTGTATTCCGAAATTAATTGTTCTTATAGTTTTTCGGAAAATGCCTGTTCTGCTTTTAAAAATTAATTGCTCTAAAAGCACTAAAAAAAGAAGTTTTCAAAAAAGTTGATTTTTAGAGGTTGCTCTGCTAGCTTTAGTCTTAAGCTAGCAGAGCAGCCATTTTCCAAAAAAAAATATAAGAGAAAAATACTATAAGAGCAATTAATTTCGGTATACAGCACTTAAATAGCACTTAATTTGCTATACAAGCACCAAATATGTATTTTATGCTAGCTTTAGGGACATCTTCTTAGGAATATCTGTGTTTGTCTATATAAAATATGTAGTTTAAATGTAGTAGACATCCAAAAAAAGCAGGTCCGGATAACTGAATCACTTTTAGGAGAAAATAAAAATAGAAAAAAAAGTTTTAAGAACCGATTATTTCTATAACATAATAGCATTTTTGATGAAATTTAATCAACGGATATTTTTTGAGATTTTTTTTTAATGTTTGGTCGATCGCCATTTTGAGGCTTGATTTTTTTGGTGCGAACGATTGCAACAGATACATTTCTAAATGTAAATTTAACTAAAATACAACAAAATAGATCGTAATTTATGATCGAGAGTGCATACAAAAATATAGAATTTTGTACTTTGTGCTTGATTGAACTTTTTTCGTACATGATAGACGTCGCATTTTTAAAGGTATCAATTGCGTGTTTCTAAATACAAATACCTGGCCAGGATTAAAATGGCCGTGGAAAATTGACAGATATAAGGACTCAATATAGGAATATGACATAGACTGATGACATAATTTAAGCCTGGCCAGGCTGCAAATTTACTACAAAAATCAATCGTACAAAAATCTCTAGTAGTTTCAAAATGGCGACTAACCAAACTAAAAAAAAAAACAAAAAATTGCCCTTGATTGTTTTTATTTATATTTAGATATGATATGCCCCTACAACATTTTTCACTAAAAGTGAAAATAATAAAAATTTAAAACCGCGAAATTCACCTATCCGTTAGCTATGAGCCATACGGATTTGTTTATATTTCAAATCAGTTTATATGATATGTGTCATTTAGTATCGTAAATGGATTAAGAAAACCAAATTAGTCATGTTAATAATTTTTCACGTTGACGTCTCTACCCCACTACCCCTTCCCCCCACTACTCATACAAAAGTGCAGTCACGTGAATCGCGCATCTACGGCGGTGTGCCATGTGCTGCCTCTATACTCTATTGCCTTCCACCTCCTATATATTATTATTATTATATTGGCCAGCTGTCGGCGTTGACGTGCGCTTGTAGTGGTAGTTGAGTTGTTTTTACTTGGGACTGTTGACGACGCCGTAAGGCTCTGTTGATTTGTTTGTTGCGAGGTTTTTTCTTGTGGAAACGCCAAATTATCTTGATTGAAACCGCACCAAGATCTGCTCAGTCTTGAGGATAATGTGATTTGTAGTATTGGGGGTATTTCTTATTATTTTTTTAATTTAGCCTTATCATATACTAATTTTTGCAATTTTATTAATTACAATATATTATTATGAGTATGATTATTATTATCGGATGAGTAATGATGATTCAGATTTAAATGCGTGTTGCCGGTTATTTATTTTTATGAAGATTGCAAATGTGCCAATTAAGTACATGGTTTTATTTCCAGATTATTTCTTTATTATGCAGTTATCATACTTCCTATTTTATTTCAATTCTCGATAATTTGAGTACCTAGTAAACAACCTAATTTGTTTGTTTTTCTTACGTGAAATCTCAATATCTAAGCATTATTTTATCCTTGACTGAAGCATATTTTTGCCTTACAATGATTTATAATAATTTCACAATTTTCTAGTCTTTCCAAAGTAAATTTATGCGCTGAATTATTGTTACTTTTTTAGTCATGTTTTCGGATAAATTTTGCTAACTTATTTGGGTTTTTAATACCTACATCCTAAAAGTTGTTTCCAATATACTCTGGACCACAAAATTAACGGGACAGAATTTTTTCAATTTTAAATAACTTTTAAGTTTTTTCACCAATTTCGATAATTTTTGGACATTTTACTGATGCTGTCGTCTTCATCCTTTTCTGATATCGTTTTTACGAACAGGATAAATGGATCTGTTGACATACAGGGTAGCACTAAAAATTGCATTTTACGCTTAACTTCGGAATTTCTTTGTACATCTTTTCTGAACAACTTGTCTTTTGATTAAAACCGATATCTCTGGATTCTTAAAGAAAAAATACAGATTTAAAGGAAATAATACTTTAATCATTTAATAGCAACAAAACATTAAAAAATGATTTTGTAAAGTGAGCTTTTTCTTTCATTTTTGATTCTGAATGCAGTTTCCATGGCTTGTCAACAAATTCCAGATTTATTAATTCCTATACTTCAAGCGTTTGTTCAGTAAATTATTAGTTGTTTTGTGTTTTGAAACTGTTCCGTAAATGATAAATGTATTTATGTAAATTAAAGATTATATCGCAGATTGCTATTGAATGATTATTTTATTATTTTATTTAAACCTGTAGTTTTCCTTTAAGAATCCAGATATCGGTATGAATCAAAAAACAAGTTGTACAGAAATGATGGGACTTAAAAATGTCGTAGAAAGAAACATAATTCAGTTATTAAATTTATCCACAGAATGTTTAGAACTTAGAAGCGTAAAATGCAATTTTGTGTGCTATCCTGTATACATATCCATTTACCCTGTTCGTAAAAACGATATCAGATCAGTCGACAGCATCAGCAAAATATCCAAAAATTATCGAACTTGGTGAAAAAAAATTGTTTAAGATTAAATTCAAGCCAAAAAAAAATATGTGCGGTTAATTCTGTGGTCCAGTGTATATTGGAATCAAATTTTAGGATGCAGGTATTAAAACTCAAATAAGTTAGCGAAATATATTCGAAAACATCACCAAAAAAAGTAAAAATAATTTGGTGCACACAATAGCCTTTTTAATATCTTCATCTTAATATATCTTAAATTTACTTTGGAAAGATTAGAAAATTATGCAATTATTATAAATCATTGTAAGGCCAAAATATGCTTCATTCAAGGGAAAACAAACAAATTAGATTGTTTACTACTCAAATTATCGAGAATTGAAATAAAATAGGAAGTACCTCAGTATGATAACTGCATAATAATGAAATAATCTGCAAATAAAACATGAAGAAAAGTGCGCTTTATATATTTTTATAAATTTCATGGATATGTATTGATCCAAATTAATTTGATCAATTAATATGATAAATAAATGGGGCATCTATTTCTGCAAACTCAGTTATATGTAGAATGGAAGTTTGACGTGGAAGCTAATTTTCCATTAAAATATGTGCAAAATTTATAGCATCAATCCTGTTTTATCTTAATTTAAATCGATTTTCGTGTTATATATATATATATATATTTATAATAAAATTATATCAGTTTGTGCCATAAACAATATGTGATCCTATATTATGGAAGATAAGATCAATTTGTTCAATTTTTCTTCAAAAGGGTTTTTTACCAAGAATTCATTTATGTATGTAATATTTTAAGAATTGACTTCAAAAAACCTGACCGTTTGATTAGCAGAATAAAATGCTTTGAAAATATTAGTTTATACAATCACAATCAGTATCATGACGTGTCGGCAGAATCTGTCCATTTTTTTCAATGACTTCTCTACGGAAATGTTTTTGTACTGTAATCATACAAATAAAGTAAAAGCCTGAAATTACTCTTCAAACTTATTAAACAGAAAATAAATTTATTTTCGTGTCCGGTTAAATCTTTTGCAATACCTTGGCACCCTCCTATTTTTAATTTTTCTTTGATCCACCACTGTACGTATCATGTATCAATCAAACTATGACTTAGGGTCGGTTTTTTAAAAGTCCTGTTCAACCTTCGGTTATTCGACCGTCGGTTTAATCGAACCGGGCTTATTGAAATGTTTGAGTGAACTGTCAGTTGCTGTCACGGTTGATCCTCGCTTAAGATTCAACCGTCGGTCAATCGGACATTATGAAACCGTTTAAAGTTTAAACATTTCTATATTAGAGAAAAATATGGTTGCCACATATCTGCCTGATACAAAACTTTTTATCTTAATCGGTTTTCCTAAACATAATTACCCTTAACTGTAACACCCATTAAAATAATATTTCTAAAGTATTTTATCCTGTTACTTAATGGATTGGTTTTTTACAGTAAGCTTTTGCTTTATAATGTAGTCTGTTTAATGCAGATTTTGGTCTAATAAGAAATACCCTTGAAATTACTCTGAATAAATAGTGGTTAGGTATTTGATTCTGGTGAAAATAAGAATTACTTAAAAATGGTGGAGGCAGAAGCAGAAAGTCCCAGTATATTCTCAAGTGTGTCAAATATATTGGGTTGGACCTCCATTGAAATTGATGATGAAGATAGGTAAATAGAATCATTTAAAAACAAATTACCTTGAGACAAATTGTTTTTTTTTGTATTTATTTCGAACAACCTTTTGCCTGTGACTTTGTACGCCTAGAATTTAGTTTCATTTTGATATCTTCAAATGCGGATAAATTTATATATTTATATACAGGCTGTTTTAAATTCGTCTCTCACCATTGAGATGTCGAAAACTATAGGGAATACGAAGATGGTTAAATTGGAGCAAAGTTGCGCATTTATGTACTCGACAATACGCCGTTTAGAAAGTTTGAAAATTTCGAGTAGTTCCGGCGATATCCACAAAAACCCGAATTTTCGGAAAATCATTTTATTTTTTCCTGGCTTTATTTCTTAATGAATTTCTAAATAAATAGCACATTTTCATTGCCACTTTTTTCACTCTATCCAATGGTGTTCATACTTTCGTCTATCATGAACTTTTTTTTTATGGGAGCTGTAATGAATGGCATTTCAAATTCTAATAGCACTTTTTATACCCTTTTTGACGATGTATAAGTTGCTCTTGTTGTTTTAAAAATCCGAGAAATTAGATAAATTACTTTTATAAAGTAGTTGGCTTTGATTTTTCCATTCGGTGAAACGTAAATGACATCCTGTATTTTTATTAATTGCTGAGTCATTGAAAATGGAGTTCTCCAATGAAGAAAAACGAGATATGATAAAACTTTATTACAATAATTATAGAAACAGTACGAATATATTGGAATTGTATCATCTTAACCTGTAGGTATCCCGAGAGACGACAACCCCACCGATCTTGATTGAACTTATACTTTACAAATTTAGCTGAGCATGGTTCCTTTAAAATACCCAGACAAAATCTGGAGACGGGATTGATGAAATAACTAAAGAAATCATTATTAATGAGGTATAATTAATTAGGGATGCGCCGAAGCGTCTTTTTTTCGATTCGGCCGAATACCGAATCGATTCTAATTTTGCAGTAATGTCAATAGATGTGTTTATAAACAAATAAAAAACACCATCATTGCATAGAAAACATATTTATTCAGATTAACAGGAACACAAATAAAAAACTAAAAGCAGTTTTACCAAGTCCAACTCGAGAAATCGGATTGCATATTTTTTATTATCTTCACAAAAGAAATAATATTTCCAAAAATGACTCAACATTTATTCATTTTGACGTCGAAAACGCTTAATATGCTACGCGATCGCGTTTAAAACTTGAAATAAAAATAATAATATAACCCCTTAAAAAGCTTACGGCGCGATTTAACAAGTCTTGACAAGAAAATTTTATCGCGTCGCTTCTGCCGAATCAAACTACTGCTTCGGCCAAAACCGAATAGTAGAAAAAATAGCCGAAGCGGCCGAATACCGAGGCCGAAGCGATGCTTCGGCGCATCCCTATAATTAATCTTAAGTTCTTTAAACGAGCCAAACCCATCGCGAATTCTGTCCATTAATTTGGACAAATTTGGTTGTGGTTGTCGTCTCTCGGGGTACATCTTAAGATACATTTCCAATGTATTTATTCACCATGTTTCTATCATTAGTGTAATAAAGTTTTATCATATCTCATTCTCAGCAATTGACAATAATACAAAATGTCATTTACGCGTCCCCGATTGGAAAAATCAAAGCCAACTGCTTTATAAAAGTAATTTATTCAATTACTCGGATTTTTTGGACAACAACGGCGAATTTTGATACATCGTCAAAAACGTGATAAAAACGGCTACCTATCCAAATTTGTGAAATGCCATTATGGCTCCAATAAGAAAAAAAAGTTGATGATGATATTTACATACATACATAGACGAAACTTCATGTTACAAAACTATTAACACCATTGGAAAGAGTGAAAAAAGTGTCAATGTAAATGTGCTATTTATTTAGAAATTCATTAAGAAATAAAGCCAGGCAAAAATAAAAAGATTTTCTGAATATTCATTTTTTCCGGATATCTCCGGAACTACTCTAAATTTTCAAACTTTATAAACGGCGTACTGTTGAGCACGTTAATGCGCAACTTTGCCCCAATTTAACTATCTTCGTATTCCCTACAGTTTCCGAGATTCCAATGGTGAGCGTCGAATTTGAAACAGCCTGTATATAGATCCGTTTGGGAGCTACGATGCCACAGACATTCTCACAGATACACACCTTAAACTCTAAGGATTAATAAAAAAATAGTGAAAATTTCGAATTCATAATTCATTTGTCGACGAAGAATAGGAGCCTTATTGCGATGAATATAGAATAAAAAAAATTTATGCCAGCAAAAATATTATTACCCTTTCACATTTAAACCGGATCTATTGATATTTTTAATAATTTATGAATGAAAAATATTTTCAATGTAATGATTTGCGTTATTGAGATCTGTCAGATGCGAGGGTTTTTAGAAACATGGCGGACTTTGGCGACAGTTTCGAATAGACGATATGTTTTTTTTGAGCTATAAGAAAGTAATAATGAAAAAATAGTGATAATGTTTAAAAGAACTATTGAAGGCAAATCCCAATTCAATTAACACGAAAGTAATATTGAGCCTTTGTAAAGATAGGTCAGGTGAACGATGTATGTATGTATTTACATCATTGCAAGATTGTAGGTAATATTGTAATATTTAACCATATAATAAATAATAATCGTATGTATATGCAAAATATGCAGATAACCATTAGGAACACTATGAGAGAAAAAACTGGTGAGTCCACCTACACTACTTTCTTATCAAATAGCATAAGTGACGTAGGAAGAACCATTTGTACAGAATACGAGTAAACAGTGAAAAAATTACAGTTCATTTGAGCATGATTTTTTTTTCTGTTTTTTTTTTCTCAAATATACGTGTTATAGTAGGTGGTAAAGGGCTTTAGCAGAATGTTTTAGAAAGGTTTTCATTATAGCCGTTTTCGCGCCCCAGCGAAACACGTTTTTCAGCTACATATTGCCATGCACCCATTGATGGCAAGATGTCAAATCTGTGTCACTGGCAAGCGGTATCGATACCCGACAAATTTAAAAAGAAAGCAGCAAAATCTACACATACAGACCAATGGGTCAAAATATCTTTTTTTGACTCAGGGTGCTCCGAAACGTAACCGTATGTTGAAAACGACACAAAAAATTTATCCGATTACTACTAGCTACTTAGGCTAGCGGTAGGAAGGTGATAACAGAAGATAGATCCGTGTGAAAATACACGAATCAAACATGAATTATTTGATTTCTCTATAGTATTATGAAATTTGGAAACAATAAGGAAGAAACTTTTCATTTTCTTTGTTCATCAGAGAATGCAATTGCATGTCCTAGAAATGCAGTCGAGTAGTTTGCTTTAAAAAAATTCCACACTCATACACACCTGCAAATTCAACATTCATTAATATCCAACTTATTGTAAAGCGGACTTTTCAACGAGAGCATCAAGTGACTAATTGCTTTTATCCGCTTCAAGTCATATTAAAAAACTTTCTTTTCCGAGTGGGTATTAGTTTTCCCAGCATCTATCGTTATTGTACATTATGGATTTAATGCACAGATAATTGAATACACAATCTCATTAAAATCTTACGTAGATATACACTGCAGTGCTCCAATTTCTCTTCTGCCCTTCTCGATGCTGATAATAACTGGAACCTGTAACGATGGCGTTTTTTGACCGACTTCCCAAAAGGAGGAGGTATACAATTCGATTGTGTGCATTTTTTTTTTGTTTGTGCGCGCCTTTCATATAGTAAACGTACTCCGATTTTGATGATTTCTGATTCATTTGAAAGAGGAGGCTTGAGAAATGGTCCATATTCATAAAAACGGGAATCCGACATCTCGTTCCCTCCGAAAACTGCCCCCGAAGGGGGTGGAGGGGGCAAATTTTGTCGAAAATTTAAAATCTGCGTTGATATAATTACAGATAGGACAATATCCGGAAACGTTTAAATGGAACATTTTTTCAAAAGAGTAACGGTTTTCGACATAGAGACATTTTAAACTCTCAAATATACCTATTTTCGCTATGTGGAGAGGGCGATTTCTGTCGAAAATTGAAAATCTGTTTGCAGTACATGAAAGGCATAATTATTTGTAGCAACATTTATACTGAACATTTTTCCCTTAGAGTTACGGTTTTCGAGTAAAATCGGTGTTAAAATGGTAACAACTAAAATATTCAAGCGTATATCCGCAGCGATGTTCTGAGATCTCAATAATAACAACTACAAGCAAGGAATATACGTGGGTAATAGGATAAGTATTATCTTCATTGATATGGTATAGTGAACGTTCAACGATTTTCGGGACTAATGTTACACTCAAAAGTGTGAAATAAATATTTTTTACAAAAAATTGGACCGACTTTATTAGTTGGTGCACTGAAAAGTATAAAATAATATTAATTCTATTGGGGCTGGTACTTGTGAAGTTGGTGCCAAAAGTTACCAATCTACCTGCAACTGCACAACTTCAAAAGTAACAGCACCAATAGAATTAATATTATTTTATACTTTTCAGTGCACCAACTAATAAAGTCGGTCCAATTTTTTGTAAAAAATATTTATTGTTGTATTTTTTTGTATCTAAAAGCATTTACTATGACCAATGACCACCTCTCCATTGTTTAATTTATTACTTCTTGTCATTTTTAAATGTTAGGCCTGGTATTTTTTGTTTCTTGTCGTTACTAAACCAATCACAATGATACAAGTTAGCGATGAAATTTTTATTCATTTCATCAATTTTTGACCGAAGATCCAAACGGAGGAGGTATACAATTTGACTGTTTTTCTGCATGTATTTTTTTATGGATTTTCATTGGATAGAGAACTGTTGAAGGTTGAAAAAAATCGAAAATTTGAGACGTCAAAATTAAGAAGTAACCATATCCGGCAACGTTTAAATTGGACATTTTTCAAAAACATCATAGGTTTCTAAGTGGTAAAATCAGAAATATGTGTGCCTGAAAATATGAGACGGGTACATTGAAGAAGAGATTATATATAGCAACATTTAAATTGAATATTACAAAAAAATACGGTCTCCAAGTTACAGGCAGTAGCAAAGTCTGAAATATATGTATTTCCGCGATGTTTTGAAATCTCTGAATAATGCAACGCAAAAGTGGTCCAACTCATAAAGTCGATCCAATTTTTGCAAAAAACTATTAATCATAATTATAATTTTCCAATCTAACAACGTTTGAGGATTCTAGCCATACCAACGCACTTGTAATGTAAATCAACAGATTTTTTTAAATTTACTTTATTATTTTTTTTGTATCGACTTGAGAGATGGTCCCAGGTCCCCCAACGGGTGGAGACGACATTTTTATTAGAAAATTGAAAATTTTATCTGGGTTTAGGAAAAGATAATTTCCAGCAAAATTTAAATTGGAATTTAAAAAAAAATCAAGACCTAAAGCATGAAGAAAGTGCTATATTGTTACCCTCAAATTTAGAAATCTGCTATAATATACTTTGTCACCTGTCAACAGAGATAAAATGTCAAACTTTTTTCCCGTCACAGAAAATAGTTATTTATTAAACCAGGGAAAAGAGTACTAGATTTTAGCTCGAGGTTGTGTTGTCGACCGAAGCGAAGCGGAGGGAGACAAAAAACCGAGAGCTGGAATCTAATATTTTTCCGTGTATAATACACTATTTTTGTCTGTGACGGGAAAAACGATGATTTAATATTGAAAAAATATTACAATATAATAAAGTCAGAAAATTATCGAAGTGAAATTTTAAGTTTTAATGTGGTAGGCGTCAATTGGACATGCGTTGCTAAGGAAACCTTTAACCTAATCAATTATCTGTCAATTTAATTCTTTGTTTTGATTTATATCTATATATGTGTACATATATCTACCCGGGAAGAAAAAAGAAAGTATTCACTTTTTTTCCCGTGGGGAAAAAAGTGATACTTTGTCACCTGTCATCGGAGATAAAATGTCAGACTTTTTTCCCGTCACAGAAAAAAATATATTTTTACAACAAATTGCATCGACTTTATTAGTTGATGCACTTAAAATAAAAAATAACATTAATTCTATAGATGTTATTACTTTTGAAGTTGAAAGTCTTCTACTTAACTACAACAGCATCTCTTCAGAATTACCAACACTAATATAATTGTCAATTGATATTATTTTGTATATTATTAACAGGCCCTTCTGTTTTTTGTAAAAAAATTATATCGATATTTATTTCTATCTTTAATTAGTTTATTTTTATTCCATTCTATTTTATATTTTCTTGTTTGCATTATGGTTATCTGCTTATTTCGATAAATATTCTTATAAATTTCAAAAATTACACTAACTGCCTCAGCAATAACATGCATTCAAGAAAAGCTATAACGCAAACACTGATAATCATAAATTCTTTACAAAACCTAGATAGCCATAGAATTCAACGATATTAATATATCAGCAATAGAAGTAAACTTAAAAAAAAAAGTATTTTTATTGGCATCGAATAAAAAATGATTCTATATTCGTCGCAAGAATAATAATGCTCCTATTTTCTTAAGTCAAGTGTTTTTATGAATTTTCTTCATATTTTTTTCAACAAATTAATAATATGATTTCGAAATCGTCGCTATTTTCGATTTTAATTTGTAGCAGATCCACAAAACATACCATATTCATTAGAAGTGTTGATCTACTTATGCAAATTTCTAACGTATTATGTTCATATCTATCTGTACCAATAAAGTAAATAGATCTGGATTGAAAATTTCTCTTTGTTAATGCGGTATATGGTTTTCCTTTCTATGAATGTTTATATGATTCAAGTGATCCCAAACATTTATTGAAATACCTGCTTACCTATATAGAAGTAGGAATTGTTATATTTAGCTTTATTTCCATGATCGTTTGAATGAACCAGAAAAACTGTGATGAAGTTATACATGCGCACGTATCCTAAAATAAATCAATTTATTTATAAAGCAATTTTTAAGCGACTTAAATAATGACGCGTTCGTTCATATTTGTTGGTAGTCTTAGTATAAATTCCTATGATTTCAATTTACTTCCACATTCTATTTCAAAAAATATGCTATAGATACTTATCGGCGTAGGGCCAATATAACATTATATGTTTGCACTCACAAATAGTTCATTTCCGAAAAATGATTATAGTGAGTTTTTACCCAAATTCCACAAAAAATTCAGAAACATTTTTTTGTTTTTTAAATCCATTTACTATTTATAATGGCTTATACACAAGCCATTGTTTAAGCTGGAATTTTTGTTTTTTGACCGACGAATCTCGAACGGAGGAGAAATTCGACTGTCTGCTTTTTTTTATTTGTTCGCGCGTTGTATATAGTAAACGTACTCCGATTTTGATGATTTTTGATTCATTTGAAAGAGGAGACTCGAGGGAGACTTGAGAAATGGTCCCAGATTCGTCAAAACTGAAATCTGATTTTTCCTTTAGAACATTTTTTCTATCTCTATATATTTATCTTCTATTTTCGCTATGTGAAAGGGGCAATTTCTTTGGAAAACTGAAAATCTCTGGGTACCACATGAAAGACAATAAAATATTTCTAGCAACATTTTTATTGAACATTTTTCCTTGGAGTTACGGTTTTCCAGTTAAGCGGTGGTAAAATGGTTAAATCTAAAATACTTTTGCGTATTTTCGCAGCGATGTTGTGAGATCTATACATAATAACAATTACAAGCAAAGAATATACGTGGATAATAGGAGAAGTACTATCTTCTTTGGTATTAGTGAACGTTCAGGTATTTTTGTGACTAATGTTACACTCAAAAGTAAGAAATAAATATTTTTTACGTTATTAGTTGACGCACTGAAAAATACGAAATAATATTAATTCTATTGGTGCTGTTACTTTTGAAGTTGTACAGTTGCAGTTGTGTTGATAAGTTTTGGCACCAACTTCAGCACCAATAGAATTAATATTATTTCGAGTTTTCCAGTGCACTAACTAATAACGTCGGTCCAATTTTTTGTAAAAAATATTTATATTGCTAAAATATGATATTAATGTCCACTGCCTACGAATTATTAAGGTATTAACTGGTTTCGATAATATTCATTCCCTTTTAGCTCTTAACGAAATATTGTTTTTTGACCGACTTCCCGAAAGTTCAACAACAACAACAGTTCAACTGTATGTTGATTTTCCTTTTTTATGCATGTAACTTCGGTTTGCATAGTAAAAGTGCAAATATTTTGATGATTCTTTTTACATTTGAAAGAGGACACTTGAGATACATATTCAGTTTTTCAGGGATTCTCAAAATTTACACGACGCCGTGGCCGGTTGGGATAGTGATCTAGAGATGTTAGTTAGATAGCTAGGAAACAAGATTCGTGGATCGAATCTCCGTTGAGGGATATATATTTTTTTCATCGTAATTACTTTTTTATCTTTTATGTTCTAGAGTATCTAGTAACACTTGGAAAATATCATTTCTTGCAGAATTATTAAGATTTATGATTCCTCTACATTATGTTTCGTTAGTTCATATTTTTTAGTCCAATGCCCAGTACATAAACTTTCTTACTTTCTTTCACGAATCATGGCTATTGTGTGTAATCATTCACGAGCTACGTACATATCGCTATACTTCTAATTGCATCTCATTATCATGAAATTCTCTACTACGTTTGTCGACATCAGTATGTCAAGCTTATCTCCTTCCATACAATGATAGGGTGCTGTACGTATGTCTGAAGGCAACGCAATCTCTATTTCATAGGCGTCACAAAGTCATTGTGACATTTCAGATAATTCGAGTATATAAATTTATATTTCATAACTCAAGCAATAATTATATATAAAATGTATTTTGTGTGTCTGCATTATTGTTAATAATAAGTCTTTCATATTATGTTTGCTTATTTAATAAATCGATATTTTTTCCTCTAATTATATGAACTTCCTTAAATGCCATATCTTAGCTCGAAATCGTTACGCCACTGATTTACTCCCGTCAGTTGGATTGATCCATTTTTCGTCTTTTCAAGGCAGACGCCAACATTCGTGAAACAAAGTATATATATGTATATGCTAATAATGTTTTTTTATCTTGAAAACACTTCTCAAAGACATCTTTATTACATGCAATATTCTAATTTATTTGCTTATGTAATAAATATCACTTCCAATTTGTCGCTTTTTCTTATAAATAGACCTATAAAGCTATATTAGAGGTATTATGCTAATTTGAAACAAATATTAAATCTTGTTAGATCATTTCTAAGATTACTTTTACCTGGAATGTAGGATAATTTTACTTTATTAAAATATTTGATCGACTTAGAAAAAGGAGGAAGTATACAATTCGGTCGTATGTTTGCTTTTTAACGTCGGCCATTTTGAAACTATGTAAATGTCAATCAAAATGTTTCTTTCATATACATAATTTCAAAATATAACTTTTACACAATAAATACTAATGAAAAAATCTACAAAAATGAAATATAAATATTTTTTACAAAAAATTGGACCGAGTTTATTAGTTGGTGCACTGAAAAATACAAAATATTAATTCTAATGGTGCTGGTAATTCTAAAGTTGTGCCGTTGTAATTTGTTGTTGTAGGCACCACCACCACAAAGTACCAGCACCAATAGAATTAATATTATTTTGTATTTTTCAGTGCACCAACTAATAAAGCCAATGAATTTTTTTGTATTTATTTAACACTTTAGTGTGTAACATTAGTCATGAAAATTGTTGAACGTTCACTAATACCAAAGAAGATAGTACTTATCCTATTACCCATGTATAAGGCTTAGCTTGCCATTGTCATTACAGAGAGATCTCAAAATACCGCGGCGCAGATAAGTATACATATTTCAGAATTTACTGCTGTAACTCGAAAACCGTAGGTAACTCTTAAATATGTTCAATTTGAATGTTGCTACACAGAATCTCTTTTTTAGTTTGGCAGTGTTATATTTTCAGTTTTCGAAAAATATCCCCCTTCCAGATAGTGGAATACACATCATATCACATATTTCAAACTTTACCATTGCTGTAACTCCAAAACTATAACTATTTTGAAAAATTTTCAATTCAAACGTTTCCCGACATGGTCTTTAATTCTGACGTCTCAGATTTCTGATTTTCGAGAAAAATTTCCCCTCTACCCTTTTATTGGGCGGTTTTGGAGG
The DNA here is from genome assembly GCA_958507055.1 of Crioceris asparagi. Classification (NCBI taxonomy): domain Eukaryota; kingdom Metazoa; phylum Arthropoda; class Insecta; order Coleoptera; family Chrysomelidae; genus Crioceris; species Crioceris asparagi. The sequence goes on along the minus strand of OY293826.1, from coordinate 12,942,408 downwards.
GAAGGAGATTTCGCGTTTTTTTTTCTAAATATAGGAGCAATCGAAGTACGTTTACTATGCAAAACGCGCGAACAAACATACATTAAAAGTATAAAAAGCCATCATACCTCCTCCTTGTAATGTGTAATGTATCACTGATTGTTTTGATCTAGTTTGAAGTTTAGATCCTCTAAGAACTTCATACTGCACCTATACTGCTGTTATTTTTTTCTCTTTGATGGCTTCCTTACGTTATGATTGACCGACATCGAAAAATGAAGAGACAATATACAAATCGACTGTATGTTTTTATATAATATGTAGATGAACACGTTTTTCACATTTTGATGATTCTTTTTTACAAGAAAGAGAAATGCTAAGAAATGGTTCCATTAAAAAAATAAGAAATTCATTTTGTGTTTCTCCCCTGAAATCCCCTCCAAAAGGAGTAGAGGATGCAATTTTTTTCGAAAATTTGAGACTACAAAATTAAAGAAGAAACCATAATCGGAAACCTATAAATTAGACATTTCTTTAATTTTCATCACATCCTTACATAATTCCTAGAGAAAATTGTAACGGTAGTACGAAATCGCTGCTATCTTCTAGTTATTTAATAGTCAGTCCTAGTTTTTGTGAAAAGTTAATTATACATTAATCACTAATCAATTTGCGTCATTTTATTTCAAAAATATTTATCTTATGCCAATATTTGACTATAGTTTTACATCTAGCAAGATCTCTCAACATGTACTAAAACAAAAATTTAATATGTCTATATTACTCATAGAAATATTTTTGAACTTCATTTTGCACACCTTAATAACATTTAGGAATGAATTGAATTCATAATTTCCGGAGAATTCATCAATTTTCAGTTTCAGTTCATTTGAATGATTAGGTAATATAATTCTTGTTGTACAGCTCCAGAAAAGCTTGATGAGATGAATTTTATTTGAATTTGTGTATTTTTTTCCTTTTTGATTTGGTTTACTTGACCTTGACGGATGTTCTTTGAAATATTTACTAAATCATTTTAAAAATGAATAGATTCAGCTTGAAACTAAATCTAAAACACAACACACAAGAAGCAATGACAATGACATCGGACATGGACAAGATCGGATATTGACAAGATAATGACAAAATGACATCTATTGTTATACAGGATTGAGCAAAATGAGTGGAACACGTGATTTATGGCTTAATATGACTGGTACGAACATTTTACTTGATTAAAAATTTTTGTATAAGTATTCTATGTACTATTTAGTGGTTTAGTGGTTTACGGCATATTTCTCAAGATATGATGTTATCGGATAATATTTGAAATGGCTCACCCTGTATTTATATTTTTTTTTTCGAGTAGATGTGTTATTTCTGAATTTACTATTATCAGGTTTAGTGGATCTGTGATGTACTGTTTTATATAAAACGAAATATAGTACCTAAACATCAAATTCTAATATCCCAAGGAATTATCGCAGTATGCCAAAGCCAAAATCTGTTTATCTATTTTGACATTAACGTCAAATAACTTTAATTTCCAACATTATTTTTTGTACAAATTATTTGAAATTAATATTATTATTATAATCATACCTGAACTAAGTGAACGTGGAAGAATTAATCTATTGATGATTGTTGGTTTCGGAGATAGAAAAAGATCAAGAAGCTGCCGATTTGTTTAATCTCACATTCCCTGAAAGCAAATTTAAAGAAACTGGCACTTAAAAAATATTCCTGGTTGTGGACGAAAGAAGACAACTACTAATGAAAATAATGAACTTGATGTAATTCTAAGCGTACATGAAGAACCTAAAACTTCAATATCAAAACTTGCATTAATCAACGATATTAGTGTGGGAACTGTAAAAAGGATAGGTACTCAAAAAATTAAATTTTATCCTTATAAAATACAGTTACATCAAGCTTTGAATGAAGATGACCCTGATAAATGAATTCAGTTTGGAGAAGAAATGATGAATGTATTTAATGTGAATAATATGTTTATAGACAACATTGTGTTTTCCTATGAAGATCATTTTGACTAAATGGTTTTGTAAAACGTCATAATTTCCGGTATTGGTCGGATAATAATTCACACTCGATGGAAGAAGGCCACATATAATATAAACAAAATCTGAATGTCGAGGAAGAATAATTGGACCCTTTTTTATGCGGAAAATGTTAATTGGTGATAGTTATCAGATCAGATAGTTCCAGAATTAATTTGTTTCCCAATAGTGCTATTCAGTTACAGCTATCAGAAGAAATTTGGTTCCAGTAATATGGTGCTCCACCTCATTATGCTGCAAGGTTAGGGAATACTTGAACACAGTATTTCCACAGAGATGGGTGGGATGAAGAGGATATATTGAGTGGCCGGCAAGGTTACCAGATTTATCTCCACTAGACTTTTCCTTGGAGTCATTTGAAGTCTATAATTTATAAGGATCTACCTCTATCTGTCCAAGAGATAGAAGATCGAATTAGAGCGATGGTTTAAAATATAACGCCAGAAACTATTCAAAATTCAATAAGGTCATTTGTTGACAGATTAGGATGCTGTCAAGTAGTCGAAGGCTTTCACTTTGAACATCCATGTGTAATTTTCAATTATCGTTTATTTTGTATTAGACAATTAAAATTAATGTTTATTAGGGTTCCGTACGTCCGAAAAAAACGGAACATTTATAGGATCACTCGTGTATCCGTCTGTCCGTCGTTCAAAGTCAATTATCTCCGAATCTACTCGACCGATTGAATTGAAATTTTGTACAGATATCAATTTCTGTGACCCAAATGCAGAGGTGTAACATGAATAGCGAAATCTGTATAAGGGAAGAAGGTGGAAAATTTTAAAAAAACATGAAAACTGCATCGTGTGACTTATCAAATTTTGTATTTTTTAAAAAACAAATAGTTTCCAAGTTATTCAAGAAAATAAACGAAAATTGATCATTCCCCCCTCTTATCTCCGAAACTACTGAACCTAAAATGTTGAAAAAATACAGAAATTAGTTAGAAATTAGTAGATTACAGGAAAACCTATGAGAAGTCCATAATATTAAAATAACATGGTAGATCACTCAATATTGACAAATTTGGGTCAGATTTCAAAAAAACATGAGCGTACGGAACCCTCTGCGCGCAAGTTCAACTCGCACTTGTCCAGGTTTTTACTATTAAATTTTATTTTTGTCTTATAAAACCGTAAGTCTCAGACCCAGTCAACCTGATATTATTAAATTCAGAAAAACATACCTACTAAAAAAAATATACTGGTTGAGCCATTTAAAAGATTATCCGATGACGTCATATCTTGAGAAATATACCGTAAACGAAAAATCTGCAAACACCACTAAATAGTATATACAAGTGGAATTTAAAAAAAAAATTAAAATAGTTTTTATTAGGCATCTAAGATTTGAACCGTACCTATAAGTACCTACTATTGCTCTCATTCTCTCGATTTGAACTATACGTGTGTATATCTGTTTGCCAGCAACAGCAATTCCACAACAAATTACAGTTTGTCTACCACAACACACATAACCATAGAGTAATATGTACGACGATCTGCCAGAGAGGACCTACATACCAGAGAACAGAGACGTATATATACGCTCCATGCTCGTGCGTAATTCCAGTGACGGATCCTATTGTCCGACATTGTTGTTCCATGTCGATGAAAAAGTGCTCTTGTTTGAATGAGATAATTATAATTAATAAATATTGGGTCACACTTGGAGCTTAACAGGCGGCGAGATGTCTGCGATCTAAGTTCGAAATTTTAAGTCTCTAGACTGTCTGAGAAATCGCTGCGGAGTCCATTGATACAAGAACCGAAGTAATAAAAACTATTTAAAAATATACAAAAACTTTTAATCAAGTTAAAATTTTCGTAACAGTCATAATTAAGCCATAAATCAGGTGTTCCGGTCATTTTGCCCAACCCTCTAAACATTTACCTACTTACTCTTTTTTATATTGGATCAATAAGAAATTTAACAATATTTCAATACAGATTCATACTTATTATTGCTGCCGCCGATCGTTGGCTCAGTTAACGAACACACTCATTGCTAATGACATGACAACTTATTCCCATCTGACTCTAGCAAAGAGAAATCATTCTCACTTGCAATAGCCTACTACCATCTTTGCTACTACTTTCAGACTTTTGTTTTGGATCGCTCGATACACCTGTTTTGTCATGTATATAAAAACAAAATAAAAACTCACACGAACCAACCCTAGCATCTCATATTTCGAGTGGATATTCACTCGACATATAGAGGTGGGAAAAGAATATACACACAAACACTATACTATGATGATGTCGTTGTTAATTAAGCCTTGTTTGTTCCAGATATGAAAGACTGTTGCGACGAGCCAAGACGGAGGACTTGACGGAAGTTTCCGGCATCGGTTGTTTGTACCAGAGCGGAGTCGATAGGCTTGGAAGGCCTGTAGTCGTCTTCATCGGCAAATGGTTCCCTTTCAACAAAATCAATTTAGATAAGGTGAGTAAAAGTACACAGGGGTGGCCGCTTTTATTTTTTGTTTTCAGGCGCGCATGGACGTTAAAATTCTTTACTTTAGGGGCTAGTTTATTGTAATTATACCAAGCTTTTATTCAACTTGAAATGTAGGTATGCTGGTTTGTTTAGGTCAGATCTTGCAACTAAATTTTAAAACAGTTATCCACAACCGATTGAGCTGAAATTTTGTATAAACGTTTAGTTGGGATGACAATGCATGGTGAGTGACCTCATACTCTATATTTTCAATATGGTGGACGCCTCAAAATTTTAAAGAATTTTTTAAAGACGATTTTCAAGGCATAAAATGAGCACGGAAGAGTATGAGATTTGGCATAGTGGAAGTTTATATGGTGAAGTAGTGCACACAGTTAAATTTTTTGTATTATTTTAATATTTTAAATTGAATTAAATGAAAAAAATATGGTTTACATGGTAGAAGTGTATTGTGTGTTGCATAACGAACCCAATTGCAATGTGAAGTCAACGAGTCAGGGCTGTCAGATTGTTTTATTCATGAATGACAACCTTGAACAAACACAAATTCAAATATTTTGAATAGTCTATACAAAGTGATGTAATTATTTTGAGAGATTCGTTTAAATGCGCACTTAATGTCATTTCAATAAATTTTAATTTAATTTTTACTTTTGATAGTGGATTGCATTTAAAACGCAGGTTTTGCAATACAAAACATTTCGAATCTGAAGTCACTTTTGTAAAAGGATTGCATTTTCTTCTTTCTGTCATAAGGGTAAAGTAATATTACCGGCCTTAAGTCGAAACATTACAATGCATTGTATTATAAAATAAATAGCTAGCTGTCATTATGTTTTTTGAACTGTTACTAACATTAAAGTTCATATGTATTGTAAGGAATTAGGCAAACAACATACGCTAATGCCATTTTGTACAAGTTTGCAACTGACGTAACAACAACAAAATTTTTCAAAAATATATACAAGTATTATATCTTTGACAAAAAAAAAAACTCAATAACGTAGGAATTCAAAAAATAATGAATTACGGTCGAATTTCGACCACTAGGCAACCACTAGTATTCAATTATTAAACAATTTCCGAATACATTGTAAAGTATTTCCTTTCCTACCGCTACCCTAGTAAGAAAAATATTGAAGTGTCTGTAATATCAAAATAACGGGTTTTAACTGATTACATTATGGGAATATATGTGTCACTATTAACAAAATAATATTTTTTGTCTTTCTGTCTGTTTGTTCCGGGTAATCTCCGTAACGGCTGAATCGATTCGGACGGGATTTTCACTGGCAGGTAGCTAATGTTATAAGGAATAACTTAGGCTGTTTTTAATCCAGAAAAATCTATAAAAATGAATAAAATCGCATTGTATGTTTGTAATTTCAAAATAACAGGTTTAAATAATTGCATATGGAAATGTATGTGTCACAAATAACAAAAAAGCAATTTTTATAATCAGTTTGTTCCTGCGAATCTCCGTAACGATTAAAACGATTCAGACAGGATTATAGTAGGAAGCGCGAACGAATTCGCGAGTAACAGCTACTATGGTTATATTTCAGAAGTCTCTGAGTCCACAAAAAACATATTTTCAGCCATTGGTCTGTATGTTTGTCTGTGACAGGATAATCTCTTTTGTGTTTTGTAGGGTATCGATGAGGCTCGCCGATCAGACTCAGATTGTGCATCCTCCTCGCACTGGTGGCTAGGCAATAGCTGAAAAACGTGTTTCGCTGTGTCACAAAAACGGCTCTAACAATTTTGATAGCCCTTTGCCATATGCTAAAAGTTATGCTCAAATGAACTGTCAACTACTGTCATTTTAATCCTATTCTGGCCAAAGAGTACCTTTACGTCAATATAGAATATGACCATCCGTCGTTCTTCTTGACATGTTAAAGGAAATGAATATGTCGACGATCTAAATGAAAACATAAATCGAAAATCATCTGAGATAGATGTTCAATATGTTCTAGCGATTTGTTAATATTTAGAAACTGTTTAAAATCTGACATATTCGAATACGAATTTGATATTGAAAAAAATTTTTTTTTTCAATTTATCTTATTAATTTTAAAGACTGTAATAGCCAATCCAATTTTTTTACTTTCTTTTATTGTAGGGAGGAATTATAGTCATCACAACGGTTCTCGACAAGCGTATTAATCAAAAATTATCATAGAGAAAAGTAAAACATCGAATAAAGAAAATAACCTTTAATAAGGAACACTAATTGTACTCGAAACATTTTACTTTTACTCTTATTATTTAGCTATAATCAACTCCCAACATTTTAAATAGTCCATCCATTGTTCAGAAATTCTACTATAAACGTGCTGCGTTTTACTCAATTAAACCGATGAGAATCTAATGCGATTTTTGCATGAGCAGCAAGCCCCCAAGGTGATCTTACCTTGTAAATATGGATTCCTATATTAAAGGTTAACTTTATTGTAAGGGCGCAGTGTCTGCTCTAGAAATAAACTAATATCAATGTGACTCATAATATGTGACCTATCAATTGTGACGAGAATATACTCCTACCCTTTCTAATAATTGTAATTTACATTGCTGATAATCTTGTAATGTTATTATAAAAGGGGCTGAGGGCCTCGACTCGACCGCGAAAAGCCGCAGAGAACCCGATACACAAACTCCCTTATTTCATTTATTTGATAGTAAAGTGTGAAGGTACTCACAGTTTCGTCCGCAAATTATCTATTGCGCGTATTTTTTTCAGGTTTGGGATCTAAAAAAAAATCGTTATTTTGTTCTTCGATCCATAGTAAACATATTTTTTGAACAATTGTGCTATGTTTAAAAACTGTGGGTTTCGGCCGTTTTAAGTTTTTGACCCACTTCAAAAAAGGATGAGGTATACAATTCGGTTGTATGTTTGCTTTCTTTATTTATAGCTTTTCGCGCGTGCTCCAATTTTGGTGATTTTTGATTCATTTGAAAAAAGTGAAATGTTCGGATATTTACAAAAACTGAAATCTCTTTCCCTCTAAAAAGGGAAGGTGCAATTTTTCTCAAAAATCTGAAACGGCAGAATTGAAGATAAGACCATATCCCGAAACGTTTATTTTGAAAATTTTTTCAAAAGAGCTACGGTTTTCAAGTTAGAACAATGGTAAATAATTGAAAATATGAGACGGTTAAATTAAAGAAGAGATAATAACAAGTACCAGCAAAGAATATGATAAGTACTACCTTCTGTGGTATTAGTGAACTTTCAGCGATTTTCATGACTAATATCGCACTCAAAAGTGTGAAATAAATATTTTGTACCAAAAATTGTACTGACTTTATTAGTTGGTGAACTGAAAAATACAAAATAATATTAATTAACTACAATCACACAACTTCAAAAGTACCAACAGCAATAGAATTAATATTATTTTGTATTTTACTCTTAATCGTGTAAAATTTTCGGTGTCCGGTTTTCATCAGGTGTTTACGTTTCAAGGTTCCCTGAATTCAAGAATCATATTTCCAGCCATAGGTCTGTCTCTCTGAGACAAGATTATCTCGGGAACACATAGACAGATTTGTTTGCTTTCAATCAAAAGATCTTCTGTTTCGTTTGGAATGGAGTTAATACTGTATGAATGCCATGAAAAAAATTGAAGAGTCTTCCCTCTATATTGTATTATTATCTTTATGGATATGTGTAGACCATAACGTCCGGGTTATTTTGGTATTCGTAAATAATGTCCTTAATTTTTATTACCTATTTTCAACGGCTTCTCACACTGCAAAAATTAACATAAATTACTAATTAAATCATCGCCAGCTATGGTAAAATGCAGATCACGTGCTCAGAACAAATTCAGAATTATTTATAACATTTCTTTTATGCAGTCAGATATTAACGACCTTCGGTAGAAGTCTCCCAAAAAAGTACCTTTGCGGTTCTGAAAATCATCTATTTTGCTACAGTCCAGCTGATTGATGTAATAATAATATTTTTAATGAATAGGTACTCATTGTGAAATTTATCCTTTATAATCTTACTGCACAGATTTTAGTTATTCTGTCATATATAATGATAACATTTTATAGGCAATCCAATTGTTGTGTTAACCTTCATTGTGTAAACATGCCATTAACGTAAGTATCTACTTAACTAATCAAAGCGTCAGTCGCGTAATTCAAAAATGGCTTATCTTATACATAATCCTCATTATAATTGTGATAATTCCTCAAATAAGGCATTTAATATTTGCTTGTGACGAGTTAGATTATTTATTTCATGCAAACATGAGGTTTTTGAAAAACAATCAAAATTAATCCAAGGCCTTACATTACTTATATTTCAACTTACCTTTAAACTTTTTAACTGTTTCTGGAGAAGAATGATGAACAGATTGAGTAGAAATTATCTAGAACTAGAAAAAACTAGAAAAGCAGTAAACATATATAGAAATAAAGGACATCATAGTTTGAAAGACAATTAAATTGATCACAGGATACCGAATTTTCTATTTAAAATAAGCACGGAATAACCAAGTCTCAACCTGTTATTTTGAACACCCTGTATTGATTTCGAATACGAGAAAAATGTTATTTCATATTCAACCTTACACAAGCCATTATCAAAATATTTCTTAGTCTCTAAGCTAAGTATTTTTTTATTTAGTTTTGAATAAAATCTAAATACCTCGGAAATGGTTTAAGATAGATATAGAGGATGTTTTTCAAAGTATTTTTAATTTTTTATTCTCAATTTAATAATGTAATGAAAAATATTGTGTCCTATTACAAAATATAACTTTGATATATTCGCTTTCCTAGTTCACCCTTAATATATACCAAAATAACTTTAAATTTTTCTGTTGACTTGGCGAATTTTCTCTTGGCGATAATTTAGGAAATGAAAATCGTTTAGCCATGACCAATAGTAGCTAGCGTCACTGATGATACGATTCACCAAATATAATATTTCTGTTCAATTACTTTTTTTTTAATGTGAATACTTTTTCTGTTTCAGGCTTTGCTGTACCTCATCACTCTTCTTGACCCAATAGTTAAGGGTGACTATGTTATAGCCTACTTCCATACTTTGACTTCTAGCAACAATTATCCCTCTTTCTCTTGGTTAAGAGAAGTATACAACATTTTGCCTTACAAGTACAAAAAAAACCTGAAAGCCTTCTACGTGGTACATCCTACATTTTGGACTAAGGTAAGAAATCATTCACAAGTTTGTTTCATCTAGAAAACCGACCTATATCAATCAGAATTAGTGGAACACTCTATACAGGGTGTATCATAAAGAATGATTATATTCTTGAAGGCATATTCTATGGTCAATTTTTAGTCGATTTGACAACATTTATCTACATACAAAAACACACCCTTAAAAAGTTGCAGCCCTTCAAAGTTGCATGACATCAATAAGTTTTTTGGCTATTAAATCCAAACAGAACAAAATAATAGCTTCAAGTTTTGGTATTTACCTAATTTACCATTTCTTATGTTCAAAAATCGTTTGCAAATAAAGTTGGAAACGTTCCAGTGAATGCAAGGAGGTGAAATTGGCATTGCACCCCCTATTAACCCCCATATTTTTAGTTTTCTTTACATCCAGAAAACTTTTTGAAAAGAATAATTCCTTAAGATTTTTTTTGCTTTTTTGCCGATTTTTGAACCTAATAATTGTACTAAATTTCAAGCTACTTTTTTACTGTTTAGATTTTACAGCCAAAAAACTTATAGACCTAATGCAATTTTGAAGGGCTGTAATTTTTTATGGGTGCATTTCTGTATATAGATGAAAGTTGTTAAATCGACTTGAAATTGACAATAGAATATGCCTTTAAGGGTATGACCATTCTTTATGATACACCCTGTATAAATATGTATGTCAATATTTTATTCTCTGACCGGAATATTTTCGATTGTTTACATCTGTCTCTTTGACAGTAAGTTGGGACTACTTGCTGCTATGCTAAACTCATCGGCAAAAGTATTTTACTTACTTATTATCAGAGAAAATAATATCTTGAAGACTATCATTTATTCGATGAAATAACTACACAACTTCTGTTATATTATTGAAATAAAATTGAATGTTTTTGCCGAGTATTGTTTGTATTTCATTTTTTTTCTATAATTTTATCTCTATTGCAGATGATGACGTGGTGGTTCACAACTTTCATGGCACCAGCAATAAAACAAAAGGTGCACAGTCTGCCTGGTGTTGAGTACCTTTATGCAGTCATGTCACCTGATCAACTTGAAATACCTGCTTTTATAACAGAATACGATATGACTGTGAGTATATCACATAATTATTTGCGTTTTTTGAGACGGAATAAAGGTTAATATATATTTTTTTGTACGACTGTCAAAAAAATTCACATTTCTGCATCTCTATTGATGCGTAAATGCAAGAATATATAAAGGGAGGATGACTAACTCTGCATACTTTTCTATAAGCAGAAGTGGCTGAAATAACGTCCCATGATAAGTTGTCAATTTGATATGTTGCGCAGTATTTCACTTAGTGTCTATTGTTGTATTTAAGCTTCCTTCGCTCTTACTGCATACGGATGCGCAGCGTGATTTTGCGCAACACACCGAAATGACATAAGATAACCCAATGTTTTTTGTGCTACTCCCACTACTCGTGTTACTCGTCCTCCCTATATTTGTTCATGCGTAAATGTTTACTTTTTTCACTGCCAAAATAATTCATAGAATAAACATGTAATATTACTTTTAGGAGGATTTATTTTTAACAGAATTAATTATTAATTGATTATTCATCATAAAACAATTTCATTTATTGGAATAATAATTAATAGTGAAGTTTGAACAATTACTTCGAATATAAATTTCCGATGAGTTCCGATGAATGTCAAGCTTTTTTTGAATGTTGTTTGTATTTCGTGTATAAAATTTGTGTTTTCATGTGCCATTAAAAAAGCACTCATTTTACGCACTTAATACAAAAATAACTATTTTACTAGTACCTAAACGTTGATTGCAAAATAATCCGAATGATTTCTTGGCTAGTTAGCTTTCATCGTTTTTCTTAGTTTGTAATTTTACTCTAATGTTACACTTGCTTACATCTACTATTGCTCCAAATGTTGTAAAGTGGTTTGAACTTATTCAAACATAGTTTTTAAATCATAATAGATGAAATTCCCTATTTATCCAAGAACTTTTACTTTATGTCAAGAAATTACTTCACAGGTTGTTTTAAAAATAGGGCCGGGATCAGCCAACTTCGTAATCATAATTCATAATCTTAAAACATAACCATAATCGCATTCTTAATTCGTATTCTTTAGCATGTAGTTACCCAAGTTTTTAATTCTTAATTTTTAAAATGAAGGTGAAGCAACATTTTGCTGCAGGGTTTCTTTTTTGTTTTTATCGTTTACAAGTTGTGTTGCTGCATTGTCGCAAAAAGAGGAAAGAGAACAAGGCGATTGGGAGTTCGACCGATGAATCGAAAACGAAACGGACTATTTGCAACATTAATTAATGACATGTTGAAGTTAGGACATTTTTTAAAATACACTAGAATGACCATGAATCAATTTTTTTTCCTGTATGCTCTGGCATATCCTTATTTAAAAAAATACAACAGAAAGGTCCACATTTGTACGGAGCAACGTTTAATACTTATTTTACAGTAATATAGGAAATATCCATATGTTATCTTTATATATAACGGTTAATTCATTTTTAGCTATTTATCTGAAGGTTGCTCAATGCAAGAAATAGCGTGGGGTTATAGAATTGGAAAAAGTACGGCAAGGATTCTCAGAGTTAAGAGGATTTGACAACAAACTGACCCAAAAGTGATAGGGACGCATGCGCTTTGAATCAAATTTCTTAATTCGTAATTCTAAAAAGTTAAAAGTTCGGAACTTTTCAAGGCCACGTCTTACGAAATAAAGTTGTGCTTATGAATTAAGAACTTGTATAAACCAACGCATCCAAGTAATTTAGCTTTTAATTTACGCATTAAAAATATGTTTATGAATTACGACTATAAAGTTGGCTAATCCCGGCCTAGGGTTATAACAACCTATTAGTTTTCCCTATTTAATAACTTAAATTATAGCATTCAACAAAAACTGTATATGTACGATGAAATTAATCGTTTTATCTACCCTTTTTGACGTAGTTTTTCAATATCCGGTATCCGGCCGAATATTGAGTCACTATTACGAAACTTGGGCCGGACTCAACTATTCATCATTTCTGAACAGACAAGTAGCTTGTCAATCAAGCCAATGGATTATTTATTGGAATTGTTTTATTTTGAATTGTTGAATAATGTCTTTCTTATATGGATCTTATTATATTTTTGTAGATTAACGGGCTGAGGTACTTTCAACCAGGAGCGCCAACATAGCTGAGGTACTAGAAGAAGATCCTAGAGTGAACCTAGTATTATCTATGTACCCCAAGTGATAAGTTGCAATATATATTATATATTTTGACTAGTGCTAAAAAAAATAAGTTGTGTGCCAACTGAATATAATATAAATAAGACTCGAAAGAAGCTGAACGCAATTTACACATTAATAAGAAGCGCCTTGTTTATTTTTATTTTTTTCATGAGATTATCAAGACTCTATACTTAAAAAAAAGATAGGGTCTGTTAATTACATTTACCTGCATTGTATAAGTATAGATGGTTGATCATAGAACTGATGTATCAAAGGCTTAAACTGCACTTTTTGAATTTGAATTAACCCCATTCAATTCTATAGTCGACCATTTCAAGCATCATAGTTCAAGCTTTAACTTGTAAGGTAATGTTAAGTTTGAAAAATTAAGAAAAATCATATATATTATATCATGTAAGACGAAAAAAAGAACATATTTTGAAAACGTTGTGTCCTTTGAGAGGCCCCATTCGGGTGTTGTTTTTAGGCTTGTAAATATTGTTGGCGCAAAAGCAAATTAAATAAAAAAATGATATTTTTATCTAAAAAAACGGATATATACGTAAATGCGTTAGATAATGCTATATCTGCAAGATTTTTTGACTATTTCATAGTTTATCAGCGTTTACATTCGCAATGTGGAATGTATTTCAAAATCTAATGCCTTTAATATGAACATAGGTATTTAATATTCTTTCAGTTGTTAAACATCTATAACCATTGTCTTTTCGATGTAGTAGGTATTTTTTTCCCAATATTACAGAACATTTATCCCAAAAACTTGATATCCTACTGATTAAAATGTATCCTGATGACTAGACTGTCAACCTGCCATTTGCAAACAAGTCACTTATATTTTTTGTTACGTTTAACGTTGGCTTTTATTACGAGACCTTGGAATAAAGAAATATATCCCATCATATTTTCAGAAACTGCATATGAAAACAATCTTTTTAAATTATATATTATATAATAGTTTATATTGATTTAAATATTTGGAAAACCAGTTGATCTACGTCCTAAGTGGGTTGGTATACCTGAAATAATCAAACTTTGTCAAGTTGTAAAATTGGAGTCAATAAACATAAACATCTTTCAAAATATATTAGAGTTTTCAAGACAAAAATTTACTAGCTAGCAGGTTAAGGAATACAAGTTTTGATTGTTTCAAATATGACCGAATATTGTAGCGGTGTTCGAGACCAGTTTCAAACTGTGTTCCGTGATTGTGAGCTCTTTGAATTGTTCGAAGACCTAAATTGAAATGCACACGCTTCTGACTGTTTGAGTTTGGTTTGTTTGAACTGCTATGTTATATTTAGAACAACCAACACTTGTATCTATTGAAACTTCAACCTAATAGAAATCAAAATCAAATTTTCCATAGATTATTTATTATACTTATTTAAGGGTAATGTTTCTGAAAATTCTAGAGAAAAGTCGCTAGATGATGACGTGGAGAGGAGGCTGTTTTAAATAGGTCATAATTTGAACTGTAAATTAAAATCCCTAAATGATTGCATTACCGTCTTGAACGTAAACGGAAGTTTAGCATCTAGAGATGAAAATTTTTGAGAGGAACTTAAAAAACATTTTTGATTTTTTCAATCACTGCAAATATTCTTTTAATATTTTATAGTTTTGTGAATCATTTCTATTTTTATGTTTCTATATTTACCTCAATACGCTATGTAAGGGTAATATTTTTAATCGTGTCGGTGTCCTTTTTCGACTGATGTTATGGCTTCGGAGCGCTTTGGATTTTAAAAAAATAATACATTTTCAGCTAATGGTCTGTCTGTCTGTCTGAGTGAAGTTTATCTCGCCAATAGAAAGACCAATTTTGTTGGTTTCTTTATTGTTTCGTAGGGTACCGTTACCACATGCTAATATTGACAACTTGCTGCGTCATAGCTGAAGAATGTTTAGTCGAAGACTACAAGAGGCGGTAAGAAAGTCATGTGAGTGGATACACTAGATTTTTTTAAATAATAACTTGTTTCAATTTCGATACATGGAAATTAACCAGAAACGTACATATGTACAGACTTTAAACACCTTGACTTCCTACTGTCCCTCTTGATCATCTCTCTAGACTGACGTCACATGTATTCCTGCTCTTTTCTATCATCTCTATGAGCTGCACATTTTGGTTTAAAATCATGGTCTGTCATTTGCATTTGGAAATGGTCTAGTTAGATTCAAACTTAATAATAAGAACCATATTTGCTCTGACTCGCACTGATAAAAAAATTAAAATTAATTTTACATACTTGTGAACTTTTTGTGGATGTAAACATGTGTTTGTTATGACTGGTTCCCTTCCAGAAAATGAGATTTTGATTGTCTTGTAGAATAGCGTTTCATTTATTCATTCATTCACCATTAATTGACTGCAAAACAATTAAATGCATTATTAAATAGGAGGCCCCCAATTGCAATAGAATAATTGTTTTGTGTTATAGAATAGTTTTAAATGGATATTCAATCATTCCCATATATTAAACATACCTGCGTCAGCATTAAGAATATTTTTATTATTATTTAGTGAATATTATAGTTTCATAGCATCTACGTTTTAAAATCAAAAAATATTTAGAAAACAATTTAAAGACTTACTTATAATTGATTAAATGTTTATTATTATAACCTGATAGACCATAGTGAGTTTTCACTAATTACTCAATAATCATTGTATGTTCAATTATGTATATTTTTTTTTATATATATATTTTATCAACATTAACCTTATCATTTAATTATAAGTTCATATTCACGATTTCCCAATTTGTTATCACAATTAAATAATAAAACATATAATTGTAGATTTCTCAGTATCCCTCTTCCTCAGTGTGTAAATGAATTATCTATCAGGTATGTATTGAAACAAATCTTAACTGCAATTATTATATTTGTGAGGCATATTCTGGAGAAGAATAAAGTTATCATCAGACAGTTTTTGACAACCTGACATTTGTCTTTGATAATAAAATTATTATTAAGTACTATTTTTTCTCATTAAGTATATTTCAAACCTGTCGAAACAAAAATTTACATTTTCGTATATTACCAACAACTAAATTGAAAGTTGAATATTCGAGTACTGTGTGTTATGAGAAAATTAGTTTCTCCCTGCCATCAATATTTACCGCACTAGTGCTGAAAATATTTAATGTACACTCATACCTAACCAATGTTGGTCATTTTTCTCAAATTCAAATTATGTTTTCAAAAGTAAAAGATAATGTAGGTATCCTAAAGATTGAATTTAACGATTTTGATTCAAAACATTCATTTCCATTAAATAAAAAAAAGTTCTATCGTATGCAGTAATTATGGTGATGAGTCTACAAGCTCGGAAACAATATTTGTATAATAGATGTTAATGTGGAACTATAAAAAAATCACAGTAGTTAATTAGCTATTCAAATGGAACTTGATATTCAATTTGGCTAGAATTGGTGATGAATGTAAATGGACCTCAGAAACTATAAAAGATAGAAGAACGGTTGAATAGAGAAAGTTTTAGACTTTTTATTGGTAAGTATCTTAATGCTGTTTAAAATAAGTTGCAGCTATTCGGGTTTCCCGGATATATTTTGAATAAACAATAAGCATGCATTTTTCACCGATAAACGAAGAAGGTATACAATTCGACTGTTGTATGTCTGCATGTTTTTTTTATGGATGATCGCGCCTTTTGCATAGTAAACGTGCTCCGATTTTGATGAGTTTTTTTCATTTGATAGAGAATTGGTGCCATTGAAAAAAAAATATGAGACATGCCCTTTCCCTCAAAAACTTCCCCCAAAGGCGGTGGTCAGGGCATTTTTTCCCGAAAATTGAAAATCGGAAGCGCTAAAATAAAGATTTTTAAAAATAATTAATCATAGGTTTCCGCGACGGTCTGAAATATGCGTTTCAGTTGTGTGGAAGGGGCAAATTTTTCCAAGAATCGGCAATGTTAAAAAATATCATAGGTTTTCGAATTAGAGTAATAGTAAATTCTGAAATATGTGTTTACGTTATGTAGGGAAGTTTTTTAAAAAATCAAAAATACATGACCAAATTGAAGAAGAGATCATATCCAGCAACATTTGATATGAACATTGTTTTAAAAAAAATCATAGGTTTCCGAGTTACAGCAGTGATAAATTCAAATATGTGTATTTCCGCGATGTTTTGAAGTCTCTGAATAAGTATGAGTAACGTATTATCTTCTTTGATGAACGTTGAATGATTTTGATGACTAATGTTACACTCAAAAGAGTGAAATAAATATTCTTTACAAAAAAATGCACCGACTTTATTAGTTGATGCACTGATTCTGGTACTTTTGAAGTTGGTGCCAAGTTTTCAATCTAACTACAACTACACAACTTCAAAATTACCATTACCAATAAAATTAATATTTTGTAATTTTCAGTTCACCAATAAAGTCGGTCCAATTATTTTTAAAAAATATTTATTGAAGAAATCTCTTTTTTTTTCTAAATCACTAACATAATGGATTTCAACGTATTAAGAACATGAATGATTTTTAGAATTTTGTAATGATTTATAACCAATGGTATTTTTTGTTGGTTGAAAAAAATAATATGTACCAACATAATTTGTTCCTACATTTGCCAGTGTTGGTTTGTAAAACAATAAAACTCAAATGTATCCTAAGATTCATACATAGGTGGCATTATTTTCGAATATTACTCTTAAAATTTTCAGTTCACTTCAAATAATTTTTGGACCAACATATCCAAAGCTTTCTATTCGAACAAATTTATGATATGTGGAAAATAATACTTAGGATAGATACACGGTTGGGAATAAAAAATGTCATGTCTTAGGTTTTTTCCAAAATTTCTTTATTTGGGAAATAAAGAATTTGTTTTTGTTCACACTACATGGGTACACAGTTTATGTCTAGGCTCATGTTGTAATATTATGATTTTTAAATACTTGCTCGTTTTACACATTTATAGCATAAAGATACAATACATAAGTACTACTTATCAGATACCAAGTTGAGGGTGGGTCTTAAGGTGTGCCTAATTGTGATTAATTTAGAAAATTTGCCTACTCTTAGTTAACACATGTAAACACGTATTATCCAATCGAAGCCACGAGGAGGCGGTAGGTCTCTTCCACCAGGAAAGGAGTAGGATTACGGATGAGGTGGTAAGGGTAGGTAAGGGGGATGTGAAAGTTAAATTCAAATTCCAAACAAGCTGATCCATCAGGCATATATCTTATTTGTCCCTAGTTTAAAACTTGGAACCAGGATGGTAGTATACATTTTTGTAGATGTGCGTCTCTCCTGTATCACCTGGGTCTTCTTCTATAGCTTCTCATTTTTTAGTTTATTAATCTTTAGGCGCGTTTAATTGCTTCCTTTACATTCTGTTGTGCTGCATAAACAAGCCTTCAAAGCTGGTAAAGTTCGGTTTGGGCGATGCAATCAAGAATCCATGCGCTAAATTGTCCAAGCCATCGGTAATGTCGGTATTAATTTCAGAATTGTGATTAAAATAAAGCTTCTTATATTGAATTGGTCTAGTCCTCTTGAGCTCAATCCAAGTAATGCAATTCAATACTGACCCAGTAAATGAATATGTAAGCGTTAAAGAGTGAAAATATTTTGGATTACAATTACAAGGAAAATTTGATATCATGGTTCTGGAAGAGTAACACATCGTATTTTTATTTATGTATTCACCGCTAAAATACTTTCTTCATAATCAAACCTACATTTCTTCCAACTACCATTTATATATATTTGTGGTATACAGCATGTTGGTAGTCTGGGATCAAAATTGGTGCCGAAACGTTTACAATAATTTTGCTTTCCCTCATCTACAGAAGACATGCGTTCTTGATACAATTCTAACTGCTGGTTATATTTCTGTCCAAATTATATAAGAATCAAGTGATCTATATACACATCACTCTTCGTATTGCTACTACTTTAACTTTGTTAGATTATACGCTGAGAAGCACGCTGTGGCATTTTCTATAATCTCAATCGGTTGCGGTATGCGCCCAGCCATACGTTGGTTAGCACGTTGCCGCAAATCTTTTAATCGCTGTTCACATTGTTCTTTACTCTCATTAGCTCTACGCTGAGATGCACGATAACGCAAATCTGCTAATCTTTTTTCGCGTTGCTCCTTACTTTCAAGTTGGATACGTCTAGAAGCACGGTAACGCAAATCTTCTAATCGCTTTTCGTATTGCTCAATAGTCTCATTAGCTATTCGCTGAGATGCGCGCTGTCGTAAATCTTCTAATCGTTTTGTTCTCATTTCGAAAGTTTCAGATGTCCTTGGCATTCTAAAACGTTTTCGTGAAGCTTCTCGACTGGGGGAAGATAATTCTAAATTCAAAATTTCAGATACGTTTCCGCATCTCTCTTTAACGGCACGGAAAGAAAGATGGTCATGTGTTGCTACTTCAACAGCTTCATTGTCGGATGTAATCAACTTTGAACTTGAATTTACAGGCACATTATGACGGGGTGGAGGGAAGTAGTAGCCTCTTTTTCTAGGGCGTCCTCTAGGCCTCGGCATCAGCATATTGTTGAACAATTTAGAATTTTGCATGAATTTTTTTATGATCTGTACCTATATGCACCTTTCTGTCATGAACACGTAATGTGTGCAACTGTAAGTAACCGATTTTAAAATAAATATTAATATGTAAAGTTAGCGTGAAACTTACCAAATGCCTGAGGTTCTGGGTTCTGCTATGTAAAATGCTTCTCAAAGTCCAGAAATATTTCTTGTCTGGTAAGAGGAGAAATAACTGATGATGAGATTTGAAATTCGAATATACATAGAAAATCTATATATCAAAGAGTATCCTCAATATAACTGATAATACCATAGGCCATAGACAATACACTTGTTATTGATGATTTCCAGATAAAAAAAACAACAAGCGTTCGGTTTAACGATTAACGAAACTTATCGAAGATAGCCGAACGCACCAATCGTGTATCAGACATTTGACATTTGGTCAGAACAACGCTTGTGATTCCATCTGTCCTGTGTGCGCTTCTCTAAATCATCGTATCTATTAAGGGCCTTACACACGTGCAGGTCGATTGCACATTTATGAAAATTGATAAATATATGGACTCTATATAGATTATAGATATGACATTGACTGATAACATAATTTGCCAATTCTTTTCGAGAAGAACTGTGTAATTTTTTTAATCCAAAGTCTTTAATTGCAGAATCGTCAATTTCGGGCAATTTTTTAAATACTTTTATTACTTACCTCTTACTTTTCATGTTTATTCATAACGCATTGCTTTTAACCTTTCATAAGCATATGTGATTTCTGTACAATTCGAAAAATTCGGTAAGTAACTCTTCATTTTTTTTTTTGTTATTAGCCATAATAGTAAGTTTTTTAAACGATTGATGGCATCTGCCCTGCAAACACGAGAAACGGATCAATTTAACTGACGGGAATAAATCAGTGGCTTAACGATTTCGAGATAAAATATGGTATTTCAATTTTTTTACGCTTCGAGGAAGTTCATTTAATTAGGGAGAAAAAATATCGATTAATTATATGAAATATTTATGATTAACAATAATGCAAGAACATAAATATTTTGCTTGAGTTATAAAATATAAATTTATTCATCTGAGTTCTCAGAAATATCACTTTGTGACGCCTATGAAATAAATATTGCTTTGTCTTTGGACATACGAGCAGAGCCATATGGTATTGAAGGAGATAAGCTGGAAATACTGATGTCGAGGCCTTAGACCGACAAACGAAGTAGAGAATTTCATGATAATGAGATGCGATGAGAAGTATAGCGTGATGCACGTAGCTTATGAATGATTACACACAATAGCCATCATTCTTTAAACAAACTATATGTATTTAATATTGAACGTCGACCGTAGATTCAGAGAACTTTTTTTACTTTTTAAATTTGGTCTCGTTCACTTTTTAATTATAGTAACTTGTTACTTAATACTTTTACACATTTAAAATTGTATGTAATGCACGTGTCGAAAAAGACCAGAGGATTTTGCTTTGATCGAAACAGAACTGTCAAAGTCACGCCCTTGAGATTATTCTCGAATTCTCGAGCAGAGAGAACATATAATTGTTCTCTCTGTTCTCGAAGTATTTCTCCGCCAGACCCTGCTACCACGTGTTTTAAACCTCCTTAAAGCTTTTTAGGAATCAACTTCTTCACAAAAGCAAATCCAAAACCACACTCGAATATCACAGCGAACGACTTCCCCATCCACCTCAGGGGTGCAGCACTCGAAGTTTATACCACGTGTACTGCCTGTTAGACAGTTGATTCAATTTTCTTCCATCACGATGTGAACTCTGCCGAGGTTGAAGAGAAAGTTGAAGGATGGGCCTGATTTATCATCCACACTAGCAGTTTTTGCAAATCATTTGTGCAGGCCAATACCAAGCAGAAGCAGATATCATCCGGCTGACGACCAACTCACCAACTGCACAGGCGGACTCTTTCGTATACACACTCTCAATTTTGGCCTGTCCTATACAGTCCATAATTCATCCATGTGCAGACCTCTTGCAAGTGTGTAGGGCTCTTAATGTCTATATACGATACACAATCGGCTACAACCTTCATAGTATGTGTATTTGATCGACTGCGATCATAGAATAATAAAAAAGTCTACGATAACCAATTAAATGAACATTAGTTAATTTTTCATTTATTTCATTATCAGAAAAAACCTTAGAGCTTGGAATTACCAAGGAGACATCGCATTCGGAGAACAAGTGAAGCCAAATGAGCCTAAATCAATGGCCGCCAAAGGACGTAACACACTTGTATCCTAGAGCCTCGCATTTCACCATTGTGTTAAGATAAAAAAATCGTCGTTTTCATTTAAAAAATGAAAATTAAAATAAGCTGTAAACCGAAACTAATGGTGGCCGACGAAAAATTGGCTTCACTTTCGTTTCACGGCGGCTATACAGAGCAGCATCTCCTGTCGTGTACGCACGACTTTTCCCTACTCTAAGGAAAAAAACTGTTAAATTGGTGGGATAAGTGACAGCTAGCAGCAGAGCAAGGTTCATAAACTCTAGAGTAGAGTAGAGTTTATGAACCGTGGCAGCAGCAGAGAGACAACCTCAGTAGGTGTATTCTGTACATTTGCGTAAGTCTCAGAACTAAAAGTTGAAATTTAGAATACAACTAAACTTGTTGAGTTTTGATGTATTCTGACTTTCAACTTTTAGATCTGTAGGCGTATTATGTACATTTGCGTAAGTCTCAGTAGGCGTATTCTGCACATTTATGTAAGTCTCAGAACTAAAAATTGAAAGTCAGAATACAACTAAACTTGTTGAGTTATGATGTATTCTGACTTTCAACTTTTAGTAGACTTACGCAGAAATAGAGAATACGCCTACAGAACTAAAAGTTGAAGATCAAACAAAATACATCAAAATTCAACAAGTTTAGTTGTGTTCTGAGTTTCAACTTTCAGTTCTGAGACTTACGCAAATGTACAGAATTCACCTACAGCAGTGAACATAACATATTGTACTATCAGTGTGTTCCTAGCATTAGCCTGTAGGCGTATTCGGTACATTGGCGTGGGTCTCAGAACTAAAAGTTGAACGTCAAAATACATCAAAACTCAAGAACTTTAGTTGTTTCAATTGTCTACATAGGTATTTGTATAAGAATATTTGATGATAATGTGAAAACCATTTTCACACCTGTATTCTCGCGGTATATTGAGATTTCTAAAAAATGTTTACTTTCCAAAATTTAATATTTTTAGGAGTTTTATTTTTATCCTTACCAAGATCCTCGGGAAATCTGAAAAAACTTATGTACACTTATTTTAATAATTACCTGAATAGAAATTAAACATAACGTAAAGAAAATTTGAAACAACTTAAAGAAAAAACAACTCGGCACGACACTGTATTCTCTCGTTTAAACTGATGCAGCGGTACTCATACAAAATCCCGAAGACGGCGCTACTTTTGAAATATTGTTAAGTTTAACCCAAAATGGCGATGCGCAAATAGACCGGCGCAGGTGCAAAACATTGCCGCGCTTAGAGTTCGACGAGCTGTGTTGAAAGTATGGAGTGAAAAAAATTGCTCCATGCTCGGAATCGCATAATCACAGAACATCGAAACAGTGTGAAACTGGTCCCCACCCTTAGGCACGATTCCCACTATATGTAACGTCACCGTCTCGAATCCGCGCCGTCACCGAACCGAAAATTTGGCCTAACCTAACCGGGAAGCAACAGTCAGTTTTCCGTTTGCCCGTACGGTGTGACGTAGTGAAAATTCGAACATGAGTGGATTTATAAATGAAGAGCTTGGACAAAGTGCACTTATTCTGCATGGAAGAAGAAGTGTTCAAAGTAAAGAAGAAAAGTCAAATATGGGTGCTTGATATATTTCTTAGAAGGAAGGACGAGGGCGAATATCACATATTGTTTTCGGCATTAGAAGATGATGAATTAAAATTTTATAAATATTTTTGAATGTCTTAACAGCGTTTCTTCCATCCCTTGCATAAATTTGAAGGCAGATTAAGAAAGAAAATGTTTCGTGAAGCAATTAGCGTCATTAAAAGGCTGATGGTGTGCATTCGGTAAGAAAAAAAAATATTTCTTGCAGATATTTTCAAATCTAAATATCAAATGTACGTAATCAGACACGTCAGCCAATGCTGTATTACGAAAACAGTATATACTCTCCATATGGAATCAATCCAAGGGTATATGGAGAGGAGGATGTAAAACTCCCAAAGGGCTTAACGTTATATGGTGAAGGAAAATATCAAGTTACCACATACCGAATAGCCAACACGAATTTATATTTTTAAATTTCTATTGATACATATCGTTTTACGCGTTTTTTTTGTGAAACAATATTTAATCAGTTCATAGATTGTTGAATAATTAACACCTATTAGACAACACGTCTTGATAATCGACCAATTAATCAGAAATCAGAAAGTACTTTTGAAGTTGGTGCCAAATGTCTTATAACTAGCTACAATTGCACAACTTTTTGTGTACACTAACTAATAAGGTCGGTCCAATTTCTTGTAAAAAATACACAGTCTTACTACCGTCTGGATAGGTATATGAACTAATAATAATTATATTCACAAGCACAGATTATGTTCCTATTTCCATAGAATTAATACTATGTGATGTTAAAAATTTTGAAATCAATTTTGATTTTTCTAAAACAATAGTCACCAACGATTTCCTTATTATATTTGTGTTTCACAAACAACTTTTGATAAACTGAAACTGAGAATGTAAGAGGTCTATTTTCATGACTTGTTGGCTAATGGGTGTTAATTATTTAACAATCTAATAACTCATTAAATACTGAGTCACAAAAAAACAAACGCGTCACAAACGATCTGTATCAACAGAAATTTAAAAATATAAATTTTTCAAATTCGTGTTCGCTAATCAGTTCATGGTGATAAGTTCACTTTTTAATTATCTGCGCATGCTCTAGAACAGATAGGCGCGCTTTGATTTGAATAACATACCTGGCAGGATATTCGGCTAAAGAGACGATCAACAACTGAATGATTCTTATGACAATATAAAAGCGTGAGCAGTAGCACCAGCATCTCATATCATCAATAACGTCCAATCAATAAAACGGATTTATCGATGATAGGTAGCGGCTTACTAGAAATTGAAATCATTCCTCTCTCCTACATGCGTCCTGGTATCGAATCTTAGTATTTTTGATATAGTCTGCATTTTTAAAACAATTGAAATATCCCTGACGGATTCAAACTGCTAGTTTAATAGCTATGATATATTGCGCTAAACTGGTTCGCGAGAATATCTTTAAAATTTAGACCGTTTAGCCATAATCGTATAAAATAATTGCCTGTATAATATAAATAAAAACAGATACCTGCTTTTATTGGAATGAATTGTAAATTTCGGTAAAATTTCTTTTATTAACTGAAATAAGTTAGATGACAACTTTCTCGAATAACAACAGATTTTTGTTAATTATACTACACAGTTATTAATAATTTGTGTATATACAAATTTATTTATCATAATATTTCATATATATTATCCGTTCAAAATGTAAATACACATATACTAGGAAAAAAACATTGAATAAAACTAGCTATAAGTCATATAACAATTGATTATATTATATATAATAAGGTCTCAAAAATTTGACTATTCCATCAATATAATTTGTTAAATAATTACAAGTGCAAAAACAATGTTTCAGAAGAGAAGGAGAAAGGTTATCAACATCTATACAAGCTTTAATATATGGGGCGACCAAAATGAGGGTGTTTGTTCATATAACCCCCTAGGATTTATTTCTTAAAATCTATTTGTGTATATTCTGTCAACCAAATCGGAACTGATAGATTTATCATTCTAAGCTATTGACTATTTCAACATAGGAACATTTCCATTAGAGGGTTTGTTAATTTATTATGCTTGGTTGGCACCCATCTGTAAGTATATATCGAGTTTATTGTAGAATATGTGTAAATGGTGATTTTTTGTATAGTTTGAAATGTTTCACTTGTAACCGTTTTTTGAATACGAAATTTCAATTTCTATCAAAACTTTTTCGAAAAGCCAACGTCAACTTGATAAGATAATAATAATCATATTAAATAATCAAAACCCTTGAATGAAATTGTTCCCCTCAACACTTTTTTCCGGTTTAGTCATCGACAAAATTATTTTTGACACACTAAAGAAAAATGGTAGAGACATTGAGAAAATTTGATAGTTAAGATATTCTAGAGTAAATATCCAAATTTTATGTAGCAGCTGCTCGTTTATCACAATAAATACATTTAAAATAATATATTTTATCTATTCAATATTACAATTCGATAGTTGGATGAGTAGTAGGTAAATTTTGGTCGCAAACTTAACAATATATCATGAAAGTAGCCATCCTTAAGAATTTTACAAATAAGTAAGGATGTATTTATTATATTTTTTATTGCTCTCATTTTTTCCATATTTCACCTGTACTGCGAACTTATTCGATTGAGATTTTAGTCTTCTCTAGCAAATTTACAAAAATTACAACTATGATTTACCAACGTTGGTAGGTACTGGTCCAACGCTTTTGTAATATAATTAATAAATAGGTATTTGACAACTATAAAAATTATGATATCAAATCCGCAAAATCTTGTTGTTAGTCTATGTTTTAAACAGGACTGCTTAGAAATGCAAATATCCGTAATATATCAATGAATGAGAAAAAAGTACTCTGATTAATTTCATTTCGTAACAAATAGGGCGTAATCACATAATTCAATGTCTCTCCGTGTATATGAGGATTTGCCTACCGATTATGGTAATATCAACAACTAAACCTACATTGTTCTTGAAAATAACAAACGACTATTATTTTTTTCACGATGAGCCGGTAGTTTTTTTTGTTCTCAAGCACGCTGGGTTAAAGGCATAGCACAAACTCAACAGAATAGTCTTTCAGCCATATATATTTTTTTAATCTCTTCTTGTAAGGTTCCAGATGTTAACTTGTCTTGCAAAGGGCGTCGTTAGCTTATAATATCTTTCGTGTGTGTATATTTAGTGCAACCTTTGGGACCGAGTGGGCAATGTCCATATTGGCGGGGCCAAAGGTCACAGTTTCTCTTTGACTGGTACCCAGATGCTTGGTCCTGATTGCTCTTTGATAGCGTCTTTGACTTGATTGTAGATTTCTTCTGGTGTATCACCTTGTACCACAGCTGCAACGGAAAAATAAGCATAAAGGAGAAATCTTTACGTATTTATGAATCAATTTTGATTTTGATTTAAATATGAAGAATAGTCCATAGCTCAAAGTGGAAGGTGTGCAATTTGCCTAGTATGTTTTGTGACAGGTGGGTTCTTTTTAGCTAGTTTTTCTTAATGTGAGTATCTGTCTATCTATTTGAGGCATTGTAGCTTCCAAACGGATGAACCGATTTTGATTCAGATTTTTATTTATTTATTTTATTGATAAAATGATTGAGAATGTTGTTGGCTATTTTTTGTGCAGTGGTCTAAATTCGACCGTAATTCATTAAATTGAAGTTTGACAACTATCTAAGTTCTTCTGTCCTCTATAAATTTTGGTTTATAATTTTTTTATGTTGTTTATAGAAAAATGGGTGACTAAACATCAATCAGTCGATTCAATATATGCTTTCAATTCTGATTATATTTTTATATTGTATTGATGGTTTTCAACACTTAATTACAGAGATAATGTTGGCATCGCAATATTTTGGTATAGTATTCAAAGTACCACATTTTAATACGAAATCTAATTCCAATACTGGTTGGCCCATTAATAATACATAGAGAAAAATATTTTGGCTTAAATCGTCCAAAAGTCTACCGCTTGAGGGCGTATCTCACACCGTGAATTAAAATGTTTTATTCAAAATAGTTCTAAGTTAGCCTATATTGAAAATATTTTTTTGTAACCTACTGAAAATAAGACAACTTTTTTGTATTAAAGTATTCTTGACAAATAACGGGTGGGAGGAGGTGCAAATGTGGGTTTGTAAAAACTGGATAACTTTTTTTGGTATGACCTATTTTGAATAACGTTGTTTCATTTTAAATCGCTTTTTTGGGTGCTTCTACTAGAATAATAACATTTTGAGTTTAATTATTTTTCGAGCTGGTAGATGGCGTCTTATGACAAAGTCGCAGATTTTTATGAATTTCTCGAAAATTTCAAATGCAGTGCGTTAAAAGTTACAGATAATTGTGAAAATCACAACTCGATATGATTATCTGTTCTTTATAGACTTATTTAAAAATATATTTAAACCTTCTTTTTTACGTAACAAAATTAGAGAACACTGAGTATCAATAATTTTTATTGAAGTTACCTATATCTTATATAACCTACTTTAACAATAACAAAAAAATTCTATTACCTATGTCGCCCCAGATTTGGTAATTTAAGTTTAGTGTAATTAAATGAGAATTAAACACAAATAACTGTAACAACCTAGTACTTTATAAAAGAAAATTATAATAAGTAGGACTCTCGGTAGGCCTTGACATGACAGAAACAAAACAATCGAATTATTTTCCTTAGTTATTGTACGATTTTTCTCTTGACAATGTTGGTCGTCCATAAGAGAACCGAATTTAGAAAAAATCTAGACAACTAGCGCTTAATAACTTAGAACCTAGAACTAAAATAAAAAAATCTAGACAACTAGAGCTTAATAACTTAGAACTAAAATAAAAAAATATTAATACAAATAATAATACATAGCTGTAACTTGCTGTAGGCAGTTATTTGTGTAATACTCATTTAATTACTCTTAACTTAAATTACCCCATCTAGAGCGACATAGATAATATTTTTTTTATTTATTGTTAAAGTAGGTTATATAAAATATAGGCAACTTCAATAAAAAATACTGATACTGAGAGTGTTTATTACGTAAAAATGAAGGTTTAAATATATTTTTAAATAAGTCTAAGGAATCATCACATCGAGTTGCGGTTTTCATCAGTAACTGTAATTTTTCAAGCTCTTTCTTCCTAATAAAAAAGAAAAATACCATTGCATTTTAAATTTTCGAGAAATTCAGAAAAATCTGCGACTTTGTCATAAAGTGTCATCCATCTATCGACTCGGAAAAGCATCAAACTCGAAAGGTTATTACTCCGGTAGAAGCGCCCAAAAAAGCACGAAGTTATTCAAAATAGATCATATCAAAAAAAAGTATTTCCAGTTTGTCCAATTTTTTTTAATCAGTATTTGCCCCTCTCCCCACCCGTTATTTGTCAAGATAGAGAAAAAACTTTAATACAAAAAAGTTATTTTAGTAGGTAGTAGGTTACAAAAAATATTTTCAATATAGTTTTTCTTATTTGCGGTTTGAGTTACGCCCTCTATCGGTAGCCGTAGTAACTTATATTTTCCAGATTTTTCTTTTGGCCGATTTACTAATAATTTTTTACTCTGGGTTGTCCGATTAACGGATCCTGATATATAGCCGGCGTCCTTTATTAATGGGTCACCTTATACAATCTTGAAATGCCATGCTCATACCTGTGAAATATTCTCCGAATTCTTGTTCCATTTTTAATGCTCTTTCATAAGTTTTCTTTGCTTGTTCTTCAGTCATTCTCTTATTCATTTCCCTGAAGAAGAACAAAATAAAGTTATATTAATATATAAGACTTTCTAAATTATTGTTTCTGATATCTCATATATAAGTATTACTTACATGATAGATTCGACAGATTTAGGCTTGATGAAAATTGCAATAGGATACAATTGCGCCACTTGCAATCGTTTAATTGCATTCCCACTTACATCCAATATACAATGTTTACCCTGCAAGAAAATTGTGATTCAAAACTGATATCACATATCATTTACTAAGGCCATACAACTCACCTTATCGGCAACTTCTCTTACAGAAGCAACTGATGTGCCATATAAGTTGTCATTATATTGACCTGCTTCAATGAATAGATGATTTTGAATATCCTTTTCCATTTGCTCTCTTGAAGAAACAAAGTGGTAGTCCCTACCGTCGACTTCGTATTCTCGTTTTGGTCGCGTTGTATCTGCATATGCAAGGGAAACGAAAATGTTTAGAAAATTTCAATGAAATATTAATTTAATAATGTGAAAGTGTACTTTGATGTTTTGCACAATACTTCTTAGGGTCTTGTCGATATAAATAAAGGAAGCCTTAAGCTGGACGCGCACTGAATCGACTCAGACCGGTCGACTCGGACCGGTTGACTCGGAATATCAACATCAGCCGCGCACTGATTATGCATTGCCGGCAGTCGTTCGTGTCGTGTATAGAGTAGAGGAATTAAAATATAGGGTGGCCAGCCAAATTTTGACACATTTGCACCTTGTACGTACATACCTACCAAAATATGTAAAAATATAGACAGAAAATGATTTATAAGATGCATTCTTTAATTGTACCGTCTTTTTCGAAATATCTGTCCATGCATTTCCCTTCCTTACATATCGTGGTACTCTATAAACGACGCGAACCACTGCCGGCAATGCGTAATCAGTGAACGGCTGATGTTGATATTCCGAGTCGACCGGTCCGATTCGACCAGTCTGAGTCGATTCAGTGCGCGTCCAGTTTTATTCGTGTCTGTCTGTCTGTCATAGACTATTCTCTCATAAACCAAAAGATTACTTATACAGGGTTATGTGGCAAGAAATTCTACGTTAAATGGTTATAGACGTAAGCATATTTAGTACTGTATAACTTTATTTCGATAAAAGAGAATATTATTGTGCAAAACAAGCAAAAACCTGGCAATTATATCCAAATTCAGAAATAAATTTACAGTAAGATAAAATATACTCACGTGGTACACAACTTCCGAATTTTTCTGGGAACTCCGATATAAGATCATCGTTGATGCGGTCCTTCAATGGCCCCAAAATGATCACAGGTCTTGTGTAATTTATCTGCAATTGCTGTACTGGCTCGTAAGACAGTACATTCTCCTCATTACCTGAAATTATAAGTAGGCCATGTAGCTTCCATAATAGAAAAAGAATTAATCACAAAAAAAACAACCAGTCTGGACTTTTTGCTTATTATCATCATTCATTGCTATTCAAGAAGAAGCAATATCATGTCAGGATTATTTAGACTTAGGGAATTAGAAATGCAATGAAAAAGTATAAATAATCTTAGAGAGAATTTTAAAAAAGTATAAAAATATTACATTCCAAATTTTAAATGCAAAAAATCATTCAACTGGCTTGCATTAGGAAAATGTTATATTATTTAGAACCAGAAAATCAATCAATAAATCTAATTATATATTTAAGGTTTTAGTGAAAATTTACACTACTCACTAGAAAGCAATTTAATTTTATTGTCACCAGAATTGCTACCAAAACTTTGGACAGACACACATTATTCAAATATTTTCCTAAAAAAAAGCTGAACACATTCTTAAATATCTAAAGAACACTTTGGAAGAAATTCAAACATCTACAAACACTATTCAACTGTAAATTATTATTCTTCATTTTTGTTAACTTATTCGTATTAATTGCGATGTCGAATTTCTTCACAAAAAGTGTTAACCATTATCAATCAATGTTATTACATTATCACAAAATTGAAAATGATCTGCTAATAGGCAAATAAAATAAAACACGGCAAAAATCTCCTACTTACGTACAACGCAAAGTACGTCTATGTATGTATATATATAATTATCAACTATTTATGCAAGAAATCTAATTTTTTTAAATGAATGTTATTAATTACGTACTAGGACAGATGCACATTCGGTCTAAAGTGATGAATTTGCTAATACTACAAAATAATGCGATTAAACGAGATTCAAATATATAAATTTCAATTACTACCATTTTATACCAATTATTTTACGTGATGTGCAATCAAAAAAGTGATTACCAAATATTCAGATAATAGGGGGGTCATGAAAAGGGAACATATTATTGTGAATATTATTATTATTGTATATTAATTATGAAAAAAAAATCAACGCATTGTTATTTTTGTAACACTATGTTTAGTGTGTACAAAATAATATTAGAATCTCGAAATTGGTAATAGATATGGAGTCGGTTAAACGTTGAACAATTTGATAGTTTTGTAAATCGTGTTTGCAAAAATTCAATGACTCTTTTATGCTCATTTTCACCAAGAGCAAACAAAGCAACGCCGTTCTAAGTAATGCCTTAATGTTACAATATTATCATGCGACGTTTCGTTCTCAAGAAATAACTTTTGTTTTTCCATAATATGGACCAAAACAAAAGCACAAATCTAATACATATGTCTATTGCCGAATCAAACTTCTAAACAAAATAAAAAATGCAAAAATAAGTTTTGACAACACGATTTCATTATATTTAACGGACTCCGCATTTTTACCTTTATCGATATCCAAAGTTATCCCAAGCTTTCTTGATTATTCAAAATCAATTGAAAAGACATTTTATTTTATCAGTTATTTGCAAGCGTACATCACATTATTTCAAGCAAACCATAAAAAATATTTCGGTTATTGAAAACAATTTTAAAAATTCAGCCCCTTATGAGTTATTAGTAGCACATAAAAGAAATAATTACAATAGATATTAGAAATTATTGAGGAGATGTTCTATGGAGATATTTTTGAAAGGCTTCTCAAAAATATAACAATTCAATATATAAATGCGATTGGAGGATGATATAACAAGATTTGTGATTGCATTGGGTTCATGGAAGAAGTGCGCAACCCGCAATTCATACAACACCTCAAAATCTTATTATTAAATTCGGTCAAAATATTATATATATATATATATATATCATGTTGAAATTCGGTCAGTCTAATAATATTAATTT
This sequence comes from Crioceris asparagi, assembly GCA_958507055.1. NCBI lineage: Eukaryota > Metazoa > Arthropoda > Insecta > Coleoptera > Chrysomelidae > Crioceris > Crioceris asparagi. Next base: position 12,910,063 of record OY293826.1, on the reverse strand, counting down.
AAAAAAATGGCAATTAATTCATTATAAACAATGGATTTCAGACACCAACCGTTTCAGTGAATCAGAAACAAACAAGCACAAATCTTGTTGTTATTTTATATGAAAGAATGTGATATGAGGCCGATATTAAATACAATATAAGGAAGACAAAAATGAACAAAGGTAAGAAAAATAACGCGGGACTCAAATCAGTGCAAAATAAAGGGACGCGATTGCATATTTTCTGTTCGCTTGTCGCCATGCAACCACAACACTAAGACTTACTAAAATCACCTAAATTGTCATTATCTTCCAAATAAATTAGTGTAATTTCTTCCATATGGGGTAGTTCGACGCGATACAATATTTCACCTGTACGTTATATTCGTAACACAGAGAAAGAAGCCAAAAAAGAAAGAAATCAATTGTAGTATAAACCAAAATTCATATAATATGTATTATAATAATATTAAATACGAGAATAATATATACAGTTCGTCTACAAAAGGTCAAAATCCTTCCACAATTTCCTTAGATTAAAATAAGCAAACTAGCCTAATTACAGAGTTGCTTAGTTTGTTCGCAATGCCAGGTTGAACTTTTTCAGGAATTTGGTGAGTTAGATTCATGGGGAAGTAATAAATCCATAGCCAAAACGGTATTCATAGACTTTGAGGTGCCTTAATAATCAAACTTGTTTGCTTTTATAGTTTTTGGGAATTTTAAGAAAATATGTCATTAAATACTAGAGAATAATCTAGCTTTACCTGATAGTGTAGTGTTTTCTATGTTCAGCCTCCAAATGATGTTTTTTTATTATTATTTTTGACCGAATTCCCAAACAGAGGATACAAAATTTGACTATTTGCTTTTTATATTCGTTTGCATAGTAGACGTGCTCCGAATTTGATGATTTTATTATTCGAGAGGAGTGTTAAGAAATGTTCCTATAATCAAATTTGAAACCCAACATTCTTACCCTCAAAACCTGATTTATGGTTTACAGCAAGTCAAAATAAGGAAATATTTGTGGAAAATAATATGTAAAACATAAATTCATCAATAATTACATGTGTTTAAAAATGACATTAAAAATAGTATCTATTCTATATCGATATATTTAATGCACAGTTGAAATTCTGAGTTCTCAGAGAGTACTGGATCTTCAAGATTTATGTGTCAAATTAAAGGGGATAATACGTTGGTTTGCTGAATTTCCTCAGAATTTACGTTTTTCCTAAGGGCTACGCCCTACAGCCTTTCAAATTTTGAGTCAATACAATTCTTACGGAATAATAATAATAATAATTGAAACTCGGAGTTCTAAGTGAGTAATGAACCGATCTTCAAGATTTATGTGTCAAATTAAAAGGGATAATGCGTAGGTTTGCCGAATTTCCTCAGAATTTACGTTTTCCCTAAGGCTACGCCCTACAGCCCTTCAAAGTTTGAGTGAATACAATTCTTACGGAATAATAATAATAATTGAAATTCGGAGTTCTCAGTGAGTACTGAACCGATCTTCAAGATTTATGTGTCAAATTAAAGAGGATCATGCGTAGGTATTCCGAATTTCCTCAGAATTTACGTCAATACAATTCTTACGGATGAATAAAATTCAGTTATAATAAACATAAAATGTAATACAATTAACAGGACATTCAAAACAAACATTTTTCAAGAGTCATTTTTTTAAATTTTATTGACACAAAAACTAGGACCGCCTTTATTAGCTGATACAATGAGAAATACAAAATAATATTAATTCTACTGGTGCTGGTACTTTTGAAGTTGGTGCCATAAATCTTCTATTTACCTATAACTTCATTCTTTTTATTCAATGGGACAAGTTAGAAATTTTTAGAAGTCCTACGCCAATTGATAACAAATTTTGACAATAATAATTAATACGGTAATAATTACTATTGTCAAAATTTGTTATCAATTGGCGTAGGACTTCTAAAAATTTCTAACTTGTCCTAAACTACACACCTTGAGGTGACTTTGCTTCAATCGGCTTATGATGAGCTTAAGAATATGTGATAGGATTTTGAGACTTTTACGAGACACACTGTATATAAGACTGATTTTGAATTGAAAAATACTCTACCTTCTGCATTTGCGTCCTCTTGTGTGTAACATAACATGAAAGCTGTAATAGAAAAAAAAAGTTCCCTATTAACAAAAATGATTTGTTTTTAAAATGTCGGGTTTTTGAATTTGTTTTTTTAGATAATACCAAACATATCTGTGGTATCATTTTTTGTTCGAAGTTAAAAGAATACGAATTTTAAACGAATAAAATTATGTCTCCAATCTCCTTATGTTGCCATTTCATTCCATATTATTATTAGAAAGTGTTAGTAATGTACCACTGCCAACTATGGAAGATGAGTCTCATAGCACCGACTAAGTAACTAGCAACCTTTATGGCTTATTATGAAGCAATGGAATGTATCTTTAGAATGACAACAGTTTTTTTATATCTATGCTTTGAATGCCTTTTCGGCAGACATTTGTAGTGGATTAGATTTTTTTTGGTAAGAAAACAGATTCCAAAGATATATTCACTGAATTATTAAAATGAATATGACCATAATAAGACCATAAAGTAATGGTTAGTACCAATTACATTATAAAATATGAATACAAAAAATACAATTTACTTCAATAGAGAAAAAAATCGTCAAAGTCAACCGTACATTTTGCTGAAATAAAAATCTTTGAGGATAACTCATTGATTCAAGTAAGGAAACAAAAAGAAATTAAATTACGAAAAGAATGAGACACTGATCTCAAGGTAGTTTTGTTGATATAACAACTGCCATACAAATCCATTTATACATATATTATGTATGTATATCAAGGGTATTGAGTAGATGTTTGTGCCCAGAGGGCGAAAATCTTACCAAAAAAATTGTTGCCTCCAGGGCATACACATGTATTGACACCCAGAATACAAACTTTTATGTCATACTAAATAATTCATTGTTTCTTAATTACCAACTATATGATAAGGGGGATTTATGGCCCGCATGTGCACTTTATGCCCGCCCGGGCATAAAATACTCTGCTATATAGTTGGTAACGAAGCTATAAAAACACAATAATGACTAGAATGACATAAAATCAATTATTGATAACCCAGGAGGAACTTTGTACCAAACATAAAAAACAGACAGACAAATTAACCGACTTAAGAAAAATGTTGGTGTATTATTTACTATTGTGACAAGAGAATATTCAATCCATATCAGCTGTTTGTGAAAAAAATAATAAGAATATTTTCCAGCAAAACGGTAATTCTGTTTCAACAATTTAGAGGATACGGCAGTGATTATTTTTTGTTTCACTGTTTAAGGATAAAATTCTATACACAGAAGTGACGAGTAATCTATGATGAATCAAATATACATATTGAAGGAATGAAGAAACATGTTTTATTACACTTTTCGATATAGTAAGATCTATATACAAAACAGCTTGCAAGGTTTTTTGTACGATTTTTTTAAACGCTCATAAGTCAAAGTGAGGCTGGAATTTTGTTGAAATAAACTATTATGACTAACAGCAATGTCTTAATGTTGTGGAAGTTTGTGATTTATTTACAAAGAAAATGGAAATATTTTTGGTGTCTATAATCAAAACTAAAGAAAAAATAGCTAGTATTTGAAATGAGAGCATTCCAGTGCTTTTGCTGTTATTATTTGTGAAACTAAATTGTACGGTTGACGATACGATTGTGTTTAATAAATAAATTAAGTATCGATGAATGAATTACTAAATATTTATATGAAAAGAATTAATTAACAATATATAAGTACTCACATTGAGGTTTTTCAGTATCGTTAGCAGAATTAACTTGATCTGAGGGAGATTCTAAGGGTAAGAAAATAACATAAGATAAAAAACAAAAATAGCATGCTATGTAGTGATTCTACAAAGATATAATTTAAATTTTTATAAGGGGAAAAATTATTTTGAAAAGTAAAAAAATGATATGATATAAATAGTAGTAAGAAAATATAATAATAATTAAACTATAAAATTATATTGGATTGGGTGGAAATCATTACAAAGAATTTATATAAATTGATAAAGATAATGGATTTGACAAAATGAGAATATACTTACGTTCTTGATCAGAACCATCTTCAGATTTGTCATCTTTACTCTTCATAAATGGGAACTTTCTGCTGAACGAGAAATTCTTCTTTTTCCTATCTAAGGTTGATTGCTGGAATGATAAAATCAAAAATCATATTAGTTGTATGTCTCAACTTATTTACAAATTATACGGGTAATTGTGGTGGTTTCACTTTTTAAAAATCTAAACAAGGTTTTGGTTGGAAAACGAAAAAAAATCTGTATATTAATCAGAGAATAATTTAGAACTCATTTTGAGCATACTGAAAAATGCAAAATAAAATTAATTCAATTGGTACTGGAAGTTTTACATGCAGTTATATGTATATGGAAGACTTCTGGCACCAAACGTCAAATGTAACAGCATAAATAGAGTTAATATTATTTTGTATTTTGTATTCAGTGCAGCAGCTAAGAAGAGTCGGTTCTATTTTCTGTCGTAAGTATTTGTTTCACATTTTTGACTGTTTAGTTATCAAAAAATGTTATGACAATTCACTATATCCAGTTATTCTGAAGGAAGCATTATCGGACGTTAATATTTTATGGAAAGCGATCACCGTTGTCATCGAGTCTTGTGTTGATTTTAAGGTTATGTTGAGATAATCTGTGGTTATGATCGTTCAAGTGTTTTAAATAAATAGCTCTTAATTTCCAACAGGTTCACCCATTAACAGGAAATATAACAAAATGTATATAGGGCTTAATTATTTAGATTATAATAAGTGAATAATATATATGATCAACAGTGGAAACTATTCAAAATATAGATTATGAACCATGAAAACATAAAAGTCTGAATGGGTTCTTTTAGGAATTCATTTCTTAGTTGCAGTTTCAACTGTCAATATTAAAATCGTAATTAAATTGGTGTTAAGCTCTACAAACGTGGGTAAAATCATCACTTTAATAGAAGATGGTCGAAATAAAAGTTATGTTGCCCGTACTTTACTATTGCGCGATGTACGGTGCAAGATTTTAGGAATAGGTATCTTTAGACGAGAAATCATACCAGAGGGCCAGGGTCTAAAATCATTAGGGGATCGAAGAGCTATGACCATTTCACTAAAACATGACCTACAGCAGGTACATGGAAAGGACGTTAATGAAGTAACCATAAGAAGACGGTTAAAGGAAGCTGGGCTCAATTCCCGCAGACCTGCTGTAGCACCTCGACTGATTCCTCTCCATAGTCAGAATAGACCAAAATTTGCAAGGTAGCATGTTAATGGGAAAGAAGAAGAATGGCGAAACGTATTGTTCATGGACGAATCAAGAATTTGTCTTCGATCGCCAGGTGGGCGTGAGAGGGTTTACCGGAGACGTAATGAACGGTTTGCCAACTGTACAATATCGGAGCGACCTTAACTCTATGGCGCATCTGTGATGATTTGGTCGGGAATTTCTAGAGAAGGACGTACAAACTCAATATTTGTGGAAAATGGAGCCCTAAATGCCCACAGCTATATTTGAAGAGATACTACAGGAAGCTGTCATTCCATTCACCACTTTCATTGGAAAAGAGTTTATAATCATGCAAGACAACGCCAGACCACATGTTGCGCATGTAATAAATGAGTTTTTGGATGAAGTTAGATTTCGAAGGTTAAAATGGCCACCTTGTAGCCCAGATCTCAACCCAATTGAGCCTCTTTGGGATGAATTTGAAAGACGCGTTCGTCACTGCCCCGCAATTTAGTCGAGCAGGTTAGCATTAAATGAAGAATATGAAGCCATTCCTCAAGACAAAATAATCACTCTAGTTTATTCCATGCTATGAAGAAGGCAACCTGTGTAATTAAAAATGCGTAGCGTAAAAGAAACAAGATAACCAGACGAACAAAATGCTAGGAATACATCCAGCTTTATCGTTAATCATGTTTAAACAAGGTTCTCTGGCGTGTTTTTTTCCACAGGATGTTTTAATCTTACGACTAAAAACTCATTTTGACTTACACTGCTATAAAAACTTTTAAGCAACCAAAATGACATCTGAACAAACTGCAGCGTAATTTTAATGAATATATATATATATATATATATATATATATATATATATATATATATATATATATATATATATATATATATAAAATATGTGCCGTTTTTTTTGTCGGTGAGTTTTTCCTGACTGGATCAATATTTGATGAAAGAGATTTTTGTTGGAGATCCAGTCATTTAATAAATGAAATTCATTGGATTAAGCCGAGCTTTCGAGAATGTTTATTCTCTTCGTCAGGGCAAAATTCGCGAATTTAGAAGAAATTAACTACAAACAGCGAAGATTTCATATCAATCAATTAGAAATGTCGTATAAATAACCAATATATAACAAATTAAAGATCATTACTGACTTAATGAGTGTTGTTTTTTAAATTGAAAAAATGACAGGATTTTTCCTAACACAATGAAACATTATCCTTGTCAGAGTCCATATGGCATGGCTGCCTTTTGTTTGTTATTTATCAATGTATTATTCTATTTTTATAGCACCTAATTGTTAAATTTAATACCTAAATAGCTTTTGGGAGATGCGATCATTCACAGAGGTAAACTTTATAGCACATTACGATTTGTCATCTGAAAACTCATCAAACAAGACACACTTTTTATCGTTATAGGTTATAGTAGTAGTTTCTTTCAAAAAAATTCAATAACCTACAAGAATATAACATTCGTTATTACCTTTTCGAGTGTATTCGACATATTATGACCATGGAACTTGACACTTCTATCTCTTGCCCGCTGCTTTCGTTCCCATCGTCGCTTCGATGGCACGATACCTAAACCTTGTTCATCGCCGGTATTCAATACCCTTCTTGCTTGCCACCATTCATCATCGCTGGCATTGGTCACGTGCAAAATATCACCGTGTCGAAAGGCTAATCCTCGGCTAGGTAAGCCATCGTCTTTCATTGGGTCATAATCAAAGAGGGCCCTGCAATCATTGATATGGTTGTAACATACTAAGAAGATGGAAATGTTGAAACTTAAACAGCATTAATTTCTGGATTTAGTGATCCAGTTAGCGGCTAACCAACTTTGGTTGGCCGCTAAATCAATTATTATCAATCTAGGATATCATTTCAACATCCAAAATATATTTATAGCGTATATAAATATATTATCAATGTTATATAGCACAATTTGATAAGAAAAAGCAAAGATAATCTTAGCATAATAATTTATTAAATATTCCAAAAAAATATCTGCTGACTGAAAAGCTAACATGTGTCTACACTGTGGACACGGTCATTAATTTTCAATGAATGGAAAGGGTACAGGGAATGCCAATAAGGATAGACAGCTTTACTCTGGAGAATAGGCATAAAAATTTTCAATCAGGGTTTAGCGATCCAGTAAACATGGTTCACTAAGACGTCAAATGTCAAACCTAAAGGAGATCTCTGGATTTGAATCCAGGCGTTATATTCATACGACAAAATATGAAACAGTGTTAATAGTGAGCTAGTTATTTCTGTTGAAGAATTAACTCAACGAAGGCAACTGTATTTATTTAAATCGCTGAGGTAAATAATGTGTAGATATTAGTGTAATCTACTGTAAAGTATCAAATGGTATTTAACTGTTTACATACATCACAATCGACAGACAGTGGATTCGTCTCCATGTTTTTTATTTACGAAAAGTACTTAGTTTCTTTCCAGGGGTATGAATTTTTAAAAGGTTTTCTGGATTCTTATTATTGACTTATGTCTAAATAGACTAAAAATGGCTATCAAGATTGTAATAACTATTATTTGTTATTGTTATTCAATTAATCAAATTTGCACATTGAACTAAATATAGAAATGTTACCTATTTAAATAAAAAAATATATAAAAACAAGTTTTGAATCTCATCCAAATGACGCTTACCTAACGTAGAGAGATCTTTTCTGAGACGTCCTCAGAAGGGTACCACCTGTAACCGGATGGGCCATCTGTTGCTTCAAGTCATGGATTTTAGCTTCAAATCGATTATATTCTTCAGGTCTATATTGTACAACTACAGTCACAGTTTGATTGGTACCCTAAAATATAAAATCTATTAGTGTCATTATCTCTGTATCTAACTCATAGGTTGGTTCAATGTCACTGTTCAATTAGATTATTTTTCAAAACAATGAACAAAAAGAACTAAACAGCATTTATCTTCAATCAAAAATAGAGCAAGTCATAGATCACTTTACGGAACTCTAGAAATTATGAAATTCGATTCATTTGTGTCCTTGAGTGAGGCTTTTCAATTATGGTTCCAACTAACATTATATAGTTGATCCAATAATGAACTGGGATTCAAAATTTAAAAGAGTTTTCGATAAAATCCAATAAAACTCTGACCATAGTCAGTTCATTTTTTCCCAAATTGGTACGACGAACATTTCCTGAAATACAGGCTAGAAGATCAGGTTATTGGATCGTCCGCTACGCAAGAGCTTGTTTTTTGCTTGAACCGAAATTAATAATCACACTAAGACCGTGTAAACCTCTAAATCCCTGAATTTCACATCGGATACAGTTAAAAGGAAAAATGGTCATCTATATAAATGTAGTAAATATAGTATCTTTACCTTGAGAGCCATTGCTGCCTCCTCGTGGGTAGCATTTCGTAGATTCACCCCATTGACACTAAGTATCTGATCGCCTCGTCTGAGTTCACCACACAAATCTGCTGGTCCACCTGCCAAGATGAATGAGATAAAGATACCCTCACCATCTTCGCCGCCAACAATGTTGAATCCCAGTCCAGAACTTCCCTTCTGAAGCACCACAGTTCTGACATCTCTGCAATGAAATATCCAGAATTAGGCAGGGATGCTTGAGAAATAGCTAATTTGCTTTTGATTGTAGTTATTATTGTTATCAGCGATCAAAGTGTTAATTCTCATTGCAACTCGATTGGGAGGCCCTTCAAGGAAGTGCCATCGACCAAGAATCGCTCTCGCTTTGAATATCATCATGAAAGTTTAATTTTGTTTCTTTTTGATCTACAGCCCACTTTGATTGTCATGTGTTTAGAATTCAAACTAAACAATGAAATGAATTAAATGATGTCATATGCTTTTTACTGAATCGTTTTTGATAAAATTTCAAGGAGTACGGGCAACATAATCTCTATAATTATACTAATGATACATTAATAAACATAAAGGGTTAGTGGGTTGGATTGGTTCATTTTTTTCTATGGTGGTAATAGTTCAAGAAACTGTGGTATATTACCACTCGAGTAAAAAAGCGAATTAGACATATCTATAAGTTGTAATACGTTCCGTGCCTTTGTTCATGTATAGGAAAAAATATTTTTTGCGACAACTGCATTGGATGTCCAATTTGAGAGAATGGCAAAACTATTCATATTAAATGTTTCATGAAAATAATATGAAACTTGTTATTCCATGATCGAGCAGTTGTTTTCAATTGAATGTCTTATTGACTTTTAGCATTGTTAATGTCACAGTTCAGAATTATTGCGTATTAAAGGTTATGAAATCTAATAATACAATAATTTTAGAGAATGTTGCCATCAAAATAATATTTACTTTATATCAAAACGAAATATTTGATGTACTGAATAAGGTCAGAGATGGAGCGTCAAATCTAATTAATCCGAGACTCTAAGGGTCAATTTAATTTTCTACTCTTTACTATTCATATATTTTTTATGTAAATTTCTAATACAAATGTATCTATTGCGATTGTTCGCACTTTTGAATTTGGAAAAAAATTATCGGCATGTTGTTAAATGGCTATAAGAAAGTCAAAAAAAACTTTTGGTTCAAAAATTAAAATTAAAAAGAAAAAAATATATAAAAAAATAAGAAAAAATCCATGGATGTTCAAATTTCATTTAAATGAATTTTGAAAAGTTTACCTTTCCGCTGGCTGCAGACCGTCGGGATATTTGTTATTTGATTTATAAATATGTCACTTTATTATAAATGTAAATTTCTATTTGTTCATGTCAGTGGCGTCAACAAATAAGATAAAAAAATATTCATATATACGGGGTGTTAATTAATGTCATGTATTTATTTTAACGGGCAATTCTAGGGCTAATTTTGTGGCGAAAGGTCATATAATGTGATGTTCTCAGAAACTTAGTTTCCGTTTATTTAGGTTTTTTGAAATATTTCAAAAACCGTTTGTGATATTTGGAAAAAATATTGTGATATAAATACGTATTTCTAACAGCTTTTTTTCAATTTAACCAGTGGCGTAGATATGGGTACATCTTGGTACAATTTTATCTAAAACAGTAGTACGCCTTTCTTTAAACATTATTGATAACCATTTAATTTTAAACAAAAAAAGTTTCTTGTGTTTTTGCCGTGGAACTTATCATTTTAATGAAATTAATTAACAACTGTAGTGTTACATGGCTATGTGAAATTTAATTAATACCAAAAACTATCTATCTAATTTCATAAAAAAAAGACAACAACATTTTAGGTTAAGTTAGTACTAAAGAAAATGTTCAAAATATCCCCCTTCTGCTCTTCTTCCCATCGATCTACGAACTCTCCAAAACTCCTGGTGTGTACCATATGGTATTACACCCCAACTATATCAGGTGATCTAGGTGGCCATAGTTGAGGTAATGCACGACCTATTCAACGATTTTCCTAAACTTCAGCTAGTAATTGACGAACTAAAATGCTTAAATGAGCCCAAGCACCATCATGCATCAAGTGACACAGGTAAATGATTTTGAAGTTTGAGTTTCCATCAAGACGCCTTGGTAGAAAAAAGGGCCTATTAAATAATCACCAATGATACCGATCCACACGTTAAGGGAAAATTGTTCCTGAAAATTCGATTTCCTTATAGCGTGTGGGTTTTCTTCGGCCCACTTATGATTATTATTGAAATTTTTTATTTTTTCTCTGGAAAAATTCGCTTCATCAGTACTTAAAGAGAATTTTTCTTTCAAATTGATTTTCAAAAGTTTTTGAAGATAACATAGAAGATAAAAACTCGTGGTAGGAGTGCCTGCACACATTTAAATGCATTCCAATTTTTCTGGTACTAGTTTCTCGATAATTTTCGATCTCTTTTAAGACAGCCCCTTCAATCGCCGGTGTTCGAACACTAGGAGTACTTCCCTCGGACGAGCTTCGTTGAAAACTTCCATATTCAGACAGGCGCTGGTGAATATTTGTAAACGTTCTAATATCGGGAATGGAACAATCAGGATATTTTTCGTGGTAATAAAATATTGCTAATGACAAATGGAAATAACCAACCAAACTAATTAGTCAACAAAGTAGTACTTATTACTCGTGAATTATACTAACTTGATTTGATATAAAGAATTTACTGAAATTACCGAAATCCATGTACGTAAGTAGTAAGTATGTAAGTTCCACGGGAAAAACACAAGAAACTTTTTTTTTATTTATCAATAATTGTTGAAAAAAGTTGCGAAAAACCAGTGGCGTACTATCTTTTTGGTTAAAATTGTACCAAGACATCCCGTATCTACGCCACTGCTTGATCACAATATTTTGTCTGGGAATTTAATCTAATATCGCAAATGGTTTTTGAATTATTTCACAAAAACCAAGCTTCTGATGACATACTTTTATATGAGCTTTTAGACTCAAAATTAGCCCAAGATCACCCAGTAAAATAAGTCCATGACATTAATTAAGACCCTGTATATCTTAATTAAAGGATTTTTGTTTCAAGTTCGACAAAATTTTGAGAGCTATCAATACAAAGATATTCTAACTATAGTTTGAATACCCATCGAATGGGGTTTCGTCATACCTTGTCTATCTCTTTTTTTCGTTTGTAAACTAGGTGAAATAAAATTTTGACGTCATAAACACACGTCTTCGATCAGATCGGCTGATTGTTATTTTGACGTTTTGAAAGTGATTTAGCTCCTTTACAAATATGTCAGTGTCAGTGTTTTGGGGTTAGGAATTAAAATTTATTTTAAATTATTTACGACATGCGTAAAATGGCAAATGATGTCAGGAATTGTGACGAAACCCCACTCGATGGGTATTCAAACTATACCCCTTAAAACAATCTTAGACAGTGAACAATTTCCTGTATAGGAAAACGTTTTTGCTTTTGTCAGCGCTGGTTAGTTGTCTCTTGCCTAACAATTTTGGTTCCAAATTTAAAATATGTATTTCAATAATATTTAACAGAAGATAAATTCAATTAGTTAGGTGCTAATCGATATAAAATTAGCAGTTATTCCATGAATAACTATTCTAACGATTTACCATAGGTCCAGTTGGGATGAAAATCTATATTTGCGAGTAAATCTCGGAGAAGAGACAATATTTATATTCGTTAATTTTGTTTGATCGAATCAAATTAATGTCGCAGGAAAACTAATAATATTTTTTCTGGTGTGAAACATTAACAAATCCATTCAAAAGTAAATATAGAGAATTCAATAATTTCTTGGATTATTATTCTTGATAATGAGAAAGTTTAGTGAAATCAGCGATTAAGAGTTCATTTTTCAATATTATGGTAGTTTTCATTGAAATCTATCGAGAGGCTTAGGTGTTGTTAATGTGTAAAATGTGACTATCAAAAAAAGTGTTTAAATTGTATAACACTGATTCAATTCAAGAAAAACGTTTCGCAACCAAATTCTGGCAATACATAGTTCAACAAAAAGCCTACACAGTTTGGAAATATATAAAGAGGTATACGTTTTTGAAACAAAAAACCCAGAGTTAATTCTTGATCTTTTTGAGACAAATATTAAACATTTATAAACAGTTGAGAGGCGATGAGCAGTGAATAAGAGTAGAAGAAATTTCACCTTGTTTAAAATTATAAAGTCGATCGAAGGATATCACGAATATGTTGGTTTCAAACAAGTCAACCAGTTTGACATTGATGAGCGAAAATAATATTAAACAGTATTTTTTTATAAACATTATATCGACATTCAATCTTTGAAATGCCAAAATCTTATTTTTATACAGGGAGTGATGATACAGGTAAGAATATGCCGTGAGAAAAATTAAGAACACAGACAGTTAATATGACACATTAATTTTCAAAAGAAGTTATTTATGACTCCACGATTTCAAATGAGTATTTATTTAGGTATTACGGTGATTAGAATCTCTGGTTTAAATAGATAGCTCCAGGCATTCTGCTGGCCTAATAACCTGCTTATTAGAATTTTCACGATCAGTAACAAAACTATACTTAATATAGAACCATGACGTGTTGATGTTTTCCATGTTATAACAATAGATACCACTTAGTTCCACAAAATAAGATATGAATATTTAGAATTACAATAATTGATCAAGAATATTCATATAATTGGTGGTATCAAGAAGGTAATAATAGTTGTTTTTATTTAGAATGAACTGAAAATAATTGAAGTTGAGTAAATGTTTTGTTATGAAAAAAGTCAAGTTCTAGTCGATAGATACCAGATTGATGCCAAGCCCGTAGTGTTTTCCGCTTGTACTTATATATTATATTTATAACAGCAAAAGCCACTAAACTAGACAATTACCGAACATATTTTTGATAAGAAACTTTTGTATAAGATTTTTTAGACCAAAATAGAAAATTAAAAACAGTGAAATTAACGTTTTTGGCTAAGAGGCCGGCAGATTTCTTAATTTAAATTTTAAATCAAGTTTTTTTTATATTATTTAAACCTAAAATCAAAACAAAGTACTATAATATACTTGACATCGCCTATAATATTTAGAAAGGATATAGATCATTGATTCATTGAACACCTGTTGTCATAATAGACAAAAATCAAAACAAACAACTTTTAACGAACGATAAGAAATTACACCTGTTAGAAAAATAAATAATGAAATTCAATGGAACATTGCATTTATCGAATAAATATGTAGGGAGAAGTATGTACCCTAAAAATAAACCACAAAATATGGACGTAGAATTGAGAAACCTCATGCATGACTTTTCATAGCTTAAAAAACCAATGAATAAGTAAGTATTTATAGCACCAAAAATCCAAATGTACATTTTATCCGACATTCCTCTTATAGAATACCAATAAAAAACGTATCAATGGAAGTTGAAAGAACTCTTTTTTTACCTTTTCAGTTTCTCCTTCTTCCTAAATCGACGGCTGAGCGTTGCAAAGCTGCTCCTGCTAAGTGGAAACTTGTGTTGCTTATTTTTCGTCATTCTCGCACTGAACTTCTTTCCAAATAATGATCAAAGAAATTCGACCAGAAACATCCATTTGATCAACACAAAACAGTTTCGAGTAGATTTCTTATCCACCTACTTTTATTACATTCGCGTTTAAATTTCGATTCGTACGAGCACTGACTTCGTATCGTGTGACTAGTTACTGAAAAACTAACTTAAGAGATCAAAGTTGAGACGTAAGAATAATAATGATATGACAACACGACCAGCGTGTGTGAGTCATACGGTTTGGAGAAAATAATATGATTCAAATTATGAATGTATTACGTTTACATATGGCGAACACGGCGTTTTCAATAATAATATTTTCAGTATGCTGTACGCGACTTGGTAAGACATCAAGGTTGATAATGTAAAGATGAAGAATGTCGAATGTCGATGCAAAACACTTGGAGCTAAATGAATGAAGCACGAAGCCTCTGAGTAGCAAAGGCAGGCGTGCCGAATGTACTAAATTTAGTATCACTAGTTGTTGATGATGAAGAGGAAGGAAAGGATAGGAAGATAAGAAATTGTTTATGAACTGTACATATTCGAGGGAACGGGGGACGTAAACGTATGGCCCCGGGATTTTTTCCTTCAAGAAACAGCTGAAATTGCAAGCATTCTTTCAACATTTGTTACCAAGGTTTATCTATCGAAGTTATTTAAAAAATGCTATGAATGTATTTCGTAGGTTGTTGGAAAACATTATCAGCCAGATGTCTTTGGAATTTATTCCAGATAGGTAATTACTGCATAAGTTGGTATTTCGTCATTCCATACTTCAATAACTTAAATAATAATACACATTTAAGATACTTCAAAATATTTTACACTGTATAAGCAAGATTATTTCAGAATAATACAAATATAATAACCGAAAGGTCTAATTAAAAGTTCTTCTTCTTCAATTGCAACAAGAACAAGAAAAGTATTTAATAAGATAATTATATTTTGTACTCTGCTATATAAGTCCTTGATATGTTTTTTCCATTTATGAAAAATAATAAGATGGTGCCAAAAACCTGCTTTCTCTACGGATTTCAATGTTGTTACATAGAGCATGGAGTAGATTACAGGCTATTTTATCAAAATTGGATGTCTGGAATTGAAGTTATCATCATTTAAAGATAAGATGAAACTAAATTCTACGCGAACGAAGTCGAAGGCAACAACTAGTCATAACTGCACAAATTCAAAATTGTCAGTATTAATGGAATAATTATTATTAGATATTATTTTGTATTTTTCAGTGCACCATCTAATAAAGTCGGACCTATTTCAAGTAAGAGAATATTTATGAATAATTTCACCACTCTAATAAATGATTTAAAATTCATGTGAAAGTAAAATTAACCAAAAAAAAACAACAAATAATAATTAATATGGAAATAATAATGATTCCATCATAAATGACATAACAATTCGATTCAGATGATACTACAATACAAACTTCCGAAAAAGAGAAACTTCATGAGTCACTGATAAAACGAGTAGGTACGCACAATGAAGATATTGTGAGTCCACTCCGAACACGGGTACAAATGATTAAATAGAATTTTCTCTGGTTTGTTTTCATCCCTTGTTTACTAAATCCCTTTCTTAATTCCGTAAGACAACAAAGCTCTCGCAAGTTTATATAAAGGGAGTACAAACAAATTTGTTTACTAGACATGGGTACATATTGATACAATGTAGGCGAATACTTTCATAAATGTTAAGTAATGCGCCATTTTTTTTTCGTGGAATGCTTTCTCTGAAATATTATGTCAGAAATTAATGGAAATTAGTTGAATAGTTTACGTTCAAGTAATGAGGTTTATTATTTATATAAATATTTATTGTTACATGTTGATAATAACGTATATCTATCGACATAATGGAAACCAATGCAACTAATGTCATAATGTAAGTAGTAAATTTACTTATATACAGGGTGTTTCCAAATAAGTGCGAAAGTTTTTAGGGGGTGAATCCTTGTCGAAAACTGAAGGGGGTTTTTCATGTAAACAAAAGCTCTTAGACCTTTCACTGAAAAAGTACACAATTTCAAAAATGAGAAAAAAAAATCTTTTTTTTCTTTCTGGAAATTTTTGAAGAGATGAAAGAATTCAAACAAAACATGGAACTGACGCTTGTCTATATTAGAAGTTAAAATAAGCAGAATAGTTTTGAAATTCTACGATTGCAGTCACAAATTGAGCAAATAAAACACGACAGCCGCCTACTAGATTTTGTCGATTCCATTTACAGAAGGTTCTGTTTTACTTTTTTATTAAGAAACTATTGCTTTTATGGACACAACAAAGTAGTTAAAACAGTTTTGCAATAAATTGTCATTTTCAACACATATTTTGAAATTTACCTAAAATTAAATTACATGAAAGCCCTCCTTTAATTTTCGACTAGGATCAACCCATAAAAACTTTCCCACTTATTTGGAAACACCCTGTATAATGTTAAAAATATAGCTAGTAGCAGTAAATGCAATCAAGTTGCTTTAATAATAGAATTACCGAATCTATGGATAATAAAAGATATGTTTCCCATATGGCCTGCTAGAGCGCCAGATCTCAATCCAGCAGATTACTCTTATGAATTTTTGGGTTGAGTTTTTTTTTACTGATATTGATTTACCCGTAATGGTAAAGTAATATCAGTCGCGAACACAACATATTCTAAAGGATTCAAACTTGCTCAGTTTGGAAATATCTATAAATAAACATGTTCAATTCGATTGTAAATAATATAATATGACTTCCCAGGAGAAAAATGGCAAATAAGGACCCTTATAAAATAATAATGATTCAAAAATGTTTTTTCTAATATCAAGAAAACAAAAATATGAATATAAAACATAAAACGATATGAATGAATGCTTGTTCTATCGCTTGCATACCAAGAGAATCGTAAATGTCATTCGCAATATTATAGCCATGATAATAAAATGGCATATCATTAACAAATATTCAAAAATTCCAAATGCGAAACATAGGTACATTTTTTTGCTCGTCAGTTTATAAACTAACAAACATTTCAGGTGCGATGTCAAGTCAAGGCGATAAACATATTTTTTTTTAGTCAAAACGGGTTCAACGCTCTTCGATCAATATAAATTTCAATATTTTAAACTTGATTTTACCATTATTAGTGATTCTGACTTAGTATGTTATTTAGCGAATAACATTATTCCATTAGTTTATTATTGAATTCATTCTGAATTTAAAAAAACTGAAAGTAGCAAGTAAACAATTTTTGCATGTCAGCTTATGAACGCATCAAGTGGATGCTGTTAAAGACAAAACTCGGCCTTCTGGATGCATCAACGTCAATGATTATATTTTATACAATAATAACTTGCAAAATGAAAATGCATTACCCAAATGAGATGCGGTAGACATCCTGCATGCCAAAAACTAAATTATGACTCATCGAAATTTGACAGTCGAGCAAAGGGCACTAGTTTCACAATTTAAATAACTAGCGATATAACAAATTATCTCCATCCAGAAACTAGTTTCATGTCTTTAATTGAAAAAAAATCGCAATTATTAGGTCATTTGATACGTTTCAACAACAGCGGCTTTAATAACATTCACTAACAGCGAATAAAATTGTATTTTTCTTATGTTTAAATCTCTTATAATTCCAAAATTATTCTCCTTATTCGTGAAGTGATAGTAACTTAAACTTTTGATGATTGTTTTTCCATTTGAAAGAGGACTATTGAGAGTTAGTGCCATTGAAAAAAAATTGACATTCAACATACCCTTCAAGCCTTCAACACAAAAACTTCCTCGAATAGGGAGACGGCAATTTATTTTGTAGCAGCATTAAAACTGGATATAAAAAAGCGGTTTCCAAGTTAAAGTCTGAAATATGTGTATTTCCGCGATATTTTGAAATCTGAATAAGTATAAGCAACATTTTATCTTCTTTAGTGAACGATGAATGATTTTGTTGACTGATGTAACACTCAAAAGTGTGAAATAAATATTTTTTACATAAAATTGGACCGACTTTATTAGTTGGTGCCCTGAAAAATACAAAAGAATTCTATTTGTGCTGGTAAAGTTAGTGCCGAGTTACCTATGTCAAAGTGGGCAGCATTAATATTATCCATGAAAAATTACTCATGAAAACTGATTTTCATGGTGATTGCTTTAATAAAGTCCTCCCTAGGATTTGAAAAAAAAAAGTTTTTAGATTTTCTTGTGCAACAGACAAATAATTGGTAAAACTATTTGCTGGTTTCTCAATTAATTTGATCACAATTACGTAGTACATGATAGCTGTTATATAAATCAACCAGCTAATATTTCACCCACAAAATTTCAATGGTTCTCTTACATCACACATCCTGTCGTAATTTGCCAACCGTTTAGATTTCAATTGACTAAAATATATATCATACAACAGATTGCGTTCTCATCACTCACAAATAATTATTATACGTTTGTTTCGTTCGAGTTAATTAATTACATCAATAGTTAATATTATTAGTGACCGTGTTTACCTTTCAATTCATTGGATGAAATGATCATGTCTCCAATATGGCGAACGAACCATTCGCGGTTAGGATGAAAATTAATATGGTTGAGGAAATAACAGTGGAGTCATGATTCTTATTACATCAGTTATATTATAATGTAAAATGTTGTTTCTTATAACATATCTATATAAAATAGGCATACACTTTTATGTTTATATTGAATCCAGTTTTCATAAACAAAGTAATTCCATAATTTCATTCTTATTTTTTTTAATAAAACACCCTGTAAATTTATTTAACCCAAATGTAAATTACCCAACACAACCTTTAATCTTGCAATAAAATAATTATCAAAAATGAAATAAATTTCCTATTGACAATCAACTTCTATGAGTGGAAGTTCTACTTCTAAGTCAGGATTAGGCTCAAATGTAAATGACTTGAGTTAAAGATCGAGTTTTACATAAGAAAATGTCTTGATTTTGAAGAAAAAAAAAAACAAAACAGAATATTTTGTGGCTATATCTGACGTAGCACTCTCTCAAAGCTCATAAGTTTTTTGAGAAAGAAGAATAATTAAGAACGGATCTTTTTGACATTCTACGACAAAGACAGCATTATTCAAAAACGATATTTTTAAGACTCCTTTTATATCCGATGGAGAAAGTGGAGTGATTTAAGAGAATTTTGAGTGATTGAGCATTTTACTGAGCCTAAAATGTAGAAAAATAAATATTTTTTACAAAAAATTGGACCGACTTTATTAGTTGGTGCACTGAAAAGTATAAAATAATATTAATTCTATTGGTGCTGTTACTTTTGAAGTTGTGCAGTTGCAGGTAGATTGGTAACTTTTGGCACCAACTTCACAAGTACCAGCCCCAATAGAATTAATATTATTTTATACTTTTCAGTGCACCAACTAATAAAGTCGGTCCAATTTTTTGTAAAAAATATTTATTTCACACTTTTGAGTGTAACATTAGTCACGAAAATCGTTGAACGTTCACTATACCATATCAATGAAGATAGTACTTATTCTATTACCCACGTATATTCCTTGCTTGTAGTTGTTATTATTGAGATCTCAGTACATCGCTGCGGAAATACGCTTGAATATTTTAGTTGTTACCATTTTAACACCGATTTTACTCGAAAACCGTAACTCTAAGGGGAAAATGTTCAGTATAAATGTTGTTATAAATAATTATGTCTTTCATGTACTGCAAACAGATTTTCAATTTTCGACAGAAATCGCCCTCTCCACATAGCGAAAATAGGTATATTTGAGAGTTTAAAATGTCTCTATGTCGAAAACCGTTACTCCTTTGAAAAAATGTTCCATTTAAACGTTTCCGGATATTGTCCTATCTGTAATTATATCAACGCAGATTTTCAATTTTCGACAAAATTTGCCCCCTCCACCCCCTTCGGGGGCGGTTTTCGGAGGGAACGAGATGTCGGATTCCCGTTTTTATCAATATGGGACCATTTCTCAAGCCTCCTCTTTCAAATGAATCAAAAATCATCAAAATCGGAGTAGGTTTACTATATGAAAGGCGCGCACAAACCAAAAAAAAAAAAAAAAAAAAAAAAAAAAAAAAAAAAAAAAAGCACACAATCGAATTGTATACCTCCTCCTTTTGGGAAGTCGGTCAAAAATACTTGGCATCACTCAATAGGAGAACCTGATTTTTTCAACTGTACCTGTTTACTTAACCGAGATCAAATCAAGATCAACAAACTCTATTTCCTATTTTACAGTTCATACTTTTTACAGATATCATATCAGCAATCGACCAATATATAACATTTACTCACAAACTTTACGTTATATATAATATAAATAAAAGGGATGCGGTTAAAATTCAAAGAATGGCTTTTATGTTAGTTCATTTTATAGCGTAAGTTAATGGTCTAATGCACACTCTTCTATTAAAAACTGAGCTTGGTACGGTTACATTAGATCAACAAAAGTATTTTTAACTATCTATAATTATAATGGACTGACCCTGACATTGTAAAATGTACCTCCGACTCAATTCTTTGATGAAGGGGATTCTGATAATGCAGTATTTTTTCCTCCATAAGTTTCACTTATTACAGATTAGCAGCTGAAAAAATGGTATTGATATCTATGAAAAGGATAAAAGTGGAAATGAAGTTCCTCAAATGCATGAGAGTCGATAGGGACATATATATGAAACGTAACGAAAGAGAGAGAGATCGATCATATATTTTTTGTTATATTTTGGATACTACATTGTTCTGCAAATTAAACGTAATCGGTTTTGATGATTCCTAATTTCATTTGAATCTGTTGAGAGAGGAATCATAATGAAATGTTCAGACAAAAACAACCTTTCGAAAATTGAAAAAAGCGATTTTCATCAAAATCAAAAGACAAATACGACATTTAATTAACATCGCAATTATCGATTAGACTCATAAATTTATTACCTATGATTAGACTAGACAAGAAAATGATCTATATAGCGGTGTTTTTTGTGATCGCGAGCAATTAGATTAAATGCAAATATTCATCAGTCACTTTCAATTTGTGCCTATCACAGATTTGAATTATTTTGTGCATTTCTCTCGGAAAATAGGAAACATATTACTATTTCCATTATTACAAGGTAGATTTATTGCCAGGCTCAGATTCAAGATTTCAATTTTGTCTAGAAAAGCAAAATTAATATTTCATAATTTCCGTAGTCAAACTTGTGAGAAAATTATCTCACTACTGAAAACATCGAAATAATATTGAATCTTCGTACTTTGTACTTTTCAATACAGCATAGCGATCGGTAAATCTAACTTAATGTCGTAGAAATAGACGTGGTAAGCGATCAAAAATAGTGCTTTCGTACAAAAAGTATTGAGGATGGGATTTAAATATTAGCATAGAAATTAATTGTGTTCGATTATTCTTGGTATTGCCACTTTGTGATTCTCTTCGTATAGGTACATCGCGGATGTATGGATGTACCTATGTGTGGGAAAAGAAGAGGATACAGTCGTATGTCGAGCCATCAAGCGTAAGAACTCGCGGGTATCAACAATACAATCACATAAAACGATGTTATATTGTTTTAATTAACATTTTCCTTGTACTACATTCAATAATATATGTATATTTTATCCAAAATGGAGTGACCTCAAACAAGCCCACTAATTATGCGAAACAATTTTATGACAATCAATTATTTATACCTATATTTACTGGAGCTTACCATATCTGTAAAATATAAAGACCTCGTTATCTGAGATAAAAGATTTTTGACCGACTTCGAAAAGAGGAGGAGGTATACCATTCGGTTGTATGTTTGCTTTTATATTTTTTTTTATGTATGGTTGTTTGCGCGTCTTGCATTTTTTTCTCATTTGAAAGATGAGAGTTAAGAAATGGTCCAATATTTAGAAAAACTCCAATCCAAGATCTCCTTTCCTTCGAAACCGCCCCGAAAAGGATGGAGGGGGCAATTTTTCTCCAAAATCGAAAATCTGAGACGACAGAATTAATGATGAGACCATATCCGGAAATGTTTAGATTGAACATTTTTTCAAAAGATTTACGGTTTTCGAGTTAAAGTTATCCTAAAACTTGAAATATGTGATATGTGTTTTCCACTATGTGGAAGGGATAATTTTTATCGAAAATTGAAAATATGACACGGTCAAATTAAAGAAGATATTATAACCTTTAAATTGAACATTTTTTCAAAAAAGTTACGCTTTTCGAGTTACAGCAGTAAAGTCTGATATATGTATATATGCGCCGCGAAGTTTTGAGACCTCTGAATAATATCTAAACATGGGTAATAGGATAAGTATGGTGCACTGGAAAATACAAAACAATATCAATTCTATTGGTGCTGGTACCTACTGGAATTCGTGCCTACAACAACAAACTACGGCACAACTTCAAAATTACCAGCACCAATAGAATTAATATTATTTTGTATTTTTCAGTGCGCCAACTCAGTTGGTCCAATTTTTTGTAAAAAAATATTCATTATTGTAACAATTCAACTTTTACAGACATGTAGAACTGATTCTAAAAGCTCTTGGAAATAAAATTTTAAACAAATTACGAATAATACAAGTCTGAGATTTTAAATCTGCGTCATGAAAGGTTGAATATCTACCTATACAGTGTGTACCACGTAGCTAGGTGAGCGATTATTGTCATTTGAGGATAGGGAATGCTAATATTAAACGAGCGAGAATTTAAAAGTGGATGTATTAACATGAAACAATACAGGGTGTTCTATTTAAAACTAGCGTGTTATTGGGTTCTAAATCAGTCGAAATTTGTTTGCCGATTAAATTAAAATTTTCAGACTTTACTAATAATCCAAATATTATAGATTTTGAACTTTCTTCTTTAAAATTTCAATTATTTATTTATGAAAAAAAATGGGAGGTAGGAAGGGATAAACGGTGTTAGTTAAGCTTTTTGAGATTTTTTTTTAATAACCCTCAATATATCTTTACGAAACTTACCTTTAATTCCATATTAGAATTCAGCAATGAAACAAAAAGTAGCATATTCCGTTTGAAATAAGCGAGTTCTGATTTAAACGGAAGTCACTGCTCAATATTTTTGATCGATTGGAAATTGAGAAAAACCCCCGATAGTATATTTAACCTCCCAGAGCTTAAATTTTAACATTTTTTCGAGGAGCAATTTTCACTTATAATCTCCCTATAGAAGAATTGAAGCTCGCGGGACATTCGGTTCGAGAATTTTATATCAAAAAAGTAAATACAACTTTTGACAGTTTATAAATAAATATTTGTCAAAAATAATCTACGCTTGTTATTCTGGCATCTGCACGTGACAGCTGTCAAGCCAGGGAAATTATCGAGTATCGAGTATTGTTGTGCTAGCAATCTGTCAAAATCCAAATGCTTTAATTGGCTTGAAACAACAGATAAAAAAAATTTAAAATAAAAACTTGACTGGTTTAAGAGAAATGTCTAAATCAAACTCTACGTGGTACATACACACTGTATACAACCTTGATCAAAGGCTTATTATCATTATGTCGTAGGTTCAATCGATCAATTTACCATGTAAAATGATACATTCTACCGCTAATTAAATCTTTCAATAATAGTAGGTACCGATAATATGGTCTACATCTGTTTCAATTATCGATGTACCATAATAATAGTCATTGCTCAGTAGAAATGGCCTCCAATTATAATATAAAATATTAATTACACACTGGTAAGAAATTAGAGAGTTGATACTGAATAGAATAAAAACTTTAAGAAAAATCTATTTGTAAATACTCGTATGATTGCAGGGTTCTATAATTGATAAGATGTTATTGGATATCTATTTCCATCATAAAACGTTTAAAAGTAATATTACCGGTGAAAACACTTGTGCTCTAGAGTGGGAAAAGGGTATAACGAACACCGTTTTGTTGAGTTGAGTCGAGTTTTAATCAGAAAAGATAAACAAAACACCTCAAAAAGTAGCTAATGAGTTTTGCAAAAACCTCTACATTAAGGAGGCCACCAAACTTGGCCTACGGAAATAGAGATTCCACTACAATTTATAGCGGTTCTTGAAGTGACACATTTCGCACAAAACGAGACGAGTCACGTGAACATGTCTATCTATATATAAATTTTAAGTTCCTATACATACGCTAACGATATATATGTAATATAATGTAATATAACTTTCTAAGTTAAATATACGACCGACATACAATATTACCACAGTATATTGATAGATTTTAATTACCGCTATATTTGAATTC
This sequence comes from Crioceris asparagi, assembly GCA_958507055.1. NCBI lineage: Eukaryota > Metazoa > Arthropoda > Insecta > Coleoptera > Chrysomelidae > Crioceris > Crioceris asparagi. The sequence goes on along the minus strand of OY293826.1, from coordinate 12,885,491 downwards.
TGATTGGTTCTGGTATTTCGCAAAGTATTAAAAAAATCCAATTAAGGTTTCAACGGGACACGATCCGGCTCTCTGATCGATTGCTGCTTCTCGCACTATTGTTTCAAGAAAACCGGCTATATAGTGTTTTGTTTTTTCTTCTTTTGAATTTGATATTTTCAATTTAAAAATGTATGGATCAGTAAATGTTATACTAGACTTCAGAGGAGGGATATTTTGATAAGCGTTATGGTTGATAATATCTATATCCCTATTCAATTTTGTACTTGATTAATTAAATTCCCAATAACATTCTCAACGTTATCTGTATTTTTTATGAGTAGTGACGGAAAATTGGTTCCAGCTAACCGAAACCCTGAGGCATATCTAATAGGGTCAGATGAAAGAAAATACTTTGCCATCATGATATTTGATAAGGGTATCAAGTGAAATTCAATTAATTACGCATCTTCAATCTTCAAGAGGATGGGATGGGATATAGATATGCCACATTTCTTTTATGCTTACGTAGTGTTAAGGATAATGAACATCCAGTTTCTAGTGGTAATGTGATGCCTAAACTGATTCTATGAAAACTTTCAATCAAATTTTTATGGATAAAACACCTAAACAGATAAAAATATGTAAATATACCAATTATCCATTAAAGTACACTACTGAGATACTTCGAAACTCCTGAGCAACCGACCGACTTCAAAAAAACGAGAAGGTATACAATTCGGTTGTAAGATTGCTTTTTTTTATGGCTGTTCGCGCGTTTTGCATAGTAAACGTACTCCGATTTAGACGATTTTTGTTTCATTTGAAAGAGGAGAGTTGAGAAATGGTCCCATATTGAGAAAAATCAAATCCAAAATCTCCTTTCCACCAAAAACCGCCCCGAAGGGGGTGGAGCGGACAATTTTTCTCGAAAATTGAAAATCTGAGACGACAGAATTAATGAAAATTCCATTTCCGGAAATGTTTAAATTGGACATTTTTAAAAATAATCATACGTTTCCGCGCTACACTCTGAAATATGTGTTTCATCTATGTGGAAGGGGCAAATTTTTCCGAAAATCGAAAATTCGAGATTTAAAAATATTTTTTAGAAAAATTGGACCGACGTTATTAGTTGGTGCACTGAAAAGTATAAAATAATATTAATTCTGTTGGTGCTGTTACTTTTGAAGTGCAGTTGCAGGTAGATTGATAACTTTTGGCATACTTTTCAGTGCACCATCTAATAACGTCGGTCCATTTTTTTGTAAAAAATATTTATTTCACACTTTTGAGTGTAACATTAGTCCCGAAAATCGTTGAATGTTCTCTATACCATATCAATGAAGATAGTACTTATCCCCACGTATATTCCTTGCTTGTAGTTATTATTATAGAGATCTCAGAACATCGCTGCGGAAATACGCTTGAATATTAGGTAAATTTCTTATAGAAATGTACCTATTGCGATCGTTCACACTTTTGAATTTCGAAAAAAATTCAACGGCACGTTGTTATATGTCTATAAGTTAGTCCAAAAAAACATTTGGTTCAAAAGTTTATATATATATATATATATATATATATATATATATATATATATATATATATATATATATATATATATATATATATATATATATATATATATATATATATATATATATATATATATATATATATATATATATATGGGATATTACGAAATTTGTTAACACGATAGAGGTCGCAGTTTTGGAGGTATCAAGTTCAAATTTGCTACAAAAATCAATCTCTCAAATATCTCGTTCGAGTTCGTTATTGGGCAATATCGGGTAAGTAGTTTCAAAATGGCGACCATTCAAACATTTAAGTAAAAAAATTATCAAAAAAGAGCAGTAGTGTAAATATTATTAAAAATAATTTTAGGTTATAGATATAATCAGTACCTACAACTTTTGTTCAAAGCAATTTTTCATAAAATACACAGGTAAAAAACTAAAAATTAATAAAGAAAAATAACAAATATTGATAAAATATGAACACTCAATATAAATTTGATGTAATTGTACATTTTCTGGAGATCTTAATATAGACCCTGATTAAAAAAATATATAGTATATTTATTGAAAAGAAATAGACGAAAAAAAAACTGCCTTGAAGTGGACTCGAACCCTGTCTGCTTTATATTCAACAGCCAAAACAAAAACCTCTAACCGCAAGGCTATGACAATTTTATTTAATAACATGTAGGTATACCAATGAAAAGGTTGTTAAAATTTCAATTCAATGAATTTTGAAAAATTTACCTTTCCGCTGACTACAGGCCATCGGGATTTTTTTAGTTGTTACCATTTTAACAACGATTTAACTCGAAAACCGTAACTCTAAGGAAAAAATGTTCATTATAAATGTTGCTACAAATAATTATATCTTTCATGTAGTATCGAAAAATTTTCAATTTTCGAAAGAAATTGTCCCCTCCACATAGCAAAAATACATATTTAACATGCTCTATCTCGAAAACCGTAGCACTTTTGAAAAAATGTTCAATTTAAACGTTTCCGGATATTATCCTATCTTTAATTATACCAACTCAAATTTTCGATTTTCGAGAAAATTCACCCCCACCACCCCTTCGGGGCGGTTTTCGGAGGGAAGGAGATTTCGGATTTGCGTTTTTATGAATATGGGACCATTTCTCAATCCCCTTCTTTCAAATGAATCCAAAATCATCAAAATCGGAGCACGTTTACTATATAAAAGGCGCGCACGAACAAAAAAAAATATAATAAAGCAGACAGTCGAATTGTATACCTCCTCCGTTCGGGGTTCGTCGGTCAAAAATTAGAAAGAGGACCATATCCGGAAACGTTTAAATTGAACATTTTTTCAAAAGAGTTGCGGTTTCCGAGTATCGCAATGGTAAAGTTTGAAATATGTGATATATGCGTATTTCCGCTATGTGGAAGAGGAATTTTTTTCTTGAAAATTGAAAATATAACACGGCCAAATTAAAGAAAAGATTTTATGTAGCAACATTTAAATTGAGTTACTGTTTTCGAGTTACAGCAGTAAATTCTGAATTATGTATATTTGCGCCGCGATGTTTTGAGATCTCAGAATAATAAATAACAAGCTAAACCTACCTATAATTTTTTGGGTACTAGTGAACATTCAACAATTTTCATGACACTCAAAAATGTGAAATAAATATTTTTTACAAAAAATTGGACCGACTTTATGAGTGATTGCACTGAAAAATACAAAATAACTTTAATTCTATTGGTGCTGGTAATTTTGAAGTTGTGCCGTTGTAGTTTGTTGTTGTAGGCACCAACTCCAAAAGAACCAGCAGAATTAAAGTTATTTTGTATTTATCAGTGCAACAACTGATAAAGTCGGTCCAATTTTTTGTAAAAATGTTTATTATACAATTGGGAAAGAAATTAATAAACCGAGTGTCAATAAAAAAGTCGTGTGAATGAACACAGCGGATATTAAAATTGACGTTTTGGTACTAATATAACAGCATAAATTTTGTAAAGTTACAGGTACCTACATAAGTACCTATGTACTCAAGTATTTTTTCAAAGTACTCGTACACTACAAAGTCCATGGAAAATGTTGTAATTTAATTCCCAAATCCTTAACTGTAGAGTTAATTTACATCTAATTGGATTATAATCGACAAAGCATGTATCTATGTATCAACAACAACACAAGATTGATATAGAGGTGTTAGTTATATGAGACATGTCCTCCCCTTCAATCTAAATATATATACACACACATATATCCAATTAGTGCTGTCACTAATAAGGTTTCACTTGACATTAGCCATGATAATGTATAATCAGTGTACCCATATTACACCTAATTCAACTAGAATGGCTACTGTCTGACTCAATGGATGAATTTTCATGAAAGACAGGTTCAAATATAGGCATACAGAAATGATGATACCTTTTTTTGAGTAGGTCTGAAAAATTATTGTCTATCTATATGTTTTTGTATTGACTTTGGTTCCAAAAAAACATGCCCATACTGCAATGGTCCTAAGGAAATTAAACTAGGAGGGGAGTATTGATAAACTACTCTGTGATATTTTTGTTTTAAATTAGAAGCAATGCAGTACTTATAGATTCGAATGAAAAAAAATTGTAAAACTGAACAAATAATAAAACTATTGGAATATCCGGAAATACGTGTAATGTTTTTTTTAGATTTGTTTGACAATAAAAAATTGGAGAAACCTCAAATCCAAAATTTTTATCATGCCCAATCTACTGTGGGAATTAAGAAAAAGCTTGTCAGTAAGATACTCCTTGCCTTTGGCATTATTTGACATCAATCTCTATTGCCGATATCTTAACTGGTTTCCGTCATACTAATAATATCAATATGTGTTATTTCAAAGGTTTGTTCGGAACTATATTAACAAATATCTCGATAATAATAAAACAGACGACTAAGTGAAAACCAGAAATAGGATAAAGTTGTTTCCAAAAGTTGTTTATCGGCCATTTATGAAAATAAAGATCAAATCAAAGACATCTGTTACGATGAACTTTTTTAGGAAGATCAATTCAAATGTTTTGGGTGTTTGGCATCTATATATTAATAGGTGAAAAGAATTATTAGGACTCCATTTTAAAAATAATGCGGCCACAAACTAAAATTAATTAATATGTGTTACAAATTCATAAAATTAAATAAAGTTAATTTGCGTTGACCAGTCTGGTGGTGTAGTGGTAACGTACTTGCATTTCGTACAACTGACCCGTGTGGTTATCATGTAACTAGCAACTGCAATGCGACCGCGACTATGGCACAATCGTCGATTTTGTACAGTTGATACTTTTTACTCGAGTATCAATTGAGGCTCAAGACTGACTGACCGTCAACACAGTACCAAATCGACGTTTTGACAGCGACGGTTGTGCGATATTCGCGGTCTCGTTGTTAGTTACATGATAACCCATGGGTTTGATTTTTTGCCACTGTATTTATTTTCTGGGAAATTAATTTAAAGAAAATTATATCTAAATTATATACGAATGTTATTTGACTTGAATTTAATGAATTATTTTTGAATTGCAACCACTGGGCAATCTCGTCATTATAAATCTGCAGTAATACAGGGTTAGTTGTATAATTAATGTGTTTTTTAATGGAATAAATAGACGCATCACTTGTCATATTAGTATCTTATATTCACCGATTCAAAATTATAATACTGACATACGTCCTAAATAGGTTAGAACAATGCTTTTATTATATTTGGTCTTAAAATGAACTCCCAAGTAGCACTCGAGTTAGGGGTGGGGTGCAGAAGATAATTCCACTTAAGACGATGGAAGGAAACAGTATCAAGTGAAAGTGTCGGAAGAAAATCATTCCAATTTCAAGTATCCGATCTTATTTCCATGAACAATTAGCGACTATTAATTTCGATGTACCTTACCCATAATAACAATGATAATCTGTATAAAAATAACAGATAGGTAAGTACTTTGAAACCAAATAATTCACAAAATAATGACCATATACAAATGACGATGACGAATAGGATGTGATAACAACAATTATTGATTGCATTATCCTTGTACCTGTACTTATGATATCTACAGGTTATATAAGTCATAAAAATATGTGTGTCCTTTGAACTGAAAAAAATATAAGTTAGCCGTAATTATTATTGTATTCATAATAATATATTGTCCCACGTATCTTAAACAATAAAACAATTTAGCATTTTATGTACCTCTCAAGGATGTTGTGTCGATTATTTAGCTCAACAAGGTTATTGAAAAAAGTTATTCCATGTATGGATATTGTTAAATTATATATATATATTTTTTGGGAAATAAAATAAACTCCCCTATACACCGGATTATCTTCCATAATAATCCAATAACGGTAGCTAAATCAATAGATACCGTATAAATTTCATGTAATCCTAAAGCTTATTCAATTTAACTTCCTCCAAAGTACTGTGGTTAAATAACCCAAATCATTTTTTGATTATTACTTTCAAATAAAATTCACATTTGATTAGCCAATTCCGTTACCAAGATAGTTTTTGTTTTGAATATCAAATGAAGCGGGTACAAATACCCATATTTACAGTATGCGATAAAAACCTGCTATTAAAATAATCAAATATTCTCTCCAAACCGTATATAGATACTTGCATTAGAAATAAAAATAATGCTTTCGAATAATAACCTATATTCCACATTCGATAAAGAACACACAAACAATATCGCACGGAAATGAAGCAAACAAAAACAACACTCCACTCACTCACAACTGTTCCGAAACTAACCCCTCGTTCACAACCACCCCTAAATGGGGCAACGTGAGTCACTGCGAAACCCTAGTCACTTCGACTATACTACATACAATTCGAAACCATACAATATTAAAGGAACGGATGTGTTGTCTCGACCGTACTACGAAATATACTGGGTATTACTCTATAGATAATCAGCAATCGTCGTCAACATGCAACCAAGCTAGGTGTGTGTTATGTGATGTGTTAAAGTCCAAGTCCGGTAACCGCCTAAGACCCAGTGACATGGTCTGGTGGTAGGTACCTGGTGGCTGTTCGAGAGGTGGATTGGATCGCATTGGATTTATTGCAAAGAGAGGCATTTATACACTAATTTAATCGAGGGACGGGTCAGCTTGAACGGTCAACATTGTCATCTGTTTTTTTGACCGACTTCTTAAAAAGGAAAACGTACACAAATCGAGTCTTCTTATGGACGTAACAAAGCATAAATAAATGGCACGTTTTGGTGTAGCGCATGTGAATAGATTCTGATGATTCTTTTTTCACATTTGAAAGAGAACTGCTAAGATATGGTCCCATATCACTGATCAGCTGATTTTTTCGGAAACGTCCTTCGAATTGAAATTTTTTTACTTTCCTACGCTACTATAGTAGCTGTATAAGGAAAGTATTGTAATCGTGTGAAATTTTCGATATCGAGATTTTTACAAATGTTGACGTTTCAAAATTTTTCAAGTCTAATAAACATATTTTCAGCTATTGGTCTGTCTGTCCGTCTGTCTGTCTGTCTGTGACACCATTATCTCGGGAACGGATCGGTGTATTTTGTTGCTTTCTTTTTTATTTTGTTTGGTACCAATACCACTCGCCGGTGGCACTGAATGAGAATCCTTTATACACTGGGTGATGAGCTATAGCAAAAAAACGTGATTTGCTCAAAACTGTAGTGCGAAAACGGCTCTAAGGATTTTGATTAAACTTGCCTAAAGTATTCTTCTGAGAGCTCTTTACCACCAACAGAATCTTCAGATTCTGGCTAAACGTTTCATCTTGCGAAAAAATATTACATGACCATTGTTGTTTCTTATGCTGAAAAAAATGTGGGGTAGCACGATTTGACTAGAGTATTTTTACTATACTACCGCTATTATAATTCACTGAAATTTGCCTGCGAGCGGTAGGAAAGTCGTGTGAGTGGACACACCAGATTTTTTTTAAATGAAATTTTCTTAATAATACTATTGCTGATTTCTTAAAAAAATACTTGCACTTCCTGAGAGAGTCATGAATCTATTAGATTTAGAAACATTATTTCTAAAACAAAGTGGCATATCAGTCTCGAAGCTATAAATAAGAAGTAACTGTCTTCAAATAAATAATCAATGATCATGGTATAGAGTACATAGCTGTTGACTCGTAGACTCAAGGGTGAGAGTTCAAGTCCTAATAAAATAACAATTTGGTGCATTGATGAAAGAATTTTCATTTATATTCATTTGTTTAATTTAGAATTCCAGGCACATTTTTAAATTATCCACGGAAACGCGGACCAACTGCGAATCGGACATACACACATAGGATTTCATACCATCGTACAAGAACTGTATATCTAATACGGTTTAAAAGCCGTTATTTGTATCAAGCAAAAACTAATATATTATAGGGACCCACTTTAATTTCTAACTTTATTTGTTGTACACCTAGCTGATTTTTTGGCTCCCAAAATTAAAAAAAAAGTTTTATTAAAACTATTTTTTTTATATACCAAAATTGTTATCTATTATAATGTTTAAAATTAAAAATATTTCTGAATACGACTATTTTCAATCTCTTTTTCGACTATAATAGGAATAAAATTATCTGAAGATATCTCTTTTGCATTATTATTTCTTAGTGAACAATTTATAAGTCCGCTCCTGTAAGAATAACCTCATGATGTGGATCAAGTTTATTCCAAAGGCATATAACAAGACAGTAAGCCAAACTCAACCATTCAAACATAAGAAATAAAATCTATTGTGGCTTGAAGACTTTATGAAGGTGGCTAATATTCAGTGTGACCATGTAAGCAATATTCACCCCTGAACCAATGAAAAGTTGACAGAACAGAGGGCGACTGCTTTTGACTATAGAAGACAATATAAGTTTGAAAAGAGTTGACAATCTAGAATACTTTACTGATGCTCAGTCTGTAAGTTATAATCCATCCCTATATAGAGGGTGATTTTGAAATACTTGCAAAAATTAGAAAATCATAATTTAGTATGAAATAATTAATGGATCCACACTATTAAAGAATAAAAATAGGTCAAAGCTCTCCATAAAATAAAAGGAGTATATCAAACATATCGTAAATAGAAAACAAACCTATGAGAATACTACATCGCAGTAGATCATACTTAAAAATCCTGTTATCGATTATAATAATTTGTGTAGATTGTAACTTTACATTTAACTACTTTACCTTAGAGTATCCTCACCCTATTGGTATTCTCTTTGTATTCAACGGGCATTATCGACGACATCATATTAATCACTATTAGATAAATACATCGCCAATGCCAGTAAAGTTAATTTAATAATAATAAACACAAAAATGTGAAAAATTTGATTCATATTAACTTGTGGATTAGATACGGAGATTTTTCTACTTCACATTAATTCATATTCCAAAATGTTCTCGTGTGATCACCATACTACTTTGTGTTTCATGAATCACCAGGCAACTCTGACGTTTCATTCATTGCCACTGCCTATATTATAAAACTATTGGATAATAATCCGTCTATTAAAAACAGTCAGCCATATCCAAAATCTAATGTTATTGCGGTAGATAATTTAATAAATTTAATAAAGTCAAACAGGTCTTATCTATATAGATAAAGCGTGAAATATAAATATTTTTTTAACAAAAATCGGTGCAGTTGTAGTCAGATAGAAGACTTTTGGCACCAACACTAATAGAATGATTATTATTTTGTACTAGCAGTACCCGGCGCGTTGCTGCCGTAGCAGTAATAATTGTAGAGATATATGAAATTTGAAATAAATAGTTATGTTGGTTATTGGCCATGTGCAGTCCAATAGAAAAAATGAATAAATAGAACGAATTTCAGAGTAATCACTTTAATTATTAATTTATTATCTCAATTTTAAAAGACAATTACTTACTGAAATAACTTCCAGCTTTTGTACACTTGAGTAATAATATATTATTTTTATTGTAATGCTTTATGGTACACAATATTTTTGACCTGCTTGATTATTTTAAATAATTTACTTTTATCACCTATATTTCCACAGTGTTAGAAGGAGTAGGTTTAATATTTGTCCCTATCCCTACCAGAAGTGCTGCCCTCTCGTAGCAAAAGGCCACACTGTTCTCAGGAAAAAGGCTCATTGTTCCAGATAATATAGGTGTTCTTTGGATCATGGTTCTTGACGTGTATGACATATCTGACACTACACTAAGAAAGCGCATGGGAAAAGTGGTGTTTCCACTATTATCCTCGCAATTTTTAGATTTTTCTCATCCTTATGCCTTAACGAAAATATTAAAACAAAAATTATCCGAATTGGTCGAGCCCTTCTCGAGTTTTGAGCTTAGTAACACATTTGGCGATTCTTTTTATTTATATAGATACATTTTTCAGTGTACCAGCTAATAAAGTTGGTCCAATTTTTGGTAAAAAATATGTATTTTACACTTTTGAGTGTAACATTAGTCATGAGAATCGTTGTACGTTCACTAATACCAGTGAAGATAGTACTTATCCTATTACCCATGTATATTCGTTGCTTGTACTTGTTATTATTCAGAGATCTTAAAACATTGCGGTGGAAATACACATATTTCAGACTTTACCACAGTTGTACATCGAAAACCTTAACTTTTTTTTGAAAAATATCCAATTTAAATGCTGCTAAATATTATCTCTTGTTCAATTTGGACGTTTCATATTTACAATTTTCGAAAAGAACTGCTCCCCCATATAGCGGAAATACATATATTTCCATCTTCACCATAGCTGTAACTCGAAAACCGAATCTCTTTTTAAAAAAATGTTCAAATTAAATGTTTCCGGATATGGTCTTTAATTCTGCCGTCTCACATTTTCGATTTTGAAGAAAGTTGCCCTTTTCCACCCCCTTCGTGGGCGGTTTTTGGAGGGTAGAAAATCTCGAATTTGAGTTTTTCTAAATATGGAACCATTTCTCTCGGTCAAAAAATTCAAAAAATATACAATCAAATTGAATAAATCCTCCTATTTTGAAATCGATCGAAAAAATAACAACCAAATATTAAAACAAATCCTACCAACTTCGGTATTTGAATACACGTTACGAAGACCTATATCTAATTCTTTCAATTCCAGAATGGTAATTTTCTTAAGATGAGTAGATACTTGATTGCCATGAAATGGAATTAATGAAGAACCTAATGCGACCTGAAATAGATAGTAAATTAACCTATTAGAATCCATCAAATGCAAATTGGTACGCCATCTGGTTCGAAGTAAAATCGAGTTAAATTCACACGCGGGTATTGGAAAACTGTCTTTTAGAATTATTGTAAAATGAATTAAATTGTAACCATGAAAGGCTTGGAGGGAGTATGAAAGGTAGGTAATGGGTATTTTCTTGAAGCTTTGAAAAATGTCTGCTTCAACATAGCTGAATTGTATGCAATGATCGTCTTAGTTATTCGAGATATTTTAAAATTAGAAAGACCATAAAATAAGTATAAGTATAACTTATGTATATCCTGTTGGTTCCGTAGATTTATAGTACGGTAAAGTAAATGCTTTATTTGAAAAATAATTATAAATAAATACATTGAAGTCGTCAAACTCAGGAACCTGTTTTATTCTTATCATTATACTCTAATATTGATTGAAAGAAAAGTGAGTTTATGCTGAAATTCGAACAAGGTTCGAAATAAGAATAGAACGCTCTACCACTGTGCCAAATACCTACCATGTCAAAATGTCAAGACGCATTGAAATGTAATGGTTGAAGAACTAATTAATAAATAGAATAGATCACTTTAAAAAAGGGTTTCTTTTGTTACCATTCGCATTTCAGGTACGGAACCCTAAGAGAATGCACAAATGGATGACACGTAACTGAAGGCATCAATCTCACAGGAACCAGTTCAGTGTTTTAGGGAATGATGTTAGAAGACGAAGAGAGCTAACTTATTCTAAACATTAATTCTTGAATGAAGCGTTTATATGCTGAACATAAAAAATCTTCTGAAAAAAAATTCAACTGCACCTTGTTGGAATGTATTATAGAGTAAGTATAATATTTCAGCTACAAATAGCCATGTTTATATGAAAAAAAATATGTTCTGAAATCATTTCCGTGATAGAAATTCACATAGGTATATTATTCCACATAACTAAGACTATTGGAAAGAATCGAAATAGACTCAATCGATTGTTCCATGTAACGTCATTTCTATGTAATTGTGATAAATATGTGTCACGCTTCACTGACTGACTACCTGAATGCATCACACATGTACCTTAGTAAATGTTCATGTTCAAACGAAATAATAGATATAGGTAGGTAGGTATATAGAATTCTGAAATGATTTTCGTCCTCTCTCAAATATCCACCCATTTATTCATATCTATTATACCTTACACATTCACATTCCTACACCTGTACTATCTAATACAATGACAATTCGCAATTCACTGCTTTTGTATTTATCATATAGAATAATCGTCGCAGTCGTCTCCGTCTCTTGTCCGACCAACATCCATTCTATTACCATTGAAGATCGTTCCACGTTCCAAATATATATCGCCATCGCAGTAGTAGTTGTGCATTAAGTCTTTGAGGTATGAACATTATAGGTACATAATATATAGACAACTAGAATGGAAAGTAGAGCACTGATCATGTAAAAATAAAAAGACAAAACACCTATTATTACTCCATACATGGACACAAGCTTATAATTTCACATATAGGTATACAGTTTCTCTATAATGGTACAAGGAATAATTCAATCAATGGCTCTTAACGTGAGATATAATAAAATTAACTCGTTCACATAATAATTTGTAATTGAAAAGTTAACGGCGATTATTATTATGGTATGATTGTTAGTGTAATAGTAGTTGTAAAGATAAGATCGCGCGATCTCAGAAATTATACTGTTAATTAATTTGTCAAGTGATGAAGCCTTTAAATTTTACACTTTTTGATTGTGAGAATTGATATGATTTGCTGTATCAACCATTATAGTTGACTAGCAAATGCCCGCGACTTCATTCAACGCATTTATATTATTAATTAGAATTAGCGTTTGCATTACGAAGACCACCCCGCAAGATTAATAAATCTCAGCAGCCAATACTATAAATTGTTCGATACATATAAATATATCGTTTTTTATAGGTACAGGGTCTTTCTCCTTATTATTAAACAGCTTCTGCTGGCTTTATTAAACAAGGTAGAAAAAAACTTTCAAAACGAAAGTTATAGGGTTTAACCTGAACCATTAGGAAAAAACAGTTATTGCTTATACAGGGTGATTCACCAACATTGGTGAACCAAACTTGTTTTTTTAACGGAACGTCCTGTATATTATGTTCCAAGATGATAGCGCTTTAAATCCTCTCTTCGAATATAATATAGTTTACCCATATTTGTTTCAGTAGTTTTTGATATATTTAGTATTAAAGCATTTATAAAATAATATATCGCATTAGCCTTGTGTATAGCCATGGAAGCAACAAATAAACTGACAAATAATAAGCCGCCGGTATTGGCTACAAAGTGGCGGAATCCTTTTGAAGAAAGCGCGAGATCTATGCTGTGGTTGGAAATATCGAAGGCGGCGTTGACAAAGAGAGCGACGGCAGCATGTCAGCATTGACTCCTAGAATGCCGACAAAGGAACTTCGAGAAACGTCCAGTGGCGGCTTTCGAATCAAAGACCAGAAGCTGCTCGAATGATCTGGAGCCTTTGTCGGATATATATATATATATATATATATATATATATATATATATATATATATATATATATATATATATATATATATATATATGGGAGAATTGTCGGCCTGAGAGACAGAACGTAAAAGACAGTGTGAATAATAGAATAGTCCGAGTAAGCTAGTGCGAATATAGTAAAGTTAAGTTGTAATTTATATTATTTCGAGTGTAAATAAAGTTAATTTAATAACTCTAAATTAGGCTCACTTATCTGCGAACCCACATACGCAACAATAATTTGCTTTGTTGATGCTCATAAAATGGTTTATATTGAAGAAGAAAAGTGTGAAATAGTTTATTTATTTTACAAAAATAATAAGAATACTGTAGCAGCAAGAAGGGAGTATTGAAATTTACATCCGGGTAAGCACCTTTCATTACTTTGAAAGAAACTTTTTGAAATATTTTGTGGAGCGATGTGGCATCATTTAATACGGCAGGACTCGTCAACTGAAAAAATATATGAGCTCATAGGGGGGGCATAGGGAAATAAAATTTCAGAGCCGTGAATCTGTTAGCGTTTGGTGTAGCATTCTTAATGACCAAGTAATCGGCCCAATTTTTTATCAGGGTTCATTGAGTGGTGAAAGATATTTGAATTTTCTCGGGACAATTTATCTCTTAGACAATATAAAAAGCTGGCATCAAGACACCTGCTATGCCCTACGGATTGGAAGGAATGGAGGTATTGAATGTCCAGCCAATAGTCCCGATTTAACGCCTCTCGATGCTTTCTTATGGGGCTACTTGAAAGCTGAAGTACATAAAGAAAGAAGCAGGACACTGGAAGACTTAATAAATAAAATAACAAACGCCATAAATACCTTAAATCAAGAGAAATCCCATTTTATTGTTAACTCTATTGAAACATTGGATGAAGATTATAGAAAATGAATTAACAACAACGGTGATTATATAGAGCATTTATAATTTTAGGGTTACTTATACTATGTTACCAGAGTATAGGTAACCCTTTTTGAAAACAGTTTATTTGTTTGTTTGCGTGTTTTTATAGAGTTCTGGATAATGCGATATACTTCTATTATTTTAAAAGAGAAGAAATTCCTATTATTGGCTTTAATACTGAATATATCAAAAACTACTGAAACAAATATGGGTAAAATTATATATATATTCCAAGAGAGGATTTTAAGCGCTATCATCTTGGAATATAATATACAGGATGTTTCATTCAAAAAGGCAAGTTTGGTTCAGCAGATGTTTGTGATTCAGGCAAAATTTTTTTTCTCCTGATGGATCAGGATAAACCCTACAACTTTCGTATTGAAAGTTTTTTCCACCTCGTATAATAAAACCAGCAAAAGCTGTTTAATTATGAGGAAAGACCCTGTACATTTGTACATCCTTGATACTGGTCGTAAAAACGTGATAGATGGCACCGTAATGGCCAGTACCTATAGTGGATCAAATTTAGGACCAAAGGAAAACAATTACAATTGTCAAATGAAAAGGTCATTTATTTCATAAAAAATCTCAGTTTTATACGATTTCAGATGGTACTTGTACCTACTGGCACAAATTTATTTCAACTAGTTGTAGGAACGTAGTTGCCAAAAACTTTGAAATTAGTAGTATATAGTATCTCCAGAAATAGCCGAAAGGCTGGTATTTATGAATGGAATTTGAAAGGATGCTAAATATAAATATGGCGAGCACAATTCCAGACATAAAAAATGCACCATACACACACGACTTCTTATTGGAGCGTAAATGGTGTGTGTGTCCGCAAGACATAGTTTCGCACATCCGTTCAGAGTATTTTGTGATTGTAATTCGCTCGATTTCCTGTCCACTATTATTGCAAATACCAATGCACCCGTTATTTTACTGAGCTGAATTTGAATTTTCATGAGGAAC
Organism: Crioceris asparagi; assembly: GCA_958507055.1. Lineage (NCBI taxonomy): Eukaryota > Metazoa > Arthropoda > Insecta > Coleoptera > Chrysomelidae > Crioceris > Crioceris asparagi. Next base: position 12,870,337 of record OY293826.1, on the reverse strand, counting down.
ATTCCATGGAGATTTAGAAAAATCCCTATATAGGTATGATGAAAAAAAATATATAAATATTTTTACCAAAAATTGGACCTAGTTGGTGCACTGAAAAATAAAAAATAATATTAATTCTATTGGTGCTGGTACTTTTGAAGTTGTGCAATTGTAGTTAGATAAAAGATTCTCTCAAAAATACTAACACCAATACAATTAATATTACTTTCTTTTTTAAATCAGTTAAATTTTTGGTAAAAATATTTATTTACAACTTTTGAATGTAACATTAGTCATGAAAATCGTTGGACGTTTACTTATATTAAAGAAGATAGTACTTATCCTATTACCCATGTACAATTATTTGCTTCTACTTCATCGCGGCGGAAATACAAATATTTCAGCAACCGCAAGTGAAATGAAAAAATGTTTGGAATAATAATAATAATATGTCATTGTATTTACAGGAGACAAACGCAGGGGAAATAGTAGATATTATTATGTCAATGAAAAATAAGAAGGTAGGTGGGATTGATGGAATTACCATCGCTGTTTTAAAATGTATTGCTTTGGATATAGCTGAACCCTTGGAAAAATAATTAATAAATGTATGCTGTCTGGTATTTGGCCTAATCATTTTAAGAGAGCAGAGGTTGTACCAATATATAAAGGTGGTGATCATAAATCAACAAGTAATTATAGACCAATATCCTTATTATCAAATTTGGCTAAAATATCTGAAAAAGTGATACACAAAAGACTTAATGATTTTCTAGAGGGAGAGGGAATGATAAATGGGAGACAATTCAGATTCAGAAAGAATAAATCGACTAATGATGCCTTAAATTATATCAATAACTTCATATGTAACCAACTTGACAATAGCAGATCGGTATTAGCAATATTTCTCGATCTAGCGAAGGCTTTTGACACGGTAGTACATGAACTTCTATTAATTATATTGAATGATATAGGTATAAGAGGGATTGTTAATGATTTGATGCGTAACTATCTATCAAATAGATTTCAGTGTGTTCTCATTAATGGTGTTAAAACTTCTTACAGTTTAGTTACTTGTGGAGTCCCTCAAGGTTCAATTTTGGGTTCATTATTATTTAATGCCTATATTAATGGGTTATTGAATCTTAATTTACCGGGTGTATCTGTATCTGTATTGTATCTTTTGCGGATGACAGAGTCATTATGTGTAGTAATGAGAGTTGGGATGAAGTTACAGCCAATGCCAAACATTCCTTAAAAATTATAAGGAAATGGTTTAATTATCACAAAGTGTCAAAATCCAGTGTTTTATATGTGTCTCTCTTCTATAAAATGAGATATATTCTTGAAAAAAAATGATTTATTAAAATTATACCATGCTTTGTTCTGTAGCGTTCTATTTTATGGAATTATTTGTTGGGGTTCAGCTTATTCAAATACATTAGGGCCGATAGTAAGAATACAAAAGCGTGCTATCAAAATTTTAACTTTTGGTAAACAACACAACCTTTTTAGTGAGACACGACTGCTGAACATCAATGAAAAATATATTTTGGAAGCACTAATAAATAATTATTGTAATCTACGGGAAGAGTATACTATTGCTGAAGCATGTTTATTTTCTAGACATAAATCGCTTACAGTAAGTAAAACTAAATTAAATATTGGTCAAAAAACTAGTTTATATCGATCCAAACTTGTCTACAATAGATTAGATAACAATCTAAAAAAATTAAACTTCTCTAGAGGGCGTATTAAATTTCATATTAAGAGTTGGATTTTAAATAATTTGAAGTTATAATATACATAGATATTGTTATATTACTTAAAAAATATAGTTTAATATTTAATCATTTGTAGTTGTATTTATAGTTTTGTTGCATTTTAATTTTATTATTTGTTTATTTATTGTATATTAATATGTATATTTAGATTATGTTAAGCTTGTAGATTTTAATACATTATTAAGTTCAGGTCTACACACAGATGCTATTTGCATCTCGGTAGGGGATTGTTGGACTTTATAAGTCAAACAATCTATTAGCATACTATTTTTTTAATCAAGATTTGTATGTTAACCTGAATAAAGATTATTATTATTATTATTATTAATGTGTCCGGATATGGTCTCATCTTTAATTCTACCGTCTCAGATTTTTGAGAGATTTGGTTTTTGAGGGAAGGAGATTTCAGATTTGAGTTTTTGTTAATACGGGACCATTTGTCAACTTTCTTCTTTCAAATGAATCAAAAATCATCAAAATCGGAACATGTTTAGTATGCAAAACGCACGAACTGCCATACATATAAAAAACAAACATACAACCGAATTGTACACCTCCTTTTTTTGGAAGTCGATCAAAAACATTATTTTCATATTAGTCAAAAAGTTCTAATAGTCGTTCACAGGACCTTTAATTAAGTAATTTACTTTATTTGCTAAATTCATTTCGCTTGAGATACACCTATTCAAATTTCAAATTAGAGATGCACCATTCAAATGGTGTTCATCGTTGAATGAAGTTCAGTATTGTACTCATTTAATCTGTTTGATGGTTTACTTCCTTATTATCTCTGAAAACAGATTAGCTAAATCGGATTAGGTACGATAATAACAAAAATAGAAGCTTATTTTGAATCTACCAGCAAAATTGAGTTGCCTTTCCAAGCTCAGTTCTGCAGAAAATACAAGTCTTGATAAATAACTATTACTGGTAATTCTGAAGTTGTGCACTTGTAGTTAGGTTAGTTTTTGGCACCAACTTCAAAACTACCAAATTCGATAGAATTCATATTATATTGTATTTTTCAGGGCAGCAACTCATAAAGTCGGTCCATATTTTGGTAAAAAATATTTATTTCACTCTTTTGAGTGTAACAATATTGACGAAAATCGTTGAACGTTCACTAATATCAATGTAGATAGTAAATACTTATCCTATCATCCACGTATATTCTTAGCTTGTAGTTGTTATTATTGAGATTTCAAAAAATCGCTGCGGAAATACGCGTAAGTATTTTAGATGTTACCATTTTACCACCACTGTAACCGTAACTCTAACGACAAAATGTTCATTATAAGTGTTGCTACAAATAATTAGGTCTTTCATGTAGTGCCCACAGATTTTAGAAAGAAATCGCCCTCTCCACATGGCAAAAATACACATATTTGAGAATTTAACAAGCCTCTAACTTGAAAACCGTAACTCTTTTGAAAAAAAAATCAATTTAAACGTTTCCGGATATGGTCCTATCTTTAATTATACCATCTCAGATTTTCGATTCTCGAAAAGAAAATTTGCTCCCTCCACCCCGGTTTTCCGATTCGCATTTTTATGAATTTGGGACCATTTCTCAAGCCTCCTCTTTCAAATGAATCATCAAAAAAATTATCAAAATCAAAGTACGATTACGAACAAAAGAAAAGCAGACAGTCGAACATATTCTGCATATTTTTTACTTAAAAAAATGAAAAGAGGGGATTAAATTAGACTACCTCTATCATTCTTCTTAACTAGATGAATTTGATAGCACTGATTTAGACATGCAATGCCTTTTATCTGGAAACGGCAAGTTTCATGAAAAAAATTCTTAAGACAAAAACTTTTTGAATAAACCAGGCTATCTAAAATTACCAGATCATCACCCCCTTAAATTGTTTGCATTTGTTTTGAAACACCCTGTAAATTCGATTGTGGAATGTTGTTTCCCACTCGGTACCATCTTCCAAACAGACGATTTTCCATAGGTATTCAGCCAAAATATATTTATTCATTACAAAATACAAGGAAACTTATGATGGTGTGACAGTTACTGCTGTGTTTCCCTCTTGTACTATATTCCAGAATGTCTGGCTATATTGGTATAGTTAACGTCCAATTAACACCACACCACAATACTAGTGCGAACACTAATCCCCACATCGGAATGGACAAATAACACACACAGACAGACAGACACAATACAGGCAGAATACACACGTTAATTGTTGATGCAATTTTCCACTAGAATTAGTAAGACTGTGCGCATATCAACCACCGCTCTACTTGAATATGTGTAATCGATAATCTATGTATGTACATACCGTACATACATCCATACATATGAGATGCATGATAAATGTGTGGAATTTGTGGTTTTGGAAAGGATCGGTTGGAGAGAAAATTTCGTATTTTGAATTGTTAATTTAGTCTAATGAAGGTTTATAGACCGAGTGTCGGTAAATTGCCATTTCCGCTATAATCTCGTAATTCACATGTATAACAGCTTCTTATTAACTTTCCAAGAGAAAGTTATTGTAATGGGTTCGATCTCCCGAAATTATAATTTCGACAAATTATCTCCACTTTTCTAGGTACCTACCTAATGTCATATAAAATGTTTTTTTGGAAAATGTTTCTGTTTCCGTTTTTGCGTGTACGTAGTGAATTTTCTACTACATTATTTCGAGATCGAAAAATGATGGCGACATTATTATACTCTCATTTTGGCCTAAATCTCTAGAAAAGTATTTTTAGGGTTCCGTGCATCCGAAAACAAAACGGAACACTTATAGGATCACTCGTGTGTCGGTCGTTCACAGTCAATTATCTCCGAATCTACTCGACCCATTGAATTGAAATTTTGTACAGATATCAATTTCTGTGACTCAAACGCATAGGAGTGACATGAACAGATGAAATCTGTATATGGGGGGTATTTTGGGGGGTAAGGCGGAAAATAAAAAAAATTGAAAACTGCATCGTGTGACGTATTAAATGGAAGGTCTTGCTGTGAAGATCTTATATGTATTTTTTGTAATTTTAAAATAAACAGTTTCCAAGTTATTCAAGAAAATTGACGAAAATTGACCATTCCCCTTATCTCCAAAACTACTGAAGCTAAAATCTTGAAAAAAATACATAAATTAGTTTTGTACTTATAGATTATAGGACAACCAATGAGAATTTCATAATATTAAAATAACATGGTATATCACGCAATATTGACAAATTTGGGTCAGATTTGAAAAAAAACATGAACGTACAGAACCCTCTGCACGCGAGTTCAACTCGCACTTGTCCAGTTTTGTAAATCAATTTTATTTTAATAACTGTACTGCGTTGTTATTATATACATCAGAACCTGAAAAAGGTATGAAAGTGATGTAGATCAAAAATTGCATTTACTCAATGGGAATTCCATCCGTGGAACCTGCTTCCAAGCTAGGTCACAATCCAGTTGCTATATCGCCAAGCTATGGTCACACGGAAAATTAGTGGATCACCTATATATTTGAACAGACTCTCACATAGGAGTCGTGACGATACAAAAGGGCCTTTATCTCATAAATCAACTCATTATTGCGAAAGCAACTACTTGAGACTGATAGCTTTTATATTCGTACACATTATTATTTTGCAAATATTTAAATTTATAGCTACGTAGCTATTTCTGCCTTCATAGAGTCAAGAGAACCAGACCTCATTCTTTTGGAAAGTCGGTCAAAAATAAAAGTTATCCTATATACAGCGTATTACCAGGAATAGGATAGGTACTTTTTATATCAGAAAAATGTTTGTACCTATTATTTGGGAACACCCTGTATATTAATAATTGGAAAGTCTGTATGTTTGGATATTTATTACTCAATCACACAAAAATGGCTCAAAGGATTTGGATAAAATATTACATACAGATAATTTACTACCTGGAATATTATACTTTTATATCGGAAAAATGTTAGGTTCCTGTGGGATTATCATAAAACGAACTGCAGTGTGTATCTATCCACTTGCAATTTCGTACAAATGTGTCCTAGGGAACATTATATCAAAAAATCGATATAGATGTTGTTATTGAGATTTTTTGAGACGTAATTTGTAGGGGATTCCAATGATACCGGCTTGTGAAATCGCGGAAATGTGCTAGTTAGGTATATTTATATACCGGGTGATTCAATAAAGTTGACGAGGTACTCTATCTCAGAAACATATAGTCGTAGAAGTTTGGAAAGAATCCTTCAGAGGAAATCGACCAAGGAAAATTGCGGGAAATATTTTCAAATTCATAATTCCAGCGCTAGGGGGCGTAATAAATTCGATCATATAAAAATGCGATTTTTTAGAAAATTTTCCAATACAAGTTTAGAAATGAATACTCTCACGTTAATAGGTAATCGAGTTTTTTTTGTTTCCTGGTGAAGCATGCCATGGACAAAGAACAGTTTAAAACTTCGTTATAATTTTAATTTAATCACAACAATAATAATAATTGCGCTTTTATCCAAAATAAAATTTGATAACTCGTTTTCAATTTTTCCAAAATTACCAATGCCAAAGACTCAGCCAAAAATCAAAAGCTTGTCTGTGTCGCCTGTGAGTAGGTATTAAAATTCAAAAATATTCAATTTCTTAGAAGGCCGTGAAAATACTTGGTAGACACTTCCTATGGAAACGGCGATTTTAGACTAATGGATAGTTTATTCTTTGAGATGTAAAATGCCAATTTCGTGTCGCTATTTTGTGACATGTTGAAACTTTTCACTTCAAAAATTAAAAACTCAATTATTCAATTACCTGTTTTGTTTCTTAAATAAATTATTTAAAAAAATATTCTTTAAGCAATAACTTTTAAACGAATGAACACATCGACATGCAGTGTGGACAGATTTTGTAGCAAATTTGATTTAATTTGTGAATCTTATAAAATATTCATAAGTTTCCATTTGCGATTTTGGAGCAAATTTAAAAAAAAATTGTTAACTTTATAAAACCCGCCCCCTAGCAAGGGCAGCATGAACCAGTATGACATGGATGGTTTTATAGTACCAGACCTCGTTAACAAAATTCCGATAAGTCAAACTTAAGTTATTATAGACACTTATAGTCCAAAAAGTTCAGCAACCCCTCCCGCCTTTATTTTGCAACCTACAATAAAAAATTATATATCAAAGGATGGAATATTATGGTGGCATTAAACTTATATAGGAAAGTTTTCGAAAAATCGCATTTTTTATACGATCGATGCTATTATGCCCCTAGCGTGGACCTATGAATTTCAAAAATATTTCCAGCAATTTTCCTTGGTCGATTTCCTCTGAAGGATTTTTTCCCCAAACTTCTAAGACTATTAGTTCCTGAGATACAGTACCTCGTCAACCTTATTGAATCGCCCGGTACAATATACATCTGAAAATGAATCCAATAAACTTTTTTGTTCTAACGAAATAATGATTGTAGATACAATGTCATACATGACATAAACTCTAAACTAAACCAAGCTTTAGTTGAGTTAACCCACGATTTTTACGTTTAAAATAATAAATGAAAAGATCCAATCAACATGCTGTGACATTAACATTTTCCATACGTATTCAAAAAGTGGATACCTTTCAGATTTTCTTTAAAATTAGATTTTAGACGAGGCTAATACACAGCATCTGCCCAATTAATAAACTAAGGTAATTTCATTAATGAGATGACTGGGTAATGAAATAAATTAAGTGTCAATTAGCGAGAAAGTTTGCCCAGTTGGATAAATTTAACTGATCAGACTTTTACTTAATCACCTAGTAGTTTTATGATTCTCTTGATTAGGTTTTAATTTTTTTTGAAAGATAAATGAGGCAAGATTCACATTCAGAATACAAGTTGCTGATTGGAAAATTTATATTACAAAAAATATTTATTAAGGAGGTATCGGTTCAACTGTATGTTTGGTTTTATTATGTATGTAGGCGCCTTTTGCCTCGTCAACGTGCACCAATTTTGATGAGTCTTTTTGCAATGGAAAGAGGAGAGTTGAGAAATGGTCCCATATTAAATAAAATAATAATACAATATCTTTTTCAACATGAAAACTGCCACGAAGGGGGTAGAGGGGCAAAATTATTCGAAAATGGAATATTTTATCTGACAGAATTACGAAAAGATCATTAATTTGGCACAACGTCTAAATTGGGCTTAAAAAAAATTAAAGAAGAGAACATACCCGCCAACGTTTAAATTAGACATGTTTAGCAGTGCTAAAGTCTGAAATATGTGTCTCCGCTATGTGGTGTTTTTTTTCTTCAAAAATTTAAAATTGCAGACGGTCAAATTAAAGAAGAAATTATATGTAGCAATATTTAAATTGTACATTTTTCAAAAAGATGTACGACTTCTAAATTACCAATACCAATAAATATTCTTTTGTATTTTTCAGTGCATCAAATAATAAAGTAGGTCAATCAAAAAAAAAATTTTTTTTGCGAATATTTTGAAAAATGAAGCGTTTTACTACAATATTTTTCCCTTGCCTTTAGGGCTTCGGCCAGCTTCTGTGCCCCAAAAAAATTGTCGGACAATGCTATCGAGAAAACTGTTTTTAATTTCTCAACCAATTCACAAATGACGTCATACAACGGGAAAGACTATTATCTACGCTGTTCGTCCATGATCGGGTAATTTAACATATTTTAACTTTTTTTGTTTAGTAAATTGTAAGAATAAAATTGATACAAAGGCAATTATGCCGACATCCATACTTGTAATTAATTAAACATTAACATTTATATGAACTCTTGAGACATACCCTGGGGTGATTACGTCTCTTCTAAATGTTCCACTTATGATTTCATTATTAAAGCACCACACAGTTAGTTGCTTCGGGGGGTGACGAGAACCTTTTCATCAACACTGAATCCAAGGCACTTTACTTAATTACGAAAAATACATTCAAAACGACATATCAAATTAATTTCAAAGGAAAGTAAATTTGCGGATTTAATTATGAAATTCCTGGACTTTTCCATTATAAATATCAAGTATTTAGAGCACGCGACCCTGAAGATATTTCACTTTGTGAAAAATCATTTGGCTAGAATGGGAAAAGGGTTTATTTAATTATCGTTAGTGACTTGTGTTAATCTTCTCACACATTCACAGTCATCTAAATCCTCTCGAAATTGCTGGTATCATTTTATATATATGTTATATGCTGACCGAACGAGCAAAGCTTTCACTGCCACCATTAAAGAGGCAGAGAACTGGAATTCCACTCTATGAGAAAATGCAAAAGTAAATAAACATGCATGAATTTTTAATATGGAAAAACGCCTGCTCGCATACAAGCGAAATAGGAAAGAATTACTACCGAAAAAAATGCTTGATGTTACATATTAAAAAGTCACTCTCCCATATAGAGAAATAAAATGCGGTAAGTTCGAGTAAAACCTCATACTCTAAGGGTAGGTGTAATTACGAGAATTTTAGAAAATTGAAGCGGTGCAGTATAGGTAGATAGAAGGCTTTTGCAACAATTTTTAAAATACCACCACTAATAAAATTAATATTAATTTGTATTTTTCAGTGCACTAAGGCGGTTGTTGTTTATTTTTTAATAAATTCATCAAATTCCAATTTAAGAATTATGAACAATGTTAACGTTTTTAGAATAAAATTTGTCTAATGTTATAGAAGACATAATAATTAATATTTTCTAAGGTTCCGTAAAGAGTGAGGGAAGCAACTCTTATAGTTTCAGTTTGTGTCCGATCTTCCCCCAAATGTCCGAAGATGTGGAGGACGCCAGAAATATAAAATCTTTCTAATAAATTTAGTTGAAAAGAAGAACCATTTTTTCAAATATTTACGTTATCCTTGCGAAAACAGAATCAAATAAACCATAGATCATAATAATACAGCTTGAATGGAATGTTTTTTCACTGATTACTAAATATTACCAAGTTCTCTTCAGTTTTATTACACTTTTTTACTAATGATTACACCTACAATGTCCTTCTATCCACTATTCTTTACCGTAACATAAATGTACAGAACCATCGAGGTAAGAGTTCTGCTCGAACTTGCCCCTTTTTTTTATTTGGCTTCATTCTATCTTATTTAATGTTATTCATAGTAAGATTCATTTTTTTAAATTTAATAATCACATCATTTGTAATTCTGATTTCATTACATTTCGGACACTTATTTCCATTTTCCCGATATAACAGAAAATTAACCAAATCACCACCATGTCAGAATAATAATTCTCCATTCAGCATAGAGCCAGTATCTAAACTCCAAACTAAAGCTATAAATTTGGGGAACGTGATCATTTTAACCAGTACACTGCAAGATGAATATTCTCTTGTTCTGAGGAACTATTTCTGATGTGATGATTAGATAAATAGGTTATATACTATTACCGTGCCTACCAACGATGAAAACAACACTCGGTGACCACATACTATATTCCGCATTGGATTACATAATCGCTGGTAGGTGCAAAATGTATTCAAAATATTATAAAAACTTCTAACCCAATACGTTCTGGATTCATTCGGAACACATCAGTGTTGAATCAAGTGTACGATCGCCGATTTCGTTCTTATTTTATAATTTTTCGTCTTTTCTTTTAATATCTTGCGACTATCAATGTAGCTCTTTAACAGACTTTTTCATGTAAAAAAATCCCGATGGCCTGTAGTCAGCGGAAAGGTAAATTTTTCAAAATTCATTGAATTGAAATTTGAACAACCTTTTCATTGATATACCTAGATGTTATTACATAAAATTGTCGTATGTGTCATAGCCTTGCGGTTAGAGGTTTTTGTTTTGGCTGTTGAATATAAAGCAGACAGGGTTCGAGTTTCACTTCAAAACAGATTTTTTTTTCGTCTATTTATTTTCAATAAATATACCATATTTTTTTTAAATCAGGGTCTATATTAATATACCCAGAAAATGTACAATTACATCAAATTTATATTGAGTGTTCATGTTTTATCAATATTTGTTATTTTTCTTTATTAATTTTTATTTTTTTACCTGTGTATTTTATTAAAAATTGCTTTGAACAAAAGTTGTAGGTACTGATTATATTTATAACCTAAAATTGTTTTTGATGATATTTACACTACGGCTCTTTTTTGATAGTTTTTTTAAATGTTTGAATGGTCGCCATTTTGAAACTACTTACCCGATATTGCCCAATAACGAACTCGACCGAGATATTTGAGAGATTGATTTTTGTAGCAAATTTGAACTTGATACCTTCAAAACTGCGACCTCTATCGTGTTAACAAATTTCGTAATATCCCATATATATATATATATATATATATATATATATATATATTTGATTCTGAATTCTTGACTGGTTTATTATTTGAAACTTTTGAAACAAATGTTTTTTTTTTCGACTAACTTATAGACATATAACAACATGCCGTTGAAATTTTTTTGAAATTCAAAAGTGTGAACGATCGCTATATGTACATTTCTATAAGAAATTTACGTAAAACTAAACAACATTAAAGTACCTAATATGTATTTATTATTTAAAGTTTCTATTTAATCATCGACACTTTTCCAGGTATTACCGCCAGAGTACGCTAGTATGAGTTCAAATAAGGATTGATTATCAAATACTACTCTTGACTCTACAACATACTGATGAGAAGCAACATCTGGAAATCATGATGTGTCTGTGGATCAAGTGGATTTATGCGATGTTGTAAATCGTACGTAATGCGTAAACAGTATACGAATCCTTTGCGGTAATAATTGTTGTTAGATCTTCTAAGATTTTTTTTATTTTACCAAAAAAACAACAATGTTATTTCATGTAATAATCAAGATAAATATTGATGTAGTTTTTTTGCGATAATAAAAATGAACTTACCTAGAAATATCTTCGGCACTAACAGCTTTCGGTGTTGACGGGGCATGGTGTAACGCCAAATTTGAGGAGTGTACAGAGTGTAAGGAATCGGCATAACCATGTGATGTTTTGGTAGCTGCAAAATAAAATAAATTCCTGTTCAAAGCCACGGGCACTTTGAGTTCATTCGTTTCAGATTTTAAATTAAAAACATGTAGTGAATGTTTTTAAGATAGTTATAAATTTTAAGCTGCCGTTTTTCAAGATCCGTTTATAAGATGAGATTTTATAAATTTATGACCTTAAAGATCGCCTGATTTTAATCCAGCAGATTATTGGTTGTGGGGTTATTATTGAAATTTGGTGTTTACAAGACGACCAACAAAGCTGGAAGAATGAAGACTCTATTTGGGAGCAAATTGGTTCATTATAACTAGAATCAATAATTCATTCATTCATACATTCATTTAATTAACTTTTTAAAATTATGTAATCTGGATATATCTACCTTTTGCTTTAACCTTGCATTTAAAACTTTTTACAGTGTGGCCGTAAATGATAATTATACAAACCTAAGTTTTTCACAAGAATAAATAAGCCGCTTAGCTCCCAAACCAAGCAACTTTGATCTAAACTAATGGAGTTATGTTCAAGTCAGTACTTACATAACTGTGGGGAATAAGATGCATCGGAAGCGGGCGCTGTAAAGGCACTTTCGGGTTTGGCAACTACAAGTACAACTCTCTCTTGTGTCGTTTTGAGCGTGGCGACAGCGTCTTCGTGAGTTACATTCTCTAGGTTCACCTCTCCTTTCTGGAATAAAAAACACATATTTTCAATAATATTCAGAATCTTTCCATGAGTCTTAAATCAATGACCTTACAGAAATAATCTAAAAAAATGAGCTAGAACGATTTGTAATCAGAATGGCAAATATAATTGAAAAAAAAGGAAATAAAGAGAGCTGGCTAGATTGGAGAAGGCAGTAACTAGTGCAAGAATAATAGTTTATAATAACAGGGGGGGTGAATATCAGATAATCAAGACATTACAACATGACCGAGAAGTGGTTCGAGGTTGTCACTACTCGTCCATGGCTCGTAAAAACATACACCAATGAATTTACCATGTAGCTAGAAGTGAATATTGTATAACGATTTTTACTTCACCCGCACCAATAAAATAAATATTATTCTGTATTTTTGAGTGCCTCATCTAAAAAAGTCGATGCTAGTTTTACTAAAATGTTATTTATTAAAGCCTAAAAATGATATAGTGCACAGTATAAACTTTTAATAAAAAAATATTCATGTAGACATAAGTTCTTCAACGATAATAAAATCATTGAATTATCTGAAATAGTTTTTCTCTAATTAGTCAGGTAGCGTTTTGAAAATAGAATAGAAAATTGTGTACATTAGTACATATATCCCAAGTGAGCGTAGGTATATGGTTCCATGAAAAGTACTCGATATTATCCATCAGATTCAGTATACCCACTTGCATTTTTTTCCACCTATTTAAATTTTCCGAGAACACTGGAAAAATATTTCTCATGAAACCGATATATTTTTTCCCTCCTATACATATATCTGACAGTATTATTCTCTAGAATCTAGAATGAACGATTCTTCAAATACACGTACCTCATAAAAAAAGCGTTGCCATTGTTCAAGCAAAACAGAGCGCTTGAAAAAGTAACCTTCCTGAAAAATATCGTCAGGCTTCCGCTATATAGAGCCTCTCGCTTTCTCACTTATCCCGACCTATTTGGTACGCCTCTACGAGTCGCTCGTAAATTACGCGGGAAATGTTCATTTTAAAACATTATAACGTACGTGGGAAATTTTCTTTCAGTTAAGGCAGTTTAAGTTACAAAATGATCATGATAAATGGCGGAAAATACGTCGAATATCTGGCATAACAAAAACTGACAATTATTCAGAAAGCAGTTATTTGTAAGGATAAGGATATAAATTCGCGTTAATATATATATTTGAATAAAGTCTATTGCAAGACGCAATTAACAAGGTGATTTAAAAGTTTTAGGGTTCCATGCCAAATTGATGAAACTGGGACGCTATTACCAAAACTCCGCTGTCGGTCCGTCTGTCAGCGGGCTCTATCTCATGAACCATAGATAGAGAGCTGATTTTTAGAATATGTACATATTTCTGTCCGCCACAACAATAATAAATACCAAGTCCGTCCGTTTGTTGGTTCGTCTGACAGCCGTATGTATCTCAAGAACATTAAAATATAGACATTGGATTTTTTTCTTTTACAATGGCAGGTAACCGTGTACGAGTTCGATGCACTTGGCTGCATTTTTAATAGTTCATATAATAAGACCTGTTGGAATAAAACAGACTAAGTAGATCTCAAACTAGCGACTTGTCTCAAGTGGTTTTCTATAAATTATTGGTATAGATTCTAAATTTTAAATCTATCCTGATCAATTATAGTCGATTTTGGTAGCTCTCTGAGACCGGAGCATACGTCAGGAGTATTTAATAAAAGAAATAACTAAAGGTGTGATTAATCCGAGAGTCAGGTCTGATTTTGACACTGAAACGAGTTGAAGTGACAATTTTGTTATGATTTAACTGTTAAAACTCTCAGTATAAATTCACAAAAAGTCCATATTAAAAATGAATTTGCTAAAGATTGAAACAATGTCATCTAAATACTGGAGTTACGTACGGAAATTGTGATCACCACCATATAAATTGAATTAATTACTTCCTTTGTATATACTTTCTCTGCAAGACGCATGTCGATTTATTTTGAAAATACCCGCTATCGTATTTCGTATTTTATGATATTTTAATAATCGTTTGTAAGTAATAGTTTTTTGTATGAGCAACAGTTTTTTTATCGAATTTTATTAAGATTTTTAAACATTAAAATACATGTAAAATAATTTAATAAAATGTTTCTTGTTTTGAAAATTTTGGCCATTTCTAAAAAAAGTCTTTTGGTTAAATTCTGTTCATGACTTAATATTCTGACAGCATCATAGTTCAGTTCGGATGACTGCATGAATACTAAAAAAGATATTCATAAACATAGTGTACTTATTTATTAAGGATGGAAGGGTACTGAACGTATAATTGTAATAAATATTTTGCCGACATAACTACCATTAGTTTCGGGAAGTGGAATTAGAAATAACAATTAATATAAACATATCACTACCCCCACCATTTTCTCACATTCTGTTGTTAACCCGGAGAATTTTTAAATATCGTTTTCTCGTTCATCTCGTAGTGTTCTCCAATCTGTACCAGAATTCCTGATGATGTAGCTACTTGGAATTTTTATGTAAAAAAAAAATGTATAATGTGATAGTGTATAATGTAAATATAATTCTTAGTGTTCCTATCTGTGAGTTAGGATCAAACCTTCCACTTCTAAATAGCTGACAGGATGATTCCCGAGAACTTCTTCATCAGCAACTATTTCTTTATAAATATATGTAACACTGTAGAGAGACTTAGATTCTGATAGACATTAGACATTAGATGTTGTATTAGTTATCATTCTGTAACTCTGTATTTCACTTCCTCCAAATAAATATTGTTTTTAAAAACTAAAGTTCGGTTCATAGAAACGTAATTGGCGCAGTCAGTAGGATAGTGAAAGAAATCAATCGTGATCATCTTCGATTTTAATCGTTTATTCACTATCCTGAGTCTACGTGAGTGTTGTGAAAATCCAGAACCAGAATTCTTCCTACAGAAGAAGAAGTAGAAGCCAATACAACCCAGAAGCCAAACAGATATTGAAATGCATCGTGTCATCATCATTATCTTGTGAGTACTTCTTGTTTTTCTATGTTTAATTGTCAGATCTCCTCTGTTCCAAGTCCTTAAGTGATCCTAGTTCAGAGTAATTGTAGATATTTTTGATACCTTTCTTTTGTATGAAACAGTATTGAAAGATTGACTTGCAACGCAGGCGCAAATTAAAGGGCAAAAATTTAGTAAAATAATCAATTGACTTCCTATTAGATTAATTCTAGGGAAAACTTGATTAAATTAAGCAGAAATCCTATTAGAAAGTATTTCTAGGGATAATCTGTTTTCAATCAATTGAGACCTCCTATTAGATCAAATTCTAGGGAAAACTCAATATAATTAAGAATATTTAATTGAAAAACTATTTAATAATTGAGACCTCCTATTAGATAAAATTTCTAGGGAAAACTCAATATTTACTTATTAAAAAACATTGAATTTATTTTATTTTTATTTATAAGTTATCAATTTACAATATTTTGTAAATTATCCTTTTTTTATTATACTTACATATTTTTACCTGTATATATACATATATTTTATTGAAATAAAATGGCAGTCCCAGTATTTGACCTCAAAATTTTGAGTATTGTTCCTTCTTTTGATGGAAATCCAAATGATTTGCATTCATTTTTGAATATATCAGCAGAAATTTTAAATCACTATTTCGATATAAATCCAGAAAACGCTGCATGTCTTCAAAATAAATTGTTATTGTTTGGTATCGTTGGAAAATTGACTGGTAAAGCAAAAGAAGTCATATCAGTTTATGGTTGTCAAAATTGGAATACCATAAAAGATGTTTTGATTCAACACTTTGGAGATCAAAGAGACGAAAACGCGCTAACTCGAGATCTTGTTAATTTACGGCAATCACAGTTTGAAACACCGCTTCAATTTTATGAAAAATGTATCAAAATTTTAAGTACGATTTCAAATTATATTGAACTCCATAATGAAAACGAAGCCATTCGCAATAGCAAAAAGATGTTCTTTAGGCAACAAGCTTTAACAACATTCTTAGCCGGATTAAAAGAACCATTAGGATCTACCATACGCGCAATGAGACCCGACTCATTAGCCAAAGCTATTGAGTTTATTCAGGAGGAAAATAATATTAGATATTTACAAAAATCATTTACTCAAAATGTACAACCGAATAAAAAATTGCAACAAATTCCGCCACAATTTCAGAAAAATTTTTCCCAACCAGTATTTCAAAATCAATCATTTACACCTAATACATTCACTCAACAACCACAATGGAATGTAACACCTCATCGGTTTCCACCACCGCAACCAACATTCAGAAAATCAAATACTAATGTATGGGCACCGAAGAATACTCCCGGACCATCTAACCTACCTAAACCGACGCCAATGAGTATCTCTACGCGAAATACCCATAAACCAAATAGAAATTTCAATAGACTTCCAATTCCTCAACAACAATCTCAACAGCAAAAATATACTGTTGAAGAATTATTCAATATGGAAAGTGATCAATATAATCCATATGATCACAATGATGAGCAAGATTACGATTATTATCCCGATAATGATCAAGAAATTTATTCAGGTGAAGATCAACCATCTCTGGAACATGATTATGAACAAAATTTTCCGGAAGACACCCATCCACCACCCGAAAAATAGTCGAACTTAATACATTCTCGGATAAGAAAGAACTCCCTTATATCAAAATTTTAAACCCCCCGCTTAAACTTTTAATCGATACAGGATCAACAAAATCATTTTTAAATCCCGAAATTGCCTTTAAATTGTATAGGAAATATATAAATCATGAACCATTTGTTGTTAGTTCTATTTTTCAAAATTATTCCCAAGATTATAGTGCTGAAATTCCCAGTTTCGACGAATTTAACAGCCGCTCAAACTTAAAATTTTTTCTATTTCGTTTTCATAAAACATTCGATGGATTAATAGGATTAGATAATTTAAAATTAATGAGTGCACAGTTAGATTTTATTAATGCCAGATTAATTACAGCATTTGCAACTCTTCCTATTTTTTATTATGAAACAGACCAGAAACAATTTTATTCAATTCACCTTGAACCACATTCGGTCGCACGGGTAAGATTACCAGTAACAGAAGCAGACGGCACCATCTTGCTACCTCAGCAAAACGTGCAAGGCGCGAGATTACGCGAAACGTTAACAATAGCCTGTAACAATCTTGCGTGGGCAGAGTTAATAAACAATAGCGACACTGAGATGCAAATAGCATTGACTGACCCAGTTAAATCAGCTGTCCTAAATATGAA
The DNA here is from genome assembly GCA_958507055.1 of Crioceris asparagi. Lineage (NCBI taxonomy): Eukaryota > Metazoa > Arthropoda > Insecta > Coleoptera > Chrysomelidae > Crioceris > Crioceris asparagi. The sequence goes on along the minus strand of OY293826.1, from coordinate 12,852,646 downwards.
TAATTACCACTTTTTTAACGCTGAAATCAAACCATCGGATAAAAGAAAATTCTCTAATATTAAAGAAAATATTCGAACGCAACATATGAATAATGAAGAACGTCATCAAATTTTAAAACTTTGTAAAACATTTTCGGACATTTTTTATATTCCCAATACCCCTTTAACATTTACAAATAAAATTAAACATCACATAAAAACAAAGGATGAGTATCCTGTCTTTACGAAATCATACAGATACCCCCACATACATAAACCTGAAGTTGAAAAACAGATAAAATTAATGCTCAATCAAGGTATAATTCGACCCAGTGAATCTCCATGGTCATCACCCATCTGGATAGTACCCAAGAAACCGGACGCATCTGGAAAGGTTAAATGGAGAATCGTTGTAGACTACCGGAAGGTAAATGACAAAACAATTGATGACAAATATCCTATACCAAACATCAATGATGTTTTGGACAAACTTGGACGATGTCAGTACTTTTCAACATTAGATTTGGCGAGTGGATTCCACCAGATCGAAATGGCTGAGGAAGACGTCCAAAAAACAGCTTTCTCCGTAGAGCAAGGGCACTATGAATATCTCAGAATGCCTTTTGGACTCAAAAATGCACCAGCAACATTTCAAAGAGTCATTGACAATGTACTAAGAGATTTACAAGGAAACATATGTCTCACATATATGGACGATATTATCGTATATTCGACCTCTCTTCAAGAACACCTCCAAAATTTGAAAAAAGTATTCGAGAGATTACGAGAGACAAATCTTAAAGTACAATTGGATAAGTCAGAATTCCTACGGAAAGAAGTAGCTTTCTTAGGACATGTCATCACCCCAACCGGAATAAAACCAAATCCGGACAAGATCAAAACTATTTTGAGATACCCGCTACCAAGAACGCGGAAAGAAATTAAAGCTTTCTTAGGACTTTTAGGTTACTATCGGAAATTTATCAAAGATTTTTCAAAAATCACGAAACCTTTCACTTCATGTTTGAAAAAAGATGCCAAAATTAAAATAACACCTGACTTTATAGAATGCTTTGAAATTTGTAAGAATTTGTTAACAAATGCACCAATTCTACAATATCCCGACTTTACTATGCCGTTTAATTTAACTACAGATGCTAGTGATTTCGCTATAGGAGCAATTTTATCCCAAGGCCCCGTTGGCACAGATAAGCCAATAGCATATGCGTCTCGTACTTTAAACGACAGCGAGAAAAATTATTCAACTATAGAAAAAGAAATGTTAGCTATCGTATGGGCTACTAAATACTTTAGACCGTATCTTTTTGGACGAAAATTTAAAATTTTATCCGACCACCGTCCATTACAATGGCTTTTCTCATTGAAAGACCCTAATTCAAAGTTAATTAGATGGAGATTAAAGCTAGAAGAATTTGATTATGAAGTTGTTTTCAAATCGGGTAAAGCAAATAAAAATGTTGACGCTCTATCACGCATAGAATTAAATACAAAGGAAACATTCAGTTTAAATGACTATATGGAAAATTTTTATAAAGAGCTTGAAAATGCATCTCTGTATAACAATGCCAGCTCTCATCATGAAAATCAGCAAGAACATGAATCTAGTTCAATGCCAACACAATCGGCTGATGAAATATATTATAATGTTAGCGACGATGATTCCGCAACTGACACAGCTGATGAAACAATGGAAAACTTACCAGAACAACAAGAAAATAGTAATAATACGATACATACGGCAGAAGAAGATCCAATCATGAATATACCTATTTCAGAAAAACCATTAAATTATTATAATAATCAAATCAGATTAGTTTTTGTTCATTATAACGCCGCATCTCCAAAAATTGAACACATATTTCAGAATAAAAAACGAATTCATGCGCAAATAAGCCTTACTACTATGGAAAAGGATATTGTAAATTTCTTTAAAGAATTCGTTCCACCAAAAACAAAATTCGCTATAAAATTTGAACCTGAATCACAATATGAGCCAACATCCGTTATAATTCAAAAAATGTTTAAAAATACTGCTTACGATCTTGTCAAATGTACTAACATTTTGGAAGACGTAAATTGCGAGGAAAGACAAAAAGAAATAATCCGTAATTACCATGAAGGAAAAACCAATCACCGCGGAATAAATGAAACGGAACAACAGATTAGAAGAAAGTACTATTGGCCCTCTTTAAAGAAAGATATTGAAGATTTTTTAAATAATTGTGAACTCTGTCAAACAACAAAATATGATAGGCATCCAGCTAAACCAAAATTCATGATAACGCCGACTCCAACAAAACCCCTTGAAATAATTCACATCGACACATTTCAAGCAAGTGGTCAAAAATTCTTAACAATAATAGATTCATTTTCGAAATATGGTCAAGCATACCCGATAGAAGGAGCTAATGGTATTAACATCGTACGAGCACTCCTTATGTTCATAACTCATCATGGTTTACCAGAAATGATAATCTCTGATAATGGACCTGAATTCAAAAATACATTACTTCAAGAATTTTTATATACCCATAAAGTTCTTATACATTATACAACACCAGAGAATCCTCAATCGAATGGAATGATCGAAAGATTTCATTCAACATTAATTGAACACTTACGAATCTTACGAGGACACAAAACCCACTTTAACGTCAAAGAACAAATGCCATATGCATTACTAGGGTACAATAATAGCATCCATTCCACCACAAAACAAAAACCAATTGAAGTATTAAACGGTCATTTTAATACCAGAGACCCATTTGATCTTGACATTCAACGAAATTTAATGAACAATTATATCCAACAACATAGGGATAAAACTAAAGTAATTTATAAGGAAATTAATGAACTTAGTAATCGCCTAAAAACTCAAGTAATTTCAAAAAGAAACGAGACTCGACAACAACCAGTACAATATAAACCCCAAGATATAATTTTTACCAAAGATACTGGTGTGAGAAACAAGTTACTCCCTCGCTTTTCAAAGAAAGAAGTAACAGACAACAAAGATGTAACAGTGACATTACCTAACACCTCTTGTCACAAGAAGAATATAAAACATAAATCCCAATCTGTATTACAGGTGGACCCTCATATCTGCAGAGAAAGTCCGCATACAAAACCTGAAAGACAATCCAGGGATTCTACCCCTCCGGCTGGGAGAAGCCAGAATTAGAATAAGCAATCATGATTTCATCCACTATTATAATCTCACGCCTATAGGTTTTGAAATAGATAATATACATAGTCATTATTATGATATCTATACAGTGTTAACATCAAACAGTAGTAACCCGTATTTGAAAGGCTTAACAAATTTTTTACAAGCACTTAAATACCAACTTCAAATTGTACGCCAAAAATTTAATACTATACATCCAAATTATAGAACAAAACGAGGACTTATAAATGGCATTGGCAGTATTATTAAAGCCATTTCAGGAAACTTAGATCAAGAAGACGCTGAAAAATATGATAAAGCCATAGAACAATTACGAAATAGTCGAGTAAATGTTATTCAAAGGTTGAACCAACATATCTCATTAACTACGGCTTTAATTGAAAATTATAATAAAACAATTTCATTAATTACTCACAATCAGGAAATTATTTCCAAGGAAATCAATACGGTAAAAATTAAATTGGACAAGACAATCTATAATTTTGAATATTTCTTCAAAATAAGGAACATTTTAGACCAATTGAGTTTATCCTTACAAATCTTATCAGAGCTTCTCACTGATTTCGATATTGCAATTACTTTTGCTAAATCAAATATTTTATATAACAACATTTTGCCACCTGAAAAATTGAAATTGTTGGTCAATTCTTTACAACGCTATCATACGAAAGAGCAACTTTTATATACTGATGATACTGAATTACTTAAATTTTACGAGATAATTACTGTAGATGCTTATTATTCAGATACAATGATAGTATTTATTTTGCATTTCCCATTACTTTCTCCCGAAAAATTTTCACATTATCATTTGTATTCAATACCTACAATAAATTTTACTACCCTTATCCCACCTGCACCTTATCTGACATTAAGCAGAGAATTTCATCAGTACTCCGAAGAGCCATGCAGAAAGATTAATCCTGGTTTTCTGTGTGAAAAAATCACTAGAAGAATTGATTCCGATAACTGTATTTTGCCAATTCTGAGGTTAACGCAAGAAGAAGCTCGATGCAACCCCGTTCCTGTTTCCTTGAATACTACCCTTATAGAGGAAATAACTAATGCTCATTATATAGTTATTTTTCCAAAGCCAACCAAAATTTCTACACAATGTACTACACCCACTATAGCCGTATTACATGGAACCTTCCTGATACAACTACCCCCAGGATGTGCTTTTCAGACAACCACTGGACGTTACATTAACTCACACGATGTAACATATGAGCAACCCTTACCACTTCCACAGGTTCGAATGGTTTTGAACTCGACAAAAATGAAAATCAAAACCAATCCAATTCATCTTGAACAAATTCCACTAGATGAATTACATAAAATTCACCAAGGTCCAATCCCACTCATGCCAATCGAAGAAATTTCAATGGACACCACCCATTTTTGGACAACACCCACCTTTATCCTAATTGCAGGAGCAATTACATTTTTGGGATACAAACTCCGACAGCATCTTCAAATACAACTACCCAGACCAACCTCATCAACCACACCTATACCAGAGGCTTCCGTTTTGTTCGTCCCTCACAAAACTTCCCTAGGGGATGGAGAAGTTAGGATCAAACCTTCCACTTCTAAATAGCTGACAGGATGATTCCCGAGAACTTCTTCATCAGCAACTATTTCTTTATAAATATATGTAACACTGTAGAGAGACTTAGATTCTGATAGACATTAGACATTAGATGTTGTATTAGTTATCATTCTGTAACTCTGTATTTCACTTCCTCCAAATAAATATTGTTTTTAAAAACTAAAGTTCGGTTCATAGAAACGTAATTTGTGCAATGTTTTTAGAATATGTTTTTAGTGTCAACTGTTTTTTATCAATCTCACATAAGTGTATGTATACTGAGATTACCATTTTTTTCAATTTTATTGACTGTATTGTACCCTTTTGTAGTTTTCCCTGAATATGGTTACAATTAATAAATTAACCGAAAGCTTGGATTAAAACTTAAAAGAGTTTTCTTTACAATTGCTGCGTCCCCACTATTTTATCTAATTATATATATATATATATATAATTTTACGATTTTTAACATATTTATGGGGAAATGTCACAAAAATATGGAAAAATGTAGTAAAAAACACATATTTTTTGATTTCTAGGGAAAAACTAAAAACAAAAATTTCACTACAATTATTTACGTTGTTTGTAGTTCAAGGGCATATTACTTTCCTATGCTACTGTAGCTGTATAAGGAAAGTATTGTAATCGTGGGAAATTTTCGGTATCGAGATTTTTACATATGTTTACGTTTCAGAGTTTTCTAAGTCTAATAAACATATTTTCAGCCATTGGTATGTCCGTCTGTCTGTGACAGCATATCTCGAGAACGGATCGGTGTATTTTGTTGCTTTCTTTTTTATTTTGTTTGGTACCAATACCACTCGCCGGTGGCACTGAATGAGATTCCTGTATGCACTGGGTGTTGAGCTATAGCCAAAAAATGTGATTTGATCAAGACTAATGGCTCTAAGGATTTTGATTAAACTTGAATAAAGTATTCTTCTGAGAGCCCTTTACCACCCATATATAGCGCCATCTTTGAGAAAAAGCACAAAAAAGTTATGCTTGAATAAAATTCCGTATTTTACACATGTTTTTAGATTCTCGCTAAACGTTTCATTTTGCGAAAAATGTTACATGACCATTATTGTTTGTCTTGACATGCTGAAAAAAATGAGTGGTAGCACGATTTGACCAGAGGATTTTTACTTTACTACCGCTATTATCGTCGCTTTGTAAGGAGAGTATTGTAATAGTGTAAAATTTTTCGTGTGAGTGGACACACCAGATTTTTTTTTTATTATAATTATTTTCAAGTCGGCTTACAAATTCACGGAGCTGATTGATGTTTACGATCTTACAATTTCAAATACACAAATTTTTTATTTATGTTTGGTAGATAATACTTTAATCATATAATATGGATGTTCCGATTCAATTTCTTTACACTTAATTATTATAATTCCAATATATGTAAGCAGTTTTCCAAAGACTAATATAATTATTGCTCATTCAGTTAATTGAATAATATGTTTTATTCAAAACAATTTGCATAAATCTATATTATGGGTAATAGTAATAATTAATAACTGATATAGAAAAAGTGAGAAATCCATTTTTTCAAGCAACAACAGATTAAAAGACAAAAACTGATCAATTCCATTTTTCTCTTCATTTGAAAGAGGAATATTGAGAAATGGTCCCATAATAAACAAAATTAAAATATATTTCCTCCCATCCCAAAACTGCCCTCAAAGAGGGTGGAGGTGGCAAACTCTTTCTAAAATCGGAAATTTGATACGACAAAATTAAAGAAGAAACAATATCTGGCAACTTTTACATTGGACATTCTCCAAAAAAATTATTGGTTTCTGAATTCTGTGAAATATGTGTATAAGTGCTCTACTTACTTCAAAAGAACCAGAACCGATAGAAATAATATTATTTGGTATTTTTCAATGCACCAACTAATAAAGTTGGTCCTATTTTGGTAAAAAATGTTAATGTTAAATAATTACATGTTTTATGTATCCTTACTGATGATCATTAGTGTTAATATAGTTTGAGTGAAATAGGCATAAATATGGAAAAACTTTCCATAAAAACAACATTAATAATATCGAGAAAGAAAAAACAATCCGCCTTGTTCCACTTGCCAGTTGTAGTACCACTGTATCAGAACAGCCATAGAGTATTATCTCTACTAAATTCATTTTCCACTCCTAGGAAAGTTAATATTATATTGTATATTCCCACAGCCGGAAACTACAACGAGAAAATGGTAATTTTTAGCTCGTATCTTTTTAGCCTTTGTTCGTTAGACGATATTACTTCAAGTAATTTCCGTTTAATTATCAAGAACACTGGTAAGTGAACAAATCAACGTACAAAAAGGAAATTCAAAAGCTGGCTCTCGGTTGCAATGAAGAAGAGGGAACGGGAATTTAGCTCCGGGAAAATTTGCAGAAAGCATTATTGAAGCTGATGTGTTATTACTATGTACTGAAAATACAAAATAATGTAATTCATGGAAACTATACAATACAAAGGAGAAACAAAGTCTAACAAAGAAACATCTTCCACCAAAGTTTATAATTTGTAATTGTATCTTATTTTCTGAAATATCAATTATTACTGGAAGCTCTTGAAAGCTACTTAATAAGAGACCTGTTATTTTTTAGGGTTCCGTACCAAACGAAAACGGGAACCTATTACTGAGACTCCGCTGTTCGTCGGTCCGTCCGCATGTCAGAGGGCTCTATCTCGTGAACCGTAATATTTAGAGCTGAAATTTTCAGAGAATGTGTATTTTTATTACCGCTATAACAGCAAATTCATCCATCTTTCCGTCTGTCAGCCGTCTGTATCTCATCAACAGTAGTAATAGATTGGAATTTTGCCATTATAATGGTATTTTTTCACAATCAAGTTGTATTTTTCAGAGTTGTTTGTATCGCATCTTCTCAAGCTCAGTTTCTGTCAATATAAATCAATTATTTTTTGCAATTTTGTTTAGCTTTGGTAAAATTACAGCTAAAATTATCAACGTTATCCTTTGGTCAATTAGAAGAAATATGAAGTTCGAAATAAACAACCGTAACATAGGCTAAGAAATATACATATATTTTAAGTAAATATTTTGTTTTTCTATTGATTTTGTGCAATATATGTAATTATGTTTTTACTTCGAGTATAATTTCAGTTTATCATCTAAAAAGTCACAACTGAAATTATGATTCCATGTGTCTGTGGCAAATTATCGCTGAAAAAAATTTGATATTGACGCCAGACTGGTTTCATTCGATGGCATGTATCAATAAGCAGATTACAAATTAGATGATCACCAAAATCTGTAGAGTAGTTAATTTTTTGATAGAGATAATATTTACATTTCAAGATCCAAATTCCATAAATAGTAAAAAAATCTTTCTAAAAATTAGAAACCATGGTAAATATCAAAAAAAACTTTGCAAACACTAAAAACTCTCTAGTTGATGACCTAATAATATTGCTCTATAACTTTTACCAACATTGATTTAATAATGGGGATAATTCTTTGCTATTCGGAAAGAAAGAAAACATCTCGATTTGTTTAAGAAGGATTTTACTACTTCTCAGAAATGTGAGGTGAGTTCACAACGTTTGGCGACTGAAAGGGTCAAGCTAGCAAGTAGGTGGTATGAATAAATAAGAAAAAAATAACGAATAATAGATATTGAAGAAAAACATCCTACTTACCACCGAATCCCTAACAGCAACCAGTTTGTCGCCAACTAAGAGTCGACCATCCACTTGTGCCGCACCACCTTCCATAACCTTGGTAACGTATATGCCATTATCACCAGGTATGTGTTGGTTACCGATACCACCAGCAATACTGAAACCGAGACCTTTTGTGCCTTTTGACAGCTCGATCTCCATGAGACGTAGATTGCGGGGCTGCCTTCTTCGTCGCACAGTCTGAAAGAAATCAGTAATGTATATAATTTTCTAAGAAAAAAATAGATGCAGCTAACTTTTCGATTTTCAGGATGCCAAGGTAAAACATTACAAGATATTTTTATATTAATATGTGATTGTACACGATTTTTAAGCTATGAAACGTGCACGGACGAGTATGATATTTGGCATAGTGAACGTTTATATGGTGAAGTAATGCAGAAAGTTAAAACGTCATAATGTATTATATGTTAATATTTTAAATTAAATTTAAAAAAATACGTGCTAGACGTGAATTGTAGGTTGCATAACGAACCCAATGGCAATGTGAAGTCAATGAGTCAGGGCTGTCAGATTGCTTTATTCGGGTCGAAATGAGAGAAAAAGAAAAAGGAATAATGCTCGTATAAGACGAAATAATAAACCAAATTTAAATTTTGTGAACAGAATTCAAAGTAATGTAATAATGTTGAGGGATGAGATTTAAATGCACACTTAATTTGATTTCAAGAAAGGCTTTTGATTGCGTTGATCATAATATATTAACTAATAAATTGCAGTACTACGGTTTCAGAGGAGTGTCTCTCGAATGGTTTAAGTCGTATCTCAACAACAGGAGTCAGTTTGTGAGGGTTGATTCGTTGATGTCTTCTTGCAAGCAAATTGAATATGGAGTGCCTCAAGGTTCAGTACTGGGCCCTATTTTGTTTCTGCTGTTTATCAACGACATTGCTAGTCTGGACATTAGCGGTGAAATCTGCCTCTTTGCGGACGATACTAGTTTCACGTGGAACAACCCGGATATTACGACACTTCATAGGACTGTATCTAGTGACTTAGTCACGATTAAATCATGGTGCGATTCAAATCTCCTATGCCTCAACGTTTCTGAAAGTTTTGTCATATAAAAGTACATTGCAATCTTTTGTACTTAATAACACCACTATTGAGGCCGTTGAATCTGTGAAATTCTTGGAGCTTATTGTAGACAACCGTTTAAAATGGAACTTGTACATCGATGCTTTATCAAAAAGGTCAAGTACTACCTGCTTTGCGCTGAGATTAGTTTCCAAGGAGCTCAACGTGTTTACTTCTAGAATAGTCTATTATGCCATTTTTGAGTCGCACCTTCGATACGCCCTTCCATTCTGGGGTGCGTATTTTGCGACTCAATTTGATCGTATTTCTAAACTGTAGAAGAAAGCTGTTCGGTATTCATTGAGACGTAGCAGTAGGACTCACTGCCAGGATTACTTTAAAAAATTTTAAATATTAACTCTTCCTTCCCTATTCATATTAGAATCTGTATGCTTAATCCGCAGGCACGTATCCTCTATTCCAGAGAGGTCATCTCACAACTATCCGCTTAGAAATACGGAGCATGATCTTTATCTGCCAACCCCACGCTGAGAGTTGGTTAAAAGCTCTATACTGTACAATGCAAAAAAATGCACAATCCTCTACCATTTAAAATCAAGTCCATAAGATCTTTTCCTGAATTTCGCAAGGTTTTGAAATCATACTTACTCGAGAGAGCCTTTTATGCAGTAAGCGACTTTTTTGGTTAAAAATTGTTAATACTTAATATTAAACTTTTTACATCCACTGGTTTAGTGAATATTATGGGCGATCACTAGTAATGGTGATAGAGCTGGACAAAGGATATGGTTCAATGACAGCTGAAAGTCTTGGTGCTTTAAAGTTTATTTTTATCATAGGAAAATACACAAAGTCAAGTAGATAAGTGACTCAAATAAATTAGAGTTCAAAATACCTTTAACTGAGAATGATAAACTGATTCATATCCATATATAAATAGTTTCGTCTATAAAAATAATGGTAAGTGTTAAAAAAAGAGATTTTATTCCGGATATTGTGATTCATTCAATCCATAGTTCGCGCCAACGTCGTATATAGTTTTTATCAATTCGGGGGGGCGGGGGTAAAATGCTGAAGTTATGTGATATTACCTGATTTAGTTTGTTAGTCCATTTATCCTTTAAAGTGATTATTTTGCGTAGAACAAAAGTCACGCCTCTATCCATTTTGAAGGATATACAAAAGTTTTGAATTATTTTTTTAATTTGCCATGCATACGTAAGATAGAATTTATTATAACTGAAAAAAATTGGCCCATCCTAGTAAGTAGGTATATAGTTATCTGAGTAGGGCAAGTTTCGAGCTAGTGTATATGTTACGCTCAAAGAGCAAATTCGGACACTGACCGAAATTTTTACCTAGAACGCGACGTATACAAATCAAAATAGCCAAGTCGCGTTCTTGATATTTACATTTGGGCCAAATCATTTTCTGAATTAAGATTGAACTCTAAACACAATTGTAAGTCGAACATCGGTATTATCTTTTGCCTATCCATGCTATCAATGTGAAAGTTCTCAAAATTGAACAATTTATTTTCGTAAAAAGAGCACTCTGTATGAGATTACTTTGTCGAAATTAAAAGAGTTTATATAACTGATTATTTATTGCAATTTTCAAATGAGTATTGAAAAAATAAACAATAGTAATCAAGTGTCTTCTACAGACTTTTGAAGGGCAACGATATTTATTCTCGGAAACAATGCTTCTATCATTTTTTAAATACCTAGTCAATATTTTCATAAACATAATGTAGTATCATGAGTATTTTGTAGTTGTTGCCAAAAGTTTTCAAATACCTATAACTTATACTTCATCTCTAGAACACAACTTCGTATTTCATGATTCTTGAAATCATTTTGAAAGAAAAATGCTTCAACAGATCATATCTATAGAAATTTTCAATGACTTTTAGTCAATGGTCGCTTTTTGATAATTTTGATGTGAGCAAACGGATCAGATCGTGTTGTGGTAATTTTGCATTTGGTCAAAGACCGAAGTGGAAGATTAGATCGGTGATTGAGAAAACGTATTCGCCCACAACGCATCTTGGGTATTTCATTTCGGACACTGACAGAATTGGTAGTAATACCCAGAACGAGACGTCGGCATTTTGAATTGATATTTGACCACGTCGCGTTTTGGTAAATTTTTCGACCAGTGACCGAAATCGGTCATTGAGTGTAACATATATATATATATTTAGAGTTTCACTCCAATAAACGTTTGGAATTATCATAAGAAGCTTTCGATACGGAGAAACATTTGCAATGTCAATTTTATGGGTCACAACCCACCTCTAGGTGGTGGAGTACTTACTGCAGAGAGCTACAAGCCCTCATCGTTACTCTTGACAAAGGGAAATGGAAATGAAAAACAACTTCAAAGGATAAGAATACCGATACTTTTACAATTCTCACACTCAGAGAGAATAGAAGTGGTTCAGTGATACTGTTTCGCATTCACAAAACCGAGCCGTTTTATACCGAAAGCTAGAAACAAAAGCCGAAAGACCGCTAAAATATTCTCTAATGAATTGTGTTCAAAATAATTGCACGCATTTTGTGATTTTCTTTTTTTTTTGATCTCTCAGCGCAATAGACGTGCACAAAAGTAATTAAAAAATAAAAAATTCTCGTGACTGCAGGGCACTCGTGAGTAAAATGAGAAACAAAGCTTTGTAGATTTATAAATGCTATGCTTTCATTATAGGTTTTAGAAAACAGTTTTGCTCATTACGTTATAAAGGGAAAATTCTATTCAAATGTTTCAAACATTTGAACGCGAAACGAAATCGAAGATAGAAGATGTTGGTGAAATTATTCAGTTGTTGAATAATTTAACTAAAATTCAATGAAAAAAAATCCCTTGATTTTAATCAGGTCCAATTTTAGGAACTAAGTATATGAGCATGTTCCGTGATTCAAAAAAAAACTAATTTCAACCACTAATCTGTCTGTCTATCTGTGTTTGGTATGGTATCGACACCGTTCGCCGGTGACACAGATTGGGAATCCTGCTCGCACTGTTTGCTCGGCTATAGCTGAAAAACGTGTTTCGCTTAAGATCAAAATCATCTGCGTCAACGAGTATCTCTGAGAAAAAGCAGAAAAGAAAATTGTCGTCAACTGAACGGTTTCCTTTTCCTTTTCCTCCTACATCAAAATTGAATATGACAATTGTTTCTATTGATGGCATTTGTTCGAGAGCTGTAGGAAAGCCATAGTCAACACAACAGATTTTTTACAATAGTCAGCACCAGGATCAAACACAGCTTATCTACTATGTCTAATGTCTACTGAGTTTACTTCCCCTTTTCAAAATTGTGGAAAACGAGAACCCCTAGTTTTTTAATATGTATCTGATCTTTGTTCTTATGTGGATATAAATTTAAATACACACTGATTAATAATGTCTATATTTGTTTAACCCCTGAAGATGCCAACCTTGTTGGCGAAACAATTGTCGGGTTTGACAAAATAGAGTGTTGGTGTTTAACGGGGTAAATCTATGTTCATTATTTTTGATGCCATCTAGATGTTTCCACAATGAGCTAGTAGATAGTGTTCTCTGTTCCACATCAGTGAGTCAGAGAACGTCATATCGCGCAGTGGCGTGGGTCTGGGTAACATTACAGTATCAGAAGTATCGAAATACATATTTGCTTATTTGTTTTTTGGACTATTCATACGAAGTTTTAAGTCGAGATCTCTATTTAATAAATCAATTGCCCCATTTCACCCCTTTAAGATTGGGATTTCTGGATGTAAAGTACCTGTCCTTCTCTGTATGTACCCCGACATCGAGTATGCAAAATATAATGATGATCAGTTGAGTAATTAGGGCGTGAAAACACAAGAAACAAACTAATATAAGCATTTATAGTATTAGTTAGGATAACATATTTTAAGTTGTTGCCAAAAGTTATCAATCTACCTGCAACTTCACAATTTCAAAAGTAACAGCACCAATAGAATTAATATTATTTCGTATTTTTCAGTGCACCAACAATAACGTCGGTCCAATTTTTCCTAAAAAATATTTATTTCACACTTTTGAGCGAGTTTTGAGTGTAATATTAAATATGAAAATCTTTGAACGTTCACTGATACCAAAGAAGATAGTACTTATCCTATTACCCACGTATATTCTGCTTGCACTTGTTATTATTCAGTGATCTCGAAATACGCATATTTCAGATGTTACCATTACTCTAACTCGAAAACCGTAACACGATGAAAAAAAATGTTCAATTTAAATTTTGCTACAAATATTCTGGTCTTCAATTTGGCCGTCTCGGATTTTCAATTTTCAGAAGAAACTGCCCCCTCCACATAGCGGAAATACACATATTTCAGATTTTAACATCGATATAACTCCAAAACCGTAACTCTTTTGAAAACATGATCCAATTTAAATGTTTCCGGATGTTATCTTTAATTCTGTCGTCTCAGATTTTCGATTTTCCCAATCGGGGGCGGTTTTCGGAAGGAAGGAGATGTTAGATTTGAGTTTTTAGGAATATGGGACCTTTTTCAAATAATCGGAGTACGTCTACTATATACAGAGCGCGCACAAACAAAGAAAAGCAGCCAGTCGAATTGCATACCCCTTCTGTTTGGGTTCGTCGGTCAAAGAATACACTTGCCCCATAATCATCCCACAATAGACGTTCTCATCAACAAGTTACAGTTAATTCAGAGTTAACAAAAATGTTCTAGTCCCCAGTCCACTCACACATTAGTTGCTCTAAGGAGCTTTCGACTCAATTAAACTTCTCCTCACCAGAAACAATAGCAAGCCAAACCGGTTTTCTCTTGACTTTCCATATGCACAGTTCGTTATAGCAGGATAGTGGCATAGTTTGACAACTAACTAATTCGCAACAGTAGTACAGCAGCAGCAGCTTATTGCATCCCTCCCAACTAAACCAACCCACTTACGAAATTATCCGATTCGAGAGGTGGAAGCGAGTGAGAGAGAGAGAGAGACGGACAGAGGTGATGTGGCAAGGAAACTTGCAGGAGACGGGTTAATAGCTACCTATCTGTCATCTACCTGCGGTAAAACTTTCAGCAAGTTTAATTGAAAATATTTTCTATGTGAGGCTTGTGAAAGCATATAACTTTGTTAACTAAGCACTTTTGCATAAACGGGAAATTCCAATTTTGCAGTTTGGTGAATATTTTAAATGTATCAAAGACGTTTAAACATTTTCGACTAATTTGAGTGTTCATTATTTTAAGCAAACTTTTAGATTGTGATGATACTTAATATCGCTTCGCGACTCTAAAATAATGTTAATGACGTAGCTGCAGTTGATATGTACAGGGTGATTCAACGTGACCGTCCATTAGAAGGCTATGGAGAACCGGGTAAGATAAAAATCTGCAATTTTGTGCATATGCATAACAGGTTAGGATCTATCCACCTAAAATATTTACAGTTATCTGTCTACTTATTTTAAATGGAACACCCTGTATTTTTTGCATAATTGGATTGTACCAAGTACCAATAAATTTGAATATCTTTTTATTAAGATACCTTACTTATCTCTTCTATTCTTTGAGATAAAAAAAATATTTCTTGAAATTTTGACAAATAAGTTCCATTTGAAATGACTATAAATTCTATTTTAAAACAGTACGACGTTTAAATTTTGAATCAAATTTAAGCTAATGGGTGCCTCTACGTGCTGTATCATTTAAATCTATAAATTTTGTTCAGCAAGTACTTCCAAAGTTATAAAATGTCCGTTTGTATTGGAAGGTGCAAAAAATTGTTATTTTAAATGGAACTATCCTTTTTGATTGGTTTCATTCGATGGACAACAAACTTTCCAACAATTTGATAATATATGTCTCTATACCTAAATCTAATATTTTTTTAGATATTCCAAAAATAACGGAAATTAATTTATTGAAGTCACGGCCAACTTGAGGAAAGTCAAGACGGCTATGATTCAAACTAAGCACATTATGATGGTTGTGTTGGCATGGAAATGTGTCAAAATTATTAAAAAAAATTCGATCTGACATTTATATCTTAGACAGAAAATGTATAGGTAACGTAACAAAAATGCAATAAATATGTTCAACACTCTTGTTATTTTTAATTTTTTTCTTACACATGGAAAATGCGACCAAATTATCAGAAGAACATGGTTTACATGTTTAACGAAACCTATCTACAGTTACCATCGATGAAATGGCCTAGGTTTGGAAGACTATCAACAAACTTTCTACAGTTTGGAAAAGTTGAAGCCTATAACAAGTGACGACGATACAGAGGTAAATATCGTGGCTTACTTTTGGGCTCACCCACAAAGTTCTATTTGAGCAGCTGTGGGGGATTTGGGCATAAGTTTCAGCTGAATATCCAAAGAGTTTTGAGGAAGCATCATTTTCACGATTTCAAGTTCACACTTGTTCAAGATCTGCACCTTCAAGATCACATAGAGAGAGTAAACTTATGTGACATGATTCTACTCAGAAGCCAAGAAGATGATCAGTTTCTGAAACGCGCGATCTGGACGGACGAATCGAAGTTCTCCGATGAGGGCATATTTAACAGACACAATAACCACATGTGGACAACTGTGCTTATTGTTGGATTTCTTGATATTTTAATTTCTCAGCATTTCTATACCAAATAAAAATAAATAAAATAGTCAATTTGAAAATTGACAAATATTATTTGAAGGTGGCAAACTGCTGAAATAATGTAAGTCTATTAAAAAAACTCGACACTCGTGACCGTTGTTGGTGTCCCTGAAAGTGCTAAACCTTACCAAATTGCAAGAAAGTAATGGATTAGAATCGAACTATTTATGTATTTGTTTTCAAAGTCAATATTTCTACAAGGTCTGATTAATTTATAGCAGAAGATCTAAATTACATACGAACAGAAAATGAAATTCGATGATTTGTTTTAAATTTATTTTAAATTTAAATTCTACACCATCTCACCTAAAGTGAAATACAAATTAAACCAAAAGCAACGTAATCAATGATGCAAGAGTTTTGTATTACCACAATGTCGGTCAGAGCCCACAATCCTAGAAATATGATGTGGTAGGTAGTTGCGTAAAACATGGCCAAATTGGAAATGCTTTATTTACGAAAGTAAATTGCATGAAAAGTAGATTTGAGCTTTCCACGTTTATTTTGGCTTTATGCTTAAAGGGAAAGTAGTTTTTATTATTACCGAGAGAAATCAAAGGGAAATTCAAGGTAGGCTATTTGCCAGAAAATAAAGCATAGATGTGCTTTTTTGTTACTTTGTTCCCTGTCTTTATAGGGCTGCTGAATGCATGAAATATTGAAACTAATTACAGAAAAGTAGCAGATACGAAACAACATTTTAAAACGACTGGCAGGTAGAAGCAAAACAAAATTCAATTTCTTCCGTATTAATTATTTTTTTGCGAAAAGATCTTGTTTCCAGTGCTCATTCAAATAGTAAATAATATAAAATGGAGAATGATTCTGATGAGAAAATGTTTAATACATTGAGCTTCGATCTTTTACAAATACTGTTTCTGGAACTAAATCATACTCTAACGAGTGGTGAGTATATAAATATTAAAACTGATAACTTTTGGCACCAACTTCACAAGTACCAAGCACCAATAGAATAAATATTATTTTGTTTTTTTCAGTGCACCAACTAATAACGTTGATCCAATTTGTTGTGGAAAATATTTATTTCACACTTTTGAGTGTAAATTAGTCACGAAAATCGTTGAACGTTCACCGATTCCAAAGAAGATAGTAGGTACTTGATCTAATAATCACGTATATTATTTGCTTGTACATGTTATTATGTAGAGATTTCAGAACGTCGCGGCGGAAATACGCATAAGTCTTTTAGATTTAACTATTTTACCACCGCTGTAACTCGAAAACCGTAACTCTAAGGAGAAAATATTCATTATTAGTATTAGTAATCTATTGAAAAAATGTTCAATTTAAACATTTCCTCATATTGTCCTATCTTTAATGCTGCCATCTCGAGAAAAAATCCCCCTCCACCCCCTTCAGAGGCGGTTTTCGGAAGGTAGAAGTTTTCGTATTTCAGTTTTAATCAATATGGGACCATTTCTCAAGTATCCTCTTCCAAATGAATCAAAAATCATCAAAATCGGAGTACGTTTACTATACATAAAGCGGGCACAAACAAAAAAAAAGCAGACAGTCGAATTGTATACTACCTCCGTTTGGGTTCGTCGGTCAAGAAAAATGTCAGGGGTCAATTTATTTCTACCAGGTTATTTACATTAAGGACTATTTGACTTCGTTGTTGGTAGCCCCATTTCAAGGGCCGGGCTCGCCAGACTGAGTTTCGTAGGAAATCCTCTCTAATATAAGGCAAAGCCTCTCCATCTAGAAACTTCTAGTGCATAACTTCACCCACAGTGAACACTCCACCAATAGCGCGGACTCACTAGAAGTATGAATATGGCCATTGAAGCAGTTGAAGATAACGACAAAAATTTTACTCGTATGATGTTGGCCGACTTGGAATACTTAGATACATTAATTAGTCCTAAAGTGAAAAAAATAAATACACTTATGAGTCAAGCGATTACTGTTAAGGAAAGATTAGCCCCAATGATGGATTCCATAGCAAATTATATTCTTTGTGTAAATTAATTAAAACTATACGCTTTTTGTGGTACATTTTGATTTTTCTCTAGCGCGGCAAAAATAAAGACACAAACACGGTACAAACAGAACAAGTATTTACTGGCGAGGCGCCTTTGGACGAATTAATAGAAAAACTATGTTTGTTACCTATTTTGATTTTTGGAGATTTTTAATAGAAATGTTACTTTAATATGGCTTAGAATTCATTAATCCATTGATAAGTAACAAGATTTCGAAATTTTGCAAGAAATGATTTATCAGCTTTAGGACCACAGAAGATTCTTTGCTGTTCTAGTTTCCTTCAAAATTATTTTGAGTGAATTTGATTAATAACTCACAAAGAAGTTCTTGTTTGATGATGGTAAGAAAGTAAGCGCCTTGGGCGGTCAGGAAACGAGTTCATCTCGACATTAATTATATCACAAAGGAAAAGGCAAACGAATATTAAGAAAAATTATACACCATGTCGTTAGTATTCGTAAAGAATTGTTTATCTCCTCCTTTTTTCAATAAAGTGATTCACTAAAATGTTACCTAGAAGAACTTATATTTTATTAGTAACGTAGTAATTCAATAACAATAAAAAAGTGATTTTGTTGAGAAAAATCAACACAACCAGTGAGACTCTAACTTTTACAACGATCACTCTGGATCATAATGTATAGGTAAAAGGCTTAAATGTAAAGTTATACAGGAGTTGTTAAAAAACAAAGGGCATAATTAACGTCAGATTTGAAGCTTATAAATTGATACTAAATTTTATTATATAACTATGTCGAATAAAGGCGCGTATACATTGAGCGAACAAACACCGAACAGGCAACATTGTTTGTGTGTTTCTTCACTATTCGGAGTCTCGTCTACATCTAACGAACAGAAGGCAAATTTAAAAGAAGTTTTGCTCTTCACTGTTCGGGTCATTTTTCTGCATTGTTTTGTTTTCAGCTGCTTCTTGCGTTGTTCTTGGATATTGAAACAGAAAAAGAGAAGAAAATGCCGTTGGTGGATGACATCATATCTATAAAAGTCGAAATCGTCACAGAGGAACTGATTTGTTGGTTGATTTAGTCAATGAAGATTCAGGGCAGTTTCAAATTTTTTGCAGAATTTCTGTTACTGACTTCGACTTAGTAGTAAATAAAATAGGTCCTAAAGTTCCGTCAAAATAATCAATAATACAACTACACCTTCGGTCAGAACAGAGAATACCAACAGAATCGTTTTTACCTCGTCCACACCGAACAGCAAATCTCTTGGAGCGAACAAGTTCGAAGGCGAACTGAACGATTGAAATTGGTGACAAAAGACTATTTACCTGGAACTACAGAATTTCAAAATTACCAGCAACAGTAGAATTAATATTATTTTAAATTTTGTTTGTGCTTCAACTAAGAAAGTCGGTCCTATATTTTGTTAAAAATATTTATCGAATTTTCAACTTTCGTTAATAACAATATAGGGTGTGACATATGGGCATCCTATAAGGGTTCTATATTTTTATGACATTTACGGAACACTAGAAGACTAAGGTCCATATTCATGGTCCGTCCTTACCTGTAAGACCTTAGGTATAGGTTCATAAACAAGGAACATCTATGAAACAGAAATTACACTTTAAGTTTAA
Organism: Crioceris asparagi; assembly: GCA_958507055.1. Classification (NCBI taxonomy): domain Eukaryota; kingdom Metazoa; phylum Arthropoda; class Insecta; order Coleoptera; family Chrysomelidae; genus Crioceris; species Crioceris asparagi. Next base: position 12,832,838 of record OY293826.1, on the reverse strand, counting down.
TGTTTAAGTTCGACCTTGACATTAAGAGACAACTACTGAATTCATCCCTAAAAGTTTATCCTTGACATTAACTCTTCATTTGATGCATCATGCTCCGCCACTTTCAGATAATCAATCATAAACTTTTGATGAGTTGATACCAAATTCAAACAATAAGAATGTGATGACTTCATTTCAACAATGTCCCCAAATTCTAATTTATCAGACGAATGGAAGAGTCTAATATAATAGTCTCGTTAAAATATATTATCATAGTTTCCATGATTTTTCAAACAGAAACAAAATATAATATAAAAATAAGAAAAGCAAGTAATCTCATCAACCTGTCCAGTTACAAAAACGAAAAACCATCAAGTCAAATACATACACTACAACATAATAGTAATAAATTTGAATTCAAAAGATTAAAATCTTAATAATCCTTCACAGCACAAAGGATATATATATACCAGACTCTCTATAAAGGAAATGTCATTAGCAAATGGATACCGTGAACAACCCTCCTGAATCTTGTCGCAACAATGTTAGTTACAAGATTGGTATGAGATTCTTATAACCATCACAGAATTTCAATGAAGCTGAACGTGAAGGGATTTTGATGAAGCTTGGCTTGGCTTTAGCGATTTCACTTTTAGGTTAATGGATGTGTATGTAGTACCTACAACACTCTGCTATCAAAGCGGACATGCAAATACATACACATACTTAGTACATAGTTTAATCTTAAAATAGATCCGCAATGTAAACATATTAAATTCATATGATGTTGGAAGCAGAGATCTGGGAATACGAAAAAGATCTGTATTAAGTACAACCATCTCTTTATTCATACTAGCTGGAAATAAATAACTTTCTGATTGAGTTAATTTTATTATAATGTAATTTTACAATATTGAGTTTATAATTAGATCTTCAAACTAAACTCAACGACAAAAAAACCGGCACCTAATTTTTTAAAATAATTTCAAAATGACATAATTCTTTTTATTTTTGAATTTATTGCAATGATTTTTCACTGGACGATGATCTTGTCATTAAAATTACGCTGCAAATCGTTCTGATATAATTTTGTTTGCTTAAATGTTTATATACAGGGTAAGTCAAAATGATGTTCACAGCAGAGAACCTTATTTAAACATGATCTACGAGAAAGCTGGATGCATTTCTAGCATTTTGTATTTTGAATCATCTGGTTATTTATCTTGTTTCTTGTACGAGCTAGGTATTTTTAATTGAAACGCTGCAATTTTTCAATGTCAATAAAAATAATCAGCGTAAAATAATCAAGTTTGCTAGTGGTTACTCTATTAGATTATTTTGTCAGTGACATTGTCAATATTAAAATCGTAATTAAAATGGTGGTAACGCACTGCCGTACTTTTCGAATTGCGCGATCAACGGTACAATTTGTCAATATTGTGTGATACACCATGTTACTTTAATATTATGGACTTCTCATAGGTTCACCTATAATCTATAAGTAGAAAACTAATTTCTGTATTTTTTTGCATTTTAGGTTCAGTAGTTTCAGAGATAAGGGGGGAATTTTTGTCTATTTTCTTGAATAACTTGGAAACCATTTATTTTAAAATTACAAAAAAATACATATAAGATCTTCACAGTAAGACCTTCCATTTGATACGTCACACGATGCAGTTTTCATTTTTTTTAATTTTCCACCTTCCCCCCAAAATATCCCCCATATACAGATTTCATCTATTCATGTCACACCTCTGCGTTCGGATCACAGAAATTTATATCTGTACAAAATTTCAATTCAATGGACGGGTAGATTCGGAGATAATTGACTTTGAACGACGGACAGACTGACTCACGAGTGATCCTAGTAGTGTTCCGTTTTTTTTTCGGACGTACGGAACCCTAAAAACAAAAACCCGACTACTGAAAAATCACGCTCTAAAAAGTATGAAACAAGAAATTATTCTTTTACAACTTCAAAAGTACCAGCACCAACAGAATTTTATTTTGTATTTTTCAGTGTACCAACTAATACCGTCGGTCCATTTTTTGTGTAAAATATATTACAATTTAATAAAAATAATATGAATGCTTAATTCACATGGAAAATCTGATTTAAAGTTAGATTGACGGCTTTGCTATACAGAAAATTTTTGCAGCACATAAAATAATATTCCAGAATATTTGACTATGAAATGATTTAATTTCTGCATATAAAAATTTAATTTTCAATTATAGGTAAGTCACATCACCTGTGTATTTTTCTGTCTGTCACAAACACTCTCGAAATTATTTCGTATCAGCTATTAAGATTAACTTAAAGTTCTTTCACTGTTTGGAATGGAGAATTAATTTCAGTTTATAAATTGTTTTGTATTAATTTCTTCATAGTACTAGAAAAAAACACGTATTTCATTACGGAAAACTCATTGTACAAGAGTATTTTTAATGAAGTTTTGATTTAACTATGTTGAAACTTATTAAGTAAATAGGAAATGATTTTAGATATATTTAACTGTAATAGAACCATAGCCTTAATCAATGAAATATCGCATTTGGTGGTCTCTATAGAATACAGCATCAAATGGTGCGACCTTCAAAATAAATCATCTTAGAAAGCGAATACCAAATTTATGTATTGGAAAATGGCTTAGAGAATATCCCAGAATTTATCACTCTGAAATATTCTATATGTAGCATGATCCTCAAGGAATTTAAGGATCTACAAAATTGTAATTCAATATTTTCAGCAAAGAAAGGTATTTGTGAGTATGAACATTCCTTACGGACGAAAGAAAATTGTATGGGGTAAACCTTTATGCATAAAAAAATTTGGAATAGGGAAAAAAGAAGGGCTTATTATCAATTCAAAAGTTTTGAACATAGCCATGGTGATATTGCTGAATTAAATGAAATGGTTGATATGATATATTGAGTACGTATTTACGAAAACTATGACATTATTAGAGATGCATTTAAAAACACAAAATAAAATTTATTATACCAGTAATTATGAATTTGGGCAAGAGATAAAGTTTCAGTTATAAATAGATAAAGTCGATCTAGTTATAACAAGACATTTTAGTGGCATAAAAATCACCCAATAATTTCAATAAATGCGTAATATTGATGCATCCACCATATTAGCAAATTTACTGTTACTCGGAAAGTTTTGAAGAAATCTTTAATTTTTTTATTTTCATAGCTCTGTTAGTTTACCAGATTTCAGTTGCTGTATTTTCAAATCACGTTTAACAATTTTGATAACCAACGAAATACTAAAAAATAAATATATTATATTTATATATATATTTTACAAAAAACTGGATCGAATTTTATTAGTTACTTGGTACTGCTACTTTTGAAGCTGATGACAAAAATGTTCTATTTATCTACACATGAGTGCACAACTTCAAAATTATCATTACCAATAGAATTATTATTATTTTGTTTTTCAGTGCACTAACTTATTAGTTTTATTAAAGTCGGTCATATATGTAATTTCATGAAGTTTAGAAAAATATTTTTATTTTCTCTTCTAAAAACAAAGATCCGTGAAAAGCTTATTCCAACGCGAATAGAGTCCTTTGGAGTATTTTGTTCAATTCTAAGCCACAGGCGAAAAATATGGAATCCGCTTTGATGCAAACTCTCCGTCTAGAATATCCATTTTAACACGTATTCTCCTAGAATCTGCCCAATATTAGACATTTTCAAACCTGTATTCTTAGACATACAAGAAAAAAATATATAAATTTAATAAAGGTAACGAAGAGAAAAAAAGTTTTATAATTATATATATTTTCAACTAACATAATCATATGTTAGCAACACCATATAAGAAATATTTTTTATAAAAGTAAATGCGGTATTTTTTGTACATATTTCATATACGACCGAAAAGGGGAAAATTCTCTACAATGTTTTAAATACCATCAATACCGTTGTTATGGAACTAGGCAATTTCAAAGGTAACTTTAGATTATGGTATTCTTAAAGCAAACCGATGAATTTAGGAACTTTTGTGATGTGATTCAAATGTATTTGGAACATTTCCAGAAGAACTAACATAACGTTTCAGGGTGTTTCATTCAGAAAATGAGACTTTGTTTCATCTATGACTTTTGGAAAGCCTTGTATGATTAGTTTTGATTTAATGTTATAGATAATAAGAATATATAGGGTGTGTACTTAACATGCAGCAAAAATTTAAAGGGTGATTCTTTGAACTATTTTAAGAATATATTGTTCTTTGATGATTATTAAAAAAGATACAGGGTGAAAAAAATTGCGACAGCTACAACATGTTCTTATCAAAAAGCACATGGTAACTTGCTTAATCTACAATAAATGTTCAAAATAACTTTCACCAGCTTGGATAGAAGCATGCAGTTGGCTCATCAGTGATTGCCGAACTCATTCAAACACACGCGGTTCGTTTGTGATGGAGTTATATCCAGCAATTATCCGATTTCGCAAGTCGTCCAAAGTTTCTACTGGAGACGCGTAAACTAATGAGTTTAGATAACCCCACAAGAATTAAACTAGGGGGCTTAAGTCCGGCGATCGCGCAGGCCATGCGTCTTGTCCACCTCGACCAATCCAGTGATCTCCGCATTTGGCTATTAAATATTCACGAGCAACCAAATTAAAATGTGCTGGTGCACGGAATCGTAAAAGATAACTACTGTTTTTGTACTTGCTGGATGCCATACTGTTATTTACAATAATAATTTCAAGAAATATCGTAAATAGTAGGTACCCATAATTTTTTTTCGCCCTGTATCTTTGAAATAAAGCGGGTTTTCCACAATCATCAAAGAACAAAATATGATTACAACACCCTGTATAAAACTTCTGTATGTAACATTGTTTCCTAGAAATCCTAATTTCAATTTTATAATATGTCAAGTTAGCAACAACAACTGGGGAAATTAACATGTTGCCAAAGGCGTAAAAATTGTCATTGTAATATTTTTTTCACAATTACTTGTTGCTTGGTTGGTTTGGTATTATTCGCCATGAAAAAGCTTGTACATCCAAATTATTTTGTAGATAATATTCATGTAGACTCTTACCAATTTGACAGTAGCTCCTGCCCTCTTGAGAGCTTCAACAGCCACCGCATGGGGCACATTTACAACGGCAACATCATTCACCGCCATAATGGAATCATTGACCTGGAGGCGGCCGTCTGCGGCAGCAGCACCACCTCCTATCAACTTGGTGACGTAGATGGCGGTGTCATCTTCACCGCTACCGACGTGGTGCGGATTGTCAGTGCCACCTGCGATGCTGAATCCAAGGCCGGCACCGCCACCACGTTCCAGGATAATTTCCTCGTACTCCCACTCTCCATCTTCTCCATTCATCTGGAATATAAAAAAATATACATTAGGGAGAAGATATTTGCGAAAATCCTAAGTCCATTTATATTACATAAATGAAAGTTAAGCCTCAAAATTTATTTTCTGCCACAGAAAAAAAAGAAATATATATTGTATAATAATACCTAAGTATTAGATGATCAATCAAATATATTAGATTATAATTATTTTATCGGTAATGGTACTTTTCAAGTTGGTTCCGAAAGTCTTATTTCTATCCAGTTATAAGAAACTGGTACTTTTTTGCACAAATACTTTTTGTACAAAATAGTTATTTTTATATTAAGTGCGTAAAATTTAATAGCACATGAGAGTGTGAAAAATTCTCTGGAATGTGCCATAAAAAAACTTGACATTTCTGCATACATCTTCGGAAATTTATGTTGGAAGTAATTGTACAAACTTTACTATCAGTTATTATTCCAATAAATGAAATTTCATATTTATTTTGCGAATTATTTTGGCAGTGAAAAAAGTCTTTTTTCACGGTGAAAATAGACTTTTTTCACGGTGAGAATACTTTTTTCACGGTGAAAAAAGAAAACTTTTACGCATCAATAGAGATGCAGAAATAAATATGTACAATGATTTATAAGATTTTTCGAACATTACCTCTCTTTCAAGGGCTCCTCAGAAGTTTTTGAGAAAGGTTCATATCAAAGGTTTTCGGAAATGATCATCAATGTTGCCATATCATATCCATTATCATTTTTTTTTTCGGGTATTTTGGAAATATATACATATTCTTTTATTTTTTATGGGATGAAAGAAGAATCGCCAAAATCAGAGCATGTTTACTATTTAAATCACGTAAGTACCTATATATATTTTTTAGAAAGCTGCAAGGATCGATTGTATTAGTTGCTGCACTGCAAAACACAAAATAATAATAATTTCAATGGTGCTGGTAATTTTGGTGCCAACTTCAAAAGTACCAACATAAGAAAAAATAATATTATTTTGTATTTTTCAGTGCACCAACCAAGTCCTAGTATCCACAAAAAATATATATTTCAGATTTTTTAGTGTATCATTAGTCATCGAAAATTTTGACCGTGCAGGCAAATTCAGAGATTTCAATACATAATGTAGATATACTATTGCTATAACACGGAAACCAATAAATGTTTTGAAAAATGTCGAAATTAAATGTTGCGGGATACGGTCTCTTGTATTATTTTGCCATTTCAAATTTTTCAGAAAAATGCCCCCACCACCCACTTTGGGAGCATGAATATTCTATTAGGTAATTAATTGTTTAGAGTATAATAAGAAACTATCTGCGCATGTTAAAATTATTCTATTTTGAATTTGGATTCGATATTGTTTTCATGTCTACCGAATTCAGTACGATCTCAAAAATTGGCGAATCAACCAATTACTCAAAATCATGTGGAATATCTAAAATTAAATGTGTTCAATTCTAATTCAATTTGATCTCAGTTTTCATAAGAACATAGTAATACCAATCTTCTCCCATTTTGAAGTCGTTCAAAAATCATAAAGATTTTGAAGTTTATAAGATATGAAGCAGATATCAATTAAAACTTCTTACGATTTGTGCTATACAGGGTGTTTCCAAATAAGTGCAAAAGTTTTTAGGGGGTAAATCCTTGTCGAAAATTAAAGGGGCTTCTTCATGTAAATGTAAACAAAAGCTCTTAGACCTTTCCCTGAAAAGTTATACGCTTCGGAAATGCTGGAAATACCTGAAGAGATGAAGGAATGGCATTTTATGGGCATGTTCTACCAATAAAAAGGATACCTGTGAATATTTTGTCAAGTTTGTCAAGTCTTTTAAATGGGTGAAACATGCAACTCTTATTCGATTTTTTATTTTTTTGAAGAAATAAAATTTATCATTCAAAAATATATGTTGAAAGAGAAAAATTTATTGCAAAACTTTTTTAACTCTTTTGTTGTGTCTGTAAAAAATAGTTTCTTGATAAAAAAATAAAAAAAGGTAAATGGAATAGAAAAATCTTGTAGGTGGCTGTCCTGTTATGTTTGCACAAAATTTTTTTTTTCTCATTTTTGGAAGTGTGTAACTTTTCAGGAAAAGGTCTAAGAGCTTTCATTTATGAAAAAATCTGCATTCAACATGTCCTTTCCTTCAAAAACTTATCCCAAAGGGGGAGGAGGGGGGCATTTTTTTCTAAAATTTAAAAATTGAGACGACAAAATTAAAGAAAAAACCAAATCCGGCATTGTTTAAATCTGACATCTAAAGAAAATCACAGAGGTCTATTTAGGGTTGGTCCCAATGAAAAAAAATGACATTCACCATGTCCTTCCCCTCAAAAAAATCTCCCAAAGAGGGTGGTAACTTTTTTCTAAAATCGGAAATTTGCGACTATAAAATTAAAGAAAGAAACCATATCCGACAACGTTTAAACGGGACATTTGAAAAAATCATAGGTTTCCGAATTACAGCAGTGGTAAATTCTGGAATATGTGTGTTTCCGCTATGTGGTAGGTTCATTTTTTTTTCGAAATTTGACAATATGAAACGGCCAAATTAATGAAGAGTTTTTATGTAGCAACATTCAAAATTTAATGTTGAATGATTTTGATGACTAATGTTACACGCAAAAGTGAGAAATAAATATTTTGTTGAAAAAATTGGAACAACTTTATTAGTTGATGCAATGAAAATTACACCATTAATTTTATTGGTTCTAGTACTTTTGAAGTTGGGGGCAATCTAAATGAAACTGCACAACATTAAAATTACCAGAACCAATAGAATTTACATTAACTTCTATTTTTCAGTACACCAACTAATAAAGCCGGTCCAATTTGTTGTAAAAAAATATTTATCTATATTACATGGTATGAAAATTCCAATTTTGTCATAACTTTGTAAAAACATGAGCCGACACTACTCAAGTTAGAAATGTAAGATGTTGACATGAGAGCCAAACTATGAAGTTTACCAATTTTTTTCTGCCAAAGTTAGGGCTCCGATTTACAGAAGTTTGAGTAACGTCAAAAACAAATTTAATAGATTTCATGTTGCTTCGTTGATAAAAATCCAAATTGAATCAAAACTATAGGGTGGGTACTCAGCGGAAGAATTTGCGTGTAATATTTTAGAAGTTCAGAATTATTGAGCATTGCATCAGTGAATATGTCAGTCAAGATGAGCATTACAGCCAAATTAGAGCAGTAATGTAAAGTCATACTCAAAAACGAGATAATGTTACATTACACGCGAATGCTCGCAGTGAGTACATACTCACTTTCACTGTAAACATGATTTTTGATTGCATGAATCTACATCCCCACCAACTAAAGTTTCGCCGTATGTATTCTAATCCAAGATTGCAATGGGCCAGACTGACTTGGTTAACAGACCAATCTACTGTTCTTGATTATGAAGAAAATAAATTATGAGAAAAATCCTTACAAATTACAGATTGTATAAAGTGAATAACAGATAGCCCTAGGCCTGAAAATAAATTAAATGTGGAAGAATAATTGGTGCTTGCCACTTTCATAAATAAACAGATTATTACTAATTGCATTGAATTGATTAAAATTACTATAATATATAAATCTATCATTAAACAGTTCAATATTTAAAAACTTCATTTGCTTATCTATCTACATGTAGATGATTAAATGAAAATCTACTTCTATTACAAAACGAAGAGATGGACACATCGCCCTACATTTTAACGTTTTTTGAGGGGTTACCGATAATACTTTGTGTCTTCTTAACGTATTTCAACATTATTAACCAATAAAGTTCTCTACCTACGCTGTGTCTAATAGAAATAGGATATTTTCAAAAAGCCAAATTAGCTGAAAACCAAAAGAATGTGGAGAAGACTTTGAGCTGAATTTTCCATCAAATATTTCCACACCACTTTAAAAATGGACTTCTTTCTACTACTAAATTTTTCAGTTTTCAGGATAATCATTTTCAATTATGAAACTATCAATTCAGCCGAGGACTGCTTTCAAAGAAAGACTTGAAATAATCTGAGGGTCTAAAACATGCACGTTCAAGTTATTGCATGAAGTCATTTAATAATAATAAGACATCATTCGGAAATTACGCAGGCTTATGAGTACAAACAAAGATATATTAGAGATAATTTGTTCAAAGTGTTTACAGATCTCATTAAAATGTTCATCAACACTATGTATATAAAATAAAAAATAAATGAAATCTTGTTACTGAGAACTAAAAAAATGTCTATTGCTTTAAGGAAACATTTATAATCTTGAGTAACAACAGGGGGCCACACCAATGAAAAATCATAATATAATATTATTTAACGAGCAGTAATATAGGCAGATGAAATTTGCACCAAGAGCCGCAGGCGAGTGCTTTAACGCATCAAGTGAGCTATGACATGACCATTATCGCAAGTTGAATACTAAAATTTATCTATGACTATAACAATAAATACTAGGATGCAAGAAAGTACAGAAAAATAACTTTATTCATAAATCTTAATCAATAGTATCCATAAACAAAAAGTATAAACGAACATGATCGCCCGTTTAAGAGGGGCCTATACCTTATCACGAAACCTATGGGGGTTACAAAAAAATCCAAATACAAAAGTTGTTTCCACTTAAATGATCTTTATTTTTTCCAAATTTTTCTAATCGTCACTTCGTTACATACAGGGTGGTGAAACAAAGCTACATTTTTTTAAATGGAACACTCTATATTTTATGAAATTTTTAGATGGTCCTTTCAAAGAGAAATTCAACGATATACATGACTATGAGTCTGTAATGCACCGTTCCGAACTTATTAGCGATCATCTTCAGAATTCAGTGTACATTTAAACCATCATTGTTGGGCTCGTCATAAAAATTTTAAACTTTTATCCACGTATTATTTTTAAGAAAATAATGCTTTTTTCCGGCAATGATAAAATTTGAAATATTTTTTTAATATACGCATATTCGCAAAATGATACTTTTCTCAATTTTCTTAAATGGGACACCATGTATATTATTGGATTTTCGAATAGCCACTTGATTGGAAATTTTAAATATATAACATAGTACGAGTTTCTGACTTATTGTTTTGGCTTACTTGGCAAATAAAATTAAAAATTGAGGATACCTAAGATTTAAATTATTCAGATATGAAACTGGGAATTAGATCCTTATCAACTTGTTCAAAACCGTTTTAGGGCGTTGGTTCATAAACGCACATGTTTTGAAAAATATTATAAAGCGTATATGATCTTTAAAAAGTTATAAGATCTTGGACGTTTTCTTAGAATGAAATACCCCGAAAATTTTTACAACTTTGATGCTGCTAAAAATTCTAAACATATTTTATATAACGCACTTGTATTTATTTCTAACCGTTAATCAAAAGAATAAGAGAATATAAGTAAAAACATAAAAAAATGTTAGGTGCTCAAATTGAGGCCCATCAACCTCTTGACAGTAAGCCAAACGGTACTCAAATTCTCCGATAACCAATAATTCTTGGTGTTATATTCCGCGTCTCTTGTCGTATCTTCGCCCGCAAATCTTCCTCATCATGTTCTATACACTCTTCTCTTAAGGCAGCCCTATAGAAAGTAATCACAAGGATTTAAATCGGGAGATTGCGCTGCCCATTTCAAAGGACCTCTTCTTCCAATCAACTGTTCGCCAAAGTTGTCGTTTAAAAATTCACTCACGGCCTTGCATAATGTGCTGGAGCCCCTTCATGCTGAAACCACAACGATTTGTCTGGTAAAACTGGATCTAGATGATGAGTTATAACTGGGCTAATCTGAGAACTACCTCATCCGTTAAAAAATCTAAATAAATTTCATGTGTTAATGTAATCTGGAAAAAATATGCTCCAAGAACTTTGTCTTCCACTATTCCGAAACACAAATTAAGCTTTACTGCATATTGCATGTGGGTGTCTCTTATTAAGTGGAGATTTTCTGTTGCTCAATTGACGATTAACGTTTCCGTTTATAGAGAAGGTAGCTTCATCAGCAACAAACATTTTGGAGGCGAAAGCCTGGTTTTCGTTGCACTTTGCCATTATAGTTTTATACAACTCTAAACGGCAATCTCTAGCATCTTCGTTCAGTTCATGAATTATTTTAATTTTATAAGGGTGTCGTCTTTCCATTTAATAAATATCTGATCCACGGATAATTTCAAAATCTTCAGCCATTTATTGTTGGAGTGGGATGTCAAACAGCTAACGTTACTTGTTTCCCAAAACCTAGTTTCCTATTTTATTGACCGTAGACTGTGTGATTGGGTTTCTATCGGGATACTCATTAACTTATTATTGAACAAAGACAGATTAATTATAAAATTTAAAATTGACATTAATCATTCAAATCTAGACACTAAAATAAACAAGTAAATAAAACATTCTTCATGGTTCTACTTATAATCTCGTATAGTGTATATATATATGAGTAGAATTTCCAACAGAATCCAAAATTGTAAAAATGTACTTACAGGGTATTCCGTAATTCAGTTTTAAGGAAATGTCGATGATCTCATAACTTTTAAATGATTCACCCTGTATCTCTATATCAATAAAATAAAACAATAAGAAACAGAAACATTTTTTCCATCACAAATATTGAGAAAACCAATGGAATAAAAAAATAATCCAATAGAAGAATAACAGTAATACGACTTTTACTTTATAAAAAACGAATTACCTATATTTATTACATTCTCCAAATAAATCTATATAACAATACGATATTGAATTATCAAATTTAACACATTATATATGTACTTATATTATGTCGAAATTGAATCAAACACGTGCTAGTTCTCACAAATAGCCTTAAACATGAGTTATATAAATAAGAGATGAAAAACAATATAATTGGTTACAAGATTTTGTTATGTTATGATATACATGTAATGGGTAAACCAGCGTCACGAAACAAATTGAAGGAAATTGATTTCATACATTTGAAGCATTTTAAGATTTTACCAGGTTCGAATTTTAAGACGCATTGTTAAGTAAACTAGGTAGATAGAGTATATATAATATAATTAATCGTAAAAGTTTTGACTTAGTTGATCTGTTTATTAAATAGAGAACAGAAAAGGAAACATTTTTAGTAAAAAATATTTGTCAAAACAAGATTAAATATAAGTGCTCTAAAAATAAAAAAAAACTTCATATTAAAACGATCCTATCAGTTTATTACATTATTGAATTATTTACGAAAAAAATATCACCGCAGGAATAGCGGCGCTAGTGTTCCTGATTAAAATTTGAAGCTACTAGCGAAAAATATCAGTGTGATTAATTGGAAAAAAGGGATTTTGTCGGCTGTAGCGATAGTTCGTAATATGGAGGGTATAGGAGGAGTGTAATCTTAGTGTTGATAAAATGGGACCAATTTTACTGTACCTATAGGCGCTGCAGTATAGAATTTACTCAGTTAGGTAGGGGGTAGCGGGAAGATTTAAAATGTTGGTGTTAGAATGCTGATGCAAAGTGCTATCAATTGTATGTTGTTTTTATATACGTCCGAGAACTTTGCACCTAATCTAACCTAACCGTGCTCTGATTTTGATTATCGACAATGTTATTTCCTTTAAAAATGCCTTGCAAAGAGAGTAGATGTTTTTTTACGTGTTTGATAGAAATAAATTAGATTGCGAATCCAGTATATTCTTTTTTTTCAGCAGTATTTACAACTCAGAATCCTCTAAAATATTTGTGTGATATCGATAAATATATCGAGCAATCCAAAAAAAACTCATACCCCGTAGGCCTTTGAAAATAAGAACATGTCTTTGCTAAATACAGATAAGTGATAAGTGACGAGTGAGATTTCAATCAATTTAAATGCATTTTCAGATGATTCACGTAAATTCACGCTCCCCATTTCAAATGCCTACAGCGAATGATTTTTTTGGATCACTCAATCACTCGATATAATCTCTTATCACATAAATTTATAATCACTCCTCTCTCAATCAGAGAAACAAAAATGCATAAAACATACATAATATCCAGATAACACTAGAACATCTAATAAAAGTACCATAGACATATATAAAAACTTATCCAATTTGTTGTTTCTTCCTTTCGTTGTTCTAGTACACTATCACCAACACGCGCTATGCGGATCTTTTAGGAACCCTTGTCAGTCCACTATTTTGGTACCCTTTTTCTAGCACACTTGCCCATTGAAGATTGCAGTCCTCTTCTACAGTCCATAGTTCGTAAGATGCCCGCATATGTCGCATGTTAATTTAATTGTCTCAATACAATTTATATGACATAAAAGCTTGTCGCGAGATTAGTTGTGAAGTATACAGATCGAATCAGTACAGTGGGATCAGAGGTGGGATCATAAATCATAACCCGTACACAGATTAATAAATCATGTGAAACACACGTTGAGGAAAAGCATGTTCTGTGAGCGCTTGTGGGATTGAATGACAAGCATTTCCCCACCATCATTTGGATGAGCAGATACCCCAAGACCAGAACGAATTAATATTAATATTATAATTTATGCAGTAGTCCTTGGAATAGCTATAGCTTATAGAGGGTGAATTCGAAATACTAGCGAATATTGTAACATGTTGGTCTTCATGATTTCAGAATAAATCTATATAAAAGATTATCTAAATTCTCCATTATTGACAGAAAAATCATCGAAATATAACTAACAAATTCGTCTTAACTATTCTAAACATGTAAATTTCGCCATATAAGGGAAAATATTTACCGAAAGTTATATGTATATGGAATATTACGAAATTTGTAACATGATAGAGGTCGCATTTTTAAAGATATCAAGTTCAAAAAAAAATCAGTCATACATATTCGGTCGATTTCGTAAATGGGAATGATCGGACTATTAGGTTCAAAATGGCGATCGACCAACAGCTTATGTTTGAAATTTTTTCCTTAAAAGTGATAGAAAACATAATAAAAATTAAAAACCATCATGTTGAATCAAATAATTTAATTTAATTTAATATTTGCAAGTATTTAAAATTCACCCTGTATAGAGTCCTCCTTTTTAACTTTCCCATCGCAACCCGAAGCATATATGAAATTATAGTATTGTTATCAGCTCATATTTTCGGTTTCCGGCTATCAACAGATCTTCGCCTTCCAGAAAACCCTACCTCGGATGAAGGGATTTGAGATAAAATCTCTTCATCTCTTTTAGTATTGAAAAGATTTGCTATGAAGCCCTTCACTATCCTCCCAAGGTGCATGTCCGAAAGAAAGAACAAAAAAGGTCTGCACAAATTAAATTTTATTTACTTATTTATTTTTTTGGCTAAACGGTTCGTCTGACGGCATAATTAAATAACTGTAATCATTTTGGTTGGAGATGGCAATCTCAATAAAATTATTGGTCACAGAAGTCAATTAGACGCCTTCCATTTCCGGCATTACTCAAGAAAGCATAGCTACTGCTCTCACTTGAGAGTAATTCGCATGGCCCGCGGTCTTCAGCTTAGGGTTATCTATTGTCTCAATCACAACATATCCATTTTTTATGAAACAATGCAATTAGGTTTAAAGCAATAATTACAGACAGTAAAGAAATAAACTGTTTAAACTATTTGCGAGGCTATTTGGTATCTGTATTCCAAACATTGAATTGCAGTTTGGTACAACTCATTGGATTTTAATACTTACATAATAATTCTTTAACATTTACTTTCTTCTTATCCAATCTTAGAATAGAAATCGGCAAAATGCAAAAGTTTCTAGAAATAATACAAAGTTGCGGATCTTCGAGCACAAATTGACTATCGATAAGATAAGAGACGTGTTTCACTCCAATCTGCTACCAAAAAAATTAACAATAATTCAGAACTTTTGAAGAAAAAGCTGCCAAAGAGTGATTGGTGCATCATAGTTCTCAAAAGTACAACAAAATAAAACCTATGTTGTCTTGTTATTTATTATCATCAAAATCAATTACGAGTATAAATAGGTAAACATATCATATCATACCTAAAAGAGGACTCGAATGATGTCATAGCAAACTGAATGTCTTGCCTATTTTTAAATAGTTTTTATTACTTTCGGTTCTTGTATCAATGGACTTCGCATCGATTTCTCAGGCCCCATACGGTCTAGAGACTTGAAATTTCGAATTCGTACTTAGATCGCAGACATCTCGCCGCCTGTTAAGCTCCAAGTGTGATCCAATAATGGTAATTATAATTATCTCATTCAACCAAGATCATTATTTTTTCGACATGGAACGACATGTCGGACAATGGGATCCGTCACTGGAATTACGCACGAGCATGGAGCATATATATACGTCTCGTTTTCTGGTATATAGGTACTCTCTGGAAGATCGTCTATGGTTATGTCGCAATTGTAAGACGTCAGACGTTGTTAATTTAAAGTTTAATTTTGTGTTGTGGTAGAAAAACAGAAATTTGTTATGGAATTGCTGTTGCTGGCAAACACATATACATAAGTATAGTTAAAATCGAGAAAAGGATAGCAATAGTAGGTACTCATCGGTACGGTTTAAATCTTAAATGCCTAATAAAAACCATTTTAAATTTTTTGCAAAAATTTCACTTGTTTCGATTAACAATGTGCTACCCTCTGCACATTTTCTTTGATAATCTAACTTGGGTCCAGATGCCCTTGAACGACGTTTTGATCAAACGATTTTCTCGTTCACGTGAATTGTCAGATAAGAAAGTTTGCTAATTCTGTTTTTGGCATTCTTCATCCTAATATTAATGATTAAATAATATACTATCTGGATCAGTAAGGCAAATGTTTTCAAAAGTTCATCCTATACGGTTATTGATAATGTGCGTTAGGCAATCAGCTGTATATAAAATATGTATTTACTATTATTCTAAACTAAGTACATAAAAACGCTGTGACTAAAATATATCACTATCAAACGAAAGATTAATGTACTGACGGCACTACAACCTTGGACCTGGTTCTTTAAAATAGCATGTTAGAGTAGAAAATCTGTCTGCCTCACATCCATTTCACTTAATCTAGCTGTTATATCTCAGTATTCTATAATTTCTGTGATTAAAGTATTTATAAGTAAATCCAAACGGATCATTTAACAATAATACACGTACCGCCTTCTTTGGAGGTTTCATCCTCATATCAACTTCGCAACCCATTTAATCGATTACGTCAAACAAACAACAACACATAAGATAATCACTAAAACCAAAACCACAACACCTAGGAACAACACACAATGTCACAATAATAATAATAATTAATATAGCTTCACCGGAAACAATCCGACAAGCAACTGCTTATGAAATAGCAACCAAATAACAAATGAATATTATTTTAATATTAGCACCGACCCTATAAATGGACAATTAAGACAATTTTAATGTAAGAGCAACAAGGTTACTTAGACGAGAATCACGATATCTAGAATTTGGTATTTGGATAGATATGTAAGAAAATTTAAAAAAATATATAAAAAATAGCCAACGATCGTGTGGTGCGAAACACACGAGACTCCACGCAGACGTCGCACACTGTGAAAATGACTGAAAATCTAAAATCAAACGCTCTCTCAGTCGCGGGCTATATTTATTTTAATGATATTTCGCTACTTTATTATAATGCTCGGGTATAGAGCGCGCGATACACGTGTGACTGACTGTGTTGGTCAGGAAAAAAGTGGAACGTTTGCTGTTGTTGATAGTAGCAGTATGTATTTAATGTGTTCGATAACAATCTTCCCTTGTACAAATAATAATGTAGGGCGAACTCAGGAATATATTAATATAATTACTGTAATAATAAAAGCGCTTATGCGAAAAAGCTAATTTTGGCCCTTGAACAAACATTAGTTGAAATTACCATATGTGTTTGTGAAAGATCCATCGAAATTTATTGAAAAAAAAAAATCAAATTATTCAAATGTCTCTTGTAATTTTACTTCACATTCATGGTCATGATGGAAAAAAATTACAGATTTATAATGATATCTGATGTAACATTTGATTTTTTAAGTCTATGAAAAAATAGATGAACGCAAACTTTTCTTATACAATTAGTATTATTTCTTAGTTCGTATACTTCAATTCTTTCTTTCTATATCCTATTATAGTCATTTTCGTTTTTATTAAAAGTGAGACGTTTCTAAATATTCAGCAGACTGAAACAGTGTATTTCGAATGCTAAAAGGGTACAGTTTTATAAAAACTAGCCGGAGTAACAAAAAAGCACACATTCGAATTGTATACCTCCCCCGTTTGGGGTTCGTCGGTCAAAAATAACCTCATCGATAGATAAAGAACAATAATTACACCAAGTGGATGCGAGAGAAATCCCATAATAAAGGCAGCTGGTATACCCCAAGAACGATACTTGAGCTTCCTCTATTTTACTCGTCGACATATAAAAGACATTTTGATATTATCATCGAAAACACTGGTTGTGTTCAGATTAATAAGGCTTTTAATGAACAAAAGATATAATGCGTTTATAGAGAGAGAGAGAAATATTTTTGCGCTCAATAAAAGAATAATAGAAAATAGAATAGAATGTTTCAAAATACCTCATCCAAACCAAAAAAGTAGATCCTGCTCTGGACCCAGTCGACAGAGGAAGTCATTAAGAGTACATTCCTACAACCTTGGCATAAGATGTTATAAGTACTAGTATTTCTCTTCAAATAAAATAATTAAGCAATGTTAGGTTCTAAAACATAGGACCGTACATATAGGATAACAAAAAGCGTACTTATTTATTAGTTTTTCGAAAGCAAGGCAAATAGCAGTCTAAAAAGAGCTTAACTAACTGAAGTTGTAAGGTGCATTTAAAACGATGAAACCAATATAACATATCAAAAAAAGTATTTTTATTAGGCATTAGGTAAGTTTTTTAAGAAAAATATTCCAAAGAGTACCACTGCTTTTTATCACTTCACTTGAAACATACCGTACTAATCTTAGAATATTAACGTTATTCAGAGAACTTAAACATTTGTCAATCAGGCAAACGGACATACTCAAAGAATATTAGTTTCTGACGTTCGACATATTAGTTGACTTGACATAAGGAATCAACAGATCTGTCTGTATGCACATGTGAAGTTTCAGTGACCGAACAAATAACTGTTCTTGAGTTTCTATTGTTCCATGTCCCAATATAAATTTCTTATAATAGTCAATGTGTTCGATACTTGCAGTCATTCTGTATTCACTATACGCATTATTGTCATTTTGTATACTGACAAGTTTTTACTGATCAAACATTTTATCTCATACAAGTGATATTCGCAATATTTAGTTATCGAAAGTGACTTTACAAACACTGATGTTGAATTTGAAGGATGAGAATTTTGAGCTCTTATTGACACCAGGGTCGTCCCATGGGTATATAATTCAAAAAGCAATTGGCGAATTACTGGAGAAAATAGTACTTCACAAGACATCCAAGTTAAACGTCGAAACGCTTGGTGGTAGATTCAGGACTCAGGTGGAAGTTCTGAACCGAAGGAAAATTTGTAAGTAGTTCAATTTCTCGTTTAGCGAAAAAGAGTTTACAGAACAAAGGATTCTAGCTCAAAGATGTAAGTCGTGGAAGCCCAAAAATAGAATTATTGATTGGAGCAGATCTATATGCAGCCGTGCTAACCTACAGCAAACCACTGGAGTTTATTGGCCATTAAAACGGAGTTAGGATGGACAATGATTGGTGAGATTAAAATAATTCAACAAGAAGTATATATGCAATGCTTGACTGTCGAAGGTCTTACTAATTTGGAAAGACTTGTAATTCTGATGCAACGAATCAAGTAGAAGGAGTCTGATCTTCTAAAGACTGAAAATGTAGTTCTATTTGGTTCAGATACTAAGAAACGTCTTGAATGTCCAATGGGATTTATAGAAGAACTCGACAATCTGAAGGAGGAAAAGTTTTTGAACCTGTTGAATCGCCTTAAAAACTAGAATTGGAAGGAGAAGCGATGGTGCCAAAGGAGAAACTTTATTTTCCACAAAATAGGTGGGACTATGTTTGATACCTAATTATGATAAAAATCCTCCTGTATTAACTTGTATTTGTAAAACTGAAAGGTCATGTCATTGTTTTAATTAATATGAAAGAATATAAATAATAAATAAATTAGTTAATTGAAACATTTTACTTACGGGTTTTTCACCGGATGCCAATAATGGAGAGTGGGCCTGAAACAAAATATAACAGCTTTAAAATTCATCATTTCCATAAAAACAAAATCTAATGATTGGATTAGTAATAATTCTGTCGCAAAATTTACTACATATTATTTTCATTCAGTGGTGTATTTACATAATATGCAAACAAATATTTAATTGTATTTTGCGGTATGAAAATAAATTATTTAGAGAAATAATGAATGAACTAGCGCTCTTATATGCGGGAATAGGGTCAGATAGGTGTATAGAATGGAATTTTAATTATTAAATATTCTCGTTCTCTTTATGTTGTTTAGGATACAAAACTACATTGTATTAATATTAAACAAGATTATCCTGAATTAGTTTTATATTCAGTCCATTTCGCATGCTAATATAGAAAAGTAAATGATAATTTCAGATAATACATCCAGAACGGTGAAATATTTGTATCCATCAAAACAGCTTCGTAAAATAACAACATTATCTTCATTTCAAGTAGCGAGTTCCACCGATTGTAAAAATCTACAGCTCATACCGTGATAACTCATTTTTTTCAGCGTTTCAAACGTTCAATTTGTCAGAGATGCGCGTTTCGACATTTAGTAATAAAAATTGAAAATCTATTTCAGTTCTGATGGCAAGAAGATCATGTTTTTAAAATTTTATATATTCTAATTTTCTTTGTTACATATTTGAATGTGTAAACATAGATCTTTTGAACTATAAATGCATAGACCCTCTTTACGACGCAAATTGTTCCTATATAAATATTTTTTACAAAAAATTGTACCGACGTTATTAGTTGGTGCAATGAAAATTACAAAATAATATTAATTCCATTGGTGCAGTTACTTTTAAAGTTGTGCAGTTGCAGTTAGATTGATAACTTTTGGCACCAACTTCACAAGTACCAGCACTAATAGAATTAATATTATTTCGTATTTTTCAGTGCACCAACTAATAACGTCGGTGCAATTTTTTCTAAAAAATATTTATTTCACACTTTTGAGTGTAACATTAGTCACGAAAATCGTCGAACGTTAACAAATACCAAAAAAGATTATTATTTAGAGATCTCAAACCATCGCGGCAGAGATACGCGTATGCATTTAAAATTTAACCATATTACCACCGTTGTAACTCGAAAACCGTAACTCTAAGAAAAAAATGTTCATTATAAATATTACTGCAAATATTATTTATTGTCTTTCATGTGTCACCCAGATATTTTCGAAAATACACATATTTGAGATTATAATCTGAATGTAATTCAAAAACCGCAACTCTTTTGAAAAAAATGTTCAATGAAAATGTTCCCATATATCGTCGTATCTTTAATTCTGGCATCTCAAATTTTCGATTTTCGAGAAAATTTGCCCCGCCACCCCCTTCAGTGGCGGTTTTCAGAAGGAAGGAGATGTCGTATTTGAGTTTTTACGAATATGGGACCATTTCTCAAGTCTCCTCTTTCAAACGAATTAAAAATCATCAAAATCGGAGTACGTCTACTACATACTACAACGCACGCACAAACAAAAAAAACAACAGGCAGCAGACCTCTTTCGATCGGGGTTCGTCGGTCAAAAAGGCGAAATCGTACGACTCATTGTTGGTTCAATTTTCATATTACTCCCAGTCTAATAGAAGAAATGTATTAATTTGGTTTAAAGAGCAATGTAATTAAGTCATCAGCTAGGGATTCTTTAGTGACATTTTTTATTAACATTTCACCATCATTTCACACTGATTGCAGTATAGACAATGTATACAAACATTGGTTTGAAATAAATCAGTTTGAATAGTACAGTTTTACAGAGTTGTCACATTAATCCATTATTGACATAAACACACATGTCAAGGGTCAATCTCATGTTTGTAGGTTATAATTCGAACCTAATTATCACGTTACTTTTGTCAGTACCAAAACAATCGTAATACAAGTTCGTTTATTAATGTCAAAAATTTTAAACGTTAAATATGATAAATGATTATTATAACCTATCACATAGGTAATCAGTCCAATCAATGTCAATTTTACGATTTGCAATGTTGGAAATTTCAAGCATACCTGCCAGCCGGAATACAACTGATTACTTAAATTGACTATAATTAAAATATAAAAATTAACAAAGAGAAGGGGACATGTTGTTCCGTCCAAAACCAACAATCAACACAAGAAAGTTATAAGTCTCTTAAATGTGAAAATCAATATACCTACCTGACAAAATCATTGTGTCGTTTTTAATAAATTTACACCTAACTTCAAAAATTAAATATTCTTAGGGATAATATGAAAAGTGATAAAATTTGCAACAGTCAGACATATAAAGTTTAAATTTGATTTGATTTGTCAAGAAATATTATTTGAAGAACATCTTCTACCTACAAAGCTTTTCAATTCGTTTGAAGTGAAGAAATTAAGTTTACTAAAAGGAAACTTTATGGCACTCAACCTTTGGCAGGAAAATTCAAATTTTAACTTTGCGTAAATAACTGATTCTCTACAACCTTCATATCCAAGTCAAATCCAGTTTCAATCCAAAAATACTTGTGATATAGTTGTCAAATACAGGGTGAGCAGGGAAAAATGGACCAAACTACAGGAGTGTATTACTTAGGTATACACTTGAAAATTATGTAAAAAAAAACTTATATGTTCTTAATAGATTTTTATTTGTTTCCCAGTTACAGGGTAAAACAAAATTTTATATACTTACCTATTAACATTTTTTTGAATCATAGCGTTCTTTTAACAAACGGACCAAACCACACGAATGTAGGTATTATACTTACACATGAAAATAATGTAAAAAAACTCATACGTTCTTATCCGATTTTCATTTGTTTTCAAGTTGTATCGTATTTAAAAAAAAATGTATCTAGCATTATAATTGCACTTGCATCGCATAATTAAATAAAGTATACCATGCTTGAGACTCACAAACATTTGACAACTTTGTTGTTCTGATAATGTCTCAATGTGTTGTGACTTGTGACAGTGATTGAACGTTCATTTTCGAATTTGTATGATCAAAGTGTTACAAAATGCCAAACAGTTATTCACATTTAGAATATGCAAATATAATGTTTGTTTATGGTTTCTGTAATGGAAATGCTACAGCTGCTGTTGAAGAATATCGTCAACAGTTTTCACATCTAAGACATCCTAATAAGAACGTGTTTTTATCAAAGTTTTTAAAAAAATATGCGAGAATGGTAAGCCTGCTAGTGCTAAAATAACATCTGAACGAGCTACTCGACAATGTTTAGAAGAAGTATAGAAAATATCCTGGATTTAGTAGAAGATGCAATGACCAGTTCAAGAAGAATTGGTACCCAATTAGGCATCCCACAAAAAAGAGTTATAGGCACCAGCAACGTTCACGAGCAAAAATCCCCACGAAACAGTCGAAAGTAATTTTCAACATAAGTTTTTTGTGGTGTGGTATGTTCGACAATTATTTAATTTGCCCTTTCATTTTCACAGGAGACTAGTACTTCATTTTTCTACAAAACGAATTACAAGGACTACTAGAGAATGTTCCTGTAAACATGAGAATACAAATATGTACAATCAGCCCGATGGTACTCCTGCACATTTCGTTGGATTGGTCGAGGTGGTCCTATTAATTGGCCTACAAGATCCCCAGACCTTACACCTCCAGATTATTGTTTCTAGGGCTCGTTCAAAAATGAGGTGTATGATTAGAAAAAATATTATGTGAAAGTCTGTTTTACCCTGTAACTTGAAAACAAATAAAAATCGAATAAGAACATATGTGGTTTTTACATTATTTTCACGTGTATAATACATTATTACACTCCTGTAGTTTGGTCCATTCCTCCCGACTCACCCTGTATATGTATGAAATCTAATAAAGTGGAATCGACAGGTCGGCTATTTCAATCGCTGGTTCTAAATATAGCTACCGCGCGCATGTTTCAACAAACACTATCGGAAGTTCCGTGCTTCTATTGAATCTCTATCTCTCTCTCTAAATATAATATCTGACACATGAGGCTTCTCGTTCGGAAGAAAACTTTCAAAAGATAAATCTCTACGTCAACAATGAATTTATATATGGGAAGTAATCCTAGGATATATAATGCATGCCATCTCCAACATACAGTAATACTTTTTTTCTTTTTTCGTACTTCTGCCTCAAACGTTAGGATACCAGTTTCTAGGATAGAAGATTGATTCTATTTAACGCAATAGGTACTTGTTTGTATTCTAGAAAGTACAAAGTATTTATACCAAAATAGACGTAAGGTAACGATTTTGTTTCACATTCTTTCAAAAATAATTCTGAAGTGTGGTCAAACATAGTCAAACGATTTGCTGTATGACTGCAATTTTCTATTACCGAAGAAAACATTTTTTTTTAAGATTACTGTTTTTATTTTGGAAATCGAGGGTGTTCAAACGAAACTGATTAGTTGTCAAACATGGTCAATCAAGGGTCAAACGATTCTGTAATTTCTATTCGTTTTGTCAAACAATTCTTAGACATACAGTTTTTTCTATTCTTTAAAAGAGTTCTAACATAATCAAACGATTTGCTTTATGACTACAATTTTCAATTACGGATTTTTATTATTTTGGAAATGGAAGGTGGTCAAACGATTCTGTAATTTTCAATTGTTTTTTTTTTAATTTCCGGCGCCAATTTTGACGCTGCTGAATCTGTCAAATAATTCTTGAGCATAAAATTGTTTTCTATTCGTGTAAAAGAACCTGACTACAAAAAGTTTTTTCTTGAGAGTGGTCAAACGAAAATAATTGGTGGTCAAACATGGTCAAAAATGATGAAACTATTTGATTCTCATTCGTTTTCTTCAATTTTGAGGTGTCAACTTCACAGAGCTTCGTAGTCACAGCTAATTTGTTTTCCAGTGTAATGGTTTAATTTCGAAATAGAACAGGAACTAGAAAATGAAAGGAACACCTCAAATTTTACATAAACAAAATTGAAATGCGCATTTTTCTGACAATTTGAGATTGGTTTGAGCTGCTCCTCGAACTCCCATACCCACCCAAACTGTACCGGTCAGTACTGGATCGATTTTGGAACACATGCTAAAAATATAATTTCCTTAGTTAAGATTGAAACTTGGAATAACTCAACTATTCCTCACTTTTGTGGGACAAAATAATCGAAAATACAGATGATCCCAGGTAGCGGAATTAAGTTACATGAGCCAGATTTCTGGAGGTAGAGCTTAGCTATAAGTTATTAATAATACTAATTACTCATAGATTAGCACGACATAACCTCAACGTTTCATGTGACCATTTCAAAAGCACCAACTGTAACGGGTACATTCTTGCTCATGCATCACGGACTAGAAGTACAACATGATGGACAGATTGCCATGGTGTCAACGTTCAGAATAATTTCCAATCATAAAATGTTAAAAGTTTATATGTACAGCAATCTTGGCATCTATTTTACTTACTCAGTAAGACACATTTTTTTATTTGGATTTTTGCCAATAATTAGACTATGTATTTGATATTGATAATAGTAAGATAATTATACGCTAATATTCGATTTTTAATCACATCAACTATTCAAACTTGGCAAACAAGAATATGCAAAAAGCTCAACATTAAATCGTCTATAAATTATTATTATTGTACTCTGCCTCACTCTGAGAATAGAATGGTAGGACAACAGATGACTGCCGCAGTGCTGTCCCAAACTAACTCGGAATATCGACCAATAAATTAGCAGAGACTACAACTAAATATTATTTTGTTAGATCGATAGAAAGTTTTTTATTACCAAGAGACATGCAAGGAAAATTATAACAATAAAGATAGTTTAATTTTATTAGTTGAGGTAACATCAAACAGATAACTATTTTATACAAAAAAAATTATTAGTTGCTGCACTTAAAAATATAAAATTATATTAATTCTACTGGTTCTGGCACTTTTGAAAATGTTCAGTTATAGATAGATAGATGGAAGACTTTTAGAAACAACTAGAATTAACCTTATTTTAAAAATTTCAGTGCATCAACTAATAAAGCGGGGGGGTTATCATGTAACTAGCAACAGCAATGCGACCGCGACTATTGCACAATAGTCGCTGTCAAAACGTCGATTTTGTACAGTGTTGCCGCTCATTCATTGTAGAGCCTAAATTGATGCTCGAATAAAATTATCGAAGCGAAATTGATTGCATGTATTTGTGAATAATTCAGGATTTTTTTAACATGTTTTTTATAACATAGCTATTTTCACTTATTTTTCCAATATTTAATAGAGAAGGTCTAATGGACTACATTTATTTTTCTCTATCCTTTACCGTTATGGCACAAATAGCTTCAAAGGGGCTAAAATGTCGATTTTCAATTGTCTATAGCTCCTAAATGAACAATTGAAAATTGACAAGTGATACACCATTGTACTCGTTATTTTATAAGGAATTCAGAAATGTGAAAATATATAGGGTGATTCATTAAGAAAACGCAACTTTGTACTGTTCTGGTTTTTTGGGACACCCTGTATAGTCCCAACAAATTTCAAAATGTGGGGCTTCCATTACAACTCTTATATTGACATCATTTTAAAATAATTGAAAATAGAGAAGTTATTCTACTTTGACGCACTGATTGGACACCCTGTATAAATAGTGTATTTAAATAGACTATAGTATATTAGTGTATAAATATTTTTTACAAAAAATTGGACCGACTTTATTAGTTGGTGCACTGAAAAGTATAAAATAATATTAATTCTATTGGTGCTGTTACTTTTGAAGTTGTGCAGTTGCATGTAGATTGGTAACTTTTGGCACCAACTTCACAAGTACCAGCCCCAATAGAATTAATATTATTTTATACTTTTCAGTGCACCAACTAATAAAGTCGGTCCAATTTTTTGTAAAAAATATTTATTTCACACTTTTGAGTGTAACATTAGTCACGAAAATCGTTGAACGTTCGATAATACCAATGAAGATAGTACTTATTCTATTACCCACGTATATTCCTTGCTTGTAGTTGTTATTATTGAGATCTCAGTACATCGCTGCGGAAATACGCTTGAATATTTTAGTTGTTACCATTTTAACACCGATTTTACTCGAAAACCGTAACTCTAAGGGGAAAATGTTCAGTATAAATGTTGCTACAAATAATTATGTCTTTCATGTACTGCAAACAGATTTTCAATTTTCGACAGAAATCGCCCTCTCCACATAGCGAAAATAGGTATATTTGAGAGTTTAAAATGTCTCTATGTCGAAAACCGTTACTCCTTTGAAAAAATGTTCCATTTAAACGTTTCCGGATATTGTCCTATCTTTAATTATATCAACGCAGATTTTCAATTTTCGACAAAATTTGCCCCCTCCACCCCCTTCGGGGGCGGTTTTCGTAGGGAACGAGATGTCGGATTCCCGTTTTTATGAATATGGGACCATTTCTCAAGCCTCCTCTTTCAAATGAATCAAAAATCATCAAAATCGGAGTACGTTTACTATATGAAACGCGCGCACAAACCAAAAAAAAAAAAAAAAAAAAAAAAAAAAAGCACACAATCGAATTGTATACCTCCTCCTTTTGGGAAGTCGGTCAAAAAATAGATAAACTCAAAATTCCCAGCCATTTTTACAGTATAATATAAGTAACAAATGAAAGAAAATTGCAAAGACAACATAATGAATTTGGAAACAAGTGTCCTCAGCCTTTTTACAAATTACCTACTTTTTCTAATTAATAATAGTTAATGTCAATCATCAAGGGCAGATACAATTATTTAGGTTTTTCCACATTAAATTACTGGAGTGATAGATTTACGATTTAAATTTTCACAATAGTATGGCCACAATCTTCTAATAGTCATATGGCGGTTTGAAGGAGGATTGCTTCCCAAATGTGAGATGTCAGTTGCGTACCTGCACTTCGAGTTTCAGAATGGCACAACATCAATAAATTTATGACCAAATAAGACACCATTTATATAGGTAGTTGAGACGTGGAGCGTTTGCTGATGTATCGGGATTCCAAATGGAAATAATTTAGAATATTTATATTAATTCGGAAGTAGGGATTCTGAATCATACATTAAAGAAAATAATGATTTCAAACTCACAGCATTTACAGAAACTAACAATGTAAATTCAATTTTGAGCAATGTTTACATTACGGCATATTTTGAAACTCGTCTCGTACACAGGATGAAATCCAATACAAAATGTCCAGCTAATCCGTCCAGCCAAGCGCACCGAACAAATATTTGCGTTTAATAGAAAATGCATCGAATCCAAATTCAATATAGAACAAACATGTCTCCTTCCCCATGAGTAAAGCCTTTTACCCTCAATATTTCCAAGCAGCTGATGCACGATTCTCAACAACGACAAAAAACACCACAAGCTCAATACTTGCCAGACTACTTTGATATGTAGGTACACGGTCAGAAGAGAGACGACTCTCTTGGTATGGAATTGGCAAATTTGTTTTCGATGTAAATAAATTTGTTTGTGTGCCATGGACCGTACCAAAAATGAGAAAAAAGTTCCAAGTCGAAGAAGGAGGCTTATCCGAATTCACAAACGGCAGCCATGTCATGACCCATACCGGCGGATGGCAAATCTAGAATCTAGGATAGAATAGAAAACGAATTGTCCAATCGAGTTTGTTCATATATATAAATTGGCATGTCAGCATTAGATTCGCCTCTCATTTCTTTTGCTCTCTAACAGATTCGGCTTTCGGGGAGATCGATGCGACCCTACCGACAATCTTGGTTGAGAGCACCAAAATTAATGTACTTTGACCAACTGCAGAACATCTTTGATTAAACAGGAGGAATGAACGAACATGATAGAAATTATATTTAAAATTATGAATCAATAGCACTAATTAGGGTAGATTTTGGAAAAGGGGAAATAGAGGCAGGTTTGTTAAAATCTGTAGGTTTGCATGAACATGATGTTCGTGTTAAAATCTGCAGGTTTCAACGAACAGGATAGTTGAGAGATTCACAAGCAATCAAAATGGAATAATCAAATCACACAAGAGCAAACATGTCCAATTTTAAATTTCAGAACAAAATTACCTCGCCAGGACATGTGAATAAAAGTCATTTCGTATCAACATAAACGTGAAGTTGCACAAATCCGGATTTTGAATATATAGCCCAGGCAATAGGGCGTTTGAAATGAAATATTCACCAGGAAAACAATGCAGGAGAAAGGAAACTTCGCATTTTATAAGGCTAGTAAAGTATCTATATGGAGTGTAAAGTTTAGGTTTTGTTAACGTTTTAGACTCTAAATGACTTCGATATCGGATGTCAAGCAAATTTCATGACATTAAAAGAGCTTTGGGTAACCGCAAGTAGCGCAATGACTGCACTTCAGATATATTTTACTAGCCTACATACATCGTGGAATGCTTTCTGAGTAATAGGAGGCATTATGTAGAACTAAGGTACGACAGCTAAAAAAAGAAAACGATCCCATAAATCGGACACAAGAGAATCAGACACTAGTGTGCCGCAATGCTCAATTCTGCGACCCATAATTTTCACTCTATATATTCATGGATTATTGCCTTCGATACCCCATTTTCCGCTGTATTCTAATGACGTTTGTGGAGTTTTGTCCGATATCAATGATGTCCTCTTAAAAAAAATGCTGTGTTTGGGTTACAATCTTGCAGTCCTGGTTTGCACAAAACAGTCTGTATTTTAATGCCTGAAATACACGATCCGATTCCATAGAAGACAAAAAACGTGTAATAGTTTTCGATATTATTACTAATGATAGTTCTAAAATTGAGTCAAATCAATGTGGGTTTTTTGACCTCTGAAACACACATTTTACAAAACTTATAGGAGAGTTAAGGTCTTGATATAGCATATTTATTCTCCAATATAAAAGATGTACCTACTGAATACCAGGCAATTATTGTCTCTGTACTAAGCTCAAGTAGATTCCAGGTTAAGATATGGTATATGTATCTGGGGAAACTCTACCATAGCCAGACATTTTCTTAGCACAAAAGAATTGTATTAGATGTACCTATTTCTTATCTTCAAGAGTTACTTCATTTCGAGACTATTTTAAACAAAATAAATAAAATTTTATATGTGTATGTTTTTAAAGACAAAAACACGTTTTTATTTGTGAATCAATGTACAAGAGACAAAGACCTCTGGTAGAAGAAAAGTATTTTTAGACTCCATAAGATGTTTAGGAATTAAGTTATTCAATCAATTGCCAAATGAAATAAAAGAGTGTAATAGTTTGAACCTATTTAAATGCAAATTAATGTCCTTTTTTATAGACAAATGTTTATATAAACTAAATGACTATATATGTAATTTTGTTTAGTTTTTTCCAAGTTAGTTATATACTACTTGACTATTTCTATAAGCCTTGTGTCTGTCTCTTTTTACAGAAAAAAAAGTAGAGTATTTAAAAACCACATGAATATCCTACATGGAACTGAAATTTGCGAGGAAATTTGTTTTATTATTATTTAGGATTCCGTACCCTAACCAAAATGGTAAAAACACTACGTCCGTCCGTCTGTATGTGCCCTGTATCTCATGAACCGTAATAGGTGGATAATTTAAGTTTTCATAGACAGTACATATAGTGCTGATTCTTTTAGAATGCTACGGAACCCTTGCACTGCAGTTGCAGATAGATTGATAACTTTTGGCACCAACTTAACAAGTACCAGCCCCAATAGAATTAATATTATTTTATACTTTTCTGTGCACTAACTGATAACGTCGGTCCAATTTTTTGTAAGAAATATTTATCTCACACTTTTGAGTGTAACATTAGTCACAAAAATCGTTGAACGTTCACTAATACCAACGAAGATAGTACTTATCCTATTACCCACGTATATTCCTTGCTTGTAGTTGTTATTACTGAGATCTCAAAACATCGCTGCGGAAATACGCTTAAGCATTTTAGTTGTTACCATTTTAACACCGATTTAACTTGAAAACCGTAATTCTATGTTCATTATAAATGTTGCTACAAATAATTATGTCTTTCATGTACTACAAACAGATTTTCAATATTCGACAGAAATCGCGCTCTCCACGTAGCAAAAATAGGTATATTTGAGAAATTAACATGCCACCATCTCGAAAACCGTGACTCTTTTGAAAAAAATTTCAATTTAAATTATACCACCGCAGATTTTCAATTTTCGAGAAAATATGCCCTCCACCCCCTTCGGGGGGCCTCCTCTTACAAATGAATCAAAAATCATCAAAATCGGACTACGATTACTATATAAAAGGCGCGCACAAACAAACAAAAAAAAAATCTGGTGAGTCCACTCACACGACTTTCCTACCGCTCGCAGGCAAATTCCAGTGTATGAAAAATTTTACACTATTACAATACTCTCCTTACATAGCGACGATAATAGCGGTAGTAAAGTAAAAATCCTCTGGTCAAATCGTGCTACCACTCATTTTTTTCAGCATGTCAAGACAAATCTGAAGAAACATGTGGAAAATATGGAATTTTATTCAAGCATAACTTTTTTTTGGCCTTTTTTCAGAGATGGCGCTATATGTGGGAGGTAAAGGGTTCTCAAAAGAATACTTTAAGCAAGTTTAATCAAAATCCTTTGAGCCGTTTTTGCTCTATAATCTTGAGCAAATCACGTTTTTTGGATATAGCTCAACACCCAGTGTACACAGGATCGTCATTCAGTGCCACCGGCGAGTGATATTGCTACCAAACAAAATAAAAAAGAAAGCAACAAAATTCACCGATCCGTTCCCAAGATAATGCTGTCACAGACAGACAGGCAGACAGACAGACCAATGGCTGAAAATATGTTTTTTAGACTTGGATATCTCTGAAACGTCAACGAAAATTTCACACGATTACTATACTTTCCTTATACAGCTATTATAGTAGCGTAGGAAAGTAAAAAAGAAGCAGACAGTCGAATTGTATACCTCCTCCGTTCGCGGTTCGTCGGTCAAAAATCTGACAAACCCTTATATTCCATTTCAGATCTGGAAAAGCTCTGAAATATTTTCCTAGTAAATTGAAACAAAAAATTTAAATCGATGACAATTTCAAGCAAAGAGCTTTAGCGGTAGAAGAATAAAACAAATCAAATTTTACAAGAAAATCGAGCACTTCCCTTAATAGTAAAACGGAACTTATGTTGAATATTTCACGAAGTATAAAGTACATAAACGTATATCTGCAATCACTATTGGAATTTGGAATGTATGTAAAATATAGCAAATTTAACACCCATATATAAAATACATTCGAAATGCATCAGACGGAACGGAATCCATTAGACTAGAGACTCTAGCCTATATATATATATATGTACGTACCTATATACCCTATATGGTGTTGGTCATAGATATAAGGATTACGAAAGTAGGTAATTCATGCTTGTAGATAGTTTTAGAAGTACTTATATTATGTAGAAGTATGTTACCACGGCGACTTTCCCAGATTCATGTTCTATCTTAGAAATTTTAAGGAGAATGCTCCAGTGGTGACTCATTGCTGAAAATTATAGTAGTAACAAACTCAAACAATATCTTTGTAGTAAGCATAAACAACATTTCTATTTTTACTTTATTAAGTCTTCAAAGGTCTTATGTTTTATATAGAAATTTTCTCTGGCGAGAAATGAACTGATAGATATATTTACTTTTTTTAATCATAATCCATTCCTGTACACTCAACCTTTTAATCAAAAAGATAGTAAAAACAGCAAATTTTGGGCCTAGCTTTAACAAATCCTGTTTATTCGTATTTAAGAATTTGTTTTATGCTACGGAGGGTCTTCCAAATTATTGATTATACCGTTCATAAATACAAAAATTGTGAAAAGAGTGAATACAACAATTATTTAAAGTGAATTGATATAATTTGTTCTTTTATCTAAACAAAGTTTTACAACTGTACTGTAAAATAATATATGTAGGTATATTTGTTCTGTTGATACTATAATATTTTTTATGAAAAATTGGACCGACGTTATTAGTTGGTGCACTGAAAAGCATGAAATAATATTAATTCTATTGGTGCTGTTACTTATGAAGTTGTGCAGTTGAAATTAGATTGATAACTTTTGGCACCAACATCACCAGCACCAGCACCAATAGAATTAATATTATTTTATACTTTTCAGTGCACCAACTAATAAAGTCGGTCCAATTTTTTGTAAAAAATATTTATTTCACACTTTTGAGTGTCAAATTAGTCACGAAAATCGTTGAACGTTCACTAATACCTTAGATAGACTTTGCTAATACCAATGAAGATAGTACTTATCGTATTACCCACGTATTTTATTTGCTTGTAGTTGTTATTATTGTGATCTCGAAACATCGCTGCGGAAATGCAGTTAAGTATTTTAAATGTTACCATTTTAATACCGATTTAACTCGAAAACCGAAAAATGTTCTTTATAAATGTTGCTACAAATAATTATGTCTTTCATGTAGTATCAACCGATTTTCAATTTTCGAAAGAAATCGCCCTCTTCACATATCAAAATTACCTATATTTGAGAATTTAACATTCCTAAATCTCGAAAACCGTAACTCTTTTGAAAAAATGTTCAATTTTAACGTTTCCGGATATTATCCGATCTTTAATTATACCAGCGCAGATTTTAGATTTTCGAAAAAAAATTGACCCCTCCACCTCCTCCGTTCGGGGTTCGTCGGTCAATAAAAACTTAGAAATATCGCGTGAATCAATAATATATGTAATTAAAGACAACATATAGGTACTTAAGTGTCCCAGGTAAGAATGGGACAGTATTTTGATTTCGAAAACGAAACTATATGGAGTCGGTTGAATAGGGGAAAAGTTGAACAATTTGATGGTCGTTTATATTGCGTTTTGGTAATAAAAAAAACCCTTTACATTTTTTTGGTCATGAAAATTGCTTTCTTGTACATACTGCGTTTTTGTACCAAAAACCCACTTGCTTTTTCGACTGCGAATCCAATCGGAGGAGATATACAATTCGACTGTCGGCTTTTTTTATTTGTGAGCGCGCTGTATATGTTTCCCTCCAAAAAAGGGCAATTTCTCTGGAAAATTGAAAATCTGAAACGGCAGAATTAATGATAAGAAATATCCGGAAACGTTTGACTTGATTTTTTTAAAAAAGAGTTACGGCTTTCGAGTTATAGCAATGTTAAACTCTAAAATATGTATATTTCTGCTATGTGGAGGGGGTAATTTCTTTCGAAAATGAAAATCTGAGACGGCCAAATTATAGATCAGATTATTTGTAGCAAAATTTAAATTGAAAATTTTTCCCTTAGAGTTACGGTTAGTTAGTTACAGTTGGCTAGCTTTTCAAGTTAAAAAAAATCCCGATGGCCTGTAGTCAGCGGAAAGGTAAATTTTTCAAAATTCACTGAATTGAAATTTGAACAACCTTTTCATTGGTATACCTTCATGTTATTACATAAAATTGGTTACGGTTTCGGTTAGAGGTTTTGTTTTGGCTGTTGAATATAAAGCAGACAGGGTTCGAGTTCGACTTCAAGGCAGAATTTTTTTTTCGCCTATTTCTTTTCAATAAATATACTATATATTTTTTTAATCAGGGTCTATATTAAGATCTCCAGAAAATGTACAATTACAGCAAATTTATATTGAGTGTTCATGTTTTATCAATATTTGTTATTTTTCTTTATTTTTATTTTTTTTACCTGTGTATTTTATGAAAAATTGCTTGGAACAAAAGTTGTATGTACTGATTATATCTATAACCTAAAATTATTTTTGATGATATTTACACTACGGCTCTTTTTTGATATTTTTTTAAATGTTTGAATAGTCGCCATTTTGAAACTACTACCCGATATTGCCCAATAACGAACTCGACCGAGATATTTGAGAGATTGATTTTTGTAGCAAATATATATATATATATATATATATATATATATATATATATATATATATATATATATATATATATAATTTTAATTTTAGTAATTCACTTTGGTTATATATATATATAAACTTTTGAACCAAATGTTTTTTTGGACTATCTTATAGACATATAAAAACATGCCGTTGAAATTTTTTCGAAATTCAAAAGTGTGAACGATCGCAATAGGTACATTTCTATAAGAAATTTACCTAAAAGTTGTTATTTGAGCAATGCTTGATTGTAACTTTTTTACTACCTATGGCAACCCTAATTAACAAAAATGCTGAAGAAAATTATGTCTTTAAAGTTAGCACTGCCATTGTCGAATTTCGATTCAGCGAGAAGTGGATTAATTGTCGCTTATTTGTCGTAAATTTGTTATGGAAACTAAAAATTTGTCGCACTTTTAGTTTTCTTTTTTTTGTGTGGTAATGACAAATTAATGCAATACATATGCAAAAATGTGGGTCGATTGGATTAATTTGAAGGAGTGGCACTACTAAGTTGACCATCAACTTAGCAGTACCACGATGAAAATTATAAAAAAAATATAAATAATTATTCTAGAGATTTGATTCTTTCACGACAATTTTACGACAAATTAATGTAATACATAACCAGAAATTAGGCTCGATTTGATCAATTTGAAGGGGTAGTACTGCTAACTTGATCGTCAAGTTAGCAGTACTAGTGCTTAACTTAAAAACTATTAGCGCGACAAAATTGAATTTTTAACGACAAATTTACGACAAAAAAGCGATAATTAATGAATTTAACGTTTAATTGAAAATAAAATTCGGTACTGCTAACTTGATGGACGTTTTGAAGACGCCAATAATGAATCGATTAAAACTGTACTACTATTCAAACTGATAAATTACAAAACAAACTTTGTACAGTTACAATGTCAAATGATGTTGGAAGGTCAATAGTCCCTAGCTGATTAGGTAATCACATTGCTCAATAAAATGGTAAAGAATCAAAAAATAAGATCTCACAAAAATTTCATGGATGAACTTCATAGATATTTATCATTTATCATTAACCGTGAATCACCTTGTATATTAGAAACAGTTTCTGATTAATATCAAATTAACGAACAACACCGTAATTGGCATTACAGAACCAACGAATACCTAGGTACCTACCCTTTAGTAAGTTAGTGGAATGCAACAACGCAACGCTTTATTAGGAAGATAGTTATCCACTTGAAAATTTCTCCTGTCAAGAGAAATTCACCTTTAGCTTATATAAAGATTTATGAAATTGAAGCAAGCATTCCACGGATTGCAATTTAATCACCTCATTTGCAATAACCTTTACACCTTTATAAGCATATACCTGTTTTGACTTACAGCAAAGCTAACGAGATCAGACCGATATACGAGTATTAAAGCCCAGAGCGTTGCATTTAGAATATCTCCATTTCCATAGAAGGGACATAAATACTTAGGTGTGATGTCCAGTTGGTAAAAGTTGTTCAAATCACGAACTGATAAAGATTAAGTTACTTTCAAGAGTAATAACACATGTTCAACGCTGCCAAAACCATCAAGTTCCGATGGATAGAACGCTAAATGTTGAACGTTATGCGGAAAAGCAGTTTTAAAAGATAGCGACAAAATATAAGATTTCTCTAAATTTGTTGCAGACTTGACGGAGTCATTTTCAGAGGATTCTAAATGCCTTATCTATATAATAATTAATACATGAAGAGCGGTCACAGAGGAGTATGAGATTTGGCATAGTTGAAGTTTATATGGCGAAGGAGAGCACCAACCTAACATTAATTAAATGTATGTGTTAGAAATACATTAAATTAAATAAAGTAAATTTACGTTGACAAGCCGTTCATTATTATACAGTACGGCCGTAAAGTAAGGAATAAATTCAATAAATTACTCTTCTAAGCAATTTTGTTTAAAATCCCCGGACACGTCGATCCGTGCACATTTTATGCCATAATAATGGTCAACAATCACGTATTAATATTTATATTGATGTCTACAGTGAGTATGCTTCATAATTGAAGCAAGGCCGTTTTTTTGGGGGGGACGTTTTTAAAATATATCTATTGCACCAAAGGTTTTTTTACACAAAAAACTTTAAAATAATGAACGTAGTAATTTATATCCCATCCCATCTAAATTATACACAATACAAGCGAAGCTATGTTCACCTTAACAGTAATAATTAGAAATCACCAGTTGTTATCTTTGAGGGAGTTCTCAAAGTCTTCCATTACTTGTTGTGAGATCGATTCTCGGCGAAACTCATTATCTCAATTTCTTTGGAAACTCGATGTGATGGTTCTTTCTCTTACTTACTTGCATCAGCAATGTTTAATTCCATCCCCTATTCCTATAATATCGCTGTTATTAAAGAGCGATAATATCTTGAGGCAGCTTGCAATAGGAAATGAGATAAGAAGAACGCCCATACAAAACTGAAAGCTATTTCACTTTTTCATTCGAGTTTTCATTTATATGATATATATAAAGATTTTTGTGTAGATTCTTGAGCTTGAAGAAAATATAATATATAACTATATATGTCGGAGATTTATTAGAGGATGTAGAGATATTGATTTATCGTGACGGATGTTTTGATGGTATTCGGGCATATTGAATTTTGTAATACAAATAAATATCACGTGTCACAGCATGACTCAATAATAACTTGATGTTTAAAATCAGAAGAATTTTGTTCGCTAGCATTAAAGAAGGTCACAATAATATCATGGTGATATAAGAAATGGGAACAACAATCATGTTACTCATATAGCTTTTGGGTAAAAATGCATTTTTGTCGCTGATTTCAAGAACTTTGAAGGTAGCGCAGAATTTTTGACCAAGTCAACAATGAACAGGTTTTGTTTTGTCCAACGTAGTTTCTATCAGGGATTGTCGATTTCGGGTCTGATTTCCCCTTCTTCGGGCCTTATAAAGAAAAGAAAATTGAATTGCTGCAAGCAAGAGATCCTTGTCAATTGTTTTATGTATTTTACTTATACAAAAAATTGTAATCTAATACTCATTCAATTTCATGTTTGTCATTATTTTAGTTTAATTTTAATTTGTATGATTTCAATTTTATTTTCTTTATAAGGCCCGAAGACATTAAAAAACCTGATCAAATCGAAAATTATTGAATCTCCCTAATGTCAACAAGGAAGAGGTATACAATTTGATTGTATGTTTGCTTTTTATGTATGTTGACACGTTTTAATTGGAGAAAAGATAACTCCAGTAGCCTTTGGGAATTTTTTTAGAATCGTTCCCGAGTTATAGCCCTATCCCGTTTTTTTGGCGATATTTAAAATCATAACCAACTTCAGTTTTTACTATTTGGTAAAAAAACTAGAAAAAAAATTGGAAGATCTCTTATAGTTTAGATCAGAAAATGTATTTAACACGATAGAATACAATTAATTTAATACATTATCGCTCCTTTTATTCTCAATTTAGAAAATTAAGCAAATATTTCTTTAATTTTGTAAAAACAATTTGAAAAACACAAATAATCGAAGAACTGTTAGGAATAACATATAACATGTTGATATCTTCAGATTGGTAAATTGAGGTAGAATGTGAAAACAAACTAATATACAGGGTGTTTGATACAAAAAATCGCATAAACTTAAATCAAAGTAGAAGAAAATGAAAGAAACATTTGAAGCACCCTGTATGAACATAAATTGATCAGAGCAATAAGCGCTACTTTGGTTTCCTCTACGTCATTTCATCAGACAAAATTCAGATCTTTGAAGAAATAGCTGAATTACAGTTGTTTCATTCAGAGCCGCTCCCAATTATTTGGAAAAACAAATAATAACTTCGCACCAGCACATTGTAGTGGAAAAAGAAATTAAGTAAAATTAATTAATAAAAAAATAGTGCTGAGTAGGGAATGAAGAGACCATCACGAATCAAATCTTATGTTTCACCAAGTATACATTAAGCTGAATGGACAATCACATACAGGTAGATGGAATATACCGATTTCAGCAAGGCCATCGACAAGATAAATCATCATATCTTGCTTCAGCGACATGGATTGAGTCATATATCAATTACCGTTGTCAGTATGTAGATGTGCATGGCTGCTGATCTTCAAATTTGGTGTCAATTGTCAATAACGCCTGGCGTTCCTCAAGGATCCCATCTTGGTCCCGTATCACTAATTTAAACAACATAATAAAATGTTTCCCACACCGTAAAATTATGCTTTTTGCAGATGACCCAATAATATATTCTCAAATTAGAAAACCATCTAACTGCATCAATCTTCAATCAGATTTATCTTCTGATAGATGATAGAGCACTATCAATTCTGTATAACACATTTTTCCTTAGTAGAATCACTCAAGTTTCGGGTATTTTGTTTGGAATTCGCATTATCAAGTACATACACGTTGAGCACTTGGAAAAAGTACGAAATAATGTTTTCAAGCATCTAGCTTCAAAAAAGACATAATATATATATATATATATAAACTATTGTGACTTTCGTACCCAGTACGGTATTCACACTCTAGAAACAAAAGAGCCATATTTGCTCTATCTCATTACCATAAGATTATATACGCCAGCCTGAGACTTTTTCTTCACCGATCTGCAGAATGAAATTTGCAAAAGTATTGATATTTTTAAACATAACTTCATGTATTTCAAATCTAAATTATAGTCATTATTGTAAACATTTCTGTACCATTCACCTTTTTCTCGAAACCACTGCTCTTTTAATTTCGTTCTTATAAGCGTTAATTTTGTATTCATATTTGTTGAGCATAGTTCTAAGTAGACTTTCTCTGTTAATGTTCCGAATAAATAAATAAACAAATAAATAAAAAAGCAGACAAACAGTCGAATTGTATACCTCCTCCGTCTGAATATCAGCTACAAAATTACCAGCACCAGTAGAATTAATATTATTTGCATAAATATAACGAGTAGTCTCGACTTACTGAAGTCAGTCATAGCTTTTGTCATTTTTTTATACCATTACGTTTCAGTACAAAGATGCTTTGATACATCCACGTTCACAGAGCTCGGAATATGTCTCCTTTGGAACAACTGTAAGACCTGTCGTAAATTGTCCCAATAGACTATTCATAACAATGGTGCAGCAATGGAATCCGAAAGTGTGTATATACCTGCATAAACTATGTGAATGTAAGTATGTATGTATGCTAGTGTTCGCTCTTTTGTGCAATGAAGGGGTAGTATGGCTGCTCTTGCATTTATATTTAGCACACGTTTCTCTAATAAATGACTTGGTAGAGAAATATGTGAACCGGCTACGGACCTAAATATAAATCGGATCTTGAGGACCAAACAAAACCTTTCACAGAATAACACATTGCAGGATTGATTTACGATGGCTAGGAATAGACATGTAGTTAATTGAAATAACATGTTGTTTAATGTCTGGAAATTATTAAAATTTTCCATCCACTTTACAGAAAAAATGGAGCAAATACAATTATTATTGATCTTCAGCATGTTTGCTTTTTTGTTCCATAATTTACGAGATAATTTACATAGCATGTAGGTATTGATAGAAAAACTGTTCAGACCGGCAGCATTTTCATAAGAGAATACTTACATTATTTTCCTTAAAAATGTCATCTACATGACGTTTAGAAAAAAAGGTACTTTACCATATTTTTAAAAGGGAGAAGTAATACATGGCATCTTGATTGAATTCTATCGTATAAGCGCAGTACGAGATACCTCCATTATCATAATTTATTACTCTCTCTCTCTCTCTCTTTTTGAAATAAAGTATAGGATTGTCGAAAAATTGTTTTCATATACAGGGTGTCCCAAAATTAGCCTGCCAAACTTCACCAGCGGATTCTAAGTTCAAAAATAATACAAAAAGTTCCAATAAACATAGGTCGAAAAATGTTCTTTAAGGAAATTGCAGCCCTTTTAACGTACTCCCTGAAGGTGGTTTTTATTCAATATCTCCCTAACTAATGAAGATAATGGAGCGAAATGTAAGAATCTACTAATGTTCTGATTCCCAACATGACAGGTTAATAGCAATTTCAAAATTTTCAATAAGGATGCATAAAACAAGGCTGCGTTGGGGCAAAAACTACATTAACTTTTTATATGTGGTTTTTTCTAAATTTTATCGTAAACTTAGAAAAATTTTAAATTTTCTATCTACTACAAACAGGTACTTTTATCGAACCTCAGTAGAATAAACCGTTTCCTAGTAACATCGATTCAAAAGCTTTAAGTACTATTTGTGTCAAGTGTAAATCAAAGAATTTAAGATCATTGTAGTCATAGAAAAGATAAGTTTCGCGTCATTTGACATTCGGTGACAAATGTAGTGTTTGTATTTTTTTTCTTCTTCTTTTCAGGTGCGTACGTTAAAAAGGCTGCATCTCCCTTAACGAACATTTTCCGACCTCTGTTTATTGGAACTTTTTGCATTATATTATTGAAACTTAGAATCCGCTGGTGAAGTTTGGCAGGCTAATTTTGGGACACCCTGTACAGGTACAGGTTTATTCACTATAAACTACCAACCCGTCTCATCGTTATTTTTAGCATTTGAAAATATAAATTACCTAGATAAAGGTTTTATGAATTTTATTGAAATGCCTACTACGAAAAGTACCAAAAGAATCGTGTAGATTTCAGGGGATAAATATATGTATAACTTGAAAATTAAAGATTTGGTAGGTATAATGAATCAGATGAACTCATGTCCTAATAGTTTGAAGTCATTTAAATTTAAGAAGCAGAATTGCAACTTTACAATATCTAATTTATAGATTTTTTGTGAACTTGCGTTCTCAATGCAACCATATTCGCAATTTTGAATTTCTAAAAAATGTTAACGACATGGTGTTAAGTATATATTAATAGTCCAAAATTATTTTTTTTCGAAAGAAGAAAATCAATTAAACATAATATTCTAGAATGTATTAAATGCAAACTTCTTTTAGGTCAGTACTTTGCTCAATCAGTATTATACTTATCTACTGTTCATACTGTCCGTTACTTACTTCATTCGCACCCTTCATATTAAAATCCCTTCAGAGTTTTTGTGTTCAAATCGCTAGTTTAACTACTGATGATTTTTTCAAGTATCAAGCGCGTGAGGAAATACATATGACTTTTTTGGCACCCTAATAAGATAATTACAATTACAAGAAAGTTCCTAAAAATGTGCTAAAAGTTAGTTAGCACTACCATTATCGAATTTTGATTAAGCGAGAAGTGTATTAAATTGTCGCTTATTTCTCGTAAATTTGTTATGAAAACAAAAAATTTGTCGCACTTCTAGTTTTTTGATGATGATGCTAACTTGATATTAAAGTTAGCACTAACACCCATAAAATATAAAATTTTGTGCGTTTTCGACTGTACTGTGCGTAACTTATTTGTGGCAAATTAATTATGACGTGAAATAACTTAAAAAACCTTATTTTTGTTTTTATCTCTTTATAAGGTGTGGTAGTGCTAACTTGAACTCATGTTGGCAGTACCTCCAGATAATGGTGTTTCCCGATTTCTAAATGTTAATATTGGTGGAACATTTTTTTCGCTAATTGGTTATGATCGAAATCACAATCGATTTTGATTTTTCGGCTACTACAAACATGAAAAAGTGCGGCATATCAATTTCGGACTCGCACTAAATGTGAGATGAATTTTCTCGATTTACAACGCATAACTAATTGAAATTCGCCGAGTTACAATTAGTTACGTTCTTTTCGAAACTAAATCATCTTTGAAAATTATTTTTTAAGTGGTGGTAATGCTAACTTTAACCTGATCAAAATGAGCAAATGCAACTTTGACGATTGTTACAAAGCGGAAATGTTCAGAATTAATTCTGCAGTTTTTCATGTTTATAATAGCCGAAAAATCAAAATCGATTGTGATTTCGATCATAATTAATGACCGACAAACACCACCAAATTTAACTTATGGAAAGCGGAAAAAACAATTTTCTACCCGGTGGTAGTGCTAACTTGAGTTCAAGTTAGCACCATCAGACCTTATAAAGAAAGAAAAGATAAAAGATAAAAAACGAAGATAACGTTTTTTTAGTTCTTTCACGACATAACTAATTTAGGACAAATAAGTTACGCACAAAATATAGTAAAAAACGGACTAAATTTTATGTTTTAGGGAGTGGTAGTGCAAACTCTATTATCAAGTTAGCATCACAACCCAGAAAAACTAAAAGTTTTTCCATATCAAATTCATGACAAATAAGCGACAATGAATCCACTTCTCGCTGAATCGAAATTCGATAATGGTAGTGCTAACTTCAAGGACATCTAAAACAAATATATTCAACTATGTAAATAAATGAAAAATATTACGATGATAGTTCATAAAAATGATACCGATATACCTAATTCTCTAGATTTGTAAGCTTCATTAATTTTTGCCAATTTCTGACTGTTTACTATCTATTTGCCACTTTGCTCGTTCAAATCTGACTTTACTAAAAGCACAAGTGTGCAAAACTATTATTATATTCCTCAACTCACCGTATCCAAATTGAAAAGAGACGACACTTTTTTCATGAAACCATCTTTCTCT
This sequence comes from Crioceris asparagi, assembly GCA_958507055.1. NCBI lineage: Eukaryota > Metazoa > Arthropoda > Insecta > Coleoptera > Chrysomelidae > Crioceris > Crioceris asparagi. The sequence goes on along the minus strand of OY293826.1, from coordinate 12,789,832 downwards.
TGTCTACTCTTTTTCCGCCTACTCGACATTTTTTTTCTTCGCACAGCACTATTCCCGTTGAACAGTAAAACAACACTTAAAACTATTATAAATATTATTGCACAACAATTATTACCACACCAATCATAATAAAATTTCAACCGCACTTTAAACACTTTTTTATTTTTTTACAGAAGTGGGAGTAGTCACTGTACAACAAGCAGATTATGGTCAGAGTGTACAATAAAATTTGTAACCTGGAAAAAAGTATAGAATTTAGAGAAAAGAAAATGATGTGAATGATAATAAAACTAGAAAACGAATGTACCATATACCATAAAGTATAGAACAAGAGCTTTTTGCTGTAAACCCTGTGAACCCTTCGTGTGCGAGTCTGTCTGTTTTTTAAAACAACCGTATATTCTGGAACCAAGATATAAGTAAAGAGATATATTTGTAGTTCCGTTAGTTTCCATAAGAGCTCCAACTCAATAGGTTTGTTGTTCGCAAAATTAAGGGCAATAAACTGGTCTCAAATTTTCAACATTCCCAGATGTAAGAGTGAAGGTAGTAGAAATTAAAAAGCAGATAGAGTATAAAATAATAATTAAACCAAATGCCTTGCAAGTTCGTGATTATCTCTTATAGCATAAACCTTCTACCTGTTAAAACATTCTTAGAGCATTATTCAATAAAATCTTCAACCAGATAAGGAGATCCTCCGTTTTAACGTAACATGATGATAATCCGTACATTAAAGACTTAATTTCAGTTCGTAAATTGCAATTTTACTTTTTTCATGTTTTGGTCGTTTCTTTTTCTTTATTGGCGGAACGACTACCCCAACTTCAAGTAGGTAAGTATGAAATCGAATAATGGAATAAATTTTTCGACTTACTTCCAAATCAAATTCCTAAAGTTATAATCCTCATAATTTGATCGTTCAACCGACATTATTAGTTGGTGCACTGAAAAATACAGAATTAATTCTACTGGTGCAGATAATCTGGTAATTTTTAAGTTGTGCCGTTGTAGTTTGTTGTTGTAGGCACCAGCTACAAAAGTACCAGCACCAATAGAATTAAGATTATTTTGTATTTTTCAGTGCACCAACTATTAAGGTCGGTCAGTTATTTCACACGTTAGAGTGTAACATTAATAATAAAAATTGTTGAACGTTCACTAATAACAAAGAAGATGGTATTACTTTATCCTATTACTCATGTACCTATCTATACCGTAACTCTTTTGAAAAAATATTCAATTTATTCATATTTTTGATTTTCGAAAAAAATGCCCCTTCCACATAGCGGAACTACACATATATCTCATATTTCAGACTCTACCATCATCTTTAATTATTCTGCCGACTCAGATTTTCGATTTTCGAGAATTACTCCCTCCACCCCCTTTGGGCGGTTTTTGAAAGGTATAAGATTTCGGATTTGAGTTTTTCTAAATATGGGACCATTTCTCAACTCTCCTCTTTCAAATCGTCTAAATCGGAGTACGTTTATTTACTATGCAAACCGCGCGAACAGCCATAAGAAGAAAATAAAAAGAGCAAACATACCACAAAAACAATACCTTCTCCTTTTTCTAAGTCGGTCAAAAAACAACTCGTTTCTAACGCATGATTTTAAATGTAATGCCAGAAAACAAACTTGTTCCTAACAGTTTCCAACTTCAACAAAAAAAGAAAAATAAAATAGGTAGGTAGGCGGTGATTTATTTTTCAGAGCCTGTTTTCATGTTTCCATTCTAAAGCGATTATTGAAATTACAGTAACTCACAGTAACGTTAAAGCTCAGCACACATATACGCGATGAGCGCGGTGGCGGTAAAAGCGGTGGCGTTCGCGGTGAAGAGACACTGCCAGCTGAGTGCTCATATATGCGTTAGTAGTGACGGTGGCGGCCATAAATGGAGACCTATTTTGAAAAGGAACTGTTGAAGATGAGAAACAACAATTCTCAATTATCAGAAGGTAAGCACCGACCTATTGGTATGATGGTATATTAATTCCTTTCTTTTCAGATGAAAAAGAAGAAAAATATAGGTTCAAGAAATAAATAAGCAACGCAAAGAAAATGGTGAATTTCATACTTTGTACGCGCAACTACACCTACTTCAGAATGAAAATCTCGCACTTCGATGAACTGCTAGATAGGTATGATTGCAGCTGATATAGCAAAAGAAGGCAGTCGTTCATTGCGTTATGAGTGTTCAAATGCGGCAGACAGTAACTGACCGCCACCGCTAGCGCTGGAACGCAACACATACCGCTTGTACCGCCAACAATTCTGAACATGTCGGTATATAAAAACTGTACGAATCTCAACGCCACTGCCACCGATACCGCGCTTACCGCGTATATATAATATACCAAATAAAATTTCAGGTTATTATGATGCATTTCAAATAAAATACCTTTATAACGTACCTACCTCTTATAAAAAAGTGCCTACTTGGTCCGGAATTAGCAATTATTAGCCATAATTAGGAATTAAGTAGTAACTCTCGTACAAGTAATAAGTAAGTTTTTCTTATCTTAGATGATGACAATTTGCCCTGAAATTTGTAGTCAACCAAACATAATATCCGACAAAAATCTATTCTCATTTAGTATGATTGATGCTGTATAATGATCTTGAGACATGTTAGAGATGGGAAAATAATTAAGTAACTAATTTGGTTTAGAAAAAGATGCATATCAAATAGTTCATTCTTAAGAGTTTACCAAATAAGCAGTGTTCAAATATTCTGTAGAATAGGAACTTATATTTTTCTAAATACCTATTTGAAAAACTTTCAATATACCTACTCACAGATTTTCATTACATGTACATCCAGGCATAGTTCTATTTCGAGTAGAAATTTTGAAATAATATCAGTCTACTCATAGAATTTGAGATCCAAGTTTTCGAGTGGAACCGTACCGAATTCTTAGTCCACACATAACATAGGTAAGTATTCGCAAATTATCTTGTACGTGATTTTGACAAATACAATATCTCAGGTGAATACAGCAAACATACACAATACCTACTGATATACCTAATAGGTATGTACACCATGCAACCACACCCTATCAAGTCATTTTTCATTCTGTGAATGATATCCAATATAGGTACCTACCAGCATAATATAAATATGCCAATATCAATAAATCCGTGACGACTGTAGAGTTTCTCACGTGAATCAACCTCATGAAAATGGATAAGGTAAGTTATGTATGTAACATGTAACAAAATCATTTTCCCGATACGGGTACTTAACAACAAATGAAATATCATACGAAGCCAATTTGCACTAATATATTTATTCATAACATACTTTCTTCCCATGATTATAAAATATATAACCAAGATAGCCATGAATATTTAAATCTAATAGGCTTGTGATAAGTTGATAAGATTTTAATGGCAGTATAATAAATTATACTAGTGAGTAATACCCAAACTATGTAAGTACCTATTCTAATAATAAAAAATTGATGACATAGGTACATTTTTGTTCTAGGACAGAATCGATTATTGTTCAATACAAAAGTATGTACCTAATTCTATTATTCTCAACACAAAGTTTTAGACAAAAAAAAAACATACCAGTCATTCATACAAGAATAAACAAAAAGAAAATATTTGCCCCAATTTCGCAACAAACTGAAGAATTAAAAATGTATTATTACACGATAGAGGTACCCGTCATTAACTTGATAATGAACCATGTTCTAAGCTTTGTAAACAACAGAAAATGGGTTAATTCAATAAAATAAAGCATGACTATTATTTACAAATTATCCACCTATATATTCCATTCCCATTCATTGATACAATAAAAATCTAGTCTCTGTGTTTGGAAACGGAGCTTATTTTTCTTCAAATAAATATGGTACATCCGTTTTCACCTGAAGATGTGTCCCATTGTATGGGCATTAACCTTTAGCTTTACAATGCAACAACACAAGCGTGATATAATGATACAGTTACTTATAAGAAACTATGATAAGCGTTAGAAAATATTTTGATTACATTAAGACTTTAGAAGAAAGAAGCAGTGATGCAAATTATTATAGAGGAAATGGACAAATTTAGTGACCAGCCAAAGCTGCAGAGAGGAAGGAAGGCTTTAAACTTAAACAAATGAAATAACGTATAAAGAGTTTTGAGGTTATGTTGAATTGTTCCCAAGTATATTTTATTCGTATTAAGATACTTTACAAGAAGACACTTGCATTTTCTGTACGGATATTATAGAACTATTAATATTATAATATATTTTATTACCTTGTAAAACATGTCACTTTACAATCCACAGTGAAAACTGCTATTATTAAAAACTATCCACAAAAATACACCAACACTTTATACACGTTCTCACTTATCAACAAACGGTTATAAATTTACGCAATAATGTTTTAAAGATGATATATATATGATAAATTTGAAATTTTGGGAATATAAAAACATTGCACCGGTCAAATACGTCAAAATTGTATTCACCACAAACAACAACCACTTGTAGCTTGCATTCTCTTGACCGTCAGCGCTACCTATCGATAAAGGTTAGCTGTTAGCTGCATCCTTGTGGCGTGGCTACGTCACGTCGTCACCAGGTACCGCAATACATTTGCCAGAGGCGTACCCAACATTTTTCATTTAGTAATAGAGCTGAATATTAAATATGTAACAAGATATAGTGCATTATTAATTATTGTTTTTATAGTTAAGAGATCAAAGTATAGGATGTAATAATGCCTGTTGATTGTAAAAAATCAAGATAGTCTGTAAGAAGAAAAACCCGTGTTGTATTACGATAATAATTTAGTTCACAGAAACATTTTTTTCTAGTTTTGGAGAGTATTTTTTGTAATTAATTGGATAGTTTTTGTTTGTACCTTCGCAGAAAAAAAACAGTTCTTAGAAAAAACATACAGCAAAATTCATACTTTTATTTGAGTTTACTTATAGTACTGCATAGGACTTTCCACTTGCCTAATTCATGTTTTTTGTCTTAGTGAAGAAATTGATCTAAGACTATCACTATCTGATATTTTCCTTATTTTCGTAAGTAGACAAAGCCAACTCTGTATGGAATTACATACATAGTGATACTGATAGATCTCGAAACGTACAATTCCACATTATTAGAGTAATTTGCACCAATAACAATTACGTAGAGGTAATAACAATTGGTGTTTCTCGAGTAGGTAAACAACTAATTAGAACTTCTTGTCAACACGACAAGGTAAGGATGAAAGTGTCATATTTTTTATCTGTTGTTTGTCTATCTGTAGAATCTTGGTTATTCAAATTCGTAAATTCAATTTGAATAATAATAAATTTAATAGACTGCAGATTTTTTTTACATTTTAAATATGCTCTATTTTAATTATTACAGTTGTTTTGAAATATTTAGTATTAGTTAGAACTTATAATTTGATTTATTCTTAGAAATTTATGGGAGAATATTTTCTTAATTATTTGAAACTATTATCTCCTAAATCTTGTCTTTTTGCTGAATTTGTTCACGATCTGTTTGGAAATACGCCATGTTCTCTATCTTTTAAGGGTGATTCGTTATAAATTACTAGATGGATATTTTCGTCATCAATGATCCTACGATAAAGTTCAAATTAGCAAATTTGGAACATTTTCTATTTTCGCTTAGAAATGTCAAATTTTGACAGCTAGGTATTTGATGACACCCATCGATGTCGTTTTTTACCCTGATTTGAAATGTATAAGGTTTGTTAAGGTTATTTTTACCATTTTTTGACATATTCTGGATTTTATAAAATAAATATTTGTCACAGCGTTTTGCTTGTTTTAAACAATCAAATTAGCGGTATTACCTATTTATTTATTCTGACTTGTTGCTATGGTAGTAGTATACAACAATTATTATTTGTATTACTTTTGAGATTTTATATCAAAATGGTGTTCAGTGATGCTGAAAGATTTGATATATTTTCAGTATTTTTAAAATGTCATAAAAATCAGGCCAGTGCTCGTGAAGAATATATTAAATTATATCCGGACACAGAATTTCCCCTAGTGAATAAACTTTTTATAATGTTTACTAATCTGCAAAAAGATACAATTCATTTAAAAGAAAAAAGAGAGACGTTCTGCCTAATGTTGATGAGGAACTAGATATCTTGTTATATTTTCAAGATAAGAAATATGCATTTTACGCAAGGTAAAAGAAAAATTAAGTACATTTCCATAATATATTTCATAGTTGCTCTAAATTTATTATTTTCAGAAAATCTGAGAATGTCTACAAGAGATTGCATGCGAGATTTCAAGTCAAAGCAAAATCCTTTAAAAGAAACTTTAAAGAAACATAAAATGCACGATTAGAAATTTACCAAAGTTCAGCATCTTACAGATGAAAATAAACCAGAGCGTTTGGAGTTTTGCCGCGATATACCTACTTGAAAGAATATAAGAAAACCAAAATTTTTTGCAAAAAAATCTGTGGACCGATGAAGCGTTATTTAGTACAGCTTTACCGCCTAACTTAAAAATACGTATTTCTGGGCCAATGAAAACGACCATAAAACTTTGCCAATAAAAAAATCTGGACGTCATAGGAGTCTGGTGCAGAAGTATTTCAAAAATAATTATTGGACCTTATTTCTATCGAGATAGTATGACGAGGGATCGCTATGAAAACTACTACTACTACTATCATTGATTGACCCCCTCATAGTCCCGATCTTACCCCCTTGACTATTTTTTTTATTGGTGTATCTAAAATCCAGGGTTTACAAAATAAGACCAGCAGCAATAATTAGACATTCAAAATAGAATTGTCGCATAAATTGAAATTTTAAAAGCAACCAAGGCTTCTGGAAAGGTGCCTCGAAAACATTCAAAAACGGACATTTTGATCCCCTTCTGTAGTAATATATAATTCAGTTTATTGTGCATTAGTATTAGGTGATGTTGCTTAAATAATAGGTACCTATTAATTATAGATAGTAATAATTATAATATTTAGTTTTAAATCATATCTAGTTATAAATAACACTTAGTCAAAATCTGGTAAAAATAACCTTCACAAACCTTATACAGGGTGGTCCGAATTTTAATGGAGAAACTTTAACAGCGTATTCAGCAGATAAAAATAATTAAAAAGTTCATATAAACTTATCTCCAAAAACGCTTCGTTTTGGAGATACGGGGTGTTGAAATATTGCGAAATAAATCGTTTTTTCTTAATTTTAAAGAAACTCTTCTAGATTTTGCGTTCAAACTTAGTAGGTATTATTGACACTTGAAAACATTTTTCTAGAATGATAAACACTTGTTTTTGTTCTACCAGTGGCGTTCGTGAGAACGTTTTAATTAATTTAAATAATAAAAAAGTTGTACGCCTATGGTTTATCGCAATTTCGTTAACAAATTTAGATATCCTGATCAATTCTAAAATAAAAATGGTACACAGTAAAAAATAAGACATATTAGATTTTGTTGAAACTGGTTATAGTGATAGCTTATAGCCGTAGCGATAGTTTAGGATAAGTTTTATCATGGAGAAGACCATAGTTTTTATAGTAGGGTTTAAAATCAACTACCAAATTAAATAAAAAGAAGAATACGACATCTATTGCTGAATATATAACCCATAAGCCCACAAAATAATATAGCGCAAATAAGTTTGGGTTCACTTTCTGAATTATTAACTAAGTTTGCACTTCATATGGATGGATTGAGGCGATAAAATTGACAGAATAAAGTGGATCTCGAAGGTTGCAGCAAAAAGTCATCATCAAATTCTTATCGAAGCCATTTCCGAAATAACTAGTAGGAGCAGTATCGTCAATCGAATTCTCGACTAAGAAAACCCTTCGCTGCAAATTTTTATCGAAATCTGCCGAGTCATTCTCGAAACTGTTAGTGTGGAGCTCGACGGACCCACCCAAAATATGAGAATTTTATCAATCGATTTCTCGATCCCGAAAATAGCGTCCTGCGAAGTTTTTCCAAGATCTGCGCCAAAGTGCTACGATAGTACAATTGAGTTCTCTTTGTACTTTTATATTCTACAATAATTATTTTATATTTTTGTATTTTTTCAAGCTAATTAACCAATCAGTGATTCTATCTGTTTATTTATTATTATTATTTCCTTAATTACAACCTTTGTATTTTATGAAGTTTTGTTAGTTAAAAAATCCATATCTATATATCTATCTAACTATCTAAATGTATCTCCTTCTCGAACGTAGCACAGGGCACATAGTACAGGGCGATATGGGTATTGTATTTGTACACGCGTCTGATGACGATCACGCGTCTTAAAGATACATTTATTTCTACCAGATAATGCTCTAGGTGTCAAAATATGTTTGTATTCTTTCCAGATAGGTATAGAATAAAATATATATTTTCCCCATCTATTTCATCCCTTTTTGGGCCTTCAGTATGAACATATATGTAGTAATATTTAAAAAACTAGAAACCTCTATGAAAACAATGTAGATGGAAAATATCAGTAACAATTTAAAAGTCACCATAATTTCTAAGTACATTAAATGGGTACGTTTAATAGAATACTATGGTGTCAAACAGTAAGTTTTCAAACAGAACACAGGTCTATATAACTGATAAGGAAATGTTAACTTATACTATCCTCTTCGGACTTTAAGACACAGGTACCTACCTCATAAAAAAAATGTTGGATCGGCTTTAAACATGACCAGTGAAATTCATAGGTTATCGAAATCGTTGAACTGAAACAATTTTATGCATCTGTCCTAATTTAGGATTATAATGATATTTTTAATAATGTCACTTTTTCTTTATATTTCATGAAATAGCGAGAATTCCTCGAAAATTGGTTTCAAGTTTGCTCCCAGATATCATCCAAATTTAAAAAGATACCCCATAGAGGCCATAGAAATACCGAAAATGGAACACCCGAACATATAAATTTAAATTTCATTAAATTTCCGGAGCATTGGTCATATATAAAATTGTTCAATCATAGAACTATTATCAATTTACAGATTTTATATATAACTATTGATACAATTGAATTTATGAGCAGCGGCGGGCTTTGTTTATACTCAATTTATTCGAGTCTGTAAAATAGAAACAACTTTATGAATTATTCTATCTCATTATTTAGAGAAACAAAACAATAATAATATCATGATATGGTACTGAATGATTATTAAATATTATACAATTTAACTAAACACATCAAATTAATCTAGGGTACAGTTAAAATAAAATGCAAGAATATTTTAGATTTCGTAGATTATGTGATAGTGTATTTTTCTTTATCTTTTAACTTGAGATAAAAATACAATATTAAAATCTTTTTCAAATCGTTACTGAAAATAACCTGCGCAATTGCCCATATTTATATCCTAATGAGAACTTCTGGGATAAATAAGTAAAAATTAAAATTTGCTGCCAATACACGAGAAAAACTGTTAGAATGGTGTTATTATAATTATTATTATGTCATTTTTTTAAATGTAAAAGCGCTATTTCTTGTTTGTTCGAATAAGGATATTGTTAGAAATAATCATAATAAAATATCTAAATTATAATAAACAATAAATATTATTATTACTTTTCGAAAATCAATAAAGGATATACAATTCTTAGAATAGTCCAGGATATAACCTCTTAAATTTTTGCCATATGTTTACTTAATATCACTCAATTTTTTTAAATGTTTCATGTATTAACGTTTGTTCTTCCAAGAATATATTTTTTTTCATTGAATATTTCTAAGTCTATCTGTTGGGAGTTCTTACCTGATCGCTGTCGTTGCCTTGCCAGTTGTCATTGCCCTGAAAAAAAAATAGGTATAGAATATCAAAAGTTCTTCTAGGCTACCTTCAATAAATGTATCATTATAAGGGTGATAAATAATGAATAATGATTTTTTCTGAAGATATTTCAAAACTAACTCGTGCGTTAACCAAGATAACTACATAGTTTACTCAAGTACGTCTACCAAAACCATAACCTTAGTCAAAGATGCTAAATATATATTAACGTATGTTCTTGTTAAAATTGTTTTCATACAATAATCTTGAGAAATGAGATAATCCACATCTCAGAAGCAAACAATATAAGATGGATCGGGATGTCAAACAGATGTAAATATTTTCTACTAAAAATTGAACCGAATTTATTAGTTGGTGCACTGAAAAATAATATTAATTCTATTACTGCAAGAATTTTGAAGTTGTTGCAATTTCGGAGAACAGAACCAAGAAGTTTATATTGATGGTGGTGTTTCTGTGGGTAGTGAATAACAGGTTCTCATCGAAGAATACACCTTAATCCCTTGTATCATTGAGTAGACTTAGTTGGACATCATCAAGAACATAGTTAAAGAGGATTTTCTTATTGACTCTAGCAAACGTTATACAAAAGTATTTTCCTTTATTCAAAGACATGTCATTATTTACAGACCAAACATATAGAGAGTTGATATAATTCTGTAAGTTGTGACAATTATATAAATATTTTCGACAGGCAAGTATAATTTTAGCTCATCCGCCAACAGAAGGAATTTGCAATGTTGAAATGAATAATTTCCAATATCACTTTTAAATAAGACAAACAGCAGAGGTCCCAAATGAGAGCCCTGCGGCACACCGGAGGGTACCAAGATTCGTCGTGATCTTAATTTTTACTACTTGAAACCTGTTTGTGAGATAATCCCTGTTCTAGTGGGTAATAGAACTGGGAAAACCTAACAATAATAACTTCTGTGCCAACAGATTTTTGATTAATACGATCAAACGCTTTGCTGAAGTCGGTATAGATTGCATCAATTTGTAGTCCCGTGTCGAAACCCATGATTATATAATTTTAATACACTAGGAGGTTGGTAATTGTAGATCTTCCAGCTATGAATTCAAACAATAAATCATCTCCACTAAAATCGGTTTTGCGGATAAGCACGTGGTTTGAGTGAAACTAAAGCGCAATATTGTACATAAGTTTTATGCCAAGATGGAGGCTACATAATTACATCACAACAGCATTCCCATACAGGTTTTTGTTTTTCATCTCTATTGTGATTATGCACAGGCATTAGCCCAGTAGAATGTCTCCATCGACCACTAATTACTAAGCTTCAGTTGTGAATTCCTGATAGGAGTTTCCGCCTTCTGCCGTGTTCCAAAATGCGGCCGGGTAAATTCCTCGACTAAGTAATTAATTATCGGTCGACAGCTAATTGAGAGCCAAAGCTGGTAAGGGATGCCCGACTGTGATATATGCTGCTCTCGTGTGTCAGGGTAGTTCAGAGATAATGGCTTCTGTTTCTTGTAATTATTTACCGATAATGGTTGTTTTGATTAACACTTTCCGAATAACATTATTTTTAACTATGCGGGGACGCAATCTCTAATGAAGCTATCTTAGTATCTTAGACTAAAATAAGAGAAATGTTTTGAATCCTCGAATACGCAGATAACAGGGCATTGAAACCAAAGAACTTTTAAGGCGAGGAAGTTGATAAACAAATGGAAGATCAGTAGAAATATTTCTGAGTTAAATGTGATTTCTATATTAGAATACTTGAAGTGAAATAAATACCTAAAAACAATTCAGGAAATTTCTAAGGTAGAGATATTATGTGGACAAAGTGGTAAGCTCTTCATGGAAGAAGTTGAGGTTGCTACAAGTAATAAATATTTCTCAAATTGACTATTACTAACAGATGTTTGGTTTAGTTGCCATACCAAAAATTTACTTTTCTATATCTATAGGTACAGGGTGGTTCTCCGGGAAAGACATTGTGGGCAAACTATAACTACAAACAATGTTATTGGGGGACGTACATCTAAAATATGTTCATGTTTGTCGCATTTCCGGTTATACCGGAAGTAGATGCCAACTTTGTTATTTTAAATACCATTTATATTACCGCATTTTTGGATTTTTTGTATAATTTTGAAAATACTTTATATATAATGTCCTATACCTAAGTCTAACCGTTTTTGACATATTTCAAATTTTATGTCATAAATTAATTTTGCAGTCTAAAACATAATTATCACTCTTTTCTATGAGGAAGTCTTTAATATTCAGTTTTTATTAATTTTCTTGTAGAAAATCTATTTTATCAGTATTCTTATGATATTTTGATAATAATATATACAGAGTGATCAAAAAAGAAGCTTGAAAACTAGATCCAAAAAAGGTTAAAAGTCATTTTTTTCAAATGGAAACCCCCATTTTTTATTTTTTTTTATTTTATTAAGCAGCAAAAATAAGGAGAACTTTGTATAAGGTTCTCTATATCAAAAATTAGTAGTTTTTTAAATAATTGTCAATTTTCCATTTTTCTATTTAAAAATGCTACACATCTTTGAAGTTGTGTTAGTAGTGGGCAATGATAAAAATAAAAACAAATGTCAATAAAATTCAAACAAGCGTCAAAAAAGTCAATATACCTAATACTTTTTATTTGCAAATTTTGAGTAAATATCATGCCGACAAGAACTCCCTTCTTCGTGAGAAATAAGTCTCTTTACTCTTTCATATGCTGAACTACCGAAAATGAGTATAGATGAAGCTCGTGTTTCCATAAAATCCTTAGAACTAGATATTCCTAATTCACATGCAACTTGATTGTGGAAATTCTTGGATATGTGACAAAATATCCCAAAATTGTGATTACAAATTTTCATTTCTAACAATTTGATTATTTCTACTTAGGTACTTTAGGCTTTATAGTTCCAAAGTTCTTGAAGTCTTCTATAATTTTCTTAACAGATTTTAGTGTTGGTTCGTGTTTCTGTGGATATAGCGTTACGAATGTATTACATGTTCTTGAAATAACTTTTTCCCACTCTCAATAAATAATAAATAAATTCAAATAATCTTCAATGGTGCAATTAAGTCTTCTCGGCATGATAATAATCAAAATTTGAAAACGAACAGTATTATATTGAGTTTTTTGACGCATGTTTGACTTTTATTGACATTTGTTATTATTTTCTAGTTCAATCATGGCCCACTTCCAACACAACTTTAAAGATGTGTAGCATTTTTACATAGAAAAATTAACTTTTGACGTTTTTTTGGATCTAGTTTTCAAGCTCCTTTTTTGATCACTCTGTATAAATTATTATCAAAATATCATAAGAATACTGATAAAGTCGATCTTCTTCAACGAGAAAATCAACCAAAATTGAATATTATAGGCTTACTGATAGGAAAGATTGAGTTTTGAACTGTAAACTTAATTTCGACATAAAATTTGAAATATGTGAAAACGGTTAGACTTAGGTATATTATAGGACATTATACATAAAATGTTTTCAAGGTTTAAAAGGTATTCTATTGAAAAAAATCTGGTGTGTCCACTCACACGACTTTCCTACCGCTCGCAGGCAAATTCCAGTGAATGACAATGTTTACACTGTTACAATACTCTCCTTACATAGCAACGATAATAGCGGTAGTAAAGTAAAAATACTCTGGTCAAATCGTGCTACCACTCATGTCAAGACAAACAACAATGGTCATGTAACATTTTTTCGCAGGATAAAACGTTTAGCCAGAATCTGAAAAAACATATGGAAAATACGGAACTTTATTCAAGCATAACTTTTTTTTGTGCTTTTTCTCAGAGATGGCGCTATATGTGGGTGGTAAAGGGCTATCAGAAGAATACTTTAGGCAAGTTTAATCAAAATCCTTAGAGCCTTTTTCGCGTTATAGTCTTGAGCAAATTACGTTTTTTGGCTATAACTCAACACCCAGTGCCAAGGGCAAGTGATATTGGTACCAAACAAAATAATAAATATTTTTTACAAAAAATTGGACCGACTTTATTAGTTGGTGCACTGAAAAGTATAAAATAATATTAATTCTATTGGTGCTGTTACTTTTGAAGTTGTGCAGTTGCAGGTAGATTGGTAACTTTTGGCACCAACTTCACAAGTACCAGCCCCAATAGAATTAATATTATTTTATACTTTTCAGTGCACCAACTAATAAAGTCGGTCCAATTTTTTGTAAAAAATATTTATTTCACACTTTTGAGTGTAACATTAGTCACGAAAATCGTTGAACGTTCACTAATACCAATGAAGATAGTACTTATTCTATTACCCACGTATATTCCTTGCTTGTAGTTGTTATTATTGAGATCTCAGTACATCGCTGCGGAAATACGCTTGAATATTTTAGTTGTTACCATTTTAACACCGATTTTACTCGAAAACCGTAACTCTAAGGGGAAAATGTTCAGTATAAATGTTGCTACAAATAATTATGTCTTTCATGTACTGCAAACAGATTTTCAATTTTCGACAGAAATCGCCCTCTCCACATAGCGAAAATAGGTATATTTGAGAGTTTAAAATGTCTCTATGTCGAAAACCGTTACTCCTTTGAAAAAATGTTCCATTTAAACGTTTCCGGATATTGTCCTATCTGTAATTATATCAACGCAGATTTTCAATTTTCGACAAAATTTGCCCCCTCCACCCCCTTCGGAGGCGGTTTTCGGAGGGAACGAGATGTCGGATTCCCGTTTTTATGAATATGGGACCATTTCTCAAGCCTCCTCTTTCAAATGAATCAAAAATCATCAAAATCGGAGTACGTTTACTATATGAAAGGCGCGCACAAACCAAAAAAAAAAAAAATGCACACAATCGAATTGTATACCTCCTCCTTTTGGGAAGTCGGTCAAAAAAAAGCAACAAAATACACCGATCTGTTCCCGAGATAATGTTGTCACAGACAGACATACAGACGGACAGACAGACAGACAGACCAATGGCTGAAAATATGTTTATTTGACTTAGAAAACTCTGAAGCGTCAACATTTGTAAAAATCTCGATACCAAAAATTTCACACTATTACAATACTTATACAGCTATACAGCGTAGGAAAGTAATAAAAAAATCTAATTCCGGTATAAGTGACTTTAACATGTCATCAAATTTTCAGACTATTTGTAGTTATCGTTTGTTTACAATCGATCGATTTCTTTCCCGGAGAACCTCCCTCTATAATAATGTCCAATGAAGTAGATTAAGTAAATTAAAATAATTAATCAAAAAACACCGTAAGATAAAGAATATCTGAAATATAGTTAATAATAATAACAAAAGTTACCGGAAAAAGCATCCCAATAAATTATGGTCTTCCTACGTTTTAATATTAAATTACTTTATAAAACATAAAATAACACAATTAACGTTCTTATATGTAATAGCAATGAAGAAATGGAAAAAACGAATAATAAAAAGAAGTATCAAGTAGACGAACTTCGTAAAGCGAAAAACGAATATAAAGAGAAAAGTGGAATTAGTTGTATTCCAGGCAAAAACATGCCAATCCCTTTTTTCCGAGTAGATTATCAAGAGCTCTAGATAACAGAACAGCTATTATTTTTAACAACCCCAACACTCTCTTGAGACTGCTAGAAAGAATAATTGCTGTTACTATTTTCGAAATACTTTCAAATACAGACAGACATCCAATATTATTTTCTAGCTAAAGTTAAATCGTAATCTGAAACAATGTAATGATTATTTGAATTTATTTGTAAAGACTAGTTGATGATAATGAAGATATGGAACAAGAAGACTTTAAATGTAACAGAGGACTAAAGGATATAATTTAATTAAGAGGAGTTTTGATTCTTGAACAACGTGAAAGTAACTTATATAAACAGAAATTTCTCCGAACACTGTACCAGGAGCCGGAAACATATATAATAAGTTGATAACACCTAACTATGTTCGTCGTGTAATTAGACAGATCCAAGGGTTCTGAACATCAGGCAGGTCCTATCAAGATATGCACTAATTTCTGCCTAGGGTAATCAAGGAAGTATGTCTGACTACATTAGCAGTAACGAGTTGTTACTTCATCAACTGCTTGCTGGTGGTGGACTTGGAAGCTCTAAGTATCCACTCTTTCATCATCCCTTTCCTCCACTACCTTGCAAGGAAATTGTTTCTTGTAATAATTTGTTTGAAACTTTCGAGAAAGTGTTAAATACAGTCAATATTCTATTTTGAATTATCTCGTATTTCTATAGAGATAATAATAAACAGTAAATAATCTTTATATTCGATACGGTAAGGTTTTTCTTTTATAGGATGTGTCGTATCAAAACTTGTTATGTCTTTTTCAATTTTCACTCGAATTTTTTAATACTTTTCTAACCGAATTTTCAACAAAATTGTAATCAGATTTTTTAACGCATCACAATTATATTTGGTAAAGAAATTAAACAACTGTTCTGTTTATGCTTTTTGGCGTATACCTGCAACAATTCAGAAAGCACTGTTCCTACTATCCCTGCCCTGATATAAAGATACTGTTGGCGCCTTTTAAACGAAAGCATTCGCTATTAAAATCCTTGATAATTTTCCGTGCTCTTCAAGCTATAACCTTCTAAACCCTTTGACTCTAAGTGCCTAGATGCCTGCTTTTGATTATTCACAATCTAGGTATATTTGTACTGGTCTTTTGACACGCACTACATAAGAGAAACATATCTCGAAGTACTAAAATTCACTTTATATTAATTTACCCGAAATAATTTATTCAATGATAAATTAATTGATTTTAGAGGTCAAAGAATAAATGGAGTTGCAGTTGACAAGCAAAAGGGAGATGGATTAATGACCTTACGGCAAAAAATCCTATCATTATTCAAAAGAGTCAAAACGTTGCTGCTACTTTTAGGTAGAAGTATTGTGTGAAAGTAGAAAGTTGAGTGAACTCTCAAACTAACTACTTCAGCGTTACAAAAGAGTAATTAGCATTTTTTTCCAACGTGGATGCTGCTAGGGGGGGATCTTTGCGCTTTTTTCTGAGTTTAATTTGCTACGAGACTTTTCCTTGTAGAAAAATGTATGCGTTTCTAAGTGGATAGCCGTTTTTCATCGAGGCCAATTAATGTAAAAAATGTAAGCGCACTCACTCACTGGCACAAAGTGAGTGAATAATTTTCATAGGGTAATAAATTCATAATTTTCAATTAATTTGAGGACTGTAGCTGACTAATACCTTCGTAATTCCGATTAATAAGCTTCAATAACTTTAAAATTTAATGAATTTGAGATAGTCTAAGAGCCTGGCCGATCAGGGAAACAGGATGAAATAAAAGCTTTGGAAATGTTCATTTTCATAGAGAAAATATAGAAAATCATGAGCTGCCAGGGCAGAATTTGTACAAATTTTTTTTATTTCTTTTCTACGGAACATATTTTGTTCAAAACATAGTTTTTAATGAGTGAGACGAAATTTATTTGGGGAGTCCGTTAAATCTTGTTTCAATACCTTCGGATCCTTATATTTTCAAATGTTTTTAGGTAAATTTCTTATAGAAATGTACCTATTGCGATCGTTCACACTTTTGAATTTCGAAAAAATTTCAACGGCATGTTGTTATATGTCTACAAGTTAGTCCAAAAAAACATTTGGTTCAAAAGTTTATCTATATGTATATAAGGGATATTACGAAATTTGTTAACACGATAGAGGTCGCAGTTTTGGAGGTATCAAGTTCAAATTTGCTACAAAAATCAATCTCTTAAATATCTCGGCCGAGTTCGTTATTGGGCAATATCGGGTAAGTAGTTTCAAAATGGCGACCGTTCAAACATTTAAAAAAATTATCAAAAAAGAGCCGTAAATATCATCAAAAATAATTTTGGGTTATAAATATAATCAGTACCTACAACTTTTGTTCGAAGCAATTTTCCATCAAAAGCAAAAATAAGAAATATTGATAAAATATGAACACTCAATATAAATTTGATGTAATTGTACATTTTCTGGAGATCTTAATAAAGACCCTGATTAAAAAAATATATAGTATATTTACTGATAAGAAATAGGCGAAAAAAAAAAATTCAGCCTTGAAGTGGAAAGCGAACTCGGGTCTGCTTTATATTTAACAGCCAAAACAAGAACCTCTTACCGCAATGCTATGATACATACGGCAATAGATATGTAATGACTAATGACATATAGGTATACCAATGAAAAGGTTGTTCAAATTTCAAATCAATGAATTTTGATAAATTTACCTTTCCGCTGGCTACAGGCCATCGAGATTTTTTTTGTACCGTACCTATCGAGTAATATCATCAAATTATGACTACAGTTTGTTTCACGAATGTTGGCGTCTGCCTTGAGAATACGAAAAATGGATCAATCCAACTGACGGGAGTAAATCAGTGGCGTAACGATTTCGAGCTAAGATATGGCATTTAAGGAAGTTCATATAATTAGAGGAAAAAATATCGATTGATTGAATAAGCAAACATAATATGAAACATTTATTATCAACAATAATGCAGACACACAAAATACAAATTTATTGCTTGATTTATGAAATATAAATCTATGCACCTGAATTATCTGAAATGTCACAATGACTTTGTGATGCCTATGAAATAAAGATTGCGTTGCCTTCGGACATACGTGCAGCGTCCTATCATTGTATAAAAGGACATAAGCTTGACATGCTGATGTCGTAGCTTAGATCGACAAACGTAGTAGAGAATTTCATGATAATGAGATGCGATGAGAGGTATAGCGATATGTACGTACCTCGTGAATGATTACACACAATATCCATAATTCGTGAAACAAACTGTAAATATATTATAAAAAAACATGAAGGCCACGTAATAGCCTAACATAAAATATTTTATTTCACGAAATATCTTAATCGGTGTTCCCAAACATATCCTTGATAGATTGAAAAATAAAATGTTTTGTAACAGGCAGATATCCGGCAACCATATTATTATTTCTTATATAAAAATATTTAAACTTCGATTCAGTCATTGTTTGAAAGGTGATAACATAACCTTTATACATAATTTTCCTAGATACCCTTCATAACAATTCTGAAATCCATCAATTAAGGGGCGAATAACAATCAATGGTGATATTGCAACATGTATCTGGAAGCGAATGTTGTAAATAACATTGTTAGTTTGTCAGTCTCGCCCCTTTGCTCATAATATTATGTAGCATACCTACATTATTTTTTGCAACACCTGCTTTGGAAATTCAATTTAAGAGACACAGAAAATTGTTCATGTTATGTGTCCCAAAAAAAAATATTTAATGAAGATCGATGTTTAGCATTACCATAGTCACAGTCATGTAAAAGAATCATAAAATATGACATGTTACTAGTGAAAATTTTAATTCAAAATTGTTTCATTCTTTCTGTAAGATAGGTAGGTACATACATTATGTTTTGAATACCCTGGTTTGAAGCTATTTTTGAGAGAATATTAATAAGGACGTTAAGCTGCCATGTACTTGCCACACTAGTGCGGTAAAGTATTAATTAAACTGAGCTTTTCTCTGACTCGATTGAAAAGTGATGCGTATCTGGTTTATTTTAGATCTTCCAGGTCTAAAGCCTCACTGGTTATTAGGTACCTATTGTAGAAGTTGAATACGCTCCCAGATGATAATTAACAGAATTTTATAGGTGACATTGAGTAGGTTAATTTTTCTGTAATTGAAGTATTCCAGCTTTTTTGATCAGTCTCGTTTGGCTGATTATAACAGTAGTGCAATAATAAAAAATCTACGACTATAAATATATTAGATCTCAATTACGCGCAAACTGACACAAAATAGAATTAATTTGACCTTTAATGACGAAACTGAATTAGTATTGTTTATTTTTCAAGTGGCACAGGTTTAATCAATATCGGATCAAATAAATTATGTACTAACAAGGCAATGTTTGATGCTATATTACTTGTATGTACCGGCTTTCCAGAATTACGGTTTCTATCCCCCTATCTCATAAACTATAAGAGATACGAAAAAAAAGTGGAGATAAAATGTTTCAATTATTTGTTATACACACTCCTATGTTAAGAGTCTTTAATTTATCACAAAAGATAAGAAATCGTGAAAATTATGAAATCATACGTTTGGTGAAATTAAAATTCATGATTTTTCATCTTCATATGGACTTTTCTCCTAGCAAAACTCATAATATAATCTGATTAACTTGTGAACAATTCATCAATCTCTTTTCTCATTTTGAAAATAAAATAAATATTTCATTCATAGAATTTCTCCCAAAAACTTAAAAGGCGACTATTATTAAACCCTTTATATTTTTGGAGTATCTCGTACCTATATTTTTTTAAGATTTGGTGTTACCTTTTCGGAATTTGAAAAAGCTTTACTTCTATAACTACCTCATAAAATGATTTTCTACATCATATGGATTTGGTTTGTTCCATGCAGAAAAGGGCGTAAAAGGTTTCTAAGCATTCCTTACATACTCGTTGCTTGAAAAAGAGCCGTTCATCAAAGATTAAATTTCTAATCTTTGCCTTCATTCCAGATACAATTTAAAGACGTTGATAAAATAATCTATAGGGCACTAATATTGAAGCAAGCCTGGAACTGACCATTATACAAGGTGATTCAGTTTGATATTTACACTTTTTTATTGAAATAAAAAAATACAAGGTTGCGACTGAAGACGATTTTATCATATTTTATTAATTTTTTAATCTTTTTTTATCACTTCCAGTTAAGTGTAAAATGAATTAATTTCGTATTCATTTCTAAACTGGACGCATCCCGCTACCTGCCATGTTTAATAATTCGGATAAAATTTAATAAATATTATCCATAAAATAATTTAAGAAATCTTTATTGAGATATGGAACCACAGAGACTCATATACATTTAAGCAAAGAACAGTTATGGGTTCGGTCACTGGAACTACGTATGGGCATTGAACAGTTATCCCCTTAAACTTCTAAGCTTTATCAACACGATTAAGATAGAAATGTAGATTCTTCAGGTCAAGTCAACTAATATGCCAAACTTCAGTAATATTCTTTGATTATGTACATGTCTGTGTTTGGTAAAACCGAGGTTCTCTGGCTAACGCAAGTATTCAAAGATAAGTATGGTATTGTAATGAACTTGAGATATAGTTTCGGCGCCGTTCGGAATGGAGGTGTGTGCGATTCGTCAGAGGGCGGAGCATCTTGACAAGTATGGACGTGTGTGGTGCCTAGGTGGTATGATATAAGTCATACTGCTATTGGTCACCGATACAAGGTCAAGATTATATTCTAAAACATCTAGTGACTTCGCGCCATTGGTAGAATGTTCGTGGCGTTGGAAGATGACGGTAGAAGATTCGAGATAGAGAGGCTTGCCGATATATTGGAAAGGATTTGCTGCGGAGTCAGTCAGAGAGTGCAGTAGAGTCAGTCAGATAGTGCAGTAGTTGGATACGGTGGAGACCGGTAGGGCGGTGAAGGCCGGCGGTACGTTGGAGACCAGCGGTCCTGTGGAGACCAGCGGTACGGTGGAGACCGGAAGTACGGTGCATCTCGGCAGTTTGGTATAGTTTGGTCACTAGTAGGGGGCCACCAACAATATAAATAAATAACGCTCGGTTCGAATACTGTTGTAAATAGTGTAAATAATAAATATAAATTGAACATAGTAGTCGATAGTGTAGTGTAAGATATATAAATAGTGTATGTAAATAATCTGTGATATTTTAGTTTAAATAAATAAATTAATACGTCATTTTTGTATGCCCGTTACAGTATGTTTCAAGGCAAGTGTAGTTGCACTGAAAAATTCAAAATAAGGTTGATTATATTGGTGTTGGTAATTTTGAAGTTGTGCATTTGTTAAAAAAATCGTTTCATTAGTTATACCTACATAAAAAAGCAAACATAAAATTGAAATGCGAGCGAATGAAAAAAAAAGTTTTACGTAGTTGCGAATATCAAACTGAAAGATCTGGTATAACACAGATTTTAATCAAAATTAAACTTTCTATAATGGCCTATAAACTGATATTTTAGACATTAGACAGTTCAAACTCCAAGTAAAACACCTTGTATTAATAAGTGAAAATGAAGAAACTTACCAGCATTGGCCATCTGACCATAAGGTATACTTTGGCCCTTCCGAAAAATCGGAATCGTCTGAGTCGCTTCAGCTTCTTGTCGCGAAAGCCCATCGCGTGGCTGCTAAGATCATAACTTTTTCACAAAAATTTCCTTCTCACGGCTCACGGCACTTTATTACACATACATCACCGAAGAAGGAATAGTTTCCACGATCGTTCAGAATTATATTGTGCATACTTCATGGTATACGTTATTTGTATATTGTCAAGGTGTTGTTTACTACAAGGTTAGATTAATAAATTAAGATTTCCATGGGGTTTTGAGACAACAATGCTGCTGAAATTGCCATCCAACATTTATTTCTTCGGCAAAATAGCTCAGAAAGTGTACGAGTGGTGAATGTTGTTTCTAATAAAGATGATGAACGAATAATTTATTCACCTTATGTTTGTCTATTTTGGATAATTTTGAACGGGTGAAAGCGGAAATACGCATAAGTATTTTAGATGCTACCATTTTATCACCATTGTAAATTGAAAACCGTAGCTCTAAGGAAAAAATGTTCGTTATGAATGTTGCTACAAATAATTAGGTCTTTCATGTAGTATCCACAGATTTTCAATTTTCGAAAGAAGTCTCCATATGGAAAAAATACACATATTTGAGAATTTAACATGCTTTTAAGTCGTAACTCTTTTGAAAAAATGTTCAATTTCCGAATATTGTCCTATCTTTAATTAAACCACCTCAGATTTTCGATTTTCGAGAAAATTTGCCCTCCACCCTCTTCTGGGGCGGTTAATGTTAATGTTAAAATAGACACAAAATCGCGATTATGTTTGTAGTTAGCCATTGGTTTTTCATTGAAAATATAACCTTAATCAAGATGGATATAATTTGTGACATATGTTTCACTGATGCCAATATCGCGCACCGATGATATTAGAAGTAAATAATATTAAGTTTATCGGACTTGACTTTAAGAACGATATTTTAATAATAAACACATAAATACAATATAATTCATACCCGGCAATGCTGAGTATTCAATATTTTCTTACATACATTGAGAAATCACAGCTCTATATTTTCTCATTAAATCAAAAAGCAGTTTGTTGCTGTATTTTTTACGTATAAGTTAGTTTCGCAGCGCATCCGCCATTTTACACGATAGCAGCCTCTCTTGGATAAAGTATATAAAAGAAGAATACATATCAATTTATTTCCGTCTCTTATTTAATGATAACAAATTGACGCTGTCTACACAAAGATGCATTCATAGTTTTCCACAGGTCCTTGAAATCTCAAACATCTAGATTCTGGGAAGTGACAATGGAAGTATGCATCGAGCGTTGGAGAACGAGCTGAAGATGGGACAAAGATTTTCCTATATATATTATGTATTTTCGCAATTCAAACGTTCCCATTAGCAGATTTTAGTCATGTTCAAACAAACCTCTAGCAGAGACAGATGTTATATTATGTACCTATGTATCAAGTATTATCAAAATCCTTGATAATTGCATGAAACTGATTGCTACTTCAAAATTTATAGAGTTGTTATAAGATAGATCATTATTATCTCTGCAAATGAGATCATACTACCATATAGTTTCGTATATATATATATATCTCAAAGTATGTTGATTCTGTTTCTTACACATATCAGAAAATTAACGCACCAGTAAAAGTTTGCCGAACCTTTGAGGATATATATACCTTATTCTTTGTGTATGTCATGATTTTACTAATTATTCCTGCGAATATATTATATATTTTTTATCTTCCAAGAATAAAAATGTCAATAAAATTCCTTGAAAATATCTAAAACAGACAACAGAACTGAAATCATGATATAACTCTTGCTACGACTTGAAATATGTGTAAAAGTAGATCATGATTTACCAATCTATTGAAACGATTCTTCTACATATTCAGACCAGCAAAAATACAGTTTCACCTGTTATAGCGCATTTCATTTAGGCTCGGAGCCGTATACCGCACTCATTTGGTATTTTTATATTCACAAATATAGAAAAAAAAAACATTATAGTTCTGACTGTTTCAACCGTATACCTACTTGTGAAAACATTAACAAAGTCATTATTGAGCTGCGCAACCGAAGCTATCTGACTCCAATGTCTCCATTTTACATTTATAACTTGACAACTACAATGTGTACAGTTCCAAATTTTATCCAGTAAGAATTGATATCATTGATTCCAGATGGTTTATACATAATAACAAACAGAATGTTCATATTATTTCTTTAAATGTATTGAATCCACTCCGCAACGCATCATTCTATCAAACTATAGTGCGTCTCGGACAGAGATTACTGTGTGGCGTCTATGGAGTCCATGGTTGCCAGAGCATTGTTTTGCCGGACTCAACCAACCATCAGGTCTTAGACAAATTTCGCTGCTTTGGTTTAAATTGTATCGCAACATTATCTATACATCTATAAATAACAAAATTGTAACAGGCCGGTGTCTGTACATTAAAGATATTAGAGCAACAGAAGACAAAACAATTTTTTTTTGAATTTTCACCGATGTATTACTAGAGGTCTAACTTAGAATATAGGTTCTATTTTACCACATATATCTGTCTGTCTGAATGTTTGTATACGCAATAACTACCGCTTGGAATTGAATGCAGTTGTACACGCGCACGAAGTAGCGGGAAAAATCTAATTGATAATGAACAATCAATTTAAAAACTACAGAATAAAATTTTACAGTTCAATTCTAAGAACGGCAACGTTGAGCGCCATTTTCCCATTTGCCTATTCACAATATCTGGAATATTCATCGCTGACAAGTTTTCCTTACTTGTAAATGGTATCGCAATGAAATCTATATAGGGAACAAAATATAATCAGACATTATTGACACGGGCACTTCTTGAATTTTTACCTGCTTGCTCTACATTAAAACCCAGAAAGATCTCTTTGGAGTATTAGATGTAGATTAGATAAATAAAATTTATTATTAATTCCTAATTTTATTGTAATCTGTCGGTTTAAGCTATAAATAAGTAGATAGATTAATTTATTATCACTGCAGTCTATAACTATTGATTTTGAGAACGTCATGATCAAATCAGTTGAAAGTGAATTTCTTGGAGTTCGACCTAGAGGATGCTTCTTCCACTTTACACAATCAATCCAAAACGAAGCTGGATTGAAACACTAATACAACATCGATGCCGAGTTTGCGTTGAAACTACGAATATTATCGGCATTGGCTTTTATACCAAAAAAATAAGTTGTTGCTGTTTTCGAGCTATTGTGCGATAGCGACATTTTGCCGCAAAAAGCTGAACCAGTCCTGGACTATTTTGAGGATACTTGCATTGACCGATCAGGGAGACGAGGTCAACAAAGACCACCACAATTCTCGCAGGAAATGTGGAATTTACATAAAACCGTCTTACAGGATTTACATAAGACTAATTAATAATCGTGTTGGTAGATTGGCATAGAGGATCTGAATCTCAAATTGCTGCTCATCATCCCAATATTTGGACATTGGTGGAATGTCTCAAAATGGAACAAAATTTGAATGATGTACGTTTTTATTGGGACTTTGCAGAGCGAATAAAATGAATTGTTTTAACCATTTATACTCTGCTCTTAATTACATCAGATGTATTGCTCATAATATTTCTTATTGAAAATGAAGAATACTTGATATTCCTACTTTTATATAGATTAATTATTATATCTGGACACAATCTCTATTTTTCAGTAAACATTTGTATATAAGCATCTGAACTGAATCTGTGTTTTATTAAGGTGTTCCAAAGATTGAAAACTGTTCCTTTTACCACTTTCTACATGTTTAATTAGTTTATCTGTAATTACAATCAAATTATTAAACCAATTTTTTTTATGCTTGAATAATAATTCAGAAGAAGAAATGTGTAAGGATCTTAAATTAAAAATATCTTGTGATAGAGTGGGCTAGTCTCATATTTATACATATATTAGTTTAGTTCTGATGAGAACTACTTTTAGAATTTAGTGCAACATTCAATTGCTTTATAGTATTATTATATACACTACCCCAGATTATGATTCCATTACCAATGATTGATTCAATTAGAGATCTGATACATTGATGAAGGTTTTTTTGTATCCAGAAAGCCACCTATAATTTAAAATTTATATATAAGTCTCTTAATTTTTCTAGAGATACTTTGTACACTTTGATTCCTGGATTGAGTCTTTTAGGTAGTTAGGTGTTATCATTTGGAAGTTAGGTCTCGTAGAATTATTGATTGAGAAAGCTATAGAAGTAGTTTTCCTAATATTTAAGGATAGTTTACACAGGTAAATATTGTTTCTGTCACAGATTTTTGCTACAACACGATTTTCTTATCAGCCTAGCTTAGTCTAGTGCATTACCATCATTAGAAAAAGAATTAAAATAAAGTCCAAAATCAAAGGAAAACATATAATAGGCTGGATAAGTCTCCAAATTCTGCACATGACTTCAGATATGTGTTTTCGAGTTTCGAGGTTATCATATTCACACCGTTTCACGATGTGAATATATTACCTACTTTTGGTTTTTTAAAAAATCAGGGTTTTGGAATGTTAACCCACAAAAACCACTCCAATCAAAAAGTGTTGAATATACCCAATGTTGAGCCTGAAATTATCTATCGTTTGTAATAAACACAAAAAAATTACATCATTCACTTTTTAGATATTCATAAGAAAAATCGTCTAAAATCTAAAATTTCTTCACTTTTTTAGGCTAAACTAAAATCAAAATGGTATTATTATGTAAATATAACATTTTCGTCTGATAAAATTTAAAATTGTTCGTACAGGGAGTATGCTAATAGGTGTGAATATGCAAATGAAGGCTTACTGTCTTCGTTACTAGTTTCTATATCTCGAATTTTCGTACCTTGTATTAATTTATCAATATATCAATAATTTTTATCAAATTAAAACTATAGTTTACAACAATTTCAAATCATCGAAAGTATATTCTTCACAAACTTGTGATTTAAAATTTAAAATATAGGGTTTTCCATTGGATACATCCTGTACATTTCTACTTAATTTCATAATATGAAGGTTAAGAGTACAGCTTTCAAATAAATATTTTTTTATCCTCCCTGTCATAACGGAGCAAACGACCGTGGACATACTAAAAACTCGCCCAGTATAACAGGTATTTCCTGTCTATTACAAAATCTATGATAGGTTTAATTTCACTAAACCTCAGAGAAAGATTATTATTCTTCTGGACTCTCGCCTACTTCGAAAATAAATCACTTTATCATGTAAAAGTATCCAGAGTCAAATCAAATTAAAATGCAGATTGACTCGGATATTTGTAGAGAATCAAAGAAAAGAACAATCAATCATCTAGAACTATGTGACCTGATAATATGCTCATACACTTCACAAAAAATAATCATCAATCAATCAGTTTTGAATGGACTGTAGAGATGTATTACATTTATTCTAATTATCTTTTGATACAGTTTTATTATCAAGTTTTATACTATACTTGTTAGAGAATCGCTCAAAGCCCACAGGGAAGGAACACAAAAGGGTTTATTATTTATACAATGAAATTGGGCTTTTGAACAATATAACCCTGGATCCCATATGAGATAACTGAATTTTATCTTAATCATCGTATCAACACCTCCGGAAACGAGATACCAGTATCCAGTGAATCCAATTAAAGTTTATATTCAAGAGGTAAAAGCAATTTGTGAGTAATGTATGAAATAGAGTAAGTAGTTTGTTTAGTCTAATAAGTCATATCTATAATTAAAGTTAGTATGTACAAAGTTCTTGATTTAGTGTTAACACTATGTATTGGTAACCATATATACCGTAAAACCGTATTTATAAACCCAAAAGTTTATATTTAGTATTGCATAATACTGACATCAAACTAATTGGTTTCGTACTTAAAAGTTAATATGACAATGTCATCAATTTCTGGGCATTATTCGTCACAGATCTGTTACGGAATGTCCCCAAAAATACATAAACAAAAAGATTTCTTTGAATGTAATTTCTTCTTTTTGTCAAAATACAATTACGAGAGAGCATATGAAAAAAATATGGTTGGTTTCCTTAAGTGTTCCAATGTCGGTATTTTTTGAATTCTCTGTTTAGTTTAGTTTATTCCTGTTAGACTGTCAGAATTATAGTTTTGATAAATAACTTCTAGTATTATTTACAGGATATTTTATTCATGCTGTGTGTATTTTTTAATCTCAAACGATTTTTAATTCATTAATTAGTCATTCATATTTCTCGAAGTTTTGGAATTTCCTTCGAAACATTAAAGGGACTATTATATTTATAGAAAGTAGCCAAATTTGTTCAATAACTAATTTTTTCATACCTATAAAAATTTGTCGAAGTTGAATTTTACTAGAAAGTTATATATTTCATCAGTTTCTAGGCCAATAAGTATTCCCATTCAATAGAAATGACCCTAAATTATGGTTAACGTAAGTGCGATGATTAAAAAAATTCAAGTTGATTGATCAATAAAATATTATGACAAAAGACAACAATATAGAAAAATATCCGCCCAAGTGTGAATTAGCATAGAGAAAAAGATAGATGATATTAATATATAAACTTTTTAAATACCCCATGAGATCTATTTTATATGATATGGATATCACTTTATTTCCCGACTTATATAAAATAATCTCGACATATTTTTAGTATAGCACATGCTTACGGATGGATCACTTATCTCGAGAAAACGACAATATCCGTGTGCAACACGTGCTCCCACGATTTTCAACTGATCCTGCTACAGTGGCACAGAGCAGGAACACGAGCTTCGCACTCCGCAGCCGCAAGTTTACTGAAACCGAAGTCTGTCCCTATATAACTCCTATATTCCTGAAAGGGAAACTTTGCGTCGCGCATACGATTCAGGACTGGCCAATAATTCTGTTTTTGAATATTTTTCCTGTGGAAATATATAAAAGAAAACTTAGTTTGGGCATTGAGATTTTAAAACAACGTAGGCTCAAAGCATATTGAGGTATTTGAATTTGTCAAATCTTACTGCGGCGATATTCTAAAATCATGGTTAGAAATGAAATTTGTAATCTGGCTAAGAATATTAAATACTATGATTTTTTTATCTTTTTAGATTCTGACTGGTTCATTTCAGTCATTTTATGAACTATCTCAGGATCTATAAAAAAGTGCTAGGTTTCGTGTAAGCAAATGTATTAACTGGTATGAATTTATTTATTCTAGATTTATAAAATTCTATAAAAAGTAACATAAATAAAATATTTAGGAGGCCAAATGTAATCGAATCGTGCCATGTAAGATATTTACTTATGTAACGAGTTTGCGATATAGTGTGGATGCCATTACGAGGAAGCATGTGCGGTTCGTGATTTGTCAAAGGGCAGATCATATTGACGAGTACGGATATGTATTAGCGGGGCCGGGTGGTATGAATGTAAGACATACTGTTATTGGTCACAGATACATGCCAAGGTCCAGAGTCCAGATTATATACCAATACATCTGGATCAGTTCGCGCTATTGTTGGAATATTCGGGGCGTTAAAAGATGCCAGTGGAAGCTTCTATATGCAGGAGGCTTGCCTATATATTGGAGAGGATTTGTTGCGGAGTGAGTCAGATAGTGCAGTAAGTGCAGTCAAGTGAGTCAGTACTTTGAATACGGTGGAGACCGGTAGTGCGATGACGACCGGCGGTACGTTGGAGACCAGCGGTACAGTGGAGGCCAAAGTAAGGTGGAGACCGGCAGTATGGTGCAGTCCGTCGAGACCATTAGTACGGTGGAGACCGGAGTACGGTGCAGTCCAGCAGTTCGGTGGGTCCCTAGTAGAGACACCAACAACATAAATAAATAACGCTCGGTCCAAATACGGTTGTAAATAATGAATATAAATTGTACATAGTAGTTGATTGTGTAATGTTAAACATATAAACAGTCTGTGATATTTTAGTGTGTAAATAAATAAATTTTAAAAATAAATGATTCCCACTTCCAGTGTTTTCAATTATGCTATTGCGGACTTTTGTTAGAACTTTTCACGCTACGAAAGCCCTCAGAAAATGTTCATGAATTATAGCCTATAAACTGTATAGAAAATCTCGCTCTCTATTTAAGTAAAAATCGTATAAATATTCGTAGTGTCATTTCTGCGACTAGCCCGAACGAAGATAAAATCTTTTATTTATAATAGGTATATGTATATATGCAGAACGTTTGAATTTGGAGGGCCACGATCTGCTTTTTTGAAATGCAATTGTTACATTTGTTACAGTTTTTAAGCTAAATGCAATTATAAATATGTAGGTACAATAAGTAGTATAGTAATAAACATTGCACTTCGGTAGAAACCACAGGCCATAATGTGTGGTAAAAAAGTCTATCAAGGGGATCATGTACATACCGTTCATAAAACGACTGAAGAAATGCACCATTTAGAAGCTAAACGATTTATAAAATCAATGTATTTGATAGCGTGATCGGTCGCTTGTTAGCATTTTTTAATAAGGCTAACATTATTTGCTTGATAACATACATATACAACATCTGCAAAAGTTATAAATAATTGAAAAGGGAGTTCTTTGCGAATTACTCGAAAACAGCGCTCCCGGAGCTCTTATCTGATGCTCGATTTCCAACCGTGAAGTCGTAAGTTCGAGCCACTAGTTCAAGGACTTCCTTATATGAAAATTTCCTTAAATAAATCCTGGTGAACAAGAATCGCTTGAAAATGGCAAATAATAGCTGTCGACATCCCTTGTCTTTTACCAACCCGCATCAAGGCAGTATTGTAAGGTATGCCTTATAAACCTTTGATGTGGAAGAATGATACGTCCCTAGTGATATATCGTGATTTAGAGAGTCCACTTTCAACTGCAGGGTTCATTCCCATGTCAGTGGCAACACTCTTCTGAAGTAAGTCCTCGCTACCTGATAATAATCGTATTTAATATTTGCTCACAGTTTTCACTGTTAGCATTGGTTAAGCCGTTAAAGAGATTCGCCGGAACAGACAGACAGACAAAATGATTAAAATTGCTTTTTTGTTATTAGTGACACATAAACATCCATTGTAATTATTGTTAAAACCTGTTATTTTGAAAACAACCACTTCGTTTTTATTTATAAACCATTGGCGTACATTTTTTAAATTATTTAAAATAATGAAGGCCACTGGTAAAACAAAAACAAGTGTTTATCATGTTACAAATTTGTTCATAAGTGGCAATAATACCTACTGAGTTTGAAAGCTAAATCTAGAAGAGTTTCTTTAAAAATAAGAAAAAACAATTTTTTTCGCAATATTTTAACTCCCTGCATCTCCAAAACGAAGCGTTTTGTTTTGTTTTTTTTTTTAACAGATGTTGCCTGAATAATTTTATCTCTACATAGTATAAAATAAAGTCGCTATCCGTTTCTGTCTGTCATTTCTCCGACTACCTACTCCTAAACAAAAGCAACGGATTTTGAAACGGTTTTCACTGTCATTAAGAGTTTTTTTGGAAATAATTTCAGGAGTTTTTGTCTAATAATTAGTTATCTGACCTGGAATGTCAACGAGAAGTCCTAGTTAATTGCCAATGGGCCCGTTTTATTTACCTATGGATTAGGTATTTTTTCTTTTAGCGTTTAGATAATGCAATAGTTTTTTTTAAAATCTTTAATCTGATATAAAGACTCATAAAGAAAGAGTTTTCATTGCCACAGCCGTCTTACATACGATAAGAACTAATTATAATAAACTTCCCTCATCTCAAATTCCTTTTGTGTAAATTTATCTAGCTTCATTAGTTCATCAGCCTTTTTTTATTAAACTGCCCCCCTTCTCTGCCTTGAAAAATTTAAATTAATTTTCTTAATTTCATCTTACCAAGAACAATCATTGTCATCACCAACAACAAAACACTCATATAGTATTTTGATGCATCTTTTCAAGACCACAGGCGTTTGGCACTTTCATCACTTTAATTGAATTAATGTATTTAATTATTTGTTTATAAAAATCTTGATTTCTTCTGGAAACATCCATCTATTTACTAGGCTAACCACAATATAAATTAACGGAACCCTTGGGGCATGATTTCTACTCGTACTTACCATATTTTTTTTGACCGACGAACCCCGAACGATGGATGTATGCAATCCGACTGTGCTTTCTATTTCTGGTTCGTGCGCGCGTTTTATATAGTAAACGAGCTCGGATTTTGATGATTTTTGATTCATTAGAAAGAGGAGGCTTAAGAAATGGTCCCATATTCATCAAATCCGAAATCTCCTTCCTTCCGAAAACCACCCAGAAGGGGCGGAGGGGGCAAATTTTCGAAATCGAAAATCTGAGGTGGTATAATTAATGATAGAACAATATCAGGAAAAGTTTAAATTGAACATTTTTTCAATTGAGTTACGGTTTTCGAGATAGAGGCATGTTAAATTCTCAAATATATGTAATTTGCTATGTGGAGAGGGCGATTTCTTTCGAAAATTGAAAATCTGTGGGTACAACATGAAAGACATAATTATTTGTAGCAACATTTATAATGACCATTTTATCCTTAGAATTATGGTTTTCGAGTTAAATTGGTGTTAAAATGGTAACATCTAAAATACTTGAGCGTATTTCCGCAGCGATGTTATGAGATCTCAATAATAACGACTAGGAATATACTAAGAATATACGTGGGTAATAAGATAAGTAATATCTTCATTGGTATTAGTGAGCGTTCAACTATTTTCGTGATTAAAGTTACACTCAAAAGTGTGAAATAAATATTTTTTACAAAAAATTGGACCGACGTTATCAGTTGGTGCACTGAAAAGTACAAAATAATATTAATTATATTGGTGCTGGTACTTATGAAGTTGGTGCCAAAAGTTTTCAACCTAACTGAAACTGCACAACTTCAAAAGCACCAGCACCAATAGAATTAATATTATTTTGTACTTTTCAGTGTACCAACTGATGACGTCGGTCTAATTTTTTGTAGAAAATATTTATTTAAAATTGAATAAAATCTACTTATAACAAAGGGAAAGTTCCAAAAGTCATTTTTTTGAATGGAAATTTTCTTTTGTTTCTGGATATTTAATTTGAATCTATACAACTTAACAGTTCGTGATTTTTTTTTAATCTATACCTCTTTATTTTATTTTTTAATTGATAATGTTCGAGTTTGAAACTTTGTCACATTTTTCTAACTATCAATTTAATGAATTATGCCCATATTTTAAATCACATTAGCAAGAATTAGGCTAGACTAAACCAATGAAAATATGATATACCGAAACACATATAAATTTTCTGATGGTAAATGAGAGACATCGGTTTAATCCATTGTTGGCTGAGTTGCTAGCTACTGCCATTAGTCATGTCATAACTCATATTAATTCAACATGATTACGTAATAGAAAGCGAATTTGCTATGAGCATTTCAGTCCTAGAGCACTCAACCCTAATCATTCGAATGACATCTCCAGTTAGTGGGAATGCTGCTTAAATCATTGGTTAGCTCTGCATACTTGATAATCTCTTAAGGGATTAAAGTTCAGGATCTTATTTATTGTCAGCTATGGCAGTTAATGTAAATCAAGACATGATGAAAAACATTGTTGATGTATATAATTTACATGCATTGAAAAACTGATTTTAAAATAACTTTCTTACATAGAGAACAACTTTATTTTCATTTGACTTAATTTAGATGCAGTTAAGAAAAAATTAACAGAAAAAATAAATGTATGAAAGTGCTAAATAGAGTAAGTAATGGTTTTCTTTCTTCTGGATGTTCTTCAAGCAACATAATTCTGTGTTAGTTTCTACACCTTTTTTCATTCAAACGCTTCCATTATTCAATTTATTTTTCTGTTGAGCAAAAACAAGGCAAACTCCAGAACAGAACAATAAAAATCCAAATGGAAAATGGGCTAAAACGTTAGAGCAAAATAACATCTAAATAAGGAAAAGGAATATACATCATAGTCGTCTTCTAAATGATTTATAGAAATGATTCAGAACGTCTTTTACAAAATGAGAAAGACATTCCTAGGGTACACCGCATGTAGTATCTTTTTGAGTGCCTGGAATTTAGTGTCTGTGCAAAGGAAATGTTATTTCGCTTCTTTTATCATTGGCCCGTTTTTCTTCGCTCCAATGGAGCAACAAATCATCTCGAGGTTTCCCTCGCTAAAGTACGTGGTACAAATAATGTGGTTTAGATGCAGATCCTATTTTTAATTTAGTGACAGCAGTTATAAAATTCAATTTATTTGATATAATAAAATATACCTACATGTAAAGAGCATTCTTAGTGTTTTCATTACATTTCAAAATAATTCATTCGTGTTTAATATGTTTGGAATGAGGATGCGTTTGGTTAAAAAATATATTTTACGAAAAATTGGACCGACTTTATTAGTTATTGCACTGAAAAATACAAAATAATATTAATTCTATTGGTGCTGGTTCTTTTGGAGTTGGTGCCTACAACAACAAACTACAACGGCACAACTTCAAAATTACCAGCACCAATAGAATTAATATTATTTTATATTTGTCAGTGCAATAACTAAAAACGTCGGTCCAATTTCTTGTAAGAAATATTTATTTCACATTTTTGAGTGTAACGTTCACTAATACCCAAAAAGTTACCTATAGGCTTAGCTTGTACTTGTTATTTATTATTCAGAGATCTCAAAATATTGCTGGGCAAATATACATATTTCAGACTTTAATGTTGTAACTCGAAAACCGTAACTCCATAAAAAAAAGCAAACATACCTACAACCGAATTGTATCCCTTCTTTTTTTTTTGAAGTCGGTCAAAAAACAACTTTTATTGTATTCCGTTTTCCAAATAAATAGGTTTATTATACGAAGCATTCTGCCTTCATAATTTTTCAGAATTATTATTGAGGTTTATGGGAAGTTGATTGCAAAAATGGCATGAAATCCAAGATGCTGGGGATTAAAACTCTATGGAGGGGAAACGGATTTTCATAGATTGTATTGGGAAACGATAATAAACTTTTGAATTCAAACTCTCGTAGTGTACTATAAAATCTTAGAATTGATATAGGTGTCATTATTGAGGATTGTTTGTGACATAATTTGAGGGGGGTTTCCTCTGATTTCGGCGTGCGAAGTCGCGGATATTTGTTAGTTTTCTTATAATAAAAAAATGGCCGAATTTAAAAAAAAACACATTTTGAGATTAAACAAAAAAGATACTTTTGATTTGGTGACCTCCAAAGGTTTTGAAAAAATCTATATATTATTATTTTCTATTTCTATATTATGTGAAGAATGTGGAAAAAAGACAGTTGATGGGAATTCGAACATTGTTTTCAACCAGTAAACCATCTGTATTGTTTTTGATAATACCTACTATTTGACAGACTTCAAAACAGGAGGAGGTATACAATTATTCAGTTTTTATGGCTGTTCGCGCGTTTTGCTCAGTAAACGATCTCCGATTTAGAAGATTTTTTTTTTCATTTGAAAGAGGAGAGTTGAAGAATGATTTCATATTTAGAAAAACACAAATCCGAAATTTAATTCCTTCCAAAACAGCCCCCGATGGGGATAGAGGTGGCAATTTTTCTAGAAAATCGAAAATCTGAGATGGCAGAATTAAAGATGAGACCATATTCAGAAACATTCTAGTTGAACATTTTTCCAAAAAAGTCACGGTTTAAGTACGATTTACAGCAGTAAAGTCTAAAATATGTATGTATGTACAGGGCTTTTCCTCATAATTAAACAGCTTCTGCTGGTTTTATTATACGAGATGGAAAAATCTTTCAATACGAAAGGTGTAGGGTAGTATCCTGAACAGTCACGAAAAATAGTTATTGCATATACAGGGTAAATCACAAACATCTGGTTAACTAAACTTTTTTAATGGGACATCCTGTATATTATGTTCCAGGATGATAGCGCTTAAAATCATTTCTTCGAATACATATATAGTTTACCCATATTCGTTTCAGTAATTTTTAATATATTCAGTATTAAAGCCAATAATAAGATTTTTTATGTTTTAAGCTATATCGCATTATATCCATAAGAAAGCACATAGAGGCGTTAGATCGGGACTATTGGCTGGCCATTTAATACCTCCATTCCTTCCAATCCATAGGGGATAGCGGTTGTTTAAAAAATTACGGACATGAACTATATTGTGCGGTGGTGCCCTACCTTGATGCTATATGAGCTCATTATATTGTCTATGAGGTAAATTGTCCAAGAGATTTTCCATATCGTCCTCAAAAAATTCAAATTTCTTTCACCACTCAAAGAACCCTGATAAAAAATTGGGCCGATTACTTTTTCATTAGGAATCCCGCACCAAACGCTAACAGATCTATGGCCCTGAAATGTTATTTCCCTATTTTCATGAGGGTTCGCAAAAGCCCATATATTATGACTATTTTTTCTCTTGAAGAGTCCTGTCGTATTAAATGATGTCCCATCCCTCGACAAAATCTTTTTGAAAAGGTCATTCATTTTTAATTCTAACATCCGCCGACAAAAGCCTTCACTATAATTTTTTTGGTTCTCACTTAATTGTTGGACCGGCAAAATTTTGTATGAGTGGTATTTATATCTACGACGTGTCACATCGATTTTTTTGCCGATTGATTGAAGTGGTTGGTGGCATCAGCGATCGAAAAAGTCGGATTCTCTATAACCAAGAAATATAAATTAAATATAAAGAAAATTGTCAATGTTTACCTTCAAAATATAAGATAATCTATATCTTACGATGGTGATAGATAGACTGTTGAAATTATCACTAAAATTTGTCAACTTAATACGAGGTAAACAATAATTGGGTTAGATGAAATGATTATAGACTATTTTATTCGTAAAAACTCATATTAGAGAACAATCAATTATGTTGAATGAACAATTATTATTTCAAATGCAACAATGTCATTGCAACAACGTAATGGGAAAAAACTTTAAAATAAACAAAGAGGAAATAAATTTTGTCCTATCTTCCAAATTCAACAGTTACTCGTCGTTTTAAAACATTGAAGTTTATGCAAACATACCGTGAGTCCTTATTTGTACAGTTTAAATTAGCTTTTTTGTCAGTCCTGGCACATTGCAACCTATGATTGGTGAACGTGCAATATCGTTCACAATACAGTGTATACATTGTTCGTTCATCAAAGTTATCTTGGCTCTAGTTATCAACTATCGTCGAAATGTTTACGAAAACACAATTTTTCAAATACAGCTATTTCTATAAGTACATAATAATTGGATAATAAAACAACTACTTTAAAAATATACAGAAGAAAAAGAAAATTAAGCCAAGTTCTCCGAAACATAAGAGGTCGCATAATAGAAATAGAAAGAAATTTTATTAATTCCTTTTAGCCATTATAAAAAACAGATAGGATACGTCACAATTATATGAATCAAAATCACATATATCTAAATAAATACCACATTTATATAATATAATAACTCCAGTTGCCTATAGGTACACGCATTGTATGTTGGATCTTAGAAATATCATTTCATTGTACAACAAGTGAAATTTTTGAAAAAAAATTAAAAATAGTTTTTATTGGGGATTTAAGATTTAAACCGTACCGATGAGTATCTACTATTGCTATCCTTTTCTCGATTTTAACTATACTTACGTATATGTGTTTGCCAGCAACAGCAATTCCATAACAAATTACTGTTTGTCTACCATAACACAAAATTAAACTTTAAATTAACAATAACGTCTGACGTCAGACAATTGCGACATAACCATAGACGATCTTCCAGAAAGTACCTATATACCAGAGAACGAGACGTATATATACGCTCCATGCTCGTGCGTAATTCCAGTGACGGATCCCATTGTCGTTCCATGTCGACAAAATAATGATCTTGGTTGAATGAAATTGAATGAGATAATTATAATTACCAATATTGGATCACACTTGGAGCTTAACAGACGGCGAGATGTCTGCGATCTAAGTACGAATTCGAAATTTCAAGTCTCTAGACCGTATGGGGCCTGAGAAATCGCTGCGGAGTCCATTGATACAAGACCGAAAGTAATAAAAACTATTTAAAAAAAGGTTAAGTTCACACTTGAATTTTCTCAAAGAGTTTAATTCTTGGATACAGAAAGGTAAAAAGACGAATAAATATGATCCATCAAACAGGGGAGATTTCTTGAATTGTACATTATTGAATTCCATTACTCTAAAATTATCTCTACCTCGAGTATTATAACTATGATTTTGACCATTTGTTGTAATCCTATGCTTATTTTCATAGACGAAACACAGTAATTTGTACAGATAAATGCCAGTGATCGTAAGAATTCTATTAGTGCGAAAAACATTTCTACATGAATGTCAGTGTCCTAAATTGACGATAAGTCTTAAAATCCTTTTCTGACAAAAAAAAACTCTCCCAATATTAACAGTCTGTCCTCAGCACAAGATATGGTAAGTGAGAACTAGGTACACCATTCCATAGTAGGCAGACATTAGAACAGATTCTGAAAAATTATGTTTTAAATTGAGAATTGCATAAATCTTTTACTGAGCTTTGAGCATACTTCGGCGACCTAGATAGACCAGTCAAGATTGTTGTCCAGGTGAAGTCCTAGATATTTCGAGATAGTTACTACATTAATATTGTTATCCTTTTTTTTAGAAAAAAAATCCACAATCATTGTCTTTTTAATATTCATAATTAAGTTATTTTTGGCACACCAAATCCTAAAATCTGATATGACATCGTGACATTCAGAATGATTGGGGAAAAGTTGAATTTGACTCACATCACGGTTCATCAGATTTTGACAAATGAATTGGGGATGAGAAAAATCTGCGCAAAAATGGTTCCAAAAAATCCTTTCACAAGAACAAAACGACATCAGGAGGGAAAGGTGCCTTGACTTTTAAGATTCGATTTAAAATGACCCCCATTCTCTGGAACGTTTCATTAGTGGTGACGAGCCTTGGGTATTTGAGTACGACCCAGCAACCAAGCGCCAGAGCATGGAGTGGCACACTCCAAGCATTCCAAGGCTCAAAAACAAGAATGAGCAAGTCAAAGATCAAATGCATGCTGATTTGTTTTTTCGATATCCACGGAATCGTCCACAAAGAGTTTGTACCTCAAGGCTAAACGGTCAATCAGCACTTTTAACTGGGAGGTTCGTGAAAAACTCCGGAAAAGGGTCATTCGTGTGAGACCAAACAGCAAGAACAACTGGGTAGTATCACTATAATACTCCTTGTCAGATATTTATAATCAATTCTCCCGTTTTGTCACGGACTGACGACATATACGCATGACATGTCCTTTTAGCTAAAGTTTCACGCAAACAAAAATGAAGCACTATTAATAAGAATAAACTAACATGATGAAAATTTGCATTTTTACAGCATAGGTCGTTTAATATCTGCCAGATTCAAATAGCTTTGCAAATGTATTGTAAAAACATTCAACTATTCTTACTTATTAAATCATCTGAGACTATGAGACCGCGCTGTATTTCACAAATCAGTTATGGCCTTTGGAGTGGTAAATTTTTATGTGGAGCTTTTGAAACTTTACTTTTACTATATCATTCCAACACATGACGATCGACTGTTATGAATACATCAACACAATGGGAACATAATCACAGCCTCATCACATTCACTTAGTCCTATAGGTATATCGAAAAAGTGGACATAAAATAGAGATGCAGGTCCATCGCAAATCAATCAGTAATCCAACCAAAAATAGTTATTGAAATCGGTTCATAAATTATTTGAAATTTTCAATGCTACAGACACAGCTATGTACAAGGGTGTCAGACACATCGCTTTCACCATCTGTGTGGGGAGTTAAAAATATCTGCTAATTATACAAGAAAAATTCAATAAGTAAACAGACCATGCTCTTATTTTAAAACTATTCAATAAATCTGTACTATATTATAAGGGATTTCAGTTGGCAGCCTTGGTATAAATTGTGATGCTGTGATTCGTTCGAAAATTTTTGATTCACTTTACGATTGCGTCATTAAATGTCAAGTCACAGAAGGTGTACAACCAAATGAAATTATTTCTAGAAAATTGATACGATCATGACACCAAAAGATAATGGGTAACGGTGACACACCAGCTCTCCCGTTCGCAAAAAAGTCAAGGTTCAACCATTTGCGAGTAAATTGATGATGTCAATCTTTTGGGACTCACAGAATCCAGTTTTACTGCATTTCTCTTGAAGATCAGGATTAATTTTTCAACACACCTCACCCCATCATACATTTCCGCTGACACCTTTGGATCACTCAAAGAATACCTACATGGAAAAACATTTGCCAACAAGGAGAAAGTCAAAGAAGCGGTCCAATATTGGCTTCAATTCTTTGTCATATAAATTAGGAAGCTAGAAGAAAGATGGGGCAGGTGCATAAATGTTGGATGTGATTCTGTTGAGAATAAGTAATAAACCACTTTTGAGTATTAATGCCCTTCAGATGTCAACTGTGAGTGTTGATTTCCGCAATGGCTGCATGAGTACTACTTATATGAATTAAAATTTCTATTCTTGGACGATGAACAATCGATCCGAGATGGAGAACAAAATAAGCAATGTTGATATTTAGTGAATGTCGTAATGGATACAGAAAATATCACATCCTTTCAAGGACTAACGAAGAAATTAAATTTTATTGCCTATAAAACATTTTGTGGATATTCAGCTTAAGTTCTTTTGATAATTAACGTTTTCTACAACTTAACCTTCTATAAAATCTTATAATTTCGATTAATTTTACGCAGTAAATTGTTGCGCTGATACATTTACGTTTCTATGCCCAAGATTTCAGTCGACGTACACTCTCATTCGAGCAATTCTAATTTAACTCCCTCATTGCTCCAATGCACAATGACATTGTCAGTCGTCCTTATTGAGAATTTCACGCCGGCAACCACACTGTGTATCTGCAAGCGACACAACAGACTATAAAGGTCTAGAGAGATGACTAGAGTGTTGTTTCCTAATCTCCATAAGGAGCAACAAGCCAGGCGCACCCGAATAATACACACACACATCAGCTTCAGCTTCAGTGTGTTGTTGGTTGGGACGTTGTGTTATTGTGCGAAGTGATTCGAAGCTATCGCCATAGTCCAGATGCAATGTGTGCCTCCACAATGAAGATAACTAGCGGACCTTATGAAAGCCATTGCTCCTCGTTTTCGAATTGAAGGATTTCATGCATCATTGCATCTCAAATTCATTAGAGTGGTACACTCTCTATTGAAATTTATAGAC
This sequence comes from Crioceris asparagi, assembly GCA_958507055.1. Classification (NCBI taxonomy): domain Eukaryota; kingdom Metazoa; phylum Arthropoda; class Insecta; order Coleoptera; family Chrysomelidae; genus Crioceris; species Crioceris asparagi. The sequence continues at coordinate 12,748,614 of OY293826.1, read as the reverse complement.
CAATCTATAAGAAATGGGTTGAAACAAATATAAAGAATTATAGACTCATAAGCTTGTCATCACATATTAATCTAGGTATGTACATTCTACCAATGGTAGGCTTTAGAAAGGGTTTTGTATTAACTAACTCTAAACTTTAAGAATGTCACTTTGAAAGATGCGTTGAATACCTACAACGTTCCACAGCCACATAGAACAAAAAAATACTGGGTTTACGTCGGACCAGATGGTGGAAGTTATACTTCTTTGGCTATTCGCTCACAATTCCAATAAAATTTTAATGCGCTTCCTAAAGTATGATAAACGGTTCCTGTAAATTTTGAGTAAAGGGGGCAACGATCAAATTTCATGTTTGCTTTTTTAGGGTTCCGTAACCAAAGGGATACTAAGTATCCGCTATCCGTCCGTCTGTCAGCAGGCTTATCTCATGAATCGCAATAGGCAGACAGTTGGAATTGTCAGTCAACAGAATATTTCATAACATTTCCGAAAACCTTTGGATTCAAATACTTCAATTGTTTTAGATTTTAGAGTCCTTGGAAGAGGAAATTTTCGAAACATTATTTATCAATACTTTTCTATTGATTCAGTTGAAAAAACTAGTACCGTCGTTGAAAGGATGACAAACGCAAAATAATATTTACGAGTTTGCCCGGTTGTCAAAATTCTACTGTAATTCATTAAATATAAAATTGAACACAATTGAGGTTCTTCTGTCAAATAGTTTTCGTCTATAATTAGCTTTTGAAAAAAAATTATTTAAGCTGTTTATTTTCAAAATTTCAACGACGTCGGAGTGACTTATAGCGAGCTCTTTTATTTGATACAGCATTTTTTTAATTCTAATCTAAAACGCACATATTTATGTTTTTTTTAGTAAATAACTTATAAACTGTTTAGATTTTCAATACACTTTTAAATACAAAAAGTAATTGTTCTTACATTCTGTATTAAACAGTCACATAATTTACAGGGTGTATCATTAGAAAATGTTGAGAAAAATTGGTTTAAACATTTATATTTTTGGAACCAAATTTTAGACACCCTGTACAAAATATTTAAAATAAATATTTTTTACAAAAAATTGGACCGACATTATTAGTTGGTCCACTGAAAAATATAAAATAATATTAATTCTATTGGTGCTGTTACTTTTGAAGTTGTGCAGTTGCAGGTAGATTGATAATTTTTGGCATCAACTTCACAAGTACCAGCACCAATATAATTGATATTATTTTATATTTTTCAGTGCACCAACTAATAACGTCGGTCCAATTTTTTATAAAAAATATTTATTTCACACTTTTGAGTGTAACATTAGTCACGAAAATCGTTAAACATTCACTAATACCAATGAAGATAGTATTTAACCTATTACCCATGTATATTCTTGCTTGCTTGTAGTTATTATTGAGATCTTGAAATATCGCTGCGGAAATGCCAATAAGTATCTTAGATGTTACCATTTTAACACCGATTTAACTCGAAAACTGTAACTCTAAGGAAATAATGTTCATTATAAATGTTGCTACAAATAGTTATATTTTTCATGTTGTACCCACAGATTTTCAATTTTCGAAAGAAATCGCCTACTCCACAAAGCAAAAATATATTTAATTATACCACCTCAGGTTTTCGATTTTCGAAAAGTTTTGCTCCCTCTGCCACTCCGGAAGCGGTTTTCGGAGGGAAGGAGGTTTCGTATTGACGTTTTTATGAAAATGGGACCATTTCTCAAGCTTCCTCTTTCAAATGAATAATCATCAAAATCGGAGCACGTTTACTATATAAAAGGCGTGCACGAACCCAAAAAAATAAAATAAAGCAGACAGTCGAATTGTATACCTCCTCCGTTCGGGGTTTGTCGGTCAAAAATATTTGATGTCAGAGTATCGGTAGACATACCGTATTAAAGTTTTCAGTACTTATCCAACAAAAATATGTTAGGCCGTTTATTAAATTATTGTTTCCAAGCTTGGGGGGTTTTTAATGTATTTCTCCTAAACTACTAAAGCAAAATAAATAAAACTTGAGGAAATAAGAGATGACACAAAAATTAAACTAAATATACAAAAATAATAAGGGCGTGACATTTAAAAAAAAAAGTTTGAACGTCACACTTTTTGGTAGTTTAAAAGACCAGGTACCTTGAACCTTAAATTATAAGTCTTCTGGACGACTCATCATGAATATTCATAAAATAACAACTTTTCTGATATAAATCTTACCGGAAGTAATTATTATTGTTTAGTTTATAGACGTGTTTTTTTCTAATATCTACCTTTTTCTACCGGACACGTTTTAACTATTGTTTTCATGAAAACCCAATATGCTGCATACCACCTTGTCACAACCCCTTGCAGGAGTAAAGGGATAGCAAAAATCCGTCACGTCATTTTAAGCAGGTATTTCTGCCTATCAATCAAATTTTGGGAATGGCAAGTGAGCTTGACGTACTGTGCGTAAATGAAGCCTATTCTGTTCTTTGATGTTTTTTTAAACACATCATATATTTGTTTTTTTTGAAGGATAGAATAGTACGTCTAAAGACAAAGTTGTACGGAATAACTTGAACGAAATTGATGTTATTGAAAAAAATATTCCTGTTGCTCTCAATGATATGCTCAACCCAGTGATATTTTATGTGTGATTTCTATAGTAGCGAGTCGATAATGTTTTTCTCTATCATATTTGAAGAATCACTAGCCATAATATATATGCTCCAGGCATTTATTTGATAAATCTTATCGTTTCTAAACTATAATGGAGAACTGCTGGCAAATATATATATATGAACTACCTACCAATATCCTATCCTATCCTATCGATGGAAGTTTCAAAACTCCAACGTCAAACATTGCTGCTGTTGTGTACAAAAAAAGAAGGCCCGTTTCAAATACGAATGCTCGCTAATAACCAGCAGCGCAAATACACCAGCCATATTATATATATATATATATATATATATATATATATATATATATATATATATATATATATATATATATATATATATATATGGAGGATGATATAACTCATGGCAAGTGACAGGAATAATAACCCAAAGTTAGGTTCCAGGAAGCCAATCAATAATTGCAAGCTGGCCAGTTGAATGCATCGTTTCGATAAACATTTAACTTTCTAGAATGGGAATTTCAACGATAAAAAGAGTTCTGTTTAATCAGGAAATACAACGTGTTCAAAAGTTATCAGTCATGTTGAAATTTGTTGTTAACCGGAATGAGTTTTTCAACCCGATAACAAAATTAACATATAGAGTAACATTCTTACTACTTGAAATAGATAACCATGTCGCCATTCGCTAGTAAACACTTGTTGAAATTTTTGGTTCATCAAAGAATGAATTATTGTTAGTAGAAATGGTAGAATGTACAAGGTGGCCCATTAATAAAGGACGCCGGCTATATCTCAGGATCCGTTAATTGGAAGACACGGAGAAAAAAAAATGCTAAGTCTACCGCTAGAGGGAGTAACTCACCCCGCGAATTCAAAAACACTATTTTATTCAAAATTATCTCAAGTTAACCTATATTATAATAAATATTTTTTTGTAACCTACTGAAATGAAAATAAGACAACTTTTTTGTATTAAAGTTCTTTCTCTATCTTGTCAAATAACGGGTGGGGGGAGGTACAAATGTTGGTTTGAAAAAACTGGATAACTTTCTTTTGGTATGACCTATTTTGAATAATGTTGTTTCATTTTAAAGCGCTTTTTTGGGCACTTCTATTGGAGTAATAGCATTTCGAGTTTGATTATTTTCCGAGTCGGTAGATGACACTTTATGACAAAGTCGCAGATTCTTAGGAATTTCTAGAAAATTTCAAATGCAATTGTATTTTTACTTTTCATTAGGAAGAGAGAGCCTGAAAAATTACAGTTACTGGTGAAAATCGCAACTCGATATGATTAGTCCTTATAGACTCATTTAAAAATATATTTAAAACTTCATTTTGAAGTAACAGAATTAGAGAGCACTCTGAGTATCAGTGATATTTATTGAAGTTACCTATATTTTATATAACCTACTTTAACAATAAATATTTTTTTTACCTATGTCGCTCTAGATAGGGTAATTTAAGTGTAATTAAATGAGTACTGAACACAAATAACTGCCTACAGCAGGTTACAGCTTTGTATTGTCCAGGACGGACAACACTTAGAGCACTTTAGGCGTCATTAATATTTTTTTATTTTAGTGATAGGTTCTAAGATATTCTAGGTGCGCCTAGGATTTTTCTAAATTCGTTAATTCGAAAAATCGTAAAATATTATTATTGTAAAGAAAGATATATTTTATTTTCGCTTCTTTTGTTTAGTTTCTGTCATGTCAAGGCCTACCGAGAGTCCTACTTATTATATTTAATTTTCTTGCATAAATTATTAGGTTGTTGTTACAGTTATTTGTGTTTAATTCTAATTTAATTACACTAAACTCAAATTACCTCATCTAGAGCGACATAGGTAATAATCAAACTCGAAATTTTATTACTCCAGAAGCGCCCAAAAAAGCATTTTAAAATGAAATAAACTTATTCCAAATAGGTCATACCAAAAAAAGTTATTCAGTTTTTTTCAAACCAACATTTGCCCCTCCCCCCACCCGTTATTTGACAAGATAGAGAAAAACTTTAATACAAAAAACCTGTCTTATTTTCAGTAGGTTACAAAAAATATTTTCTATATGAGTTAACTTGGGACAATTTTGAATAAAACAGTGTTTTTTACTTTGCGTTGTGAGTTACCCCCTCTAGCGGTAGCCTTAGCAAGTTATAAATATTATCCAGCTTTTTTTTTTGGCTGATTTACCTCTCAACATTTTTTTCTCCGAGTCGTCCCATTACCGGATCCTGAGATATAGCCGGCGTCCTTTATTAATTGGCCAATGTCCAATTAGTATTTTTAAATGTACTCAATATGTTTTCGTCTATTTTTTCTCAAAACAACATTATTGGATTGATACAGAATGAAGATTATTTTGTCATTTTGTTGATGTTTTTTAAAAGTATTCTAACTAAATCTAGATTGCAGGTATTTTTCGCATTATTGCCTGTGCTTCGGACGAATTATCGCTTTCGATTGTCCATACCTACTGAAGCACCGCATCTAGTATTCTACGGTAGTTTCATTTGTTTGATGCAATTTACCAAATCATTTATATGAAATCTCACTGAACTGCCGAAAATGTAATCATGCAATAGATTTTTTTTGAGCTTTTCTTATAGCCACAAACACTTTTGAAATAAACTGGGATACCTTAACATTTATTTATATAAAACACGTGGATCTTGGCATATATTTTATAAATACTCTACCTATCACATTAGTTTGTGTTATAATAAAGGGAGCCCACGACTTCGTCCGTGAGACAATCACTGGAAGCCCCGTACAATGTAGAATATTTCTCCCGTGCAAAAAAAACCTAGTAACTCAATTTTTAGCCAAATTTTGTTTTGTAATGCATGGTAATCTGCTAGCTTAATCCTCTGTATAGATATCAAAAAATTAGTGATATGTTCAAAAATAACCACAAAATAACTTTTGGAATTTCCTAGTGAGTGTAAAATATTATAAGTATACAACGGTAAAATATAGCAACACTTCATTACAAAGGAAGAAACCAGCATATTTATTTTGCTAATGTAATTTGTAAGGGTTTATTCTTCTTTCACGAGGGAAAAAGATAACAAAACTATTTACGGGTTTATTCCGTTGGTATACGCTAATAATATTTTCTATATTGCAAAGGAAAAACATATCTCGTTATCTTACTATTTTATTATCAAGACATATTATATTCATTTAAAATGGAAAAACTCAGCAATAATATTTTGGTAGTTATTTTTAATGCATTATAACACTTTTATGAATTCACGCCGAATATTACTATGTTTTTCCAATGGAAATGATTCTGAAAGGTTTTCGCGGGAGAATTGACAACTTACATGCTAGGTTATTCCTCAGGAATAAATATACACATCCTAAAAAACAGTCAGTTGAGTTTGTAGTTAATCTTTTTGGGTACTTAAATCGGGTAATACGAAGAAAAACAATAATAAAAGTACGAAAATGTCAAAGAGGGGAACGTATTTAGTTGAGTTGGCTGTGAAATCAAAAATAGAAACTTATAATAATAACCAAAGTGCTAGTGGGGACACAAATAATAGATCACATTAATTAATTTAACCCGCAAGTTTTCCATTACAAACTTGTGCATGCTCCGAACAGGCGATATCTAGATTCAGATATAGGTATAACAGATATGTGGAAAGATTTCAGTGAGAGAATAGAAAATGGGTTCTATGAAAAGTACCGACACCAAGTTCATTTAGAAAATTGGGTTTGATCAGGCCAATCATGATAATTGTAACGTATGTGTTTTTGCAAAAAGAACATGCAAAGTTTATGGTAATTCGGGAAATGCAAATTGTAATGAAGCGTGTTCTTCTTGTATTGGTTTTGATGTACATCATGAACTCTATCTATTAACAGGCAAGAGCGGCATATCAAGAAAACCGCTATATGATGTATGGGCAAATTGGGAAAGCACTGCAAAAAAGATCTAATGTTTATGACATTCATGACCTGAATGAAATTATCCTAAAAACATCAAGACATAATAAGACACTTTTGTTGAACTTTGAGGACTTTTACGAATTTGAAGAGGGTAGTAGGCAAAGAAGATCAAAAGATAGCAGCTCGGAAAATTTACATATGTTAAACAACACTAACGTTGCTCATTTCCAAAAAATGTAAATCTATGTTTTATAAAAATAAACGTATACAGACAAATAATTCTTATACGTAATTTTTTTATTGACCAAATATTCTATGTCAATACTAAAGACTAAACAAAATAACCGAGGCATAAAAAAGCAGAAAATTCTAAATGATTTGCTTCCGTCTATGCCTCCCATTAAAAGATTATTCTGGGAGCAATTTACAACGTCGGAGGAATCAACTGAACTTTTGTCAAACCAATAATAAACGCAAACATATTTTTCAGGATTTTGTAGATTAGCTTAATATCATTTATCTTCAATAAAACTAATTTAGTATACTACATAATGTTTTATTTGCTAGCTCCTTCTGTTTAATATAGAAATAGTAACTTGACTTGCTAGAATTTGCCTTGCTGATTGATATTTTTCTAACTAAATAAAAACAGTAAATCGACCTACTATATTTTTCCAATGCAATGTTTAAAATTTTACCTAAAAAAATAGTAAGTCAAGTATTTTAATAATTGTACAATGTATTGAAAAAATAATAGTGAATTTGAAAAAAACAGACTTTAAAAACCTATACACTGATAAAAAGAAAATATTTATCCCTATAGTTTCTAAACGGCATAAAGAAATCGATAAATCGTTTTACTGTAAAATTATGAAATCTGAATTACTTGGATTTTCCTTTGCACGGGAGATTTAAGGAAAATAAAAAATTACTACCACCACATTTCAACAATGGAGCTTTAAAACCGTCATGTGTTTTGTTAAGATATTTGGGAATAGGTCACCACTGATACTTTCAACTTGGTTGGAGTAAGACAAGTCAGATAAAAAAAATACTCTGACAATGACGAACATGTGGGTGACGTAACTCCGGTTCTAGACATAAATAGATTTCTTATATGCACTCTCCAAACATTCCCGAAGATCTCCTAAGAATTGACCGAGCCGAAAAAAAGTAGTTCGCGCACAAACATAATTTGGATTTTTCTTTATATATTAGATTAGTTTAAAAACCGAAAAATACAACATGAATTTCGGAAACTCCAGTGCGCTAAATGCGCTTATTGGGGGCTCAGAAAGAGCTTTGTAACAAAACAGTGCAACTTTAATGGTGGATTGACGGGAGAGGAGTCATCCGATTGAAATGATAATTTTTCTTGAAATGTCTGAAATTGAGCCGGCTTTCATTTTGCTTTTGTAATCTAGAAGTCTTAGATGCACCGAAAACGACCTACAGGCAGTGAAACCGGTAGTAAACACTTTTATTGGAGTTGTTTCAACTTTGGACGCCAATCATTTTTGTCTAGAGCTTCGTTTAATTAAATTTTATTGAAACTGCTATGGAAAGTAAGCATTAACAGATTGCTGTGCGATAAATAGAACACGAGATATGATTGTTTCAAAAACCAAACCAAGATGGTGGTGGAAGTGGCTTAACTTGAGCCATGCGCGGAGTTAAATTCTTCATCGATGACACTTTATAAAAAGAAAAAATGTACTTGAAATTGAGTCAGTGCCTAAATGCACTAGACTAGAAGGCGATACTCAGGCAGGAAGCTTTGTGTAAGGCGCCAGGCGGTGCTTCATCATGGCCCCATACATTTGATTCAATAGTTACTTTTGCTTACGTAATCCAAATGAAACTCTTATAAGTATCCATTTTTCAGACATTTTAATTTATCCAAATGAGATTTCAAATTATTTGAATTATTGAAGGTAATGTCAAAACTAATTGTATCTTCTAAATCAAAATATCCGAACGAATAAATTAGATATAGAAATCCAACAAGGCGTTTTCAGCGGAAAATTCAATCTTAAACGATTGGTTTAAGTTTTATTTTTATTTCTTCTGGCATGAAATTTTTCGATTTTCTTTTTTGCAGGACACAAATAAGTTTGAATGTAATCAGCAACGAACAAATAAAATTATTCAAAACATATATTAATTTTGGATTTGAAAAGACATTATATAATAAATAAGACATCCAATAAAAATTGGATCTCAAAAGTTGAAAATAAAACGAACTAGGTGTCATAAAAATATATTAGGAAATATACAAAAAAATTACATTTCCTTCCCATCTTCGAAACTTATGAAAGTGAAATTATAAAATACAGAAATCATTATGCAAAAATCCTAGATACGGAACCCTCTACGTGCACCCGATTTGGTTTTACCGTTTTTTATTGAATTATAAAACCTATACTTTTCTATGAAAACCATATTACTGTCTGGGAAGTCATCTACCATCATAACCAACAGATAGAGAACATTTTTTAAACCACCTGTTTAAGTTTCGCTAATGTTCAAATAACGCCAAATCACAGACATTGTAAACTTGCATTTGATTTCTTTGTATAGGTTCAGAATTTACATATGGGAAACAAAAGCATCGCACTAAATCCATTTTATTTCTAGGAAGACGTTCTTAATCTTGAATTACATTCACTTAAATGCGACTTCACTTTTGTAACACTCTTCATTTTCAAAAGAATATGCACTAACTCACCTTACGGCGAAACGTTCAACTAGAGGTGGTTATTGATTAACCTATGTGTGAGCTCTCGAAACTTCAAGAGCTTAACGGAGTTGACAACGGATGGCGCTCCAAGGCTGTGCGAACTCTTGAAAAATGGATAGAAAACTCAATAATTTATGTACTGCAGCTACGTGCCAGATTAAAGGTAATGATATATCAAGAGCATTTTGAAGATTACTGGAGAGTAATGGGTTGACGTTTTGAAAGAGAATACGTGAACTTTGCGAGAATTCAAGATAACAGATGAGTTAACGTGCCCAGTAAGTTTTGTTCAAGTATAATATGTAATTTGAAAATGTACTTTTAAGATGTCTGAATTATAGAATAAAGTGCTTCAGAATAAGCGTATTTGAAAGAAACTATTTCTACACATTTGACACTAGTCTGTACAAAAAGAAAATAAGTTTTTTTTTATTAAGCCTTTTTGAAAACTCAATGAGTTTTATTTCGGCTAACAATAAAAGCATACAATAATATTAAAATATGAATAATAGAGATACATTGCTAAAATCACAAATCATACATTGAGTTTACATTGTCTTAAAAATGTCCATATATACATGCAGGCGGTATCATTGGGTGTAGCTACCATTGAACGCACATCTTGGTTGGCCTGTATTTGAAGTCTCTGGAGGTGTTTCAGTAGCTTGTTTCTTTGGTCCGAGTATTCACTGCACTGCCAAACGATGTGGTTTATGTCCTGTGGGTTTACGCTACAAGTGCAGTTGGGCTCGCTTGTGTATCCAATTCGAGCAAGTGATGCTGCTAGGTTGTAGTGATTGGCACGGATTCTATTTATGGTAACAATATATTCCCTCTTGAGATATTTTTTGGAGTACCAAGGGGATGAATATTCTCTGTAACATCAAAGTATCGTTTGCCTTTGGTAGCTGCAGCTTTCCTAATGTCATTGATGGTCTGTTTTTGGGCATGTTTCTTGAAATCTTCATACAGGTCTGTAAATGGAATTTTTAAGTGACCTGATGGTGGATCTTGGGAAGCGTATTTGGCCAGTAGATCCGCCCTCTCATTGCCATGAATCCCTATATGGGAGGGTACCCAAAAAAAATTCACATTGGTATCTAGAGTTAGTTGATTGTATTTTTCTTTAATGTTCGCTACATATGGGTTGACTTTGATACATATTTTGGTGTTCTGAAGACTTTGAAGTGCACTTAATGAGTCTGAGAATATGTATACATTATGAAGTTTGTTCTGTTGTACTAAATCCAGGGCTAGATATAAGGCAGCACACTCAGCCGTGTAAACTGAAGTCTGAGTTGGCATGCTAGCCTTTTGGATGATGTTTAGCTCAGGACAGTAACACGCCAACCCTACCGAATTTCTTCCTGATGATTTGCTCCCATCTGTAAGAGTTTTTTCAATAAGATTGTTCGGATTTGGTGTTGTTTTCAGTTTTTTTCCTAAGTCAAAATTGATTGGAATTGAAGTAAATGTAGTTTTGTAATTGTGTTTATATATGTGATATTGTTTATGCTTCTCAATGACTTCAAGTTGATCTAATTCTTCTTCAATGCATGATCTTAGTATTCGTATACGATATCGTTGAATTGTGTTATAAGTGTTAGAACCTGGGCGAGACATGATTTTACACAGGTGTGATTTACATAAGAATTTTGCCCGCTCTTTCAACTCCACTAATTTAGATTCACCAAGGAGTATATTGTTGGGAGTACTATTTCTATATCCAAGAGCTGTCCGTATGGCACAGTGCTGAATTTTCTCCAGCTTAGCTATTGAATTCAGGCGAGTAGGAAAATAAATATAGCTTCCATAGTCTATTCTGGATCTAACAAAACTTTTATATAAATTAATTAGTGTCTCAGGGTCGGATCCCCACCATGTTCCACATAGAAATTTAACTACCTATATTTAAAGATCTCATGCACTTTTTATGTACGCCATTTATATGTTGCTCATATGAGAGTAATACCTAGAAATTTTACTCTGTCTGTGGACTTGATGATATGATCTCAGTTATCTATATAAAAATCCTAGAAAAATCTAAATTCTGTTTATTTATATAGCAACAGAAATATAACACGCAAAACTGCTCTAAATATGAAAGAGCCAACTAACTAAGTTTACTAAAATGAAATAATAATAATTCCAAGTATGTAGTCACAAATGAACTTATCAAGTAAAGCAACGAAAATGCTACATAGCGTATAATGAGAATGTCTAGTGAAACTCCCAAAATTCACATTGCCACAAAAATAACAATGTTACAGATATTTCGGAAAATAATTCAGAAATAAATGGAAATGATTCTTCTAGGGAATAATCTGTAACAGGATATAAGGTGAATATAAACTAGTCAAAGAGTTCGTTGAGATTCAATTATTGAACAAGTATTTGTAGGAAACATAATTATCATAAAGGGTGATCATTTTGAAACTTCCTTTCTCGGATTTGCAGCAATGTGAGTGAGCATTTATAGAGATATAGCTGAAATTACAAACAAAATAATATCGAAAGGGACAAAATTTTAACCAAAATTTCCTTCACCCCTTCCAACCCTCGGCCCCATGGAGCTACCCACTTAAAATCGAATTATAGTTTATTGAATAATTTTCCTTTTGTGTTGGATTTTTCAAAATCGGAAAATTTGTTATTGACAAAAATATTAAAAAAGCGTCGACGATTACTTTTTTTAAATTGGACATTTTTCAAAAAAATACAGTTTCCGAGTTACAGCAGTGATAACGTCTGAAATATGTGTGTTTCCGCGATGTTTTGAAACCTCTATATAAGTATGATTTTTTGCCATAAGTGAACGTTCAACAATGTTGATGGCTAAAAAATGAGAAATAAAACTTTTTTTTGCAAAAACTGGGAGAGACTTTATTAGTGTATGCTCTGAAAATACACAATAATGTTAATTTTGCTGGTGCTGGTACTTTTAAAGCGTGTTTATTTGTTTTAATATGCTTTTGAAGTTGGTGCCAAATCTACCTATAACTGCACAACTCCAAAATGAACAGCACTAGTGGAATTAATATTATTTTGTATTTTTCAGTGTGTCAACTAATTAAGCCGGTCCTATTTTTTGTTCAACCTTGAAAAGGTCAGTCAGTCTAATTGTTTTATGTTCAGTCCCAAATTCATTGCTATGTTTTCTACTTTTCTTTAGTGGAAATGCAGCCAAGAAGATCTTATTAGAATATTAATTATGTTCAGATCTACAATGTGACCTACTATGAGCTAATACGCGAAAGGATGATTTTAAAACATTTTAAACAGGAATATAATATGCGCAATCACTAAGAATGTATAATAATAAGACAAAATTATCATCGCAAGCATGAAGATGATATTACAAATGAACATATCAACTACAACACAGAAGACGCTACATAGCGAATCAGAGATAATGAGGATGTCAGTGAAATTCTAAAGTTTCTCAGAGACACAAAAATAATAACTTTATATTCCTGGAGATAGCCTGGTAGTGTTTAGTTTCTATGGGGTATGTGAATATAAGGTGAGTTGGGATTCAATTCTTGAAAAAATATAAACTTACCTACAGCAAATACCGAAACTATTACACGTATAAAAAATCGATAAAATTGCTAGAACAGCTTGGCAAAATAAAAAATGAAAGTAGCGCTTGAAAATATTCCAGGAATAACAAGAGAGTCATAAATACTTACATATTTGTGATATTTTTTAATCATAATCAATATTTTAAAACAGATGTTTGTTTTTACCTATTACGCATTTCTGGAATTCTACATCCATTTAATAATAAATCAACCTTATTTTTGCAATATTTTTAAATTTAAAATTTCAGTTGAGATGTTGTTTCTGAGAGCCAAACATTTTTTGTTAATTATAAAAAAATATAAGACAATGTTGAAAATTCATATTTCGGGCATTGCTTTACGGAAAAAACACTGAAATTATTCTTAGGTAGACCCGCCTTTCCATATTATCAAATATGACTCAGATAAGCTGATTTAAAGTTAACAATACTTTTACAAGAAGCAACAAGAATGTTATTATGAGGAATACATTTCTTTGGTATATATACAAGAATGATAAAACCAAAAAAATGCTATTAATTTTACAAGGAGATTTTTTACTCTTTCAATTGAAAAAAGTTTTCTACTAAAATTCTTCAATGCGAGTAGTTCATTTCTATTCTAGTTTTTCCTATGAAAATAAGTTTGGTATTAATATCCTATTAAAAGGTAAAGGTATCTATCTTCTTATAGAAAAGAAAAAACAACGAATTAAAAAGTCATTTGCACTATCATGTGCGATATTTCCAGATTAAATATCGTTGAAATTGATTTTGTAATTAGGTAATCGATATATTTATAGATAAATACATGGTAGGTTTCAAATTTCAAATATGTTTTATTATTTAGCAATATTTAGAAAGGAAATCAGAATATACGATTTTGATAGTTGAAATGAATATTCCTTATTATATATATTCTTATAAAGATGATTACATATTCTTGATTCTTGATATTAAATTGCGATTTACATGATATTGAAGTCAAGGAGATTGCCATTCAAAGCGCCTGTTTTGATATGCAAACTGTTGATTTCAATCATAATTACTATGGATTATGTTAAAATTGTTATGGCATTATTATTGAAATCGATCATAGTAATTTGATAGTTTCCGCTATTAGCAACTCATTAGACAATAAGCTATTCAAAATTACGTATTTATTTATTGAAAAATTCTATTATCATAGAAACTATAAATATTAGTTCACAAAAAGAGAAACTGAGTTGTTACATTTGATTTTTGGCATCAAATTTCTCTAGAAAGTTATATCTAAGGAAGCATTTTACCAGGACACGCACCGTATCGTAATTGCCAAAACAGATTGGAAGTAGGCCCAATATGCTTAGAAATGTGTAGATGATTCTCTAAAAAAATATTATATCAATTAAGCCTTCTTCTAATTTGTTTTATTTCTCTGGAAATATTGCATATTTTGCAAAATACTAGAGGTTAAACGTGGAGTCACTTGATAAAAGGTATAAACTCAAACTTTTTAAGCTGTCATGATTATACAAATTACCTATATAACATATTGTCTTATTAGCCTTAAATGTCATTAAAATATTTTTAGGTTATAGATATGCATATGTACCGTGTTATGTATATAACATAAATCAAAAAAACCCTGAAATTCACCTAACGAACCGAATTTTTATCGTTAAAATCAAGATCTTTCATATTTTTGACTCCAATTCGTTGAACTCCTTAAGTAGATCAATGAACTGGAATTTCATATGGTTTTGTGAATTTTAAAGGAAATTGTATCTAATATAATTGTTCTTTTTTCTTTGAACTACTAGAATTTTTATTCTGAATTATCAATTTGTATTTCTTAAATATTAGAGAGTGCTCATTATAATTCGTTAGTGTTTATAATAATAAAATTTAAAAAAGTTAGATTTTTGTTCCATTGGGTCAAATAAAATAAAAATCACAACTATGATACTTTCTTATTCAAATCCATAGGTTAAGAAAATATCAAAAAAATGTTCATCATTATTATTTACTAATTATGAAACAAACATTACAAAATAAACAAAATGTATTCTCACCCTCATTTCCAGAAAGGTTTTTTGACTCACCTGAAAGTAAACAAATATTTTTTTAGTTATAAGTATGTGGGACAATATTATTTTCATTTTATTTTTATTATTTTCAGTACATACATACAACATATTTTCTAATGATTATTTATATAAATATCAATTATTTTAAATTTACATGTTTATCTCTGAAAAAGCATGAAAGGTTACCAGGACGGAAATTTTCTTTTGATAATTACATTATTTTAACGCAGACATATTCGGATTATCGGATCATCATCCCCAGAATAAATAAATACCTTAATTTCCAATTTTAGTGAAAAGCCTCACCCCTTCAACTTCCGGCAATAAATAATATAACCTGTATATAGACTTTCCGTACGGGTAGTACACGATTGATTCGCGTGAGGGCCCCGAGGTGGATTGGGAAACCCGTGTCAGTGGTGTCGACTGTGAGGTGTTAGGTTTTGAAAAAAAAGTTGATTCCTATAAGACTTCGAGGTTAGGAGCACGTGATTTCGTGGTCTCGTGGCGGCCAGAGGAGTGCCAAGAGGACAATTCCGGTGAGACGGGTATATTCGAATTGGAGCTCGAGCCTAGCTATTTCCCGTACTTTACAAACATGAAACAGCTATAAAAGTTTGATCAATTTTGAGAGTGAAATATGGATTGGAGGCAGACTAATGCTCACTTTCTCAAAGGGTGAAGGTTAGGAAAAAATATGTTGATTAAAAAAAGAAACCAGACAAACTCTTAAAATAAATATATCGAAATTATTATCAATATTGTGAATGGTAAATACTTTGAACATAAATAACTTTTCATAGAAGAAAAAGCACTGAAAAATACAAAATAATAGTTATTCTATAGGCACTAGTATTTTTGAATTAGCTGCCAAGAGTCTTCTATTGACCTGATACTTTATCTCCTTCACAACTTATACAAATTACCAGTACCGATAGAGTCAATGTTATTTTGTTATTTTTCTTCTCTGTGCCGTATCTAATATTTTATTCGTAGTTTTTGCAAAAGGTTATCTGTCAATTGAGTCACATGAAACTTTCTACACAGATATACAAATTTTTCAAAAAGTTCCAAGGTTTTTGAGAAATGTCCAATTTTTTCGGCAATTATCTATATCAAATATCAAAATTTTCTTATGAGATCATTTATAAAATTCATCAGAAAGAATTTGTCGATTAAACCTTACGTCATGTGCCATAACAAAAAAATCCTTTCAGAATGAGACATTTTATAAAATTATGTTCGGATAACCACACAATTCAAGTGTCCACATCTGAGATAAAAAAAGGTTAAAAAGTACTAATTACTTCAAAAGTACTTCTTGGGCATTCGGATCCAGAAATTTGGACTTTTAATCATAAGTACTTAAACCGCGTACGTTTATTTTTTTATTTGAATTACATTATAATAATGACCGAGACTTAACACGAAGACTCAGCTGCATTCGAAATCACAGACTCACCTTTTGGTCTGTGTAGACTTTTTCATATGTAGAAAATATATCTACATATGATTCAAAACGAACTCGTTTCTGCACACTATGTTTCTTCTTCAGGAACAAGGACCCCATAGTTTTGTCATTGTCTTTAACGCAGGGCATAATTTTATATAAGCCAGTCTGTTAACTCATAACACAAAACTATTTATAGTCCATAAATTAAATTATAACAGGTATTTACAGAAGTAACTTGATTGATTAATTTACAATAGATATAGTCAATAATATGTTCTAAATATAATAATTCCATTTATATGAATGTGATGTACCGAGTGTGTTTTTTAATCAACTTAAAATCTAGAAAATAATTCACTGAAAGTAGGTATCATCTATCGATTTGAATAAAATTTTGTTGACATTGAAGACGCGATAGAAAAAGTAATCAACATTCCCTGCTGCTACTATTTCTAGTTGCGGCTCATTAGTGACCTTACATTATCAACAAAACAGATGTTTGTAGATATGTGTAAATATAATGATATTGCTGAATTGTCAATACTAATTATTTTCTGCAACATCAGCTTTTAGAGCAAAACAGTCGAAAATCACATATTGACAAATCATCAGTCATGTACGTTTCAACGTAGATAAATGACAGACATCACTCATCAATCCTTCCGGGGAATAATAATGACACACGTCACATCGGAAATAGGACAATGTCCGGAGAGACCTGTTGACACATTATCACATAACACATACGTATCCTGCGGTTGCCCATCGAAACGAGGCGGGTTGGTATATAGAGCAGCAGACTGCCCCCGGGGTGGCCTCTGCTAGACCGACGCGCCACGAGGGTGCCTTCTGTCATTCACCGTCACTGCTGTCGGTAAACTTCCACTTCCACCGTCGTCGTGTCGTTGTAGACGGCGATCCAACGCGGACTATTCGTCAGTTGGCGGCGCGACCAACGCCGATACCGAGGAGGATGTCTCGGAAAATGCCATCACCATGAATGTGGCCACTTCGGTGGTAGTGGGTGTTGTTTTATTTACGTACAACGCATTATTTGCTCATTGTTTTCTCTATTCTTATTATTTGGATTAAGTATTCAATATATTGATTTTGTATCAATATAGTCTAGGATCTGGCTGCAAAAAAATGTTAGTTTTCATTCACAGCGATCAATAGGAAAATCATGAAAAGCCTGAGCAGAATATGTCATTTAAAACATTTAAACTGAAAGATTTTTTTCAGCAACTATATCATAAACAAAGTGAAAGCTCAAATAATTCCTAAAATAAAGTTAGTAAGACATTTTTTAAATTTAAATGGTTTTATTAGAATAAATAATGATATTAATAATGCAGTTAATGCACTAAAACTAAAAAATAATTTGGTAGGTCTTAGGTACCGGTCATCGCACTCCTCTCCTCATCAATCAAGGGCATTGGTCAGACAAAAAAATAAAATAGTTTATTATTATAACTATTATTAGAGTGCTGTATAGATGAGTTTTATCGCCGCCCGCCATTTTGTGTCCTGGCTGTCACGTCAATGGTATAGGTTATACACGTAAAGATAAGTGCTCCAACCTAAACCACTGACGTGACAGTCAGGACACACAATGGCGGGCGGCGATAATACTCATCTATACAGCGCTCTACTATTATTATTATTTGTCATGACTACGAATATGACAAGCGAATGTTGTTTCACGATTTACAATTTAGCCGCTTTGCGTAGGATACATCATTTTTTACAATACCTGCCTTGGAAGTTAAATTTCATGGAGTCGTTATTTCTTTGATCACTTCGTTGAAATTTTTGACAGTAGAAAAACTTGCTGCTGCTCGCGTGCGAAAAGTCATTACTTTTCGCACTAGTTTGCCACGATAATCAGTTTTCGAAAGTTGAAATTTCCAGCCAGGTGTTGCGAAACAAAATTATTGAAGAAAACAAGGGTGCCACGTATTTCCATGACATACAACTCTCTACGGACCCTTATTTTACAATAAAATTGATTTAAAAATAAGAACATATGGTCTGACAAAACTAAAAAAAATGTCAAATGTTATCTGGTCAAAAAAACGTTCTATTCCTTGGAGGAATTTTTGGAGCTGAATGTTGAAATCACTGATGAGGTCTGAATTCACACCATTGTTCGCATTTTTGTTTTGTTCTATTTTGTGCTATTTATAAACTTTATCCATTTCTTACGTTTATTTACTTAAGATTTTATATTTACATTATGTCTCATTATTCTTTGACGATTGTAATAACATTTGTTTGTTTTCTACACAAATATATTATCTTATCTATATCTAAATATCTTAATCGGTGTTCCTCAAGTATTTTTGTGAACACCGAATGTGATAGTTTGAGAAATAATAAATTATATGCCAGGCAGATATAAAGCACCTCTATTTTTGACCGACAAACCAAACGGAGGAGGTATACAATTCGACTGTTTGTCTAATTTTTTTTCGTATGGATGTTCGCTCCTTTTAAATAGTGAACGTTCTCCGATTTTCATGATTCTTTTTACATTTTATTGACTACTATTGAGAGTTGGCTCCATGACAAAAATCGACATTCAAGATGCCCTTCCCTTCAAAAAATTCTCCCAGGTGGAGGGGGCAATTTTCTTTAGAAATCGAAAATTTCAAACGACCAGAAGAGACCATCTTTGGCAACGTTTAAATTGGACATATCTTAAAAAATCATAGGTTTCCATGTTAGAGCAGTGGTAAATTCTGTAATATAATATGTGTCTCCGCTATGTGGTGGGGTCAATTTTGTCGAAAATCAGGTGAAGCCCTGAAAAATATTAACGTTCAATAATTTTTAATAATCAAAAATGTACCCAAAAGGTGATGTAGGTAAATAATTATTTATAGAATATTTTCTTTAACAAAAACTGGGACCAACTTCAAGTTAGTGCACTGAAAAATAGAAAAGATGCTATTGCCGTTAATTTTGAAATTGTGCTTTTGTAGGTATAAATAGATGATTTTGAATTTTTCAGTGCACCAACTGACAAAACGGCTCTCGTTTAAAAAAGAGACTATTTTCCATTGCTTAGAGTATCAATAGTCATCAGAATTGTTGAACGTTCACTGATATCTAGATATTCCAGTACATACCGGTATCACACATATTTTATACTTTGTTTTTTAAATGTCCTCTTAAAAGTTCCGGAGATGGTATCTTCTTCAAGTTTGCTGACTCAAATTTTCGATTTTTTAAATAAGACAAACAGTAAAGATCATATTCAATTTTGACATAGAAAGAAATGTTTAGACAGAATATGGATCACAGATAGACATACCAATAGCTAAAAATAGGTTTTTGGACTCAGGGGACTCTAAAACGTAAACATTTGTTGAAACATGGAAACCGAAAATTGTAAACGATTAAAATATTTTTCTACTTCACAACTAGAAAACTCGATTTCGAATCTGTTCAGAGGACCTAAAATTAAGTTTTCCTTACACAGGACCAAAAAAGAAGATTTTGTTTAAGTGTGTTTGTAGGTACCAAATTGGCTCTTACACTATTCGAGATATCCGAACCCAATTTTGTACAAGTGTTTATCATACCTTAAGTAAAAGTACTGTAATACTTTCAGTGCCCCCGTGGGAGTCTATTCTGGTATATGAGGAATTTTATAGCAATGGGTTGGGAAACCATATGCTTCTATTTTTTTTATTAATATTTCGTAGAATCTCAAATTTCAATAGTAAGAGTACCTTCTTTTTCTTCTTTTAGTGCCGTACTCGTATTCGCGCGTTGGAAGCTTCTCAGCCTTGAAAGTGTTACCACAGACAATGGGACCTACAGTTTAACGTGGATTCCGAACCACCAAAATATCTCAAGATAAATCTCAAGACACACCATTCCAGAGCGCTATACGAGCGAAATATACTCTCCCTGGTTTCCCGTTGCTTTGCGAGAGGAGGAGAAGAATGCAGTACGACAGAGATTCAAACGCGCACAAAAAATCTATTCTAATATTCTCATCTGATATTTTTTTACTACTACTATCAAAAGCTATAGAGGTTATAATTAACTGAAACCGTAGGACTGACAGAAGTGACATAAATAAATCACTAGTTAATCAGAGATAATCAATCAACAATTGAAGGTTGACCTTTCAATATCAACTACACATTCGATAAATACCTTAGGCCATGAAAAATTCAAAACATTTGATATAAAGGTTCTCAATATCATGATTGAGGGAGTAGGTAATCAATTAAACTGAGCAACGGTGAGAAAATGATCCAAACTTTCTCTTTTTCAAATAGGTCAGAGAAAAAAGGTTATATAAAAAATCAATTTGTTTTCAAATAATTTATTCGTTGGAAATTTGGCCCAGTTCAATTTCTAATTATATCTTGAATAAGCTTCGTTGGAGATTTTATGTTGCATTATAATAAATATTTAAAAAAAATGGAAAAACGTTATCAGTTGGTGCACTGAAAAATACAAAATAATGTTAATTCTATTGGTGCAGTTATATTGAAAACTTTTGCCACCAACTTCACAAGTACCAGCAGCAATAGAATTAATATTTTTTTGTATTATTCAGTGCACCAAGTAATAAAGTCGGTTCAATTTTTGGTAGAAAATATTTATTTTACACTTTTGAGTGTTACATTAGTCACGAAAATCGTTGAACGTTCTCCATTATCCATGCATGTTTTGTTTGTATTTGCTATTATTCAGAAATCTAAGAACATCGTCGCGGTAATACGCATATTATAAACTTTACCACCGTTGTAACTCGAAAACCGTAACTCTGTGGAAAAACGTTCAATATAAATGTTGCTAATAATAATCTCGTCAATAATTTTCCATTCGCAGATTTTCAATTTTCGAAAGAAATTGCCTCTTCTACATAGCGAAAATATACATATTTCAAATTTTGACATTGCAGAAACTCGAATACCATACCTCTTTTGAAAAAAATGTTCAATATAAACGTTTCCGGATATTTTGTTATGTTTAATGCTGCCATCCTGGATTTTAGATTTTCGATAAAATTTTCGAACGAAAAAAAAGCACGCGAATTGTATACCTCCTCCGTTTGGGTTCCTCGGTCAAAAAGCAAAATTTATTATACATATAAACCCTCAGCGTCCACACCCATAGCAAAGCTTTAGTGGTTCGTGAACTATTAAATTAGATCGCTCTATGCCTGTCTGCCTGATTAAATGAGATGTTGAGGTTGAACATTCATTTGTTTTAGTTGTGGAGCTCCAATTAGTAGCTGAAAAGGGCGATAAAAACAGTTGTTTTTCTAAATCATTGAATGGAACGTTATTCAAAGTTTTCTGAAGCGCCAGTACAAAAATGTATTATTCAAATTTTATAATTCAATATCGTTGATGAATCGTAGACGTATCTTCAAAAAAGTTATACCTAGATTTAAAAAAATCATCTGAATATTTTAAATCACTACGAACTACGAATTGTCTAAGCGTACCTTGCATTTGTGAATCACATTATTTAATTACTAGGCACTATAGAACCACTGTAGGTCGTTAAATAAATAGGTAGGTACCTTTTATTACTTATGAAGTACAACTGGAGAATATTATGCTACACAAGTATTATACGATTTGCTTATACTGTTATTATTGTCATTCGATATGTGAATCAGAATTCTATTTTCGGATAGTCGGATGTTATGAATCAATAACTATCCAACAGGTGTGATTTACAGGTGTTCAGGTAACATATTTATATTACATAAAGATTAGTAGTAACTAGGATTATTTCTTAATATAGAGCTCAATAAAATCATACTGACGGTAGTGCTGAATAGATTACTAGCTTATGACATTCCGTATTGAAGTATAATATATGGTGGGGAATCATATTATATGAAATCTGTAAAACAGGAAACTAAGAAATAATCTTTGTACATACAGAGAATGCTTCATTATGGATTTTCTTATCTGGAAAACTATAAAAGTTCAAAATATGAAAATTCTAAACAAGTCGTATACAGAAAATATGGCTTATTGTTACAGCGTTTTTCAATAAATTTATAGAGAATTGAAGATACATGCTAAAATAATAATTTAGAATTCAAAAAGGTTCAATCTATTCCTTTCTCGTGTCATGCACCTTGGGTAGTAGTCAGAAACTTTTGATGATTTAGTATGGTGTATGTCGATGATTTTGAAAACAAAACAGTTATGAAGAAAGAAGACCACCGACTAGGCTGGCTAGGCCAACTACAGGAAAAAAGAACGAACACTGAGACTTAGGAGTTATTGAAGTGCAGAGGAACAATATGGACAGAAGCAAAAAGAGACAGAGTATCTATAGAAAAGTTTATATTTGAAGATTTGTTCAGAATTGAGTCAGAAATGCGATCTACTTTCTAAATACAATCCAAGTTTTTGGTATTTGAGAAAATTAGATGTAACATTTCGCATTTTTAATTTTTGATAGTACTTTCTAAGCTAAAAAACTAATGCATTCAAGAATAATCACTGCATTCTCAAGAAAATTCTCCAAGAAGAAATCAGCAGTGCAAATATTTTTTATTGATCTTAAATGGATCAATATTTGTAATAAATATTTTTTACCAAAAATTCGTTCGACTTTATTCGTGTGATGCACTGAAATATACAAAATAATATTAATTCTGTTGATGCTGGTACTTTTCAATTTTAAGCCAAAAGTCTTGTATCTACCTACAATTGCAAAACTTTAACAGTACCAGCACCGATATAATTGATATTATTTTATATTTTTGAGTGCATCAACTAATAAAGTCTGTCCAATTTTTGGTAGAAATTATTTAGGTATTTCACACTTTTGAGTGTAACATTAGTCATGAAAAGCATTGAACGTTCACTAATACCTAAGAAGATCCTACTTATCATGTTACCCATGTATATTCTTCGATTTTCCTTATTATCATTCAGAGATCTCAAAACATCGCGGCGGAAATACACATACATATTTCAGACTTTATCACTGCTGTAACTCGAAAACCGTAGCTTTTTTGAAAAATGTTCAATTTAATCTTTCCGGATATGGTCTTATCTTTAATTTTACTGTCTCAGATTTTCCATTTTCGAGAAAAATTGCATCCTTCACACTCTTCGGGTGCGGTTTTCAGATGAATCAAAAATCATCAAAATCGGTTTGCTTTGCAAAACGCGCGAAAAGCCATACATAAAAAAATATATAAAAAAGCAAATATACAACCGAATTGTATACCTCCTCCATTTTTTTGGAAGTCGGTCAAACAGTTATCTCTGTTTATTGCTTGATATGAGTGCTAATGAAATCTTTCATTATAATAATATATGTGTTATTCCTTTTTTCTTAATTTATCTATGATCTAGAAAGGGATTAGAGAGTCCAAAAATTTTCCTAATGTAAATTTCCTGGCTATCGATTTTCTCAATAAATTTATATTCCAAACTCAACTCGAGGACTACCTGAATGACAGCCTTCATATACACAACTTGAAGATATTCTTAGACAACGTATCATTGGTTGACCTACTTAATGCACTTTAAAACAATATTACCGATATACTGGGCGGTAGGCATTTTCTTTCATCTAAATGTTGGTTTCGACACACTTAACTTCTTGTTTTTCCTATATAGGTCGATCGAACTTCTCCCACAGCTCAAGGTTATCAAAGTGCAAAACGATCTCGTAGATGGTAAACTCTTGACGAACAAAACTTGAAAAAACTATGTTTATGCAATAAATTATGGAACAAGAAAACAAAACTTCACAGAACCACCGCCTTGAACTGTACAATCTGTGGCAAAGCAGTGTATATTTCATCTATCTCTATTTTCACCAAATATTATTATTTCTAAACAAAATAATAATAGATTGAGTTTAAAAACGATTATACTCAATAAAAAATAAAATAACAATTATAACAACTCGCGAATAAAAAAATTCAAGGGAAAATGATAATACAATAATACAATAAATACTTGGCAACTCCAGACTGCATTATGGTAAATTGAAAAAGATATTGAAAAATTCATATAAATTCAGATAAACAAGTGAGCTTAATTGTACTGCATCTTCTTATAATCCCTTTAGAAGAACTGCCATAGTCAGTAGTATCTAGTACATATCCTCTCAGCTATAAAGTTACCGAAATCAGTAGTTTATGGAAGTGGGCTGCCTTAGTCGGTATTTTCCCGTAAATTTAATTTCCGCCTCAAAATTTACAAAGTATTTCAAAATGTTTTCGGCCATGTTGAATTTCAAATAAGGCGTCAGCCATAACCTAACCTATTTATGGCGTTAGCAGTGAACGTAATTTTACGGCTTATACTCAAAAACATTTAGCCTCATATAAGAAGCTATTGTTTTAGTTTATTTAGATTCTTCAGCAAATATACCTTATTATAAAGTATTGTGAATCTTGAATTCTACTACTACTATTGTAAAATCGTCTTTATTTTATAATTTTTTTATGGCTCATGGAATGTTGTTGAAATTTGCTACAGTGACATTTTTAATTAGAACTTATTGCAAATGAAGTCAAACATTATGAATAATCTCTATCCATAGCCGTAGAAATTTTATTTTCTACTAATTTCATTATTTCAATTGATATAAAGGAATTTAAATACGAACTTTCCAATAAGCATTCCCAATAATAATTATTTGGATTTCAATAATCTGCTGTAGGTCATTCAAAAATAAACAACTGAAAATAAATGTAAATAGCACATGTAGATAATAAGAATGGTTCTATATGTCTAGCGATTATTGACCGACGAACCCATACGGAGGAGGTATACAATTCGACTGTGTGCTTACATTTTTTGGTTTATACGCGCGTTGTATATAGTAAACGTATTCCGATTTTCATGATTTTTGATTCATTTGAAAGAGGAGACTTGAGAAATGGTCCCATATTCATAAAGAGTCAAATTCGAAATCTCCCCTCTCCGAAAACCTCCTCGAAGGGGGTGGAGGGGACAATTTTTCACAACAATTGAAAATCTGAGACGGCAGAGATAAGGACCAGAAAATATCCGGAACCGTTTCAATTGATTATTTTTTAAAAGAGGTATGGTTTTCGAGTTTCAGCGGTGTTAAAATTTGAAATATATATTTTCGCTATGTGAATGGGGTAATTTCTTTGGAAAGTTGAAAATCTGAGTCTGCCAAATTAAAGACCAGATTATTTGTAGCAATATTTATATTGAACATTTTTTTTTCATAGAGTTACGGTTTTCGAGTTACGACGGTGTTATAGTCTATAACGATATTTCTAGATTTCTGAATTATAACAAATACAAGCAAAGAAAATATATATGGGTAATAGGTACAAGTTAACGTTCAACGATTTTTGTGACACTAAAAAGTGTGAAATAAATAATTTTTACAAAAAATTGGACTGAAGTTATTAGTTGTTGCACAGAAAAATACAAAATAATATTAATTCTATTGGTGCTGGTACTTGTGAAGTTGGTGCCAAAAGATTTCAATCTAACTGCAACTGCGGAACTTCCAAAGTACCAGCACCATTAGAATTAATATTATATTGTATTTTTCAGTGCACCAACTAATAACATCGGTACAATTTCTTTTAAGAAATACTTTATACATACAAAGTTTTTAATATGATTTTGAGCAATTTATTATCCTGAAAAAAATACAAAATTTAGATACTATTTGAAAAGACGCAAAACATAAAAGTATGATCAGAATTCTAATTCAGTACAAAATATTAAAAATATAAAAAGTAAGTTTGCTTGAACCAACTTATTTTGATTCCAGGTATATGAGGTGGTACTTTGTTAAGTCCTTTCAGAAACACTCTAATATATGAGTACTTTTGGCAACGCTTCATTAATTGGACAATTGTCCAGACAGAATAAATAGGACTGTCAAACACGGTTATTTCATTAGATTGGTCAAGACTGGAGTAGGTATAGGTTTGAATGGAGAGTTCATCAAAGTAAAATAATCTTCTCACCGTATGATGTATATCTCTACCAACTGGATCACCTTCTGATGATTCTCGTCGCTTTCTTGAAATTGGGCCTCTTTCCAGTGATCCTTGCCTGGACATGCCGTCTCTGTGTACAGCATTGATATCGGTATGTGTTGGAGACGGGAGCGGGGGCATGTCATCGTCAGTATATCGGGATTTCTAGAATAGAAATATGATTGTGATATAACATATAAATAATTGAGTAATGCAATTGAGCAATTAATAGTTTAAAACATCGATACAAAAAGGGAAATATTCTTAATAGTACAGTGAGGAGCTCTCTATAATAAAACTCTGAGTTTTCCTTACATGAATATTAACAAAATGTAACTTCACAAATATATTGCAGCAAATCGATGCTAACGATATATTTGGCAGGCTTGTTATCTGGTCAGACGAATTGTTTTTTTCTCAAGTGCAGGAATTTTTAAATGTCATGTTTTATTTTGGGCACACATAATGTAGTTTATAGGATTTTTGAAGGAGATCTCACAGCACGTAGGTAACTTTAAATCGTTGAACTGCTTGAAAACATTCCATTAGCCCAATATAATGCTGTTTACCTACAGCAAGATGGTGCCCCAAGTCATAACTCTGGACTCTTACCAACGGACCTGCTAGATGACCTCTACAATATCCAGATCTTTCAATTTTAGATTTTTTTGTATGGAGCTATATACAAAATGAAGTATATAAAACACGATATGACAGCATAGAAGAACTTCGAGAGGCAATTCATTTAACCTTTCAAAATCTGCAAATAAGACCACTGGTTCTTTTTAATGCTATTCCAAGAACTATAAAGATGTGCCAATTTTGCATTGGAGAAAATATTCGTCATTTTGAACATCACCTTTATTTTTATTTTTTTTCTTAATAATGTACTTTTGGTGTTCGTTGTATTGTTCTTTATGCTAAGAAACTGTTTTTACAAACTGTTATAAAAAATCTTATACTTTTATAAAATTCTTCGTAAGTAATATGAAACTTCCAATTGTTTATTATTGTTATTTATGCCCCACCATCAAATTACCTATCATTTCATTTTAGAAAATTGTTATTTATTTGGGTGTTTCTGAGAAAAAATGCATACTATTATATATTTTTGAAAAGATAAAGAGAAGAAAAATTTTATAGTCTATAAATATACAGGGTGTTCTATTAAAAAAAAAACATAAGTTTGGCTTATAAATCAAAATAATAAATATGTAACAAAAATTATCTGCACCACTGCATTCTAAGGAAAAAATCTATAAGAATGTTATTTTATCTTTTCGATAAGTAGAAGGATAAAAGTGATACGAGGAGGGTCCCAAAAAGCATTTTCAAAAATGCCCTGTATCTTAGAAACTGAAAGGGCTATGAAATCTTTAGTTTTACGAAAAATTAGTTGTCGTGAAAAGTGAAAAGTGTCTATATATAAAAATAACGGCGATACCCCCAAAACTACCCAATATGGGACATCCTGCACAAGTCTCAGTTTTTCCTTGGAGCGAGGGGATTATCATGTAGACTTTTAGATGACAGGAGGGCAGCTTTCCTTCTTACTAGGTAACTCATTAAGGTCGACAGAGTTCGATGGTTCTTATCAAGCATCTTTCAAACCCTATTTTGTTTAGTTGGTAGCAATTCTCTTGACAGCTTTCCAAATTATGAAGGAGTAGCTATCACAAGGCAATCATCCAAACGCCGACCATGCACTGTGTTGCTTAACTTTGATAATTTAAGTCGAAAACATAAATTTTACTTATAAATATAGCTACACCCTTATTTATGTTAATACGTGAACAGAATAATGTGTGGACCCCTTTTCAAGTGCAGAAAGTTAAAATTCATAAATAATATGTGTTATATAAACTAAGTTTACATTGATCAGCCGTTTATACATAGGTAGTTATCGATACATCGAATTATCAAGGCAAATGCTTTAATGGTACATTGGTTAGCGTAGCTGCTCTTCTTAGAAAGCTTAGAGCTGATTCGGGTAGGATTCTTGACAATCGCATATTTTCTCCCATAATTCTTGATACAATTATATCCAATAATCTTGTGAAAGAATAACCGGTCTTTCATTATACTTACGTGGCTATCTGGAGCCTTAATTTTTGAACACCTTGGGGAACACCCTGTATAGTATGCTTTACAAACAATTTTTTTTTTATTTCATATATACAGGGGGTGCCAATTAAAACTTCCCACCCCTATTATATCTTAACGGAACAGGTTTCTTAAAAATTGCCAAAACAGGTCGATTTTGTTATCGAGGGGGACACATAATGCTGCAAGTTTCATTGTTTCGGAACCTACCCCTTAGCCAGGAGCGTAAAGCACCCTTACATGATAAATGGCACCCTATGTTGAGTGACACCTCATTTTAAAGCTGCTGTGATTCCGATTATGACAGCAAACGACTTTTTAATTTCCTACGCTACTATAGTAGCTGTATAAGGAAAGTATTGTAATCGTGTGAAATTTTCGGTATCGAGATTTTTACAAATGCTGACGTTTCAGAGTTTTCTAAGCCTAATAAACATATTTCCAGCCATTGGTCTGTCTGTCTGTTTGTCCGTCTGTCTGTCTGTCTGTGATAGCATTATTTCAGGAACGGATTGGTGTATTTTTTTACTTTCTTTTTTATTTTGTTTAGTACCAATATCACTCGCCGGTAGCACTGAATGAGAATGCCGTATATACTGGGTGTTGAGCTATAGCCAAAAAACGTGATTTGCTCAAGACTGTATCGCGAAAACGGCTCTAAGGATTTTCATTAAACTCGCCTAAAGTATTCTTCTGAGAGCCCTTTACCACCCACACATAGCGCCATCTCTGAGAAACAACACACAAAAAAGGATTGCTTGAATAAAACACCACTATTTCCACATGTTTCTTCAGATTCTGGCTAAACCTTTCATCTTGCGTTACAATGACCATTGTTGTTTGTCTTGACATGCTGAAAAAATGAGTGGTAGCACGATTTGACCCGAGGATTTTTACTTCACTACCGCTATTATCGTCGCTATGTAAGGAAAGTATTTTAATAGTGTAAAATTTTCCATTTACTGGAATTTGTCTGCGAGCGGTAGGAAAGTCGTGTGAGTGGGCACACAAGATTTTTGTATTTTCATTTGGCTACGGCCATAAAATTATCCAAAAATAAGACAAAATATCGATAAATGCGACAAATTTAATTAATCAAATGTTCAAAGTGTGTGCCCTCTACTCTCAAATAATAATAAAATCTTTGCTCTGCTTTTGAACGAACATTTCGATGAATTCATTTCATGTTTATATGACGACATTCTTCAATTATTCGCTGACGAAGTTCGTCAAGTGTGTCC
This sequence comes from Crioceris asparagi, assembly GCA_958507055.1. NCBI lineage: Eukaryota > Metazoa > Arthropoda > Insecta > Coleoptera > Chrysomelidae > Crioceris > Crioceris asparagi. The sequence continues at coordinate 12,718,920 of OY293826.1, read as the reverse complement.
CCATAGAAAAAAGTCAAATGGCGTTAAATCTGGCGATCTGGGAGGCCATTCGATTGAACCTTTGCGCCCTATCCAATGACTTGAGAAATTTTGATTGAGAAAATTGCGAATAGCTGCGGTGTAATGTGGTGGAGCACCATCTTGCTGAAACTACACATCATCTTCTGCTATGGCGTTATAATTTTCCAATGTTTCCACAATAATCGGGTAAATATTTGATTCCAGCATATTCAGATACATGTCCCTATCCAGATTTCCCTCTAAGAAGATAGGTTCTATGATGTGGTCACCCAGTATGCCAGCCCAAACATTCCATTTGCCTGGATGCGGCGTATAACTTTCATGAAATATTCCGGGATTTTCATTGCTCCAATAGCGGCAGTTATAGCGGTTGACCTGGCCATCCAGTTGAAATGTACATTCATCGGAAAAACAGACAGTATAAAAATGCTGATTTTTTTCGCGCACGATCACTCATATTCTCATAGAACTGCACACGGCGATCAGGATCGTTTTCATTAAGTTGAGTAGAGTTTCCTGAAGCTCAAATTTGATTCCATTGCTATGTGACCAAGGACAGCTACCTGATTTTCTTCAGTCCGTATGATATTCTTACGTTGATGTTTTCTACTTGCAACCGATCCAGTTTCGGAAAATTTATGCAATAAATCCAAGACGTACCGATGCGAAGTATTTTTATCAGGATGACGATCATAAAAAAGTCGAGCGCCTGTCGTTCACATTCATTATTTTTGTAAAATAAACTAATTATTTGCACTTTTTCAGCGATTGTATAAACCATTTTCACGAAATAAGATTTAACAATCAAAGTTGTGATGATTTTACGGAATCTTTACTGGTTTCGAATCAAGAAAACCAGGTAAACACATTGTGTTGATAAAGCATGAAGTTTGTTTTAGACAAACGAAAAATCCTTAACGACATATTTTTATTAAAAAAAGTTTACAAATAACACCCAGATGTTTCGAAATGTTGGTTCAGAAGTAGAGCAAAGATTTTAGTATTGTTTGGAAGTAGAGGGCATTTATTGATATTCTGTCTTATTGAATTTTTGAATTGATGATTTTATGGCCGTAGCCCAACGAGAATATCTCAAAAAATCATGTGTTGTCGTAATCAGAATCATAACAGCTGTCAAATGAGGCGCCACTCAACATAAGCTGCCATTTAACATGTAAGGGTACTTTACGTTCCTGCCTATGGGGTAGGTTCCAAGACAATGAAACTTACGCCAATATGTGTCCCCCTGGATAACAAAATCGACCTGTCTTTTACAAAACCTGTCTCGTTACGAGATAATCGGGGTGGGAAGTTTGAATATATATTGGTATATTGATCATATTTAGGTGAACCATTTTCGAGATATTTTAGCTCAAGCTATAAATATATTGCAATAAATCATATTTTGTATCAAGAAAACCATGGAAATAATAAAATTGTTATGTTTTATAAATTTATAATTTAGTTATTGTCTACATATCATCATTGATATTCCCTTTGCACTGCTGTTACATTTATATTGTTGCCATAAAAAAGACGCACAAAAACGAGTTTTTGTTCTTCTGACATAAACTTCAACTTTTACAATATCGAGACGTCAAATTTATCAAACATACAACATAACAATTTTATTGTTACCATGGCTTTCTTGGTTCACCTAAATATCATCTATATACATACAGTGCGCGGCTAGATTATGGTACAAATTCGATATTTCGCAAGCAATGTACTTTTGACAAAAATCCTAAAAGAGGTCGATTTTTAAATAGTTTTTATTACTTTCGGTTCTTGTATCAATGGACTCAGCAGCGATTTCTCAGGCCTCATACGGTCTAGAGACTTGAAATTTCGAATTCGTACTTAGATCGCAGACATCTCGCCGCCTGTTAAGCTCCAAGTGTGATCCAATATTGGTAATTATAATTATCTCATTCAATCTCATTCAACCAAGATCATTATAATGTCGACATGGAACGACAATGGGATCCGTCACTGGAATTACGCACGAGCATGGAGCGTATATATACGTCTGGTTCTCTGGTATATAGGTACTTTTTGGAAGATCGTCTATGGTTATGTCGCAATTGTCAGACGTCAGACGTTATTGTTAATTTAAAGTTTAATTTTGTGTTGTGGTAGACAAACAGTAATTTGTTATGGAATTGCTGTTGCTGGCAAACACATATACATAATACATAAGTATAGTTAAAATCGAGAAAAGGATAGCAATATTAGGTACTCATCGGTACGGTTTAAATCTTAAATGCCCAATAAAAACTATTTTTAATTTTTTTCAAAAATTTCACTTGTTGTTTTTAAATACCGATTTCTGAATGTATATCCTGAAGAGATTATGTCACTGGTTTTGACAGGGTGACGTATATTCAGCATAATATACACGGTGTTCCATTTAAAAAAATAAGTTAAATGCGATATATTTTTACTGATAATTTCAAAAGATAATATGAAAAACATACTAAAATTTTTGTATAAGACATTTTTTTCTATCTTCAAAAATAAAGGCTCCAGATAGCCACGTAAACATAATCAAAGACCTTGTACAAGAGAAATATAAATGACTTAGTGGAAATTATTGAGTATTTTATATTGCGATAATTGGAATAGAAGTTACCTGTATCTTATCACCAGCCCAACAGCATCCGTAAGGAGGTGATGACTTTTGGTGGCTGTTGAATTCGTTCTTGACAAACTTTTGACGCCGCTTTCGTACTTTACTCGGCACCCCGTATACGTAATTGGAGAATCGCCTGCGGGAGTGTCGCACTATCGACACCCAGTCGATCATTTTGAATTGTTTGTTTGCTTACTTTGTTTCCCGAAGATATGTAGGTCACACGGCGATTGGATCTTAATGGATAAAGATGCTTAAGAAGAATTTGGAGTGAATCGCATCGTCAGGTGATTTTCCAGATCGTTAGTCTTTTAAGCTTGATAATTCGTTTAGAAGAGAAAATGTGCACGATTTAATGGTTTCTTGAATATTCGCTAATTTGCACAAAGAAATATTTATACAATTATTCAATGAAAGACATAAGCAACTGAGTAAAGTTTAAATAAAAATATTGAAAATAAATTATCTATAAACTATTTTTTGGAAAAAAACTGGAGGATTATAGCGATTTTACTTGTTTGACGTTATACTACATCATTTTCATCTTGTTTCATATTTTTTTTTTTAGTTAGTTTAGGACGCCACCGACTCTGTTTTAATTCATAACCTCCTTTTTTCAATATTGAGTACTTCTCTAATATTTTACAAAAAAGAAGAATATAACAATATTTTTATTACGCCTTTATAATGACAAAACGAGAGCATTTAATCAAATAATTGTATATCCAACATAAAATTATTTTATTTACCTACTGTTTGTTAAGAAATTATAAGAATTGAAATAATAATAAAAAAATATGATAAGTACTTCAAATTTTACAAATTATTAGCCTGTTGTGTTTTTTCCATCTAATTGTAGATAAATAATAGAAAAACTTAGAACCGGCCTTATTAGATGATGTCCTGAAAATCTCAAAATACATTTCATTGTATTGGTACTTTTGAATATGCTACCAAAAGTCTTCTATGTACTTAAAAATTAACACCTACTCTATTCCTTCCCAATTTCAATGTTGAACATAGGAAATAAGTCGGGTCTAGTTTTTTCAATAATCTTTATTGCTGTGGTTTTGAATCTTAATAAAATAAATATGGTATCGAGGCAATTGCATGACTCTGGAAACGAAAATTATCATAATTTCATAATATTTACCTTATCTGATTAATTTGAATACTAAATATAACATCAAGTCAGATATGAACAATTTGAGCTGGAAACGTTATAGGTTCGCTCAAGTTTACTGATCGATTGCTCAATTGTCCAATAATTTATTGTGGATTAGGACGTTGAGTGAACAAGAATCAATGAATTTATAGCATGACAATCCTTAGTTGTTGTGAGTAAATATTAGCTGGAAAAGTGCCCACTTTTCGAAATTTATACTAGAAGTTATAGATTTTCAAGTAACAAAGTAAATGTGAAATGAATAAATGTTTCATATCATTGAGCTTGTCTTCTCTGAATTGGTATCAGTTTTTAAATTTATTTGAATATTAGTTCAAGAAAAAGAAACAACATCAGGAATGTTTTATTTTCTCAATTTATTTCACGCTTTCTTTTTGAAATTACTACCTTTATTTTAATTTTTTTAAATCTCTATATAACTGAGATGACAATCTAAAGACATATATCTATTCAAAAAGAAAAATAATGTGTTAACACTGCAAAAATTTTCATTCTGCTTCTATCTAGCGAACTTAAAAAAATACGTCCTTTTTGATTTTTGTATTCAATAGTAAACTGACAAAATATAGAAAAAAAATGTTTTTCAGTTCAAAATTTCTATTCGCAAATCTTCGGGGGAACCATGAACCGCCAACAGTTTACTCTCAACAGCACCAAAGTCTGATCAAATGTCGATTATCATTTTTTATTTAGAGGAATTGTCTGTTTATTCTGGTATTCGTAGGAAACTAAGCAAGCTATCAACCTTAACTAAATCTATTACAATATGGTTAATTATCATTAGTACGCTGGTCGTTTCAGAACGCACCCAATATTCCAGATTCGATTAAGAAACTACAGATAAAGAAATAATATGAATTTTCACCGCAAACTGAGAAAGAATTCTATTTCTGGATCACGCAATATATCACTGCAACAAAATCTAACAGGTAATGGATTATAGTTCAAAGTTGATTTTCTAGATTCGATGCAATAAATCAACTTGAAAAATTATCTCTAGCAAAGCAATGGGTGGCCCATAATGTAGTGACACATTTTGAAATCTAATAACCTTGCCTCTGAAAAACCTATTTATAGGTAAGTTTTTTGTGGTGCCAAGAAATACAGGGTGCACCAAACTAAAAAAATGTAACTAAAATCAAAACATAATTAAGTAAAGTTAAGTATACTTACCATTTTTTGAAGCGAAACCATAGAAATTTACAATTCAGAAAAATTAATTATCTCGCTATTCATCGCCCTTTTATTGTTGAAAATTTCATTAAAAATAAAGAGTCTATTGCCCTTACTCGGCGCCAATTTCGCACAAGATCTACTCTTAATTCTTCGTGTAGAAACACAATTTTAAAATAGGTTTGTCAATTTAGAACCCCAGTATCATCTCTAAAGAAGACAACAGCTGGTAGACCTATTTCGGTTAGGACACCTGCACATATTGCAACAGTTCAAGCTGCATTTTCAAGAAATCCAAAGCAATTTGCAAACAACAATCTCAAACATTAGCACTCTCAAGAACTAGCCTGCAAAGAATATGTATTGCATAAAGATTTACGCTTCAAACAAGTTCACCTTGTTTGAAGCGGAACTAAAAGACACTGATATTACAACCAGGCTTGCATTTTCTAACAATTTTTTAGAGCTTTTAGAAAACAATGCTTTTTTGCACGAAGCACATTTTCATATATGTGGCTACATAAACAAACAAAACTCTCATTACTGGTCTCGAAAAATCCCGAAAAAAAACTCCTCTTCATAGCCAAAAAGTTACTGTTTGGTGTTTAGTGTCAGTGTCACGACAGGTAATTGTGGGGCCTTATTTTTTTTTTAAGATGAAAATGACAAAAATACCACGGTAAATTCGGTGAACATATTGCAAACTTTCATTAAACTAAAGTCGTGGCGTTTTCCTAAAAAACATGTGGGTTCAGCAGGACGGCGCCACAATCATACTGCCCGCGCATCCATGAATGTCCTGCGGATGATGTTTTCAGGTTTGGTGATCTCCAGTGGACCCCAATGACATGTGACTTAACACCCTGTGAATTTTGTTTACGGGGCTATTTAAAATAAAGGGTTTACATCAAAGTATCCACGATATAAAAGAAAATATTTAAACATAAATTTGGAATATTTCTTCATTAATGTTGCATAATGTTATGCGAAATATGGTGTCTAGAACAAAATAACGTTCAAGAAGAGAAGGTCTGATGACCTTCTCTTCTTGAACGTTATTATCTTTTAGACCCAATTTTTAAAGATATGGCTAGTTATTACATGCTTTCTCAGTTTCTCTTCTTATTGTTATTGTTATTCTTTGACTTTGTTTACAATTTATAGTTTGTTCCACCCTGTATTTTTTGCAACATAAAAACTTACCTATTCGTTTTTCAGAGGCAAAGTTATTAATCTTCAAAATGTGTCAGTACATTATGAGCCACCCGTTATAAGCCACATAATCTTTTCTACTCAACTTTCAATAATCAACAGAAAATATTTTATCGCAGAACCTCAGTCAATAAGTATCAGCTTTTACTTTCCAACAAGCATCCATATATCAATAATGTACGTGTCACGAAATTGAAAGCAACTCGGCAAATAAAAAGTCCCAGGAAATAAAAAAGCATCCAAATAAATTTGTAACAAGGTGCACGAGAACTGGGAGACAAGGACACAACAGGATCACGAAGCACATAAAACAGTCGAAATATGTTCTCCCAACGCTGTTGTATATAATAAAAAAGAGGTATCAACAGCATAATATATGGAACAATAAGAGAAGCTGGGGAATTTGTCCTACAATATGCATGAATTGAGCTTGTACATGTAACAAATAAGATGGTTGAACGGAATAGTACGTACTATATATTCCCAAAGTTGAAGAAAATAGAGAAATTTGATTGATGTTTGTTGGTAGTTTCAGGTTTCAAATTTACAAAGAAAAAAATCCCGATGGCCTGTAGTCAGCGGAAAGGTAAATTTTTCAAAATTCGTTGAATTGAAATTTGAACAACCTTTTCATTGGTATACCTACATGTTATTACATAAAATTGTCGTTTGTGTCATAGCCTTGCGGTTAGAGGTTTTCGTTTTGGCTGTTGAATATAAAGCAGACAGGGTTCGAGTCCACTTCAAGGCAGATTTTATTTTCGTCTATTTCTTTTCAATAAATATACTATATATTTTTTTAATCAGGGTCTATATTAAGATCTCCAGAAAATGTACAATTACATCAAATTTATATTGAGTGTTCATGTTTTATCAATATTTGTTATTTTTCTTTATTAATTTTTATTTTTTTACCTGTGTATTTTATGAAAAATTGCTTTGAACAAAAGTTGTAGGTACTGATTATATCTATAACCTAAAATTATTTTTAATAATATTTACTCTACTGCTCTTTTTTGATAATTTTTTTAAATGTTTGAATGGTCGCCATTTTGAAACTACTTACCCGATATTGCCCAATAACGAACTCGACCGAGAAATTTGAGAGATTGATTTTTGTAGCAAATTTGAACTTGATACCTTCAAAACTGCGACGTCTATCGTGTTAACAAATTTCGTAATATCCCATATATATATATATATATATATATATATATATATATATATATATATATATATATATATATATATATATATATATATATATATATATATAAACTTTTGAACCAAATGTTTTTTTGGACTAACTTATAGCCATATAACAACATGCCGTTGAAATTTTTTCGAAATTCAAATTTAGTCTATGATTTCCGTCAATCATCACACTAATAGATTTACTTAGGTACATCTATTTCATTGAAATCGTTCATGACCGTGTCAAGTTATAAATAGTAAGCAGTAAGTTTCAGTTGTTCAGACTTCTATAGGTACATGAATTAGGTTATGTGTCATGGAAATATACAGTGTAGAGGAGAGTATCGACCATGCACTGCTTGTCTAATGTTATAGGCCAATGAACGGAATCTTCTTCTGGAAGTGCCTTATTCTTTTGGAGCGTTGCATATATGTGTAAAGGGCGAATGTTCTAGCTAAGGAAGAATAGTTCGTGGTATTTTTCCATTTCTTTCCACGAAGTGGCCATCACATAGATCTGTAAAAAAATCGTCAAAGCTTAGCCTTGATTAAACTTAAGATCTCAGGCTTAGTAGTCTGACGTATATCTATACTACTAAACCACGATGATCATGTTATCGGCAAATAGAATTAGTATGAAACGTCTTTAAGATACGCCCAGCTCTTTCGTCACCTGGAGGATATGATGAGATCTAAAAAAAATGAACTCTACAAGGGAAATGCATAGCTCTAGCTCTGAATATCTAGAACCGTACCCATTGCGCAAGATGAGAATCAGAAAGTACCTATTTGAATGGAAATAAAAGAATACGCTCCGGAAATTGTACAATCAGGCAGATACAATAAAAATGATCATTGCCAGCCATAACTTGTTTAACCGATCTCCAATACTACCGCTGATCATCAGGCGTGGAGAATTCACATTCTAAGACAGAGAGTTACCTACCATGCGAGATGAGGAATATAGACAGAGAATACCAGAGATTCTCAAACGTAACCGGTTCATCACCGGTCTTAAACCACAGAGATAAATATGCTTAAGTTCGTAAAAATAAATCAACAGAGATAAAATAATAGAAACAGGATTGACTTTCTGAGAAAACAGTTATGAAATAAACAAAACGATATTTCCATAACAAAATTAATACTAAGTAGGTATAAAATGGTAAGACCACTTGATCAATACAAATGTTGTCTGTTGAAACAATAATTGTTGATCTGTAATGAGTTTTCAGAAAAATATTATCACTCATTCAATAAAATCACAATAGAGTATTTCGACGGCAATGACATAGGGTTGATTGATATCATTCTGGCATGTATTCATAAACCAGTTATATCCAGAAGGTTTACATATAACATGCAAATGAATGAGATAAGACGTAAGGTGGAGCTCCAATGGTAATGGAATGAAAATCGATTGTTTGCTATTTTCAGGAAGATAAAAACCTATTTTCGATTCATGTAGGTATTGTAGAAAAACCTATTGTAGATAAGAACATTTTTCTAATAATGGATAACTGCGGATATATTCATAATAGCATCCTTATCGCATACGGATATGTCATTTACATATTTTTTGAATAGGAACCATAGATTTTCTATTACATGGACTGCTAGTTGAGGGACCCTACCAGGTCAAACATAAAAGGCTAGAGTGACGTATCAGGTCGATGCGATGTTTCACGAGTAGTAACGACTCTCACGATGACTATTCTCTCGACTCCACACTCCCCAGTGTAATAAAGAAGCCTAAAATTTCTATAATCTGGTAAGAAAAAGCGCTACCTTCCTATATTACAACATGGCATAATAACTTGAAATGAAACGTAAAAGGAAAAAATACTAAGAACATAGACCAAAAATAGGTTTATCAATAAATAATGAAAATGAAGCATTTCTGGTACGCAGATTGATAAAAAAATTATGTTCGAACTTAAAACCTTTTCTCTGATTATTTTCTTTTTTGTTATCGCCAAATTTCGGTCAATACGCTTATTAGGTTATCTACCAATCGTAATATTTATGAACAAAGCATATCAACATATCATTAATGCCGTGGTGCTCATTTAAAATTCAATTTAATAAATGCAAGATATGAATAAAATTAACTTTCTCAACAAAAACCAATTTTTCTTATTAGAATCATCACTGTGATAATGGCTATCGCTATTCTGAATGGTATGAAAGAAAAAAATAATAATGATGTTTACAATTACACAAAGATACGAATATGTCATCACATAATTGGCGCGAAACTTGACTTGCAATCACGAGCTCGCGTTAACACGTGCCTCACGCGTCCTTAACACAACTAGGAAGGAACGTTCCGTGCAATGAACGACGCCGCAAAAGGGCGTCGGCGCACCATATACCGCCGTCTCCACGACAACAAATGGCTTCGGGTTTCTATCATCGCAAAAGAAAACACGCTCTTGTTCCTAATGTAGGCCTTTGCACCTTTGTTCCATTGTACATTATAAAGTATGTCTCACAATTCATGCGAGAAATAAATTCAGTTATTTATGAACCATTTCGTCAATTGAAGTACAATAAATATTTTTTACAAAAAATTGTACCGACGTTATCAGTTAGATTGATAACTTTTGGCACCAACTTCACAAGTAATATTATTTTATACTTTTCAGTGCACCAAGTGGTAACATCGGTCCAATTTTTTGTAAAAAATATTTATTTCACACTTTTGAGTGTAACATTAGTCACGAAAATCGTTGAACGTTCACTAATACCAATAAAGATAGTACTTATCCTATTATCCACGTATACTCTTTGCTTGTAAAATAAATAAATAAATAAATAACGTTTATTGACAATTTGAGAATTTACATTTTTGTCAACAAACAACAATATTAAAACCTACGAGACTAAAAAGTCTGTTTGTAGGGTAATTATAAATAACATATTTTTAAATCAATTAATAGCTAACTGGTAAGAAACAAAGCATCACAAATAAATAAAAGTATGGAATATAATATGTAGATATAAGTTCTATCACCTTTGAATAATGTTTCTGATGAATTCCCTAGAGTTACTTCTTAAGAAATTATCAACCTCATTTTTAAATTTTCTGATTGTACATATATTTTTTATAATTTTGGGTAAATAATTATATGCTTTTGGTCCTATGTACATACAATTTTTTTGACCTATATTTTTATTTTTAAATGGTATAACAATGTTTTGGTTCTGTCTAGTGAGATGACAGTGAGAAACAATATTGTGATCTTTTTTATTCTTAAATTGATCTATTACAAGAATTTTTAAATAAATTTGTATTGGATCAAAAATATTAATTTCTTAATATAATAAATTACTTGGATATCTGCTATTTTTCTTCAATATTATTTTTAAACAACGTTTTTGTAAAATTTCAATTGGTTTTAAATGTGTTTTAGAAATTCCCCCCCAACCTATTAAACCATATTCAAGATGTGGTTTGAATAGACTGAAGTACAACATTTTCATATATTTATAATCCAATATATTTGATAGAATTTTCATTTTAAATAATATTCTTCTTAATTTAGCACCTAGGTATGTTATGTGTCTTTCCCATTTGAGATGGCTATCTAAAATAATACCAAGATATTTAATTTCCTGTTTTGAGTAAATAATTATTTCCAAATTTATTGAGATTTCATTGTATTCCGGAATACCTTTACCAGAACTACAAAAAGGAAGAAAAAATGTTTTATTAAAATTAATTGAAAGAAGATTTTTGTTTAGCCAGTTCATAATATTGATGAAATCATTTTCAATCTCAAGTTTTAAATGTTTCCAATTTTCGTTTTCATAATAAATAACAGTGTCATCAGCAAAGGAAATAATTTTACTAGTAGTTTCTATTGAAAAAAAGTTATTAATATATATAATAAAAAGTAATTGACCCAAAACAGTTCCTTGGGGTACACCACATGATATAATTTGTGTTTCACTTATTGTACCATTTAGTTTAACTTGTTGTTTTCTATTTGATAAATAGGAACAAATAAGATCGTGAGCTAAGCCCCGTATTCCAATGCTTTAGCTAAATCCAAAAAAAAACCTATAGATGGTTTTCTATTATCAATTGAATTATAAATCAGACAGGTTAAATCTTTTATTGCATCTTGGGTTGATTATTTATTTCTAAAACCATATTGCATATTGGAGAGTAATTTATGCTTTTCTAAAAAATGATAAATTCTATTTTTAATTATTTTTTCTAATATTTTTGATATATTTGATGTTAGAGAAATCGGTCTATAATTTGTCATATCTGTTTTGTTTCCATGTTTATAAATTGGTATAACTATTGATTTCTTAAATTCTTCTGGAAATATTCCTGTAGATAATGATTTATTAAATATATTCGAAAGAGGTTCACTGATATATTTACATAAAATTTTTAGTGTTTCATTTTTTATCTGATCAGGACCTGGTGATTTGTTATTTTTTAATTTATTTATAATATCTTCAATTTCATATTTATCAGTTGGATATAAGACTATTGTAGATTTTGATATATTCCGGATTTCATTCAAGTTGTTAAATTTTGATTGTTTCATATGTTCTACTAATTTATTTCCAACATTACAGAAAAAATTATTGAATTCTGTACATATGGAAGTTGGATTATTAGTTATTTCATTTGAAGAATTTTTAATTGCTCTGACATTATCTTTCATTTTATTTGAGGTTAATTGGTTTATCACATTCCACAATTTTTTTGAGTCACTGGTGTTGTTTATTTTATTTTTGTAATAATCATTTTTCACTTGATTTATCATTTTAGAAAGAATCTTCTTATATTCTATATACTGATTTCTTAAGGTAATATTATTATAAGGGCATTGTTTTAATTTTCTATACAGCTCATTTTTTTTATTCACTGAGATTATAAGTGATTTTGTAATCCACGGTTTTCTCTTTCTCTCTTTACTTTTAATTGTAGTTAGATTTATTGAATTTTTAACAGCATCTTGTATAGTATATTTAGATAATTTTGTGTAACTTCATTTTCTTTAAGTAAATCTATATTTATATCACCTAAGAATAAGCTATATAAATAATCTTTTGGTTGTTTTTCCAACATATTTTCTAAATCATACAAAAATGTTTCAATATTTTTAGTTGAATTAAATTGCTTTCAGCTATTTTAATAAGTAATTGTAGTTGTTATTATTGAGATCTCAAAACATCGCTGCGGAAATACGCCTAAGTATTTTAGTTGTTACTATTTTAACACCGATTTAACTCGAAAACCGTAACTCTAAGAATAAAATGTTCATTATAAATGTTGCTACAAATAATTATGTCTTTCATGTAATGCCCACAGATTTCCAATTTTGGACAGAAATCGTCCTCTCTACATAGAAAAAATACGTATATTTGAGAATTTAACATGCCCCTATCTCTAAAACCGTTACTCTTTTGAGAAAATGTTCATTTCAAACGTTTCCGGATATTGTCCTATCTTTAATTATACCACCACAGATTTTCAATTTTCGAGAAAATTTGCCCCCTCCACCCCCTTCCGGGGTGGTTTTCAGAGGGAAGGAGATGTCGGATTCCCGTTTTTATTAATATGGTACCATTTCTCAAGCCTCCTCTTTCAAATGAATCAAAAATCATCAAAATCGGAGTACGATTACTATATAAAAAGGGCGCATAAACCAAAAAAAGCACACATTCGAATTGTATACCTCCTCCGTTCGTCGGTCAAAACTGCATGATTTACATTATGCTTCTACGTAGCAGTATCAGATTCCATAGTACCTTCATAATTCAAATCTACATCCACCAGAGAATACCACTACTAATACTTTCATATACATAGTTTCATTTTTAATTTTTTAATTTCGTATCAATGTCATTACCGACTACGGGGACAAATTTCCCAGTATTCCTGTACATATAATAGGTGTGAGCATAATTTGATTGTTTGCGCAGCCCTTGGGGAATTACCGTTGCCCGTGATAGTAGCGAGATCACGGGTTCACCAATTAAAAGTTATTCATTTTCTGACAAACTTCGACTTCAACCCGTGGTTTTGGTTCCATCTAACTAGCCGTTGAATAACTGACTGTTGAACTGTATTTTTTATATAAATATCTTTCACCAAAAATTGGACCGACTTTATTAATTCGTACACTGAAAAACACAAAATAATATTAATTCTATTGGTGCTGGTACTTTTGAAGTATTGCAGTTGTAGTTAGATAAAAGAAATCTGGCACCAACTTCAAAAGTATAGAATTAATATTATTTTGTATTTTTTAGTGTAGCAACGAATGAATTTGGTTAAATTTTTGGTAAGCAATATTTATTTCATATTTTTGCATCTACTTATCCTACACATCCTACCTTTTGTACTTGTTATTTTATTCAGAGATCTCAAAAAATCGCGTCTGAAAACTTATTTCAGACTATACCGTAACCGTAACTCTTTTGAAAAAAACTTTCAATTTAAACGTTTCCGGATTTGGTGTCATCTTTAATTCTGCCGTCTCACATTGCCCCCTCCTGGTAATTTTCGGAGGGAAGGGAATTTCGGATTCGAGTTTTTGTAAATATGGGACCATTTCTCAACTCTCGTCTTTCAAATCAGCCAAGAGTCATCAAAATCGGAGCACGTTCAGTATGAAAATCGCCCGAACAGCCATACATAAAAAACAAACATACAACCGAATATTAAACCTCCTCCTTTTTTTCAAGTCGTTCAAAAATAAGCCTTTAATGATTTATATATTATAGGTATGAAAAAATATTCTGCGTAAATGATATCCACGGCTTTGCTGGCACATAATACTAGCAAAGTCTATCCAAGGAAATACTAGTTTGTATGAAATAGTGAGCAACATTGACTGTTACTGCCTTAACAGTCTTGCATTCCTGAACAAGAATGGTCTGATTCAAAACCAGCACCATCCAGTGATACATTTTGGGTAGCCCTTGTTTCTCAACAAACACTAGTGGATTTTATGACTATTTTGTCGAATAATGAACCCAACAAAAAGAAAATTCGTAAATTCTTCGATGTTTGTGCTCGATTATGACGTAATTGATTCAGTTTTTCTGGCTCTTTTTGACTGATTGATGATCTTTTCACATTTGTAGTTAAAACACTATTCCGGAAATATTTTCGTTTTTGACTATTTGAACTCTTAACCTTTACCAGATCTGTCTTAGGAACATTGTTCTTTGTTAGTAACACTAAAACTTACAGCTACTAATTTTAAATCTTGTGTGAATTTTCGGGACATCCATTATATTCCATCGTATATAATGTGAAGTGAGGAACACGTGGGGATCGATTTCTCTTGTATTACTTTTCTTATCTTTCAGCACAGTCAGCTAAAAACAGCAAGTTTCCATATCGTTTAAAAGCAAAGCTCTCATCTTAAAGGGCACCTAATGAGTTCAATTGGTTTCTTCGAAATCAATCAACTCGTCAATCAATAATACTTCTACCTATGTTGGTGGCATAATAAATTATGAGCTCATCTGAGTAATTTTACATAAAATACCAGTAGCGTTTGGATTTGGTGACCTTTCATATGTATTTGATTTTATTTGTTTGAAGCAAATTTTGTCACATGACCACATAAACCTTTTTGTTCAGATTTTTCGACAATTTAATGGGATTCTAGGTGCTCATATCTGGCATACCACCTACCAATATTCTCCAAGTAACAGAAGCATCTAAGAATGTTCCCAGCAATTACAACTCTCAACCCTCAAATTTTAAACAATACACATTGCATTTTCTATAAATTTCTCGAAATACATTCAAATTTTCTATCCGATAAATATTTTTTACAAAAAATTGGACCGACTTTATCAGTTGTTGCACTGAAAAATACAAAATAATTATTAATTCTATTGGTGCTGGTAATTTTGAAGTTGTGATGTTGTAGTTTGTAGTTGTAGGCACCAACTCCAAAAGAACCAGCACGAATAGAATTAATATTATTTTAGATTTTTCAGTGCAACAACTGATAAAGTCGGTCCAATTTTTTGTAAAAAAATATTTATTTCACATTTATGAGTGTAAAATTAGTCATGAAGATTATTGAACGTTCACTAATACCCAAAAAGTTCTAGGTAGGTTTAGCTTGTACTAGCGAAAATACGCATATCACATATTTCAGACTTTACCATTGCGAAAATCGGAAACTGTAACTCTTTTGAAAAAATGTTCAATTTAAATGTTTCCGGATATGGTCCCCTTTCTAATTTTCATATCTCGAATTTTCGATTTTCAGAAAAATTTTCCCCTTCCACATATCTGAAACACATATTTCAGACTGTAGCGCGGAAACGTATGATTATTTTCAATAATTTCCAATTTAAACATTTCCGGATATGGAATTTTCGTTAATTCTGTCGTCTCGGATTTTCAATTTTTGAGAAAAATATCCCCCTCCGCCCCCTTTGGGGGTGGTTAGTGGAGGGAAGGAGATTTTGGATTTGATTTTCCTCAATATGGGACCATTTCTCAACTCTCCTCTTTCAAATGAAACAAAAATCGTCTAAATTGGAGTACATTTACTATGGGAAACGCGCGAAAAGCCATAAAAAAAATAAAAAAGCAATCTTACAACCGAATTGTATACCTTCTCCTTTTTTTGAAGTCGGTCAAAAAAGAAAATGATTCGCAGCAAGTGTGTAATTAAAGAAAAAAATTAAAATTACATTTATTTAAAGGGGCTCGCTACCCACTGATATCTTAGTTCCATTATTTCTCTTAAAGTAAGTAGGTATCCAATCTGGGTAAAATTTGGTATTTGGTATTTGGAGAATCACGGATCACATAGGAAAAATAAGAGTTCTAAGATTCAGGTTGAAAACTTTGTTATTATTTTTTATTGATAATAAAAAGTATGATACGCCATTCTACAGTGAATTTCAGGCATATTTGTTCTTTCTTTTTGTTCTTTCGAAAAACAAAAGAGTTATAGTGGAATAAAATTAACTATCAGTGTACCCGCTGCTGTTCATTAACACTAGTACCTGTAATGCACTTACTAAGGGTTGTCGAGTATTATATTATATGGATCAACCTTCATACTTCACCTCGGGGACGTTAAATAGAAAAAATCATAAAATCTACACCTAGGTAGCGTAGCCTTTGATTATAGAAATTAAGTCAAATTGCTCTTACCATATAATCATGATTTATTTAAAAACCTTTAATTCTTTAGATTTTCATAATTAAAATAAAGTTTTAGTACAGCTGAAAACCCTACAAAATTCTGTATCTGATTTGTTGTGCTGATATCTTTGGGGGCTTGTAGAAATATTTAAACATTAAAAATAATATTTCATTAACCGAATCAATGAAAAGGGGGAACAGAATTTGATTTATCTTTAATGAATTTTAAGACGCATTAATGTCTACCGACAATAACAATACAAATACAAACAATCAACTGAACTAAAATTACAAACTAATAAGAGCATTTGACTCGACTACAGGATATATCGATAACTATACTTAATCGACTGGTCGACGTAAATTTACATTCTTTAATTTAATGTATTCGTAACACATATTCATATTAAGTATATATTAATTTTAGCTTTTAGCACTCCCTCTATATAACATATAACTAAATATGCTAAATCACATATTCGTCCGTGAAAGCAATCCGAGGTTCCAAAGTATCACTCAAATTGATCGGACATTTAGTCCTAATGTTCATATGTAACACTTCTATTGTCATCGACATAAAATTTCACGTGTCGGTGGCTGACCTGTTCATATTATTGATCTGTAATAAAAAAAATATTTCTTGTTCAAATCGAGGATTTGCTTCAAGATTTGTCTCGTAGATGGTAGATACTATTCAAGTTTTAATATTTAGTTACATATTCAAAGTCATATTGCAAGCGACAAGACACTTACAGTCCGTGTTATTTGTATATTGTGTTTTAAACAATGTACAGTATAAAGACATATTTAACCAGCTGTCCCAGCAGACGTCGTCGTGCCCGGAAAAGCTTTAAGCGATATGCTGACAGCAGCGCCACCTACCGGGTTCAATGATGTTTTTAAATGATCCAGGGACCCATTTGAATATAAATAGAAAGTTTCATCCCAATGGGTCCAGCCGTTTGTGATACCGACAACGGCGCCATCTATCAGGTCCAATTGTGAATCTAAACCATTCTCGAATCCCCACGAATACGAAAAAAAATTTTCATCCCAATCGGTCCAGCTGTTTGACATACCGACAACGGCGCCATATATCAGATCCAATTTTGAATCTAAACTATTCTCGAATCCCCTTAAATATTCACAGAAAATTTCTCCGTTTAGGAGGAGTTTAGTCACATACAGACGAACAGAAGATTTATATATATATATATATATATATATATATATATATATATATATATATATATATATAAAGATTAACTATATTAAGATTTATGTACCTAAAATAAACTTAAAACTGAAAGATTATATTTACAACTAACTCCAGAAGTAGCTCCCCTATGAACCGGATGTTATCAGATTATAACATTATATTAAAAGGTTTAAATGTCGATATTTTTATTACTAGTTTAAAACAGCTGAAAAAAGTTTTACTGTAGACAAAGATAACCATTATCTTTGCTGTAGAGTAGTGAGTATATGTAGTGTAGTAGAATTTATATTAAGCTAGGTAGGGTTATGTCTTCCTTTTATTTTTGGGTTTATTGTAACTTGTTGTTTTTGTTGTTCTTTATTTTTTATGGCCTAGCCCCCTTACATGTAATTACATATTATATTGTGTTTGTAACTTGTACCAAATAAAGAAATAAAAAAATCCCGATGGCCTGTAGTCAGCGGAAAGGTAAATTTCTCAAAATTCATTGATTTGAAATTTTAACAACTTTTTCATTGGTATACCTACATGTTATTACATAAAATTGCCGTATGTGTGATAGCCTTGCGGTTAGAGGTTTTTGTTTTGGCTGTTGAATATAAAACAGACAGGGTTCGCGTTCCACTTCAAGGCAGATTTTTTTTTCGCCTATTTCTTTTCAATAAATATACTATATATTTTTTTAATAAGGGTCTATATTAACAAGATCTCCAGAAAATGTACATTTACATCAAATTTATGTTGAGTGTTCATGTTTTATCAATATTTCTTATTTTTACTTTATTAATTTTTTTTTATCTGTGCATTTTATGTAAAATTGTTTCGAACAAAAGTTGAAGGTATTGATTATATCTATAACTTAAAGTTATTTTTGATGATATTTACACTACGGCTCTTTTATGAAATTTTTTTAAATGTTTGAACGGTCGCCATTTTGAAACTAATTATCCGATATTGCCCAATAACGAACTCGGCCGAGATATTTGAGAGATTGATTTTTGTAGCAAATTTGAACTTGATACCTCCAAAACTGCGACCTCTATCGGTTTAACAAATTTCGTAATATCCCACATATATATATATATATATATATATATATATATATATATATATATATATATATATATATATATATATATATATATATTGATTTTGTATTCTTGACTGGATTTATAATAAATAAAAAGATGTTCTTGGGGATGCAGTCATATATTCAATAAAATTCTTTGACTGATATATAATAATAATTATAATTTAATTGTGCTCCTTGTTCAAATAGCCACAAACATATAAAGATCATTCAGTAATATTCATTTGTATCAACAAAATCTAGATACTTTTTTACTTATTGTGTTACCATGACAAATATAAATAATGACATTTGTAATTGATGGCTATGAAATCTTTCCTGTTTTTGGTTAATTTATTGTAAATTCACGATTGTAAGTATTTTTATAATACTATTAAGTTGTTGTTGAAATAATTTTGTAACGATTTGTAGTTTGCCCTGAAGAAGAGAATAAACATTCTCGAAAGCTCGGCTTCAGTCAAAGAATTTTATTGAATATATGACTGCATCCCCAAGAACATCTTTTTATTTATATATATATATATATAATAAACTTTTGAATCAAATGTTTTTTTGGACTAACTTATCGACATATAACAACATGCCGTTGAAATTTTTTCGAAATTCAAAAGTGTGAACGATCGCAATAGGTACATTTCTATAAGAAATTTACCTAAAATAAATAAATAATATGAATCTTGCAATTTGAAAGAAATAATTAATATCGAAAACAAATATGTAATAAAATTTGGATTGCCAACTAGATTTTTAATAGAGGTATAACAAGTTTTTATTTCAAGAGAGTGTTTTAGGAATATTCAGTTTTTGTTTAAATATGATTTATTGAGGCTTATTTCATTGAAAAATGATCGCCTAAATATACAAAAATATGTAGCGTACGAGTGGATATACCGCTACCGACATCTAGGGAGTGCTAGCTGAAGTTACTTCTCTAGAAATCGGGCAGTCTGAATAATAAACGACAGACACAACTTATTTCTCATCGCTCTCTCTTTTAGTTACTGCCGACGGCTACAGATGGCGAACTGATGTGTAAAATATTGATTGGTTAATAATATTCAAATCCACTTCAAAATTAAATTTTGCTTTCATATGTGGCGTTGAAGGGGGTTCTCTGCTTGCATTTTTTGTTATGGCATAAAAAACTTTTCACATAATTTTCTTTTTTTAAAAGAAAGCAACAATGATTCTAGAACCAGTGTTAATATAAAAATAGTTGGAGACTAGTTTCATTAATTTTCTTTATAAATCTGTTTAAATGGGCAATGTGATTACGTAATCAGCTGGGGCCTTTTGAGTGATTTTTACTTTCCTACGCTACTATAGTAGCTGTATAAGGAAAGTATTGTAATCGTGTGAAATTTTCGGTATCGAGATTTTTACAAATGTTGACGTTTCAGAGTTTTCTTAGTCTAATAAACATATTTTCACCCATTGGTCTGTCTGTCTGTCCGTCTGTCTGTATCGGTGTATTTTGTTGCTTTCTTTTTACTTCCCTCAATAAGGGAAGTATTGTAGTCACGTAAAAAATCGACCTCGAGATTTTTGCTGATATTTACGTTTTGAGGTTCCTAGATCACGAAAATCATGTGATCTCAAGTACGTCGGTCTGTCTGTCTGTCTGTCTGTAGTCTGTTGGAGATGTAGCTCAATAACGGCTTGACCTAGGACAACAAATTTTGGTATCCATATTGAAGGACTACCGGCGAAGCAATGTAATGGTTTCGTTATTCATATATACAGGGTGTCCAAAATATTAAGTGTCAATATAAGAACGTTAGAAGCGATGAGGTTGTTTCCATCTCGAAGCAGGGTGGTTTGTCGAGGGAAGTCATAGGTAAAGGCTTTTACCATTTTTTTATTTTGTTTGGTACAATATCACTCGCCGGTGGCACTAAATGAGAATCCTGTATACACTGGGTGTTGAGCTATAGCCAAAAAAACTTGATTTGCTCAAGACTGTAGCGCGTAAACGGCTCTAAGGATTTTGATTAAACGTGCCGAAAGTATTCTTTTGAGATCCCTCTATCACCCACATACAGCGCCATCTATGAGAAAAAGCACAAAAAAGTTATGCTTGAATAAAATTCCATACTTTCCACATGATTCTTCAGATTCTGGCTAAACGAAAAAATGTTACATGACCATTGTTGTTTGTCTTGAGATGCTGAAAAAAATGAGTGGAAGCACGATTTGACAAGTGGTAGCACGATTTGAACAGAGGATTTTTACTTTCCTACCGCTATTATCGTCGCTATGTAAAGAAAGTATTGTAATAGATTCTCCGGAATTTGACTGCGAGCGGTAGGAAAGTCGTGTGAGAGGACACACCAGATTTTTTAATTGATCCTCCAACATCATTTGACATTTAGAATGCATAGATAATGTGGGTACATGAACAGGAAGTTTGTTTTGAAATTTATCACTTTAAATAGTTCAGTTTTACAAGGTTCTCAAATTGATTCATTATTGACATCTACAAATATGTATGATAATGATTCGTATTAAATTATGACATTACTTATGAATATCGATCAGAATACAAGTTCTTTATTAATGTCAAATATTTTAAACAACGAAAGTGATAAATAATTAAATAATTATTATAAACCATAACCTGGAAATGCAAAAAAATGTTGCACTTATACAGGGAAAGTGAAACGAACGCAATTTGCATTTTTGGTCATCGTAAATTTTATATGCAATCCAAGTCGATTGACTGTTAATATCCATTTTACATTTACATGGCTTTAAATATAAAATAAAAAAATATTTGTTCATCTTTGGTTGTCAACATGAAAATTCGGTTTAATATTACTCATACATTGTTTATTTGGAAAAATATACCAAGCATTTGTCATCTTACCTGCCTCGCCATCTTACCCCACTCTCCCCTATGTGCCTATGTCGCATATAAATGGAAAAATACAACATTGTGCTGCAAATATTTAAAAATATTCAAATACAATTATCAATTAATAATTGAAAACCTAATACTTGGTAATGAAATTCGAATTGGCATAGGGAATGAATTAGTTTTATATCAAAATATTCAGAATATGTTATAACAAAATTATCTTCTTTATCAAAATGAGTACACCTATTCCCAATAATCTAACCATAATACAGGGTGCTTCTAAAATGTCTTTAAAAATTCGAGCCACAAAATGAGAAGATTTAGTCAAACTGAACTTATCTTGGTACAAATTTGCGTAAAGACAAAAAATAATTTGGAAAGCAACAAAGCATAAAAAACGTTTCCGGATAGGGTCCCATCTTTAATTCCCGTATCTCAGATTTTTGAGAAAAATTGCCCCCTGCACCCCTTAGGGGCGGTTTTGAGAGGGAAGAAGATTTTGGATTTGAGTTTTTCTAAATATGGCACCATTTCTCAAATCTCTTCTTTAAAATGAAACAAAAGTCAAAATCGGAACACTGCCATACATAAAAAGCAAACATAAAAACAAATTGCATACCTCCTCTTTTTTTGAGTCGTCAAAAAATAGGACCGACGACATTAGTCGACGCGCTTAAAAATTCAAAATAATTCTACTGGTGCTGGTAATTTTGAGCTGGTTCAGTTATGAGGATGATGAAGACTTTTCGTACCAGTACCAATACAATTAACTTAATTTTGAATATTGTTGAACCCACACTTATATTCAGTGATTTCAAAATATGGCGGAAAAATAATGTTGTAGGTCGGAAGTCGGAAACCCGAGGAGTTTGAAACATCTCCAATTCCACTGCTGAAAATGACCTTTTCTTTGAACCTGTCACAAAAATTTTTCAAATGAACCTGTTAAATTGATGAACAGTGCGGAAATTATCAATTCAAGCCATTTCCAAATGTTACTAAGATCTGCAAAATGATATTCAACATTATTTCAGTGGACATTTTAAATTTTTGTTATAGTTTGTTATAGTTCAGTTTTATGAAACTCTTTTACTTTCAATCATTAAAAGATTCGTGATCCAAAAAGTGATGTTTCTATACAGTTTCAAATGTTTTATGAAGAAATGTGAAATTAAAAGAAATACATATATAAAATTGCTTGACTTGAAACCTCTTTCTATAACAAGAACGTAAAAAGCAGCATCTGTTCTTAGAATTGGTCTATCTATGGCCATCTTCATACCTCTGCAGATTAAATACGTGCTCAAGTTCGGAGGGGTTGTTCGGTTCAAGAAACTAATCTTTCAAGATCCCCAGCTACCATGGGAATAGCTCATTCGATTGGTTAAATCTTCCGAAAAATAAGTTATACACGGAAATGGGAGCTTAAATATATATTAAGGATCCATCCTTCACGTTGAGATGAGAATATTATAGCTGAATTATTAATGATCATAACTTTGTATAACGGGGCGTTCAAATTCATTTTTTTCTCTCTGCATGCAGAAACCCACTCCAATTCAATTTTCTTGGATAGGTTGAGAAAGACAACAGATAATTTATGTTTTTTGCCAACACATATAATAAAAGACATCGAATAAGCAATAACTTCTATGGCTGGTGTCTGGTATCTGTGAGTTTGTGCGGTCGATTTCATAACATGGAATATTCACCGCAGTATCTCTCTACACCAGCAGTTAATGAAAGCGACTGTGGTATTGCAAAAACAAATGGATCAGTTCACAAAGGCGGTTATTATAATATATGGAGGGGTGGTAGAGCAGCGGGTTCTCTGGTGTGATAGAGGTACTTAGATTTCGTGTGTGTTATTTGTGAAGCTAATTGATGAAGGGAAGGGAGATATAACAATTGTGGATTATGGATGTTCTTTTTTTTGGCAATATTAGATATTGCCTGAATGAGTACAATATCTCGTGTGTTTACTCGAATACTGCTTTCAAACAAATTATGAAAATCATCAGGTGGACTCGTGTGACAATTGCAGCTACTGGGACTCGTTTCGCCTAGGAAAAGAGTTCTTTTGGACCGACTTTCCAAACGAAAGAGGTATACAAGTCAACTGTATGTCTGCTTTTTTGTATGTATGATCTCACGTTTTGTCTAGCAAACGTTAACCGATTTGGATGATTCTTGTTTTTTATTGGAAAGAGTAGGGATGCGAAATGGTCCCATATTCGTAAATATTCATATCTAAAATCTCATTCCCTCCAAAAACCCCCCCGAGAGGAATGGCAAAAAATCTGAGACGGCAGAATTAAATCCGGAAACGTTTGAATTGAAATTTTTCCAGCAGCGTGACGGTTTTCGAGTTACATCAATGTTAAAATCTGAAATGTGCATATTTTCGATATATGAAGGGGGCATTTTTTTTCAAAAATAGAATATCTGAAATAGCCAATTTAAAGACAAGATTATTTGTAGCAACATTTATATTGAACATTTTCTCCATAGAACTACGGTTTTCGAGTTACAGCAGTCTAAAATGTGCGTATTTCCGCGGCGATGTTTTTAGATCTCTGAACAAGTACAAGCAAAGAATATAAATTAGTAATGGTATAAGAGAGAACGTTCAACGATTTTCGTGACTAATGTTACACTCAAAAGTGTAAAATAAATATTTTTTTACAAAAAAATGGACCGACTTTATTAGTTGATGCACAGAAAAATACATTGTCGGTATAATTTGAAATCACTGAATATCAAGGGGAAAGTCAACAAACTTTGATGATCAAAGGTAAGTACCTACGCATTTTCACGGATCGGACGGACACACGCATCGAAAGGAAGTGATTATTTGTTCTACCTATTCGTATCGTAAGCATCACGTGAATGGAATGCCGTCGAGCGTTTTGAAAGATGGACATGATTCGCAGATACGAAGTCTTTGGATGACGGATTATTTCTGACAACATAGATATCAAAATCATTAGTGTCAGGGGCATACCTTTAAGGAAAAGGTTATCTGTATACAAATAAAGGTAATAGACAGATTTTGAAAAACATAAAACTAGTCTTTCTGTTAGCTCTATCGATTCCTGAAAAGTACTATCCTGCTAGTTCTCATGAGCTGGATGTGGTGTATATTTAGGAGATTACAATTTTTTTTGTATGTCACTTGAAAATTTTGTCAAAAATCATCTCATGCTCTACAAAATCACCGAACAAACAATGATATTCTTAATATATATAATCATGAAACCAAATTATCTTTTTTTTCTGTTTTTCTCTTATACGATATGTCCGATGCATCCGTGGCGTCAGCAACCGATCTGTATAAATGCGCGTCTACCTTAAGGAAACACTCAAAAATGTAAAATAAATATTATCTAGCTATATATACAAAAATTAATCGTCAAATGCGTTGCTAAGCGCAAAACTCGAGAACGGCTCGGCCAATCCGCATAATTTTTCTTAAATATTTTCGTTAAGGTATAAGGAAGGTTCTTATAGAGAGAAAAGTCGTAAAAATTGCGAGGAAAATAGTGAAAACACAACTTTTCCCATACGCTTTTTAGTGTGGTGTCAGATATGTCATACACGTCAGGAACCATTATCCAAAGAACACCTATATTATCTGGTACAATGAGCCTTTTTCCTGAGAAGCGTGTGGCCTTTCGCTACGAGAGGGCAGCATTTCTGGTAGGGACAAATATTAAACCTACTCCATCTAACACTGTGGAAATATAGGTGATAAAAGTAAATTATTTAAAATAATCAAGTAAAAAATTATCGTGTACCATAAAGCATTACTTTATTGTACAAAAGCAGAAAGTTATTTTTGTAAGTAATCGTCATTTAAAATTGAGATAATTGAGATAATAAATTAATAATTATTACTCTGATGATTACTCTGACATTCGCTTTATTTAGGTATTCATTCTTACTTTCCCTACGCTACTATAGTAGCTGTATAAGGAAAGTATTGTAATCGTGTGAAATTTGCGGTATCGAGATTTTTACAAATGTTAACGTTTCAGAGTTTTCTAAGTCTAATAAAAATATTTTCAGCCATTGGTCTGTCTGTCTGTCTGTCTGTGACAGCATTATCTCTGGAACGGATCGGTGTATTTTGTTTCTTTCTTTTTTATTTTGTTTGGTACCAATACCACTCGCCGGTGGCACTGAATGAAAATCTTGTATACACTGGGCGCCGAGCTATAGCCAAAAAACGTGGTTCGCTCAAGACTGTAGCGTAAAAACGGCTTTTGATTAAACTTGCCTAAAGTATTCTTCTGAGAGCCCTTTACCACCCACATACAGCGCCATATCTGAGAAAAAGCACAAAGAAGAGCTATGCTTGAATTAAATTTAATATTTTCCACATGTTTCTTCAGATTCTGGCTAAACGTCCCATCATGCGAAACAATGTTACATGACCGTTGTTGTTTGTCTTGACATCCTGAAGAAAATGAGTGGTAGCACGATTTGATCAGAGGAATTTTACTTTACTACCGCTATTATCGTCGCTATGTAAGGAAAGTATTGTAATAGAGTAAAATTTCCGGTGTCGAGATTTCAACAGATATTTGATCTGACGATTTTTGATTCACTGGAACTTGCCTGTGAGCGGTAGGAAAGTCGTGTGAGTGGACACACCAGATTTTTTCTATTGGACTGCACATTGCCAATAATCAACATAATTATTTATTTCAAATTTCATATATCTCTACAATTATTACTACTACGGCAGCAACGCGCCGGGTACTGCTAGTTTTTTATAAAAAGACTGACTTTATAAGTTGGTTTACTGAAAAATACGCAATAACATTAATTCTACTGGTGCTGGTTCTTTTAAAGTTGGTATAAAAAGTTATACACCTACAAAACTTTCAATATATCAAATACTCTAAGATCCTACACACTACACGGAGGAACGGATGTCACAAAATGAGTCAGTATCAAAGATAAAATGCGCAAACAAATGCCCACAAACGATTTTTCTCATTGTTGTTAGTTTATGAAAAGGTAGATTGAATGAAGGAATTGACTTTAAGTTAAACATTGAACTTAATTCTCTATTACTGGTATTACAGGAATACATCGGAATTCGAATTCAGAAAAGAAAACTCTAACATAACGATAACTTAGTTAAAGTTATTACGTCAGATATGAACTCTTTAGATTTGCAAATTTTCATTCCAAAATTCAATTCTTAGAGTTTCAAAATCTACATCCAAACTACCAACTGTTTTTTTTGCTCTGTTTGTTATGTAAATTTCTTGAAAGTACCTACTAGACGAAAATAGTGGAAGTGCAGTCTTTATTGTCAATATCATAACTTTTTACGATACAAACTGAATTCCTTTTGTATTCGGAACGAGGAGAAAATGACTTTATTAGGATGGAAATTTTCAACCTTGTAGGTATATCTGCTTCACCTACCTATTACCTATAGCTTTTATATTATTACCAGAATTTTTTGGTAGTAGAACTCTATTTCCAGTCTATGTGTTAAGGCAGCTGTTGATATGGAAAAATTAACATATAAAATGTGAGGTGCAATAGTCGCTATACCAAACTCAATTTCTGTGTGAATTTCCATATCTATATAAAGCCATATAATATATACCTCCTGTATAATATATATATATATATATATATATATATATATATATATATATTGCGATACGAATCTCAATTTCCTCTGTGATTAACATGCGATCAATGAAAGAGAGTTCCAGTGAATTTTGTAATATCCATATAGAAATAAAATACTTGTATGGAAAAGTTGACGGTTCAATTGAAATTGAATTACATATAATATTTCAAATTTGAACGTGTTGAACCAGGAACTGGATAAAACGTCTCTTTCAAATGAAATTCTGTCCAATACAATATAGAGTGTTTACATATTTCCGAAGAAATTTCGACAAAACAAAATAGTGAAAAATATTAATACGATTCAACAGCGTTTTGAAAACTGATCCATTTTTAGTCTTTGTTGACGCTTACAAAGCTGTTTATTATGTAATTATGTTGGTGAATGAAATTAGTACAATCGTACAACAACTTTCTATAATTTGTTATTAGAATAAATATTTTTTATATAAAATTGGACCGAGTTAATTAGTTGTTACACTGAAAAATACAAAATAATATTAATTCTATTGTAGTTAAATAGAAGACTATTTGAACCAACTTCAGAAAGTACGAGCAACCAGCACCAATGGAATTAATATTATCTTATATTTTTCAGTGCACCAACTAATAAAGTCAGTCCAATTTTTCGTAAAAAATATTTATTTCGCACTTTTGAGTGTAATATTAGTAACGAAAATCGTTGAGCGCTCACTTATACCAATACTCATGTATATTATTTACTTGTACTTGTTATTATCCAGAAATCTATAAACATCGCCGCTTTAATATGCGTATGTTAGGCTTTACCACTGCTGTAACTCAAAAACCGTAATTCTATGGAAAAAATGTTCAATATAAATCTCACTACAATTAATCTGGTCTTTAATTTGGTTGTCTCACATATTTAATTTTCGAAAGAAATTGCCCCCTCCATATAGCGAAAATACACACTTTTAGGATTTCAACATCGCTTTGTCTCAAAAAATGGTCAATCTAGAAAAATATGGGACTATTTATCAAGTCTTCTCTTTCCAATGAACCAAAAATCATCAAAATCTAATTACGCTTACTATATACAGCGCGCGCACAAACCAAAAAGAAAAAGCAGACAGTCGAATTGTATAACAGCTCCGTTCGGGATCGTCGGTCAAAAAAATCGTCAAATGCAATCCGTGTCCATTATGTATATGGATAGAAAGATTTATTTAATCAAATATCACAAAGTCACAAATGTTGGTAACAGGTCAAAAATTGGATAAGACTGATTCAAATTAAATTTTAGTTGTTCATGTGGTAAAATGGAAAGCTACATTTGCAAACTCAGATAGAGATGTCTTTTAGTAAAGCAAATTATGTCTTTTCTGGCGCATTCCGCTGCTGTGACGTAAATAAACACGCTATTTGTACAGCTCGTCAAATTTATAGTGAGCTGCCAGATGTCATAGAAGGGGAAAGTAACTTCATATTATACACATTGCCACATTGCCACATTGTCCATTATCGGCTTACCATTATTCGCGTACGTTCCGCAGTTACGTACTCAAAATCACTGAACGCCCTTGCAGATTTCTTACATGGCTCACTTTTCATATGTCGAGCTCTATTGGCGAATCCAATTACCACACCAGGTGGGAGGGCGCCACTGTAGATAGGTAATGTTTATAGGAAAGAACAGCTGATTATATGCAATCTTTATGAGAGTACGTTGGTTATTATAATATAAGGATTCAAAATGAAAAGTAAGTACAATCATTCATTAAAATTACAAAGCGAAACAAGTATGTACACGTAAATATTGCTTATCTTGCAGATATAATTGCGGGTATCATGGAAGCGGCGATGCAATAAGTGTTTTTATGTTTATTTTAACTGAAAATCTTTAATAGGTGGTGATATAAATAAAATTAAAATGACTTGTCACACCTGCAGTTTTGTTTATATATTTCCGTGTAAATGATAATAAACGACCAGTTTGAAAACAAGTGTGTTTTTATTCCGCATTAACTTGAGATATTTTAAAGCTGAGTGAATCAATATAAATAAAAAAGTACAACAAAATCTAAAGAAATACAATATGTTTATCGTATTTCCTTAAAAGAGCAAGTATTTTTATCTGAGAAAACACTTCTATTACAAACAAAAATCAATTAAGAGGTACAGCGACTCCAAATGAGATGTTTCGCAAATTTTCTGAACAGAGCAAGTAAGTTAATAATAAATTTTCAGCCATAATACATAGCAGATATTATATATACATTAAGAAACATAATATAAATGAGTTAATTACTTTAATAAAACTGTTTCCTAAGCTGTTACAACGATATTACACCACAATTTGTATTAAAAACAGTTTTCTAAGGCATGATGAGTGAAATTCACATGTTAACAGATACGAATGTAAACAAACGATTACCTATCTGTTCTCAGTTAGCACTTTTACCAGTAGAGGGCGAACGCTTGGCTGGATTCGCCTGTAGGTGTAGACCGTTGATCCCTTCCATATGTGTCATGTGATATTATAGCTCAAGTATTCTTTTTGATCGATTTCCCAAAAGAAGGAGGTATAAAATTTGTTATGTTTGTTTTTTATCTTTGAATAAATTCAAAAATTTGGTTGCTTTAAAATCAATCGACAAAGCACAAAAATGTTACAGGTAGACGGGCGAACAAAACATTTCCTTTGCAAAACCAATAGAAACATAGAACAATCCAAAATATTTATAGAAACTGTGTGATAGCCATGTACATAAACTTGGTGAACGGATGGCAGCGAAATGGCGGAATTCTTTCTTTTATAATCAATAAATATACAATGGAACAACAATTAGTGTGACACCGCACACAGAAAGCTAGGTACCAGTTGGAAATAAATACGTGTTGCTCTCACATACCGGCTGGTATTTCATTATTTTCCGGACATTGGGCTGTCATGTTCCGTTAGAATTCAATTTGAATACCTAGTCCGGTAAATGAAGAATTGAATAATTCAAGTATAACAACTCCACCTCGCATTATGTTGTTTGATTAAAATTAAGCCTATATGTACATACAGTGCTGTAATCCGTAATTAAGCAATTACATTAAAGTCGCCATAACCAGAAATGTTTGATGAGTGAGTTTTTTTCTATACAAGGTGATCAACTTTTACTCCATTGTTTCCATATTTCTTTTGTTCTTTGAGATGCAAGAAAATGTTTTAAATGCAAGAATAGAAGCTGTAGATAGAGTCAAGTTTCACAATTTGAATTAGTTCGTAATATACAGGGTTTCATAAACTCCCAACATCGATGGATTACCTGAATATGTTGTATTTGAATTTTTTTTAAATGTAAAGATAGATCACTTTGTGAAATGTCTTTTTTTTGAAAAATCATTCTATCTAGATATTTATAGATAGATAGCTCATTGGTTTCTTAATAACAGCATGAAAAAAGGAGGAAAGTTTCAAAGATCCTTAAGGTGGAGGAAACTCTAAATCGAAATACCAGTCAGTATTAGATAAAAACTATTATAATTATTTCGCTACATGAGAACTTTTTAACAGTGATGTGATTATCAACTTGCGGTATTTTAAATTATAATAGTTAAACTATGAAGTATTTTAGACAACTCAGTTTTACGTTTTTTATACATTCGTTTATTAAATAACACATAAATATCTAAATCTAAAATACCGCAAAATGATAAGATCACCAAGTATTGTTAAAAGATCTCTGTAAAGCAAAATGGTTTATTATTTGTCTTGGGGTTTAGGCTCTGTGGTTTATTTAATTTATTTTATGAGTGAAAAAATGTTCTGAAATAAATGTCATTTATCAAATTACATTCAAAATTAAATAAAAAAAAACGTTTCGACCAAAGCTTTAGTATTTTTCAATAGTAGGAACTTTGAAATAATTTTAGTTCCTGTCAAGAGTGACCAACCCTTCTCAATAAAACGTTAGTTAATTATTAATTTGATGAAAAATCTGAATATTCTTTTCGCAGTTTCTATATAACAGCATGTTGAGTACAATTTTTTTAATATTTAGAAGAATAAAGAAATAATTTTCATGGCACCATATCGGCATAACGTTAAAACGCTCATCGCGTGGAGCATTATTTTTGACAATAAATAAGAACGCTTAACAAGAATCGACAATTTTTGATAGGAAACTACTCATTTTTAATTGTTCACTAGTTTTCGGGGGAAACGTACTACAATCCCTTCTTTTGAAATCTTCAATTTTTTCAGTTGTTTATATGAAGGCTTGAAAGTTTCGTACATTTTTGTTATTACAAATCAAATGAATTTCACGAATGTATTCTGATTCCGAGTAGCAAACACTAACACGGTTTGGAATTTGTAAACTAAATTGGACTGGTTATTGGCTGGCAAATAGAGTAGAGACTCGATAATCCGGACCTCTGTTATGTGGATTCACGAATATTAGGATTGCCAACCGCCATGTGTTTGTTTATTACGTTATATAATAGCATTACGCCACGCGGCTTCTTCGATAAAGAGTAAAGAGCGCTGAAAAGTGACGTGTCGCGAAAAGAGGCGGTAAGGATTGGATTCTTTATGTTTTCCAGCCGAGGAATCCATATGTGAAATACATTTGTTAGACTCTTTTCAGCCTTTGGGCAGACCGCGAAACAAGCGGTAGAATGTGTAACTGATTCTGGAGAGTCAGGTAACTTTATACATATATCTATAATCTCTTAACAAGGATTGATTTTTGTTGACTGGAATAAACACCTAATATTGGTATTAACCCTAGAAATATTTCTATATGATATGGTAGGTATCTAAAACATAAATATACGCGAGCGAAGTATATTATTCTTCTAAATTATTTAATAAAAAACGGTTTTATTTTTGTTTTAAATTATCCGGAAGTTCGATTATCCGTATAGTTGAATACAAAAACAAGTAATCCCGATAATCGAGTTCTTCTACTGTACCGCGATTGTGCAGCTGGTATTTGTACAAACATTTGAAATAAAAGTAAATTTGAATACTCAATACATACATACATATACTAGCTGTTTTACCCGGCAATTCCAGGGAAAACACTTTCGTAGATTGTGCTACGAAAACATAAAGTCATTAAAAGTCTTGAGTAAGGAGCCCTTCTATGAGACCTACTCGCACGTAGAACTAGTCCGAACACCAACCCAGTTCAATATGATATAGATATGAACCAAGAGAGAACAACATGATAATTTTTCTTACATATGTCTTAAGGATTTTCCGGTATGGAACCCTCCATCTTTAAATTCCAGTCGCACTGACAGATTCTCATAAAACAATCCAGTGGCATACTACGCACAAATATACTATATATATATATATATATATATATATATATATATATATATATATATATATATATATATATATATATATATATATATATATATATATATATATATTAGTAGAGATTTTGAAAGCTGCAATTGTCGCTAATACACATTTCAAAGCATTTTAAAGATTCAAATATACCTATAAGTGTCAAAAACGTTTGCGTGTGTAAAAAGCTGATATATAAAATATCTGTAAAGGAATATTTACAAGGACAGCAATCCAACAGATTTGTCCCATTAATATAGATATGTAAAGACAATCTCTGATTTCGGCTCGGTAAATTTGGCTATCGGAAAGAGGGTTCTGTATAAAAGTGAATTTTGTTAGAAATTTATGGAAAGCGTAGATATTAACGCGATATCTACCTCAAATAAATAAATCTAACCTGATGACAAGTTGCTCCAAGTAGCAATGTATATGGAAAGTATTGTGTAAATATTTCGTGTCCGGTTTTCAAGAGATGTTCTTATGTTTAAGGGTCCCCTGAATATAATAAACATATTTCAGTCTGTCTGACTATCTCGTTAACTGTCGTTTTTTTTTTCAATAAATAATAGATTACCTGTCAGACTTCGTGACACTATATTTAAATTATTATTTAAAGTTGGTTTTGAGAAGCTCTTAAAAAAGAATCACTTCAGAAATTTGCATCTATCTATGCGACAAATAACTTGGTGAGAGAATGATTTCTTTGATATTAATTAAATGGAAGATTTGTCTTAGTAAAAAATCTGTTTCACAGTAGACTACTTGAAGTAGAAACACTTCTTGTGTATGTGTTTTCAGTTTGGTGGATGAGTTTCTGCACATCCCGTATATTTGCATTATCCATTGTTCAGCACACACAAACAATCAAATATATGAGCTAACGGTCCTGGTATCATGCAAAACACATTATTTATTATCATGCGAGTGAAACACAGGCAGTAATCAGCGTAACTTAAGTAGCTTAACCCTACAGTGAAAATAGGTTAAGTTATTGCCATGAGGGCTTCATATTTTGTGTTAATGTGGAGATACTCACTGCTATTTTAATCAATTTTATTATACATGACAAGTGATATGTGAATAATTGAGCGAGAAATAAAAAATCAGCCAAGTGACGGATAGACTTATTATTTGTTGTAAAAGCGGTAAAAGAAATAGACAGTTTTTAAACATTTCAACTTTATTCCTTTTACGGTTATTGAGATGTAGCCCAGCAACAGACCGACGGACTTAGTATTTCTTGTTGTATCATAAACAGAAATACACATTTTGTGAAAATTTCAACTATCTATTTATAACGGTTCATGAGATAGAGCCCACTCACAGACGGACAGACTGACGGACGGACGAATAATTTTCTGTCATAGCGAAATGCACATTCTCTGAAAATTTCAACTGTCTACCTAATACGGTTCATGAGGTAGAGCCGGCTGAAAGACAGGCGGACGGACAGATGGACAGCGAATTATTGGGGCCCCTTTTCACCAATTCGGTACGACGCCCTAAAAACCACGCAAATGTATAAGTGTGAAGGTCGGTTGTATTTGGACTGATCGAATTATTATTTCGCAGATACTTTATTTAGATAAAAGCTATTTTATGACGTCACGTCAAAACATCAACTTATTTCAATTTCTTAAGAGAAAGTTATTGTCAAATAGATAATACCCATAGCGTAGCTGAATTAATCTATTCTGGCAGACTCTTAATGCCTTTATTATAAGAAAATAGTAAAATAAATAGAGTAGAAAAACAAGGAAAACAATAAACAAGTCTCAGATCTGGGATGAGGAGGAGGCCATGACTAACCGCATTGCAATTACAAAATGTATTAATTCAATTAAATAAATATTTTTCTTTCTTCCTCTTATTTCAGTTTCTATCGAAACGTTTACAGTGTTGAATCTCATGGTGTTCGAATTTCATGCATCTGATTCTTTTAGTTTTAAAGGTACATAAGATTTTTATATTTAAAAGTGGCAACTTGTATATTATTGCGAATTTTAATATATGTTATTTTTTTACAAGCCCTTCATAAAACCCATTTCTACGCATTATCATTAGAGTAGAATATTGAAAAGTTAATTGCAATTTATGAAAATTAATTGTACGATTAAAAATTTAAGTGAAAAAGATCAAATTGAAATACTAGCAAATATATAAAAATAAAATGATTGGCAGGAAAAAATGGAAGAGAATAGAAGTGAATTCATTGACTTTTAATGGAGCTTTATATACTACCAGCAAATGCTTTCGACTTCATATGTAGAAATCAGCGGAATCCCCTACAAATTGCTTCCCAAAAAACCTCAATAACGAAACCTACATTTTAGATTTATAATCTACCCCTACGTAGGTTCGAATTGAAAAGTTTGTTTGTTAATGATAAAATACGAATTTTGAAAGTTCGTTTCGCCATTGAGTGATTTAAATATCCAAATATCCTATTATATTCCTTGTATATACATCATAATAAATAGAACCAATATGAAAAATTTCAGCTTTCTAGGTTCAAGTGTTTGGGCGTTGATGAGTCAGGCAGTCAGTGAGTGAGCCAGGACTTTTTTTGTATATATAACATAAAATAATTGGTTTTGGCGATCGTGTTAGTTTTGTTGAATGAAGTGCATAATGAAAAAAATCTATAAAACGTTCAACTGGCCATTGACACCACTGAATAAGAGAAACCACCTTAAACTTCTACCACAAAAAAATGGCACTTAATTATGGTACAGGTCTATGTTCTGTATGGGGCGCTATTGAAAATAGAAAACTACCATCCGTATAAGATACAATTATTGGCTCAGAGGATGAGATGCCGACAAACATTTTGCAGTATGGATAGTTACCTCAAAATTTTTGGTTTCAACATGATGGAGCGTGAATAGAAATTTTCCAAATCGTTAGATTGGACGAAGAGGATTTATAGAGTGGCCGGCTCGTTCACAGGATCTTAATCCTGTAGAGTTTTTATAGTGTTTATATTAGGTGAACAACTTCCTTGCAGAAGTTGAGACAAAGAATAATCGATCATTCTAAATAAGCCGTGGATAAGTCTTGGAAAGGGTAACGCCAGGAATTTGTTAATAAGCTCGTATATTGTCAGGAGGTGAATGGCGAGCATTTTGAACATTTGAAATGATTTTTGCTTTTAATTACACCTATTCTCAAATTCTCAGTCTTATTAATTTAATTGAATTAGAAATAATAAGATCTATTAAAATCTTGTATAATGAAAATACTGGGTTCAAGTTTCTCACTGATATTCCCATTAAGGTAATTTGTTACGATGCTCCTAACCAAAATGTTCATTTCCGAAAAAGTCGTGTGGGCACCGATTGACAATTTATCTCGATTCTAATTCGACTGATACAGTCGGAAGTAAGTTCCTAGATGACCTCTTGCATAATAAAATAGCAAGGCGAGTGAGTGCTCTATTGTCCAATGTCCTCGGTCGAAAGTTTCTTTGTTCGAGATAGGTACAAGGTCTGCGTACATATCCGTCTTTACTTGCCAGTTAGTTACCAAAGTTTCTACGAATAATGAATGTGGCTCGCTCAACTCTTAACTTGGGCTGGACCTGGGTGCATTTGGATCAATTTGCGTTAGTCCATCTATATATTCGTACAAATAGCATTGCAATGTACCAACTTTGAGCACGATCGATATTTCAATTACGACACGCTCTATAATTCTCCATGTTAATCATCGTAGTGCCAACACGATAGATATTTTGCATGGCTATCTAAGCTGCAGCAAGTGAAGTTTATAATGGGGGAGGAAAAATGCTTTGGACGCTTGTGTTCAGCGGTCATGTTTTCCTGATTACTCCGTAGGTTTTTAATATAGAAAAGCTAGCCGTTTAATCACAAGTCTTTCACAGACTGGTCAGGGTTCCCTTTTTTTTAATATTTTAGATTGCTTATTTCATGGGACCGTATAACTTTAATTATATATTCCTCGATTTATTTTTATATTCACAGCAAATTACAAAATAGAAACTCTCCTAATGCGTCATCCACCTATAGACCGACCTAGTGACAGAAGACCAACCTAGTGACAGATTTAGTAAATTAGTACCTAGTAGGTTCGTTTATGAATACGGAGGTAGGTATATGTTTATCAAAATATTTTTGAATTTCGCTTTGCATCTTTTAATATAATTTGGAAATCATTGAGGACAATTGTTAATTTTCTGAATGCTCATCAATTCTCAATACCAGTTCGTTTGAATCATTTTGAAATTCTTATTTCAAGATCTCCCAAAAAGAAGTAAAATATTATATAACTTACTTTCAATTTAAGTAAATTGGTGTCTTTGTCTTTTTCAGTCAACAGTTTCAATTTAAGCTGGTAATTTAATATCTGGCCTTTCATTAGAATGTTCTATGAATTATTAATAAGACGCTATAAAGCTGAATAGATTAAAATTGAAACTAAATCTAAAATCTATTCATGACACTGCATGACATGGACATGATAGAACAAATATTGACAAGATTATGAAATACCTAATCAAAAGTATACTCAATGTATACATTTATGAAGTAAAGTTTTTCTTTTTTATGTTGAATATATAAGTAACTATAGTTTGTTTCACGAATCATGGCTATTGCCTGTAATCATTCACGAACTACGTACATTACGCTATACTTCTCATCGCATCTTATTATTATGAATTTTCTACTACATTTGTCGATTAAGCAACGACATCAGTATTTCAAGCTTATCTTCTTCAATACTATGATAGGGCGCTACTCGTTTGTCCGAAGGCAACTCAATCCTTAGTTCATAGGCATCACAAAGTCAAAGTGACATTTCAAAGAATTCAGATAAATAAATTTATATTTTATAACCCAAACAAAAGATTTGTATTTTATGTTTCTGCGTTATTGTTATTAAAAAATCTTTAATACAATTGCCTATTTAATCAATCGATGATTTTTCTCCCTAATTATATGAATATCCTTAAAGTGAATAAATAAAATGAAATACCAGATCTTATCTCAAAATTGTCACGCCACTGATTTTCTCCCCTCGGTTGAATAGATCCAATTCTCTTATTTTCAGGGCAGACGCCAACATTCGTGAAACAAACTATAGCTGCTTTACCCGG
This sequence comes from Crioceris asparagi, assembly GCA_958507055.1. NCBI lineage: Eukaryota > Metazoa > Arthropoda > Insecta > Coleoptera > Chrysomelidae > Crioceris > Crioceris asparagi. The sequence goes on along the minus strand of OY293826.1, from coordinate 12,681,085 downwards.
CACTTTCCCGGAAACACTGGCAGATTGTGGTACGAAAAAATAAAGTCATGAAAAGTCTTTAGTACGGAACACTTCTACGTCAGAGTCCTAATCACACGTAGACAAATCCTCGAAAATTCAGCCATAGAGCTCTGACGGTGTTTTATAAAGAATGGTCAAACTCTTAATGGCATATTCTATTGTTAATTTTAAGTACATTTGACAACATTTATCTATATACCTACAAAAACACTCCCTTAAAAAGTTACAGCTCTTCAAAATTGCATTACATCGATAAGTTTTTTGGCTGTCAAATCCAAAGATTAAAAAATAATAGCTTGAAATTTTGGTATCTAGCAATTCTTAGTTTCAAAAATCGGAAAGGAATTATTCTTTTCAAAATTTCTAGAAAAAGTTTGCTAGATGTAAAGGAAACTAAACATATTAGGGTTGAAAAGGGGTACAATTCTAATTTCACTCCCTTGTCTTGACTGGAACGTTTCAATTCTATTCGCAAACGATTTTGAACCTAAGAAATGTTGGATACCAAAATTTCAAGCTCTTGTTTTGTAATGTTTGGAATTTATAGCCAAAAAATGTATCAATGTAATGCAACTTTGAAGGGCTGCAACTTTTTTAGGGTGTGTTTTTCTATATATTGCTAAATCGAATTAAAATTGACCATAGAATATGCCATTAAGAGTATGACCATTCTTTATGAAACACCCTGAATATATGCATTTGACATGCGTTTTGCAAATCAAGTTTACATCGTCAGCGGTGACCTCTTCTCAGCAACACACATATCTCAAGGATTGTTGAGAAGCTACTTACTTGTTTTATTAATTTTATTATTACTTGTTATGTTAATAATAAATATCTGCAGACCGAGCTTTGCTCGGTTAAAACAGGATTTAAGATGAGTCTATAAGAGTTACTAAGTATATTTAAACTTATTAAAAAATGTGCATATTTCTGGTTAAAATGTATTGCGATCAGTAAATACTGCTTATATTGTTCACATATTCGTAAGTTATGGATTTCGAAATAAATATGAATGTGTAATATGAATGATAAATATACCAAAACTCTTGAAATAGCAAGTGTGGATGGACCTCGAGGGTCTCACCGATTAATTATGAAAGTATCGTCAATCGATTTCTCGACTCCGAAAACCCCTTGTTGCAAAATTTTACCAAAATCTGCTAACCCTTCCTTGAAATAGCAAATGTGTACCTTAAGGGTCGCAATATATTAGATATGTACAAATTTTCATTGAAAGTTTCCGATTAAATTATTAGAAACTCATATTAAAATCTTTTATTTAAGAAAATGGGTTTTGTTAAAAAAACTCTAAGGTGATCAGAATTCGAACCGAGGAACTCTAGATCAATACCCGAAAGCTTAACCATAGGACTATTTATTCCAATGATGTTGTTGGGTTTATATTGATATACCAAATATAATCTGTAGAACTCGTCAAATGAGAATATTAATTGCTGAAAACGATTTTTCGTCTGAATGTGAATACAACCAATCGATTAAATACACTCTAAAACATATGAATTTTCATCGAAATCGGTAGACCAGATTCCGAGATAAAATTTGCATATATATATATATATATATATATATATATATATATATATATATATATATATTTATATATGATATATGATGTTCTTGGGGATGCAGTCATATATTTAATAAAATTCTTTGATTAAAGCCGAGCTTTCGAGAATGTTTATTCTCTTCTTCAGGGCAAACTACAAATCGTTACAAAATTATTTCAACAACAACTTAAAGTATTATAAAAAAACTTACAATAGTGAATTTAGAATAAATAAGCCAAAAACTGGAAAGATTTCATAGCCATCAATTCCAAATGTCATTATTTATATTTGTCATGGTAACACAATAAGTAAGAAAGTATCTAGATTTTGTTGATAAAAATGAATATTACTGAATGATCTTTATATGTTCGTGGCTATTTGAACAAGGAGCACAATTAAATTAAAATTATTATTAAGGCAGATACAGGTTCAGTTAAAAAAAATAATAATAAATAATGTAATTTAAGAATATTGCATAAATACTTACATATATACCCATACATAGACTAAATTACTTTTATTCTGGGCTTGAACTGACAGTTAAAAGAAAAAGGTACATAATATTATGTAAAATTTCTATATAAGTGTAGTCATATTCTCTCACAATACGAAACATATAAACATGATTATTCTCAAAGTGAACTGATACTCATTCCATCAAAAAGGCCGATTTCTCTCACTAATCAAAATCTAAATTTTTGGGTCAAATATTATTATAAAACCAGTCAAGAATACAAAATCAAAAATATATATATATATAATTGAAGATTTCTATATTTCATAAATGAAAGAGTATATAATATATATAATAATGGAGATGCTCTACACCTTTGTGCTTTTATTTAATTGGACACAACCACCACTAGAAGCGGATCACGTGATTTCAAGCTTGTTAGCTTTCATCAGCGCCACATAAGTGGAAGCTGTATCCAACTAAACAAAAGCAACTGGAAGATAGTCGGAATTTACCAGACCTGATCTACCAGTGGGACACACTTCGCGCCACATAGGTATCGAGAGCCTAATTACGTTTAACGTAAGGATATATGTAATTGAAGATTTCTATATTTCATAAATGAAAGAGTATATAATATATATAATAATGGAGATGCTCTACACCTTTGTGCTTTTATTTATGACTGCATCCCCAACAAAAATCTATTTTATTATATATATATATATATATATATATATATATATATATATATATATATATATATAAGCATTGCTCGTTTAATACAATTAGATAGATAATATTATCAATGTATTAATATCTATTATATCAGAGCTTTTAAAATTTTTCGAAGTGCATCTTAATAATATTTTCGTACATACCTACCGTAGAATGGCGTCAATATAAGAATGCAATAATTCTTCAACATCCATTTAAACTTTTTTGTAAGTACATCAATACTTTGTGGCTGTTCCTATGTTAACGTGAGTATAATTTTGTACACAAACATGTTTCCTGTGATAAGAAGATAGAGATAGTTGCCACAAATGAAGTTGGAAGCCTTGAAAAGTCCCGATAAGCTACAAAGATTCTTCTAGTGATAGTAAGAAAGCAGCAGACCGTATAATGAACACGTAGAAAGCCTCCCTAAAGTCCTTTTATTGAGTAAGTCTATTCCGAATAGAAGTTTGAAAGTTGGTCGGATAAGAAAAGTAAAGCTTACTTCCTCGACGGGTACAAGGAGTGAAATTGATTAACAACTATGGTTCATTTGACAGCCTGTTAATGTGATTATGATGTAAGATTGATGTTATTTATTGGGAAATCTCAAGAAAAAAATAAAATAAAAGTAGGTTTTTCTGAAATATATGAAGATATGAGTTTTTGGTATTTAAACCGTAAATAGACTTTTTTCCAAAGTTTGAATTAAGTCAACAGAAAATAAGAAGACTCAAGTACCTATATACCGCCGAAGAATGTGAAATCTGAAGTTAGAAGCATTTTGATAGGTATTTTTCTGTTTTGCTCCTTGAAAAACATCCAAGCTTTATTAAATTCTTAAGAAAATTAACATTTATTGATTGTATTACTTAATGAATAAACAACATCTGATGACTCAAGAAAAACAAGTCCCAGAAACTGCCAACCCAGCATAAAGCAATCTGAAAAGGGATGAAAGAAAGCGAAGACACGAAACAGTTGGATAATAATTGACCCAAAAAATAAAACTCAGAATATTATGTTGACTTGCGAATATGCAGTGGTATTTTTTTTTCAATTTCAATTGTACAACATAAACAAATAATAATAAGTTACTTTAAATATCCTAGAAAAGACTTACATACCTACCAGTACTCTGTGCGTTCTTTAATGATAATTCTTTGTTAGCTTTCAGATCATTTTTCAATCATAATTCTATGTTTTCCCACATTCAAATGGTTCAATTCGATTTTTTTATACGCTTTTATTAGCTTAACTTGTATGTTTGTTTGAATGTAATCAAAGTCTTTGAGCTCGATTTTGCACTACTTTGAGCGATCCGATCTTGAAACTTTGCAAACCTATCAATGACTGGTGACAATGTAATAATTTCATGTGTAGGTGCGAGTGAGACTTCTTGATGGGAGGTTTCATACCTATATTTCTGAGCTCTATGAATGGATTCTCGTGGAATTTTCAATATGCATGTGAGTTGGTAGGATATGTGATTGTGTGTAAGTGCGAGTGTGACTCTTTGGTGGAGGGTTCCATACCTATGGGTGTTTTTGATATCTGGATGAATTTTCGTGGAAATTTCTATCTGTATGTGGGTTGGGATGTTTTGTGATGTTGTGTACGTGCGAGTGGGATTTTTCGATGAAAGGTTTCATATTTATAGTTGTGTACGTGCGAGTAGGATTTGTGATGAAGGGTTTCATACCTATACCTCTCGGAGCTCTGTGGATGAATTTTTGTAGAATATCCGATATGAATGTGTGTTGGAGGATTTGCGATGGAGTTTAAGAGTTGGACTATTTAGTGGAGGGTTCCATACCGCCGTCGTATACCTATATGATTAAGTTTGTCTATATCTCACTCCCTACATTCTTGCATCGCTTTAATAGCAAACCGTACTAAAAATAATAAAATAAATAATAGCTTAAAAAACTAAAAAACACGCTTTAATAGCAAACCAAACTAAAAATTTGAAAATAAATAAAATATCATTTTAATGTAAACAAGTGTGGGGTACTTTCTAAGTTAATTTTATAATGACTACTTATATCAGTATCTATCAACATAAAATATTTATATCAATGGACACCAAGAAACCCACGCTTTTTTACATTAAAATGATATCTTATTTATTGTTAAATTTTTAGTTTGGTTTGCTATTGAAGCGTGTTTTTTTTAGTTTTTTAAACTATTATTTATTTTATGTCATCTGTCTCTGTCACAGAAACTTTTCTCAGCATTTTTCTTCTTCTCAATGATTTCTTAATCATTTGAATAATTCTGAAACAAAGACTCATAGTAAATTATGAATACCAATCTGCTTCTTATACTTATCTCTTGTCTTATATAAATGTTAAAAATAGTAAAAATCAGTAAGTTGTCATTTGTAGAAACTAAGATAATCACAAAATTTGTGTCTTATTCGCAATATTATGGGTTATGAGTTTATATCAAATAGGTATAGAAAGACAGTAAAGATTGTTGACTAATTGGGGAACAAGAGGAGCCGTATATGGAAACTACTTCGCTGAAACTCAACCCAAGAATTCCATTACCGAAGACATCATGAACATCAAACATTAGCGAAGATTGCATTATTTCTTCAATAAAATTATTGCTTATATAGTGTATTTTGCATGCAACAAGCTATAAGGAATTTGATATTAATAATGAAGCCGTATTATGTCTTGTGAATATGAAACAGCTGGACTAAGAAGGCATTGATAAACTGTCTTGATAATAAAAGTAGATGGTATTTAGTGGTGGTAGATCTGTTTAATCTTATAACATTCTTTAATTTGATGAAAATCTATTCTAATAAAATTAATAATAATTTATTCAGGCTAACAACAAGTCTTGATTATAAAAATAGTATGCTTATAGGTTGTCTCACTTATTAAGAGCCTTACCAATCCCTACCGAGATTCAAATAGCATCTGTGCGTAGACCTGAACACAATAATGATTTAAAATCTACAACCTTAACTAACATCATCTAAATATATATACCTACTAATACAATACAAATAAACAAATAATAAAATGAAAATACAACAGAACTGTAAATGCGAAGATCATTATATTAAATAATACTACAATAATAATAATAATAATAATAATAATAATATTGCGTACTATAATAATATATTATAACATCAAATTATGAATTTAAAGGCCCTTTAGAAAAGTTGCTTTTTTAGATAATTACCTAATCTATTGTAGCTAAGTTTGGATCAATATAATCTTGTTTTTTGGCGAATATTTAATTTAGTTTTATTTACAGATGCTTCAGCAATAGTATACCTACTGTACCCGTAGAATATAAAAATGGTTTATTAGTGGTTCCAAAATATACCTATTTTTGATTATTATTCAACAATCATTTCTCACTAAAAAGGTTGTTTTGCTTATAAAACGATAAAATTTCGATAGCACTCTTTTTTAATCTGGCTACCGGCTCTAATGTATTTGAATAAGCTGAATATTAAACTACTAAAATACTAGAAATATTTCTCTTCCAATGTTCATCCAGTATAACACCAAAGTATTTAACTTCATTTACTCTTTTTATTTTATCGCATTCACAATTTAAATTAACTTAACAAACATTATTATGTATTGTCAGTCCGTTTGTAACAGGGAGCTTGTCCGCGTATAGAGACACATTTATAACACTCGATTTTGACATATTTAAAGTGTGATGACAATTTTCTTATAATTTTTAAGGAATGTTTAGCATTGGCTGAAACTTCATCTCAACTGTCGCCATTACACAAAATGGCTATGTCATCCGCAAATGATAAAATAAAACCCGGTATATCAAGTTGCAATAATCGACCCAAAAATTGAACCCTGAGGGACTGCACAAGTGACTAAGCTGTAAGAACTTTTAACACCATTAATAACACCATACACTGAAATCTATTTGAGAGATAGTTCCGCATCAAATCATTCCGTCTTATACCAGGATCACTCAATATAATCAATAGAAGTTCATGTACTGTCGTGTCATAAGCCTTTTAATACACTATTTACAAAATTCCACATATTCTTTGCATCATTACAGTATTTTTTGAAATTTGTTTTATCATAGTTACACTTTGCTATTTTTAATTTTTTCTTTAAATTTATTCTTTTTTATTATCTAACCTAATCTCTTTTTTAAATTACTCATTTTTTTTATTACCAGCAATTATTAATTCCGGTGTTATCAAGATCTTCTTTTCAAGCGCTTTTTTGGTCTATTTACAAATGCCGAAACCTTAATAAGTGACTTTCAACTAATTGATCAATCATCTCATTTACATTATTACTCATTACATTCTCTACATAGGTACAATTTTTTTACTCAGTATACTCACTTTCTTATAATTAATAAACTCATACTTTTTTATAGCAACTTCTAAACACTGAAGACGAAAAATTAGCACTGCTTAAATGAGGCATGTTATTCTGCATTCATATTTGATTTTCTTATATATTTATTATCACAGGTTATGTTTTCACATTAGATATTATTTTTCCGCAGCTATTTTTTATATTGGTCATCGTTGCCCTCCATAATATTGTTTCTCCTGCACTGTGTTGTTATATCGTTATATCTATTTTCCCAAAGGCACTCTAGAAGAGAATATAATGTTGCTTCAAGTTTTGTCTTTCAAATAATGGTGGTCAGACACAGGGTTGACCGTTAATTTTTCACCCAAATAAAATCTGAATACCTTTACAAAAAGCAAGGGGACATATCATGTAGGAGTAGCCATTTAGGCGAAATAGGAATGTTTATTTAAGCATAACTTTTCTCCTCCTTTTTGACAGAGTTGCGCCTCTTAATTGGTGTAAAGAGCCTGAAGAAGAATTTCTAACCAGTTTAATCAAAATCATTATACCTAGCCCTATTTTTTTACGGGATAGTCATGTGCAAAAAACGTTTCCTCATAATTACCTAGCAACTAGGGCGAGGAAGTTTTCAATTCTGTGTCTCAGGCGAGAGCGGTATCGATAACCTACAAAACAAAAAAGAAAGCAACAAAATCGGTCTATTCGTTCACGAGAAAATGTCGTTTCAGAACAACAAACAGACAAATAAATGACTAGAAATATGTTTTAGGCCCAGGAGTCCCTAAAATTTCAACATCTGTTGAAAAACGGACACGGGAAATTTGTCAGGATAAGTATTATATAATATCCTTACAAGCATTAGCGGTAGTAAACCTAAAATATATATTAGTTGCGAAATAGTGACTGCAAATCCCTTTCTGATTATTTATATCTCATCTTTCGTATAAGGATATGCATATCATAGTTGGTATTACTTGAAAGAAATTGCCAATGTCACCTCAAACAACATCAAGTACCCAATGTCTTGAATAAATATTTGAGCAATTGTCCTGAAGTAGGCAGAAGAACATCATTGCCACTTAAATATATTGGAGTAATGTTTCAGCCGCTGGGTCCCAATTATTTCTCAAGAATACCCCGGCCAATTTGCCAGTGTAAGGGAACTCTAGCCATCGAAGTAGTAGGTATCTTCTGTTCTTTCTACCTTTTTGTTTCTGAATATAGAGTACTCAATTTTCTCACTGGCTATATACGAGTATAAATCTTAATTTAAAAGGGCAGACCTTTTTCTGTCTTGTACGCAATCAATCATTCCCCATCCGAGTTGAGGAGAGCTTTTTATTAACTCTCAACAAGAAACACTGCTAAACAACTGAAACATAACCTATGGGTTAACACATTATTAATTCAATTGATCATGAAATGAGAATGTAGTTAGTTCTTCTATCTTTCAATGAAATCAAATATCTGGTGTGTCTATTAACACGACAAACAAAAAAGTTCAAATTCAATTTTGATGTAGAAAGAATTGTTAAGCCTGTAAAAGATCAGTTGAGCATAAGTTTTTCATGTTTTTTTAAGAGATTCATCACAATCGTTTTCACGCTACAGTCTTGATCAGAGCTGATTTTTCTGTTATTGCCTATAAACTAGTAAGAGGAGGACAGCCATTCTGTGTCACAGGCTAATGTTATCAATACCCGACAAAACAAAAAAGGAATCAACAAAATCCGTCTCTCAGTTCCCGAGATAATATTAGCAGACAAACCGACAGATAAACGAATAGCAGAAAATATTTTTTCCCACCCTTATAAAAAGTTCGTTTCAACTCCCCAGTACGCGGGACAAAAGTGTCTTATTCTCTTCTGGCAAAACTACACTAGTGCGCATGTGCCCAAGAAACAGTATTTTCCGTTCAATATATTCATAATGAAAAGATAATGTCAATGTGGTAAAAGAAACGGCAGATGTCCATAATAGAACTGGGAAATAGCTGGAACAAAAGATAGGTTATGTAACACTATTGTTTAATGATAGCTGTCATATTAAAGACGTCAACATTTTGATTATTGATTACTAAGAGATTGGTAATCAGACACTGCCGTGGACAGGACTTTTGACATATGGATGTATAACCTACGTATATGGCAATCTAGTTAGCGGAAGCCGAAAACATGTGCATGAACATAACCTTGGTGTGCGCTAACCCAATAGGGCTGGGATGTGATATCGAAATTCAGTGTTAAACTACTATTATTACAAAGATTAGTCGCTTAAATTAATAATGCGTTGAAGATGAATATTTTTGCCATATATATTTCATTAAAAGTCATTTTGAAGATAAGTAAATTCACGGATTGTTCCAAATAGCGTGACGTCACTATACTGTTGCTACTAAGAGCGGCAACGTTCATTATCCTGTGCTCAGCATTCGCCACTCAATAGCCAGCTGTCATTTGGTTCTGATTTGATTTGTTGTTTAATTTTCCAGTGATTCTTTCTACTAAATAACGCATTATTTTCAAAATACCAAATAAAGTTCAAACTGGATATGTCTTATAAATTGCACGGTTTGCTCAGCTGGACTTGACCGGGATCGCGTTTGTTATAACTATTGGTTCCAGCATAAGTGGCTTAAGCTCTATCAAATAAAGTTCAAATAAGATATCACAAAAATCAATAAGTGTAGATTTCATTTGAACCACCATTTGGTTGGACTATTTTTTCCACAAAGTTGAACGATGAACATTTCCAGAGATACAGCCCTAGGAATGGCTTATTGGTGGTCCACACGGTAGGTCCAACAAACATATCATATCATGTGTAATATAATTTCTAGAACATATGGAGGCTGGAAGCAACAATGATGAAACAGATAATTCTCAAATTCCTAGTAATTGTTAGAGATTTATTGTTTTCCGATTTCAAAGAACAGGGATAATTGTATATGAATAGTTCTAAAATTAGTTGGTTGGAAAATTACTTTATAATGCAGAGATTGATATCGAGCTTTTGTGAAACTGAAACTGAACAAGGGTACAGACAGATTCAATATGTGTTGATTTGAATGCTGCAGCACGTCCATACAATTTAATAATATGACTCAAGTATGCTCGTGAGTTTCAAATAACGATCAACTTATAGTCTCATTATATTCTGTAATATTATAAAACTTAGTTGTGAACAGCACCGGCAGCTCTGTCTCTCTCACGATTTAAATGAAAATTTAATTCTATGTACAGGCATATTATTCATACAAATAAGAGTAGATATACTACGACTAGGCCGTTTCTGTTTGTGGAAGTGACGTCATAAAGCACGGGAAATTCACATTTGACAGATGACACGTTGACAACTGGCACGGAATACAGGCATCTGAATGGAACACACAGAACATCAAGTGTGAGCTGAGACACCAGATATTCTAATCATTGACGACAGTTACTTTTTCATTTCCTTTAGTTCTGATGATTTTAGCGCTGACGTGTAGAATACTCTCGTATCGAGCAAAGAAAGCATCAAACTGATTGATGTTTATTTTCATTCCGCCTTCTGTACGGTGTGGTGTCCTTGATGATGGGCTTTCGAAAAATGCTGAATACGTCGAAAACCTTAACATGATAACCGATATACTTGAGAAATTTAATATTTTGCAGACTAAGTTGGCGAAGAGCGTTGTTGTTGATGCAAGTCTTCTTGAATACTGGAACAGTGGAAACGGATGAGCAGCTTTTATAAATGCTTAGAACCATTTTATTTGTTGTTTCTTCAGTTCCAATCGAATAATGATAAGATAGTAGATATACTAAGACGTTTCTGTCTCATCAAGTGTTAGCTGTGACACCTGATATTCTGTGCCATGGACACGGGACACGACCAGTTGTTGCCATGTACCTATAGATGTTGATTTTTGATCAGTCTAATTCTTGGTAATTATAGGTACGAATAATGTTTGATATGTCATGGTTGTATGATATACATGAATAAATGAATAAATAAATCAAGAGAATTTAATTTCGCATTTATGGATATGAAACTTAACATACCATCCCATTTGAAAAAAAAAAGATTTTTGCTTGTTTCAAACCCTTCAACTCTGAAAATTGCTAGTGTTATGATTTAATGTTCTTTAAAACAAACAAAGTATGTTTTTCGGTCTTTTCAACAGCGAAAACTTCATGTTTCGATCGGGTGTAGTTTCCAAGATATTACAACTTTTGTGAAGTATACTACAAACGTATAATTTTCTAAAGATTTCCGAATGACTCCAAACAGAGACTCCGTAGACAACAACTATGCTATCTTTCAACGGTAAGGTCGCTAGAGACTACCACGCGCTTAATGGACAAGCCTGTATATATGTTTTAAATATTCTAAGGGGAAAAAGTGAAATCAGACAGTGTTGTTCTGTACTGCTGCACCAATTAATTTTATTGAAATATTCGTACTTTTTCGAAAAAGGATAGATAAGATGACTTACACAGGACTTTCACAAACTGTGGTAGAAAACAAACAACAATATAAACGTTTATGCACACAGTGTTCGTTTTGGATTTACAGATTGTTTGTTTATAAAAACAATACGGTGATGGTATTTAAAATCTAAAACCGTACCTATACAACTCGAGAAACGAAAAAATGTCACTTCTAGCAGCAGAAAGTACTTTTATGTGAATAGTATAAATTATTTTCAAATGAATGAAAAAAATAATAAAAATAAATTTTTATTTTTTAATGCTTAATTTAAAAATATCGAACTAAAAAAAACGAAAAACGCAGCGGCGCACCATTTTTTTTATACTTTTCACAAATCAAATTGATTTTCCATTGTGGAGCCACAGGAAAGAATAGTGCAAATTAAATTTTAAAAAAATCGAAAAAGAGGTTTTAGTTTTATTCATATAAAATCCACTTTTATTTTAAATTTCAACACTCTGTACCTAAATCCAAAACGGTGAATTCCTACAAGATGGTTCTCTGCATTGTTGTTTTAATGTCAGGTTGACAGCTTAGTTTGTGAGTAACGTAAAGGCAAAAAAATAACTAGAAAACCGCAACTCTTTTGAAAAAATAATTACTTTAAACGTTTCCGGATATTGTCTTATCTTTAATTCTGCCGTCTCAGATTTGCGATTTTTGAGAAAAAAGTCGGTTTCGGAGGGAAAGCGATTTCGGATTTGAGATAAATCGAGAATCATCAAAATCGGAGTATGTTCACTATCACAGCGCACGCACAAACCAAAAAAAGCAGACAGTCGAATTGTATACCTCCTCCGTTTGGGACAGTCAAAAATGAACCAATGCACCTAAAGACATGAACCTAAGAAAAAAAAATCCCGATGGCCTATAGTCAGCGGAAAGGTAATTTTTTCAAAATTCATTGAATTGAAATTTGAATAACCTTTTCATTGGTATACCTACATGTTATTACATAAAATTGTCGTATGTGTCATAGCCTTGGCCATAGGTTTTTGTTTTGGCTGTAAAATATAAAGCAGACATGGTTCGCGTTCCACTTCAAGGCAGAATTTTTTTTTGTCTATTTCTTTTCAATAAATATACTATATATTTTTTTTATCATGGTCTATATTAAGATCTCCAGAAAATGTACAATTACATCAAATTTATATTGAGTGTTCATGTTTTATAAATATTTATTATTTTTCTTTATTAATTTTTATTTTTTTATCTGTGCATTTTATGAAAAATTGCTTTAAATAAAAGTTGTAGGTACTGATTATATCTATAACCTAAAATTATTTTTGATGATATTTACACTACGGCTCTTTTTTGATATTTTTTTAAAATGTTTGAACGCTCGCCATTTCGAAACTACTTACCCGATATTGCCCAATAACGAACTTGGCCGAGATATTTGAGAGATTGATTTTTGCAGCAAATTTGAACTTGATACCTCCAAAACTGCGACCTCTATCGAGTTAACAAATTTCGTAATATCCCATAATTATACAGGGTGTAATTGAATAAGTGTAAAACATTTAAGGAGGTGATTCCTCATCGAAAAAAAGATAGGATCTTTCATATAAAGAAACTTCATTGGAGCATCCCTTGTTAAGATACAGCCCCTTAAAGGGGGTACATAAAATTTGTATAACAATTTTTTTCACAAGCACTGAAAAAGTTACAATATTGAAATTAACCTGACGTTTTGTACTACCAAAAAGACACTTAGCCAGTAATTTATTTGGTTTACCCCATGGTTGTAAGGGGTGAAAAACGCAACCCCTAAAATTTATTTCCAATGTAACTTTTTGTCTTATTATTTGTTTACCATTTAAAAATTTATTTCCGATAGCCTGTTTCATTCTAAACAAAAAATGTCTCTTGGGTTTTTTGCCCAAAATAAACCAGTAAGCAGCAAAACATTTATTTTACGAACAACTACAGAGATACATCGTCATAAATGCGAACTGGATTTATTGTTATTTTGTAGTTAGTACCTGCATTAAACGATTAAAGGGTAAAAAGTTACATTGGAAATAAATTTTAGGGGTTGCGTTTTTCACCCCTTACAACCATGGGGTAAACCAAATAAATTACTGGCTAAGTGTCTTTTTGGTAGTACAAAACGTCAGGTTAATTTCAATATTGTAACTTTTTCAGTGCTTGTGAAAAAAATTGTTATACAAATTTTATGTACCCCCTTTAAGGGGCTGTATCTTAACAAGGGATGCTCCAATGAAGTTTCTTTATATGAAAGATCCTATCTTTTTTTCGATGAGGAATCACCTCCTTAAATGTTTTACACTTATTCAGTTACACCCTGTATATATATATATATATATATATATATATATATATATATATATATATAAGCTTCTGAACCAAATGTTATTTTGGACTAACTTATAGACATATAACAACATGCCGTTGAAATTTTTTCGAAATTCAAAAGTGTGAACGATCGCAATAGGTACATTTCTATAAGAAATTTACCTAATATAGGAAAGGGGTGGTTCTTAACAAAAACTGATATTCTGGAAGAAATTACTCCACGGACTTTTTTATAATTAGAGTCATATAACAAACTTTGTATTTCCCGAAATGATACCTAATTAAAATGCAAGATGAAATTAATCATTTTATGCTAGAAATAATATGGAAGTTGGAATACCATATCAATGACTACTGATCACTTGATGATAAATTGTATATAACTAATCTAAATACTTCAAAGATTATCAAAAGCTTAAACTAGTGAAACAAATAACTAATCTAATCACTATTATAGTGAGCAACAATATTTTTGAAATCAAAAGTGGTTCTAATATCCGGCCTTGCAGCTCACCGGATATCCAGTATCCGGTCAAAGAACAATAAGTTTCGCCTCTGCTAGCTATACATTCAGATACCCCTTTGAAAACTTTCAAGGACATAAAGCTAAGGAAATTATTTTCTTACGATACCATAAATGAATCACCAAGCTGTAGGAGACCCAGTTGTACACTCACCTGAAAAGAAAAATAATTTAGTTTCAATAATTTCAAAAGATACATAAGTTAATAACAAATTAGTAATAAAAGGAACATATAATAATAATAACGGAAAAAAATATCATAGATACCTATAGATTGAAAATAATAGAGAATACTCAGAAATTTGCGATTGTGTTCATGGGATAATATGTAATTTGGTTTAGTTAAAGTTTATAGGTAACTAATGTCACAAAATGTTCATAACCAATAAGTACTACTCCCTTTATCCTTCATATTCCTGCTCACAGAGATACCTTATAACGACCAAAATTACAAATTTCTACAATTATTCGACTAAAAAGTCCATGGTAGATATCCCGAGCACCTTGCTAGGCTAGACTCTTCACATTATCCCCTCTTCAGTATGTACGTGATGGAAAGTCAATAGGTGATATAAAACATATTTTTTTCAATAGACCCTCAAATAAAAGTGAATCTAAAGCCCTTATCAAGAAACCGAGATATGAAAATATCCACGTTCCTTCGAACATCGCTTTCATACTCAACAAGAGTCGATGAAGAAAAATTTTTCAGATCATATTTAGCTTCGGAATGAAAATAAATTTATTATTATAATTCCCTAATACTAAATCAAATATATTTGTCAAATGGACCCAGATTCTTGTGTTACAAATACATTAAACTAAATAATATACATACTTCTTTACCATCGAATTTTTAATAATTCTTATTTGAAATTGATAAACAAAATTCAAAAAAATATATCCAATGATTATTGAGGTACGTATACTATTTGACAGAAGGAAGAAGAACTTCAATAATGTTCAAACTTAAATGTATAACGGTCGAATTTCGACCACTGGTCCGCCAATACATATTTATATCAAACTTTACCTTGAATTACAGCAAAGTGACTCCATAACGGTTTATTTTCTCACTCACAGGCAAATATATCGAAAGTGTATTTCTCATTCATGGCCTAAACAAACATAATATCATGATAATAATTTTATGTGTGTTATCTGAAGTAGAAACTTTCCTATAATATTCCTAACCAAGCTTTGGATTGGTTATTAATTTCGTGTATAAATAGACATAATACAACTTCAATTACTGTGTTCTATCTGGAATCGCTAGCAAGTTTGTATAGACATATATACCACACATTTACTTTGACTTACAATTTTATGTAATCGGCCCTCATGAACTGAAATCCAAACCATCAGCTGTATACAGCAAGCAGTAGTAATACGATTCTCAAAAGCAACAAGCTGACGACTGACTGACTTCTCGGGCGTCTCATGATACACACAAGCTTAACAAAACATAATGCCCTGGCCCCCTGTGTTAAAATATAGGGTCCCGGCGATTTTATAAGGACAAGTAGTGCTATTTCACAAATGGTAAGAATTATAAAGATGAATACATTACAGAAAAATTGCGTAATTTAGGCCTCTTCAATATTCCGATTTGCAAACTGAAAAATATTCATCCGTTCTGATTGTATTTGTAAAAAAATCAAATTGGTGATTTGGTTTTTATTTATTTCCTCATTTGAGACGAAAGATGAAATTTTTTGAATGCAAGCAATACACTAAGACTAAGACGATATAATTGTTAGAAATATTTAATCTTTAAAAAATGTCCCATACAACTTTTGTTTTCCTTGTGGGTACCATATTTGTTTTTTATACCGTTAAATAAACTAAAACTTCCCTTCACAACTATGTATAACATATCGAGAATGAAACTCAAACAGACGCAGAAACACAGTAAAAATATTTTCGAAAGCGGTAAGAAATGAGGAGAAAACAAATCTTAATCACCATGATTACAATATCAGTCAGTACCTTCTTCTTTTACATTTATATCTTAATTCATAATGAGGTTTGGATTTTCAGAGACTGTTATTAATTAATAAATTTCCACTTATATATTTAATACATGAATACATGACAATTGTTTCGACACACTGTGTCTTTATCAAATGTGATTCTAAAAAATTCTAAAAGAGTTTAGAATCACCCATGTAAATTATTTGCTTGTACTTGTTATTACTCAGAAATCTAATAAAAACATCGTCGCAGAAATATAGATATTTGAGATTTTAACATTGCTCCCGAAAACCGTAACACTTTTGAAAAAAAAAATCAATTTAAACGTTTCCGAATACTATCTTTAATTCTGCTCCCTCAGATGTTCGAGAACAATCGCCGGCGGTTTTTTGGGGGAAGGAGATTTCAGATTGGAGTTTTTATAAATATGAGACCATTTCTCAAAGTATCTTCTTTCAAATGAATCAAAAACCATCAAAATTGGAGTAAGTTTACTATTTACAGCGTGCGCACAAACTAAAAAAGCAAGAAGGTCGAATTGTATACCTCCTCCGATTGGGTTCGTCGGTCGAAAGAATACCCTGACTATATCAGGCGTTTTACTTAGGAATTAGTATCTACAGTGTCAGAGTAATATCCTCACAACATCCTAAATAAGACTAAAGTAAGACGCACACGATGCTGGATTCCTTGCTAGATCGCTTGCTCGGAGCCGTGCTAGCCGTACAGGTGGAAAGTGACGGCATTGATAACTGCATTGCTTGTTAGCTTGCTAGTTTTCTGTGATAGGTTACTGTGCTATTTTCTTTGCTGACTTTCATGCTTGTTTGGGAGAGCGACCAATCAGAAAGCAAATCGTCTCACGTGACCCAGCTGGTACGCGCAATCAGAATAATCGGAATTAACGGGAGTGTTTGGATCTAAAACCTAACCTAAACTTTATTATCTATTATCTGTGGTTTAAAGCAAGATCAAAATACGTCTGCTTAGTTTGAGTGTTGTAAGGTATTGAATTTGTAATTTTGTAAAATCTCTCTTTAATTAAACAAATTGCGAATTTCAAATAACTACTCTTGTGAATGTGACTTCGTTTTTTTGTTTGATCTAACGTTTTCACATCTCAACTAATCAACCGATCATCACAAAATTTTGAATACTCTTTGTCGGGGGTACTGAAATTAACATTGGGTACCTTACATCCAGAAATCCCAATCTTCGAGAGGTATAATGGGGGTATTTTTTATGAAGAAAAAAAAATTAATGAACATTTTTTCTTGAAACTTTGTATGAGTACTCAGAAAAACAGATAAGCAAACATGTATTTTGTGATTTTCCGATAAAAGTCGCCTAAGGGGTAAATATATCTAAAAGTCGATATGGTTGTCGTTGTTGAGGTTTTTTGGGCGTTGATTGCGAGAATGGAATTTTTTTTTAGTTCTAAACAGTGGAAATGACATCAAATAAAAAAGTGGAAAATGGGGTTTCCGACTTTATAATGGTAAACAATAATAAACAGACCTTCCAATTTAAACATTCGTTGTTGTACTATAAATTATGAATCTAAAAATCGATATGGCTGTCATTATTGAGTTATTTTGGGGACTTAATTTGTAGGGAATCTCCGTATGCGAAATAGCGGGCAATTTGAACGAAATAAAAAGATATCCTGTTCAACATGTTTTGT
This sequence comes from Crioceris asparagi, assembly GCA_958507055.1. Classification (NCBI taxonomy): domain Eukaryota; kingdom Metazoa; phylum Arthropoda; class Insecta; order Coleoptera; family Chrysomelidae; genus Crioceris; species Crioceris asparagi. The sequence goes on along the minus strand of OY293826.1, from coordinate 12,663,009 downwards.
AAATAATCAAATAATCTGGCGACAGTGCACAAATCTTCAATATCAAATTTATATTTTCAAATATTGTACCTCTAGTTGTCCTGAGAGTTTTCAATTGTTTTCCATATTCCTGACATCAACAGTGATATTGCGCTTCTTTCGCTATCCAGACAAATCAATTTATAGAAGTCGGTTCAGTTCACTGAATATTCTTTACGAATAGTGAGATGCAATAGTACTTACAGCTGGAAGCAAACATCAATTCTTAAAATTTCTGTCTGTCTGTACGTCTGGTCACGTAAACATAATTGAGCACATATTGACGAAACATTGTTGTTGCTAATGGAAAGAAATATTTATGAGTTTCTTTCCAGTTACATAATAATTAAATTCTAGGAGCCATAGATATTACATAGTTTTTCAGAACGCAATTAACCTTTATTACTTTATATATTTCGATAACTCTAACTCAGCGTATTCCTAAGGGAAACTGTTATGGATATTAGATTTCTGTTGCTTGTCATCTTTAATGAGTTTTTCTTCTCTTTGTCTGACGAAAACAAAAAACGCTCGACGAGAGGGAGAACCCGTAAGGACGACATTTAAATCTTGATATATTGAATAATGTTACAAGCCGAAGACTATGATATCCGAATTCTGAAACAATGAACAGATTGTCCAGTCCCCTATGAATAAGACACACGGATGACTTTGAATGAGTATGAGAATGAGAAATTTCATCCAAATAATAGTACGACGTCACATCCGGTTCATGTCAAGAGATACATGAATATTATTTACGAAAGATGTAGGCGGTATATTCAACTGTCTCCATTTTATTTGGGATTATTTAAATGTTCTCCGATTTTTTATTCAAAAGAGGACAGCTGAGAAATGGTCCAATGTAAAAGAAAAATTTCTTTCCCACAGAGGCAACGAAGGAGATAAATTTTTCGAAAATGGAACATTTGATATGGCGTAATTAAAGAAGAGACCGTATCCATGTCGAGTTAGTTATTAGTAAAATGTAAATAATTATGTTCGTCTTAACGCTATGTTCTGAAATCTTTAGATATAAGTTATTGATGAAAGATTCTGATAACTATTTATCCACTCAAAAGTAATTGAAATAAATCTTACATTCAAAAACTAGGACCGATTTTATAATTTGGTGCTTTGAAAAATATAAAACAATAAGAATTCTACTGGTGTAATGTAAAAGTGCCAAAAGACTATTAACCTACAAATGCACAGCTTCAAAATTAACGGCACCAATAGAAATATTTTTATTTTGTATATATCAGTGAACCAACTGATAAATTCGGTCTTAGTTTTTGTAATAAAAATGAAGCTTTTTGTCTATGATAGTTTTATTTATGCCATGTATAAGAATATAAGTAATAATAGTATTTATTTTTTCAAGTTACTACTACATTAATACTACTAGGAAAATCTTTTACATAGCAGGCAAAACAGTTTTATTAACAGTAACAACAAATTCGGAAATCAATAACGTCTGGGAATTTTGATTTCGGTTCCTCTACATCAAGTAATTCCAAATCACTCTAAAAGTGGTTGTCACTTTCTACCAATATTAAAATATTTGTATCTTCCTTCAAAATCATACTTTTCATCTAATTTTGTATTATTTGAAATTGAAAGTAGTGTAGTTTTATTCTTATACTAGCTGACCCGACAGACGTTGTCTTGTCTTAACAAAACCAAAAACAATATCTTGGTTTTCTAAATTTTCACCCATGACAACAATAGCAACTTCATCAATTGTTGCCGTATTATAGCGTCTTGCGTGTTGTCCTGCAGGCGTCTTATCGGCTTTGCTGAAAATTTTGTGGTAATCAGATGGCATGCGGTTTAATGCATTCTTGAATAATACAACCAATTCAATTGAAGTTGCTCGACACTTGGTCTGTTCACTGATTTATTGTGTGCACAATGCTGATCGACTTGTTTTGCTAAATCGCCCATGAAATAAATTTGCGAAAATTGTACCACCATGTGACTTTCAAAATACTTTGTCAGCACTGCCATTCCCCCATCAACTTTTGACTGGCTGCTTTTGGTTATTCACCTAGCTACAAACCTACTGTACTCTACTTTAATTGATATATGATTTCAATTAAAAATTACCAACGTATACAGACACATGGTGGTAAAAGTTTATTGTTTTACAATATAGTTACCTTGAAAGTTAGCATAAAATTGTCTTGAATAACTTTTGTTTCACCAAATGACTTCATTTGAAAACAATAATTGTATTCCCGTATATGAGTTAAAAATGTATAGAATCTGTCCCATTTCCGTAAACCAATGAATGCATAGGCTCTGGTGGCAGTACCAAAGGCGTCAGTTTGACTTTACCGCTCCCGCAACACAATCCAGGGGCTTCATTCTTTCAATATTAGGTGTGATTGATTTTAACATACCGAGATGAATAAACACTTCTCAAAATCTCACTGTTATATATAAATTGAAATGAAACTATTATTTATCAAGCGACCCATCTATGTTAAACGATATTTGCAGCGCAAATTGCTGACAGTTATTTCAAACAACTGACAGTTGTCAAACAACTGTATGTACTGTATGTAACATTAATATTGTCTTTAAGTTTTCATAAATGTTCTTAAAATGTTCCGCTCAACTTTATTAATTTTTTCGTTCGTAAGAACCTTCTTTTGATAATATTGAACACAACAAAAAAAGAATCGGTTCAGCTGCTCTCGAGATTTGCGCAACATATTCAGCGATTCATTTTTATATTATAGATGGTGGTTGTAATGAATAAAAAAGTTAATCGGATTAATTTCAAAGCAAGTGAGAATATATTTTCTAAAGCTCTGTTGAATTCTTCTTCAAAAACATTCTTAAAAATGTAATAATATTCTTGAATGTATTTGTAAAAAATAAAAAAAATTGAGTTTTATTTGGAAAGAAGCTGATTTATTTGTAAAAAATCTTTCGATATTATATATTTTACAGATTTGACATATTACCTGTAAAATAATTTATAAACAGATTTTAAATTTGAAATAAAAATTCAGATTTTATATAAATAAAACATTTTCATCGTATTTAATTCTGATCTACCCTATATATACTATTGATAAAATAATTCAAACGATCTTAATTCAAAATCTAAGTTCACCCTGTTGTCTTTTATCTAGACACAGCCTATTTTCTCTACAACTACCTAACTACCCCATCATCACTATCATACTAGAAATGTAAATACGATTCCGGAGGTAGATTTCCTGGAGAAAATAAGAAAAATAGGAAGAAAACTTCTACCTTTTATTATGAATAATATTTTTTTTTGTATTATATATAATATTGATAAGAGAACTTATTCTTGATGAAGAAAATGAATAAGATTCTTTAAACTAAGCCAAGCTTTCGAGAGTGTTTATTCTCCTCTTCAGGACAAAAATTGAGCATGTAGAAGAACTAAACTAAACTAATTTTGTCGAAAATTTGGTTTAATTAATGATTTATTGAATTAATGACATCATAGCCAAGAAAAAATCACTTTTATTGAATATTGAACTAGTCAAGAATAAAAATCGAAAAATTTAATACTGATGTGTATAGTATATAAAATATTGACAAAAATTGACCGTAACTTCCCGAATCCCAGAAAATAATAAGCCAACAATTTAAAAAAATACAGAATTTTGCTCTCAGGAAAATGTAATATTTTTCACAAAAAAATGGACCGACTTTACTAGTTGATGCACTGAAAAATACAAAATAATATTAATTCTATAGGTGCTTATACATTTGGTGTTGGTGGCTATAACAACTAATTACAACTCCACAAATTAGAAATTTTTATGTTGGTTCAGAAATTCTTTAATCTAAATACAATTGCCCAACTTAAAAATTTCGAAATTGTGCAGTTGTAGTTAGTTGTTGTATTGCACCAACTCCAAAAGTATAAGAACCTGTAGAATTAATATTATTTTGTATTTTTCAGTGCATGAACTAATAAAGTCGGTCCATTTTTTTAAAAATATTTATTTCACTCTTTTAGTCATGAAAATCGTTGAACTTTCACTAATACCTGAGAAGATAGTACTTATTATATTACCCGTGTATTATTCATAGCTTGTCTTGTTGTTATTCAGAGATCTCAGAATATCGCCTTGAAAATTCACATATGATTATCACTACTGTAACGCGAAAACGGTAACGCCTTTGAGAAAATGTTCAATGCAAACATTTCTGAACATGGTCGTAGCTTTGATTTTGAGTGCTTAGATTTTCGATTTTCGCGAAAAATTGCCCCCTCCACCCCCTTCTGGGGTGGTTAATGGAGGGAAGGAGATTTCGTTTGTGAGTTTTTCTAAAAATGGGTCAATTATGAACCAATAGATTTTTCCTCGGATTTCATCAACAGATATCATTTTTTATATAAAATTTAGAATAAAACATTCCAATTACTAAATAAGACTTCAGTCACAATACCGATGACATGACGTAGGTACCTAAACTTATATGAAATGGGGCTCAGTATAGACATCCAGAACATGTCACGCATAATATATTGTTTCATTTCAATCAATTACATAACTTCTTTGAACTGGAACAGTTGTACCACCATATCGTGTTTGTGTGTTTATGTGCCGATTTAAAGTATGTCAATGTCGAATAAAAGAAAGCGGGCGTGGACCATCCAAACTGTGGCTGGTCATTCAAGAACTAGTTGCTCTTTAATAATTCATTCCACACCGGATCTCTTAAGTAATTCACCTTTCTTTTGTGCTCATTACATGGCTGATTTAGCGATACGAAGAACAAGACACGTCTACCATTGGAATTAATAATATCGCACTTGCTAAAAATAACCACATTCATAATTAATTATTCCCGAAATGTTGTTTGTCGAGGACGGAACTGGATTTCGCCTTCTTCCTATCTTAAAATTTTTTGAAACATGTTTTTGTTTCAAAACCAGACGTGAAAGAAGAAAAAAATATGGACGTAAATTAAAAGGATAGGTCAAGTGATAAAATCGGAACTGACTGGAATCAGTTGATTATCTGTTATGTGGATCTTCTGTCACATACATCCTTAACTATCAAAATGACCAGAGGTATGACAATTCGATTAGACAACTGTGTAAAACTGTACTACAATGATAATTTTTAATTTAAGTTGTTGAAAGATTAATAGAAAAATGTCACTAAAAAGTCTTGGCTGAGAAAGTGTTCATATTCCTCATTTAAATAGACTTTATATGATAATTTTGTTACTCTCTTCAAAAGTATTATCAGTCACAGAATAACTATTTTGTATTGGTTGTATTTTTAATTGAAATATAAAGTTCATAGGATAGGATTACATGTATGAAATAACATTGGACATTCTTTTGTCAAAATTTTCCATGACCGTTCCGCATAAATTTAGCAGAATTTCTTTGAAGTAGCGTCGAATCTCTTACTTCAATGCACGAGCGGTTGTAGCCTTGTTGGTATAAACCTTTGATTTTGAATTATCTCATAAAAAAAATCTAGCGGTTTTAAATCACGCGATATAGGGGGGCAATTCTAATCGACGAAACGAGAGAGTACACGACCACTAGAAAATTTCTGGGGAAGTAACTGAATTATTTCACGGATTGTAGGTATGACATGTGGCACCGTCTTGTTGAAACAACATATTTCCAACGTCAATACCATCCAATTTAGGCAAAAATAACTCAGCTATTATGCTGCAAATTCGAGCACCAGTATCAGTCACTGCTTGCCCAGTCTCATTTTCAAAGAAATATGGTCCGATAATTATTCCAGCCCAAAATCTGCACCAATCACATGTGGGTTCTCTGAATCCCAAATGCGGCTATACTGACGATCAACCAAGCCATCAAGATGAAAATGAGTTTCATTGCTTAGAATGATTTTGCTCGAAAAATCAGCATCTAATTGTTGATTTTTAATAACCCATTCAGTTCTTGTGTTAATGGAATTTTGTAAACATGGAAACAAATACCTTTAGAAAGTATACGTTGTAGAGAGCTTTTGGAAATTTGCAATTCTTCTCCTTGATGTAGAATTGGTGTTTCTGGAGTTTCACCAACACTCTCACGCACTGCTTCGATATTAGCTTTAGAACGGCTTGTTTTTAGACGGCCAGTGTGATCACCAATTGATCCAGTTTTATAAAACTTTTCATTTATTCTGTTCAAAGTTAATCTTATATTCCGACCATATTTCGTAAGACATTTTTGAACTGTGATAGCCAAACTTTCTTTATTTTTGAAATATTCTTCAAGTATAGTGCTCCATTTTTACTAATCCTAAACTCTCAACTGTCAAAATATATTTTTTTTGATTGACAACATTCTTTGCACAAATGGTTGCTAATTCGAACCATCCTGCGTGAATTTTGGGACACACTCTACAATCTAGATAATTAATAATTACGTTGAAACTTAAATTTGTGTTTTTTATCAGAACAAATGTAAATGTAAATTCCACTTACTACTTGAAGACGGGCCTAACTACAACTGAATATAAAATATAATATGAATTACTAAGTGCTGATGCTCAAAAGTAATCTAATCCATGAAGTTTTGACTTTTGACCACATTATAAGCCGTAATCTCAATGGAACAAAAACTTTTTCCACCGCAATCCACTGTAGGTACTCCAGTTATAGAGAGATAGGAATCAGAAATTCGGGTGGAAGTGAATAAATATTCCTCTTGCGGATTGAACTCCATTGGAATTATGTAAATAGTCAAATAAATTATAACAAAGCATTCCAGTCCAGTCGAATGTTGAGAGTATTGGAAAACTTTGCATTCCCAACAAAACAAAACGAATGATTCAGTAATCGTAAAAATTCCAAAAGAAGACTTGTAAAAATTATAGCTTCAGTATAATATGTTTTTGTTGATGTAATCACTTGATTGAGAAAACTAAGAAGAAGCTTTACAGCTCGATAATTTAGAGTGCTTATAAATAAAATGGATGAAACAAAGTCTGTACTGAAATACAGACTTTCCTATATAAGAATAGGATAGATAGCATTAGGATGTCGATAATTATATTTCACTGAAAAGGTAGCAAAAAAAAAGCTTCAAAGAAACTTTTTCAGCTCTATAAAATGGCGTTTATAATAAATAATATCAAGCGATGTTTCGTTTTACAATCATTAACTTTTTTTATGAAAGCGCAATCTGTATTAGATGTCACTTTTCATTAAAATCAGCGAGCCTATTTCATAATCTTTTACTAAAAACACCTTTTTGTGTTCTAAGCATTAGGTATTGGTGGTTTTAAAAATGCAAGCTAATTTAATATTTTGTGCTAATGCTATAAAGTCAAATAATTGATTTTATAGATTGACCATTATTTTTTAAGCATGGATATAGGTAAACATCGAATCTAAAACTTTTAAAGTACATTTTTTGATGCACCGCAATAAAATTCTTCTAAAACAAGTTGACGTTAGTGTCTCCTCCGTTTGAAAAATTCGAATGTACACATAATTTTTCACATAAGCCTAAAGATAAATCAGGAGATGTTAGTATAGAACTTGCAGCAGATTGGTTTTCAACATAAAATCATTTTTCATCAAACATGACTTATTAACAAAAATCGAATGCTCACTAACAAAAACACGCAAAATGGCATTCTTCGTAAAAACAACTAAAATCTATCTAAAAGACCGTGCACTCGGAGTGGGTGCGGGTCCGATATATACCATTATAAATAATTATGACAAAAAAAATTCTGTGAAATAAAGTAAAATCAACTCTATGTGCTGTATAGGCTCTGAACCACTCCGACCCACGCCTTGTGCACGGTCTTTAATAAAGGGTGATCTTTTTTATAAACAAGCAATGTTGATGATGGTTTTTAGAGAACGAAACATCGCATGATCACATTGTAGATGACATTTTGTAGAGCTGAAAAAGTTATATGTTTATTGATAGCTTTCCAGCAAATGATCCTAGGATCCAGAAGCGATCCCATCCTTATATTGGAAATACTAAATACAGAAAAAATAGATATTAATTACTTTTTCATAGCATCAAAAAGAAAATTCTTATTTAATTATAACTCAACGAAAACTTTTGGAGATTCAAATGGAATCGTCTTTGATAAATACGAAATAAATGAAAGAATTTAATAAATTTTCCCTAAGGGTGACCAATCCCTTAATACTAATTTCCTGTGTATTTAGCTAGGGTCCGTTTAATATTATATTTTCCAATATTCAAATGTATTTCATAATAACGTGGATTTGAATTGAAAAACAGAGAGTGCTGTGAAATTCACGTTTCAAATACAAAACTCTTTATAATACCCGTGCGAAAGTTCTGGTTGGGCAAACACGAATAAAATACGATATTAACGGATTTAGAGAACGTCTGCTTGCTATTTGAATTTGAGACTTGGATAATTTAATTGGAGAGCTATTATGAGTCTGGACAATTTTATATGAAAATATTATCCATGAATGTGATGGTACAGAGAAACTAATTTGGAGAAAAGGAACCAAGAAGAGAAATTAGAAAAAAAATATTATTATAGAGAGAATTGTAATTCTCGAAAATTTTCGCTTAAAAAGAATGAAGAAGTTATAAAGTTTGATCATATACTCATGTACGTTCGCACATTTTGCACAGTAAAAATGATATCCTCGGGAGAGGGTAGGGCAATTTTTTTTCAAAATCTAAAATTTGATAGAGGAAAATTGAAGATAAAATTATTTGCGGGAAGCTTTAAGTTGGACGTTTTTTAATAACTTCCGCTGTTCAAGAGTTACAGTCCTGGGAAAAAAAACTTTTCAAATAAATTGTAATTCATTGTACCTATATCTTCATTGATAGTTTTATGTGATTTTATTGGCCCCTAAAATATGTGAAGGTTGTATGTAGTCTCCAGGTGTCTTTTTACATAGTTTTTATTACTTTCGGTTCTTTCTACAGATGGATTCCGCAGCGATTTCTCAGGCCCCATACAGTTTTAGAGACTTGAAATTTCGAATTTTTAATCAGATCGGAGACATCTCGCCGCCTGTTAAGGTTAACACTGATCCAAGTGTGATCCAATAATGATTAATTATATTATCTGATTCAAGCAAGATCAAATTATTTCTTCGACATGGAACGACAATGTCGGACGTCACTGGAATTATGCACGGGCATGGAACACCTAACCTTTGTTTACAATTTATACGATTAATTTTGTATTGTGGTAGATAAACAGTAATTTGTTATGGAATAGCTGGAAAACAGATATACATATTATGATACACATAAGTATACTTTACTTTTCAAATCAAGAAAAGGGGAGATAGCAGTTGTACTCATCGCTACAGTTCAAATCTTAAATGCCTAATAAAAACTTTTTTTTTCTGGAGCGTCTGCCTGTGATTTGAGAACAGCATTTTTCTGTAGATTTTATAGGCTAATTTGCACATCAATCCGAACCCAGAATTTTTTTTAATTTTTGTGTGTCTGTTTGTCCAGGCTAATCTCCGAAACGGCATAATCAACTTTGACAAGACCCTCTATGATACGTAGAAAACACGTGTTTCGCCAAGCTAGTTGATATCGTCTATTTATTCTCAAGTTTCTGAGCAATACATTAAAGCACTGTAGGTGAAATAAATAATTATTATTTTTTTTTATTTATCTATTAATTCCCAGACAGTTCTTCTCTTCTCATAATATATGCTAAAGAGGTAGATAATTCTACCTGTTCACAGGTATGGTAAAGAAAACGGAATATAAAGAAAGTAATTGTATAAATATACCAATATATAAAAGAAAAAAAAACGCAAGTAAAATAAAAATTAAAACTAAGATAAATTAAATAACATTTACATAAAAGAAAATAAATAAACATATGCATTAACCAAAATAAATAAAAAGTACCAATATAAAAGAGAAAAAACAAATCATTATAATAATTACAAAAAAATACCTTACATATTAGCATGTTGAAATTGTTTTCATTTTATTTTGTTCTTGTTAATATATACAGACGTCTATTTTTTATACACCAAATTGGACCCACTTTTTCAGCTTACTTTTAAGTCTATAATTACTTTTTACAATTTTGAGTTTGTTGGGTAGCTTATTGAAAATTTACTTTTACATAACTGTTTTTTGAACTAACAGTTTGATTTCTTATAGGTACAATGATACTCTCATTTCTAGTTATGCTACAGGAATTATTAAAATTAACATTAAGGATTTTGTAATAGAAAATGATAAGACTCGAAGGAAAAAAATGATTTAGATCTAATGGTTTATTATTGACTTGTGAATTATTTATATTGATATATTGATAATCCTTAGTAATTTATTCTGTAATTTTTGTAGCAAAATCAGATTATTTGAGTACACTCCACCCCAGGCTATGTTGCATGTATATATATATATATATATATATATATATATATATATATATATATTATATATATATACAGTTGTTCTTAATTCACAAAAATCACTGACCATACCGTTAAATCTAGTTTTCAATTTCACACCGATGTTAATTCTTGCAATTGCGAATTTTAATACGTACCTACTCATTAGATTCTTAACGAAAAACTGTACAAAAATCAAAGATTGGAGCGGCCATTCCGTTTATTCACGGTTATATCTTTTATGTCCGTCAATAGTTTTGGAGATATTCACAAAAAAAAACCTTTTTTTGCAATCTCTAACTGAGGACCTGAATAAAAGAATCCAGTTAGTTCAGCCTTTCTATGTACTTATATTTCTAATAAGTTTGGTTATTTTATCAGCATTTACATCAATAATTCAAAAACTGAATTTACTAGAGGTTAAAATACACACGAATGATATTTGGATAGTCATTTCGTATTATCGATATATACGTAATTTATACAATTAATCACAGCTTGTTGGTATGCCCAATCAGCCATGTAACATTAATTAACGACTACCTTTTTCAAAATGGCATTCACTAAAATCGGTATACTCATTAACATCTGTATTACTGAAAATAATCATTTCAAATCCATAATAATAAACGACAAAACATTCAAACCTCATACATACATATCTACATATTTGAGCATACTAAAATTACAACCGATGAGATATTGCTTTTAATTTCATCCTGTACAGTTGTGGAAAACCAATCATAACTATACAACAACATACTAACACAAAATAATTATTACAAGAAAGCTCTCAACGTTAATTTTGATAGCAGGTTCAGCTTCTGTTGCCAAATTACTTAGTATTCATCGTCGTATACTCTTGTACTTATGAAACCTTACTTGGCAAAGTATATAAAGTGAATATCGTTTCGAAGACAATAGGCAGTTGCTTGCAATTAACAAGATAGACATCTTCACATTATATCGCAATGGCTTTAAAGGTGAGTACGAGGAATTATAGGCGTCGACTATTAATTTTGTATTATTTAGTGGAAGGCATTTGTTACACAGTGGAAAATGTGTGAGTTCGGTAGTGATTTTGTGATCAATGTGATTTCCCAATAAAACTACAGTGTATTCCTGATTGATATCGTATCACTTGCTCAATTTCATCTAGATTATGCTTCGATTTTTTTTTTTCATTCTCTGGTCATCATAATATAGTGTGATCAGTGATCAGTGATTATTACAACTCACATCTCGATTTTAATCTCAGTCAGGGCGTTAAGATCGTTCTCGTGGATACGCGGTGGTCACCTCATGGAAAGCAATGATAAGCTACCATAATTAGTTATATCTTCGTAAACTCTCAAAAAGTGCCGTTTGGAAATTGAGAAAAACTGAGAACTCGCATATTTTGAGCTGAACTGCTTCACGAATATATGTGAAAAACTACCAATGCTCTTTGGAAGAGTATGATATATCAGACAGAAGAAGTTTACTTCTGCTTGTCTGAGCCATTTCAGCAGTTCACATCTTATTCCGACAGTAATAGAAGCTTACTCGTTTTCTACTTATTCTGTTTTACTGCTGTCATATATTGTGACGTATATAAGCAATATAGTTCATTTCAACTTATCTGCTATGATTTGTAACTGAAAACAGCAGTGTGGCTAATGTGGTATTCTTGTGATTAAACTAAAGTAGACAATTCTTGGTGCTTTATTTTAAATAACCCATAAACAATATGTTTTCCAGATCTTTGTCCTGGCCTCCGTAATGGCCTTAGTAAGAGGAGGAGTTCTTCCAGTTGGTCCAGCCGCTGTAGTAGCCTCCCCACTACTAGCCACTGACGAAACTTACGATCTCAATAGATCCTATTCATTCGCCTACGATGTCCAAGATGCGCTCACTGGTGATTCCAAAGGACATATCGAGACTCGTGCCAATGGTATCGTTCAGGGTCAATACAATGTAGCAGAGCCAGATGGTACTAGAAGAGTTGTTGATTATACAGCTGATGCCGTCAATGGGTTCAATGCCGTCGTAAGGAGATTACCATTGCAAGCAGTTGCACAGCCAGTAGTAGCTGCTGCAAGAGCTGTAGCTGCTCCAGTAGCAGCACCATTCAATGCTGCTCCCATAGCGTATCATCCACAGGCTGTGAGGTATACCGTCTTCTAAGAATGTTTGTAATTGTACGCTTAAGTTTTTTGTTTCATGTTATCGGTTATTGCTTAAATAAATTATTATTCATAGAAGTGATTACGTTAATGCAGACCTGTAGATATACAGGATGATTCCTAGTTGAGATAAAGAAATGGAATGGGTTATTCTTCATGAGATTTGTATGTTCATTACCAAATCTTTCGAAGGACTAACCATTTCATGTTTCGTTGTTATAATGAATTAAGGAAAAATTTTGAGAAAGAAAATAATATATAAAAGAGATAACTGCTGCCATATGTCAGAAAAGAATTTTATGAAATGAAATATCAACGTTCAACATAATTCATATATTTATACAGGGTAATTTATTAATAACTGGAAAATCTTGGACTCAAAATATGAAGATTTAATCCAAAATACCTAGAAATAATATGGCCCATAGTTAAGGGGTACTCTACCTAGACATTCAAATGACATGAAAATAAAGAATATTTAGTTGAGTAGAATGGGTAGGTAAGTTATATAGAATGTTTTAGCGTATTGAATATTCGAAATAAAGTGACAATTGCCGCAGAAGCGTAGAGTTTTGATGGGTGAAAACTCAAATTGTGAACTTTAATTTAAAGCCTGACATACTATAATGACACTTCAATAACAACACTAGATAGAGCCGCATTGATCAGGTGGTACTGGATCAGAGGCTTGAATGGCGTGCGCATATCGACCAACTTGCAAAAAATATGAGCAAGTACTGCTATGGGTTATCAGAGACTCAGCTGGATGCTCTGCTGCCATCAATGTATGCTATGCATACGTGCAGTCAAGGGTAAGATATTACGTGATTTTCTGGGGCGGGGTTACCGAGGCAAAGATAATTCTTTTGCTTCAAAAGAGAGAATTATCTTTCTGAAAAAAATACATACAGCTGTAAAAATATCTTCAACGACAATAACTTCCCAACGATCTTCAATCTGTACATACTCGAAAGTGCAAAATTTATATCTGAAAATCCGGATATCTTTGAAAAGTACCAAACAGAACTTTGTCACAACACTCGCTTCCGGGACAGCCTAAAGACCGAAGCCGCCCACTACTCATACATCCTAAAAATGTCGAACAAAGAATCTTAAAAATTTGGCATACTCTTTCTCCTGCCCTCTGGAAGCAGTCGTCTCAGAGGATCAAGCAGCTTCTCAAAAACTTCTTGAGAAACAGAGCTTACTACAATTTGGATGAGTTTTCTCAGACATCGAAGTAAAACATATAGGGGATTTTTTTATGTTCTGGTTTCCACGAAAAGGAATATCCTGTAATGTTCAGAGAACATCGTGAGAACCAAGGGAAAGAAGGTAGGAATTGGTGTTCTTCTTAAATTTCTGGAGGTTATATGCTTGGGGGAACACCTCCCTTGGCAATGTGTTGCAGAGCCTTGCTGTTCGTTGGATGAATGAGTCTTTGAAAAGAGATGTTCTGCAGGTCTCCAAATTGACCACGAAGGGGTGTGTAGCCTGAAGTTGACGGGTTAATCTCGAGAAGACTGCCAAAGAAGGAACGGTTGTGGATATTTCAGAACAGCATCTTCCATGAAAATAGAGCCAGATCGCCAACTTTTCTACGGTGTTCCAGAGAAGTGACGGAGTTTGTGAGCAAGGCATCACCGTCAAGACGAATTGCTTTTTTTGAACAATTCGACATAAATTTCAGTTTTAAGTCTATTTAATTGAACGTTCTCTTGTTTATTAAACATATAAAAAACAAAAGATACTGTTGGAGGGGATGTGAGGATGCACTGACTTTTTTGGAGAGTAGATGCTTTATCTACTCATCAGTATATGGAATGACCTTGCAGGGTCTTTGGAAATCCAGAATACCTGACATATGATATAATCATGCAATGTAGTTAGTATAAAATATGTAGTATATAATTTTTAGAATGGTATTTAATTTTCAACATTTCAAGCACTCAATGTTTTGTATTTATTATAAATTGACAAGATCAACACCCTATGGGTAACAATATAAAATGTTACTTAGATCAAATAAGGAACTTCTTCTTTTTCATACATACAGTATTAATATATGTATTTTGGTATGGTTATTCAGATGGTAAATTACATATTTATCATAGTATTAACAGGTAAGAAAATGACTGATCGTCATTTTTACATGTCCTCCCTGAACACGCCTCCCCTTCACTGCCTTGTCAGTGTTGCCACTGAGAAGAGGACCAACATTTTAAGGTGGACTCCGAACCAACGATATCTCTCTAAGAGACATACCATTCTACCAGATCAGAGGGTTTTTAAGGAGTACCTTACCACGCGGCCTCAATGCGGGTTGGGAAGGTACCTATATGATATGCATATACCTTTCTGATTGTAAATATTCAAATTAATTAGTTATTAATTAATATGTAACATACCATTGCAAAATTATCTAACTAGATTTGATTTTCACAAATACCTACTCATGTAAATGATTCGTCTTAATGGATTGAGATTTAGCAGAGTTTGAACCTACACAACTTATTTACAATGTACTTCGACATTATTGTTTGTTTGTTTGATATAGCCAACCGCTTTTTTAACTCAATTTCACCTTCTATAATTCCAACAATTGAAGTGGAATATGGCAAGCATGTTTATTGAGCTCTAGTTCTGAGCTGGGACAGACCCTATGCGATTATTGGACAAAGTTCAAGAGCAATAATCTTAAGTGCCTAGGACGTGGCCACTTGATGCCACTCAGACGGGAACATGCCAGGAATACACGTCTTGAGTATTTACATGAAATAGGGAATATAATCCGTACCTCTATTCTAGGAGTGTCAAGCTATAGTGATATTAAGCGACAATATTTGAAAGATACAAGAGCCTGAATGATGAAAAACTCGAAATCCCAATAGGTCTGTTAATTGGGATATAGGTATAATAGATAACTTAAAAATAAACCTTGGACGCACTAAAGTAAATACAATAACAATACAAAATATAAGAATTATAAATATTTTGAAGTTGTTACCAAGACTCTTGACCATCTTCAATCGTCCTCTTTTAAATTAAAAAGGAATCATTAGCCAATGGAACATACAGTCTAGTTGTATATAAATCATAGAACCATTAGCAATATCAGAACTTAGAAAGCTTCCGACACAGTGATATTTTCAAAAAACATATCACTGAATCTGAATTAAATTTGTGATTTCTTTCAAGTGATTACAAAATTGGTAGGACCTATAAAGCTGAGCGTCATTTCCGTAGAAGGTGTCCTCTATTGAAAGCAATGTACGGAAAAACTCATTAAAGAATCAATAATTTGAGATTTACTGTATATTTGAAAATATAGGTAAGCGAATCAATTTGTAGAAAGAAGTAAGAAGATTATATTCTGTTTCATGGATGTCATGGATCATCTATTTTAACTTATTTTGATAGATATTCGCAGCCAACTGTCTTAATCACCCATTTGGCGGGTTAATTGGATTAAAATCGGCTAACTGATTTTCCTTTCAGGCAAGGGAATGGCATCCTATTATCTTCTCAAATATATAAAGTTCAAGCTTTCATGTGGTGTTAGTTCTATGTTATAATAAATGAGGTAGCTATTTCGACGCTCGTCTGTTGAACTACAAACATGACAAACGGTAATAGATTTCAATGATAAATTTATAGGGCAACTCTGTTTATGAGTAGGGTATTTAGGTTACATACCGTAAGTGAAATTAGACCACATATATACAGCCAAAAAGGTTTTAGTTTGTATGATACATGTTTTGATATTTTGTTCATCCAAAATTTGAGACCCGCATGATCAGATTTGCCTATTTAAGAGCAAGGAAAAGTTCTGAGCATATTTTCTAGCTTTCCCTTACCCTTAATAGTCCGTAAGTAAAATATTAACAGAATAACATACGGTTTACGATTTTTTGACGGACTTAAAAAAAGGAGGAGAAATACAATTCGGTTGTATGTTTGCTTTTTTATGTATGGCTGTTTTTGATGATTGTTGATTCAATAGAAATAAAAGAGTTGAGAAATGGTCCCATATTTAGAAAAACTCAAATCCGAAATCTTATTCCCTGTAAGTGGGCGGAGGGGGCAATTTTCTCGAAAATCTAAAATCTGAGACGGCAGAATTTTAGATGAGACCATATCCGGAAATGTTTAAATTTATTTTTTTGAAGTACGCTTTTCGAGGTACAGCAATAGTAAATGCTGAAATATGTGTATTTCCGGTATGTGGAGAAGGCAATTTCTTTCGAAAATTGAAAATATGAGAGGGCCAAATTAAAGAAGAAATTATATGTAGCAACATTTAAATTGGACAAAAGAACTTACTATTTTCGAATTACAGCAGTGGTAAAGTTTGAAATTTGTGTATTTCAAGGAAAGAATACACATGGGTAATAGGATAAGTACTATTTTCTCTGGTATTAGTGAACGTTCAAGGATTTTCACAACTAATGTTACACTCAAAAGTGTGAAATAAATATTTTTTTCTGTGTCGGAAAAAAGTTGGACATGTTATCTCTGTTGACAGGTGAGAAAGTATCACTTTTTCCCCTAGGGAAAAAAGTGAGTTCTTTTTTCCGGGTAGACATATATATATATTATATATATATATACACGGGAAAAATATTAGATTTTAGAACTCGAGCTAAGATCTAGTACTTTTTCCTTAGTATAATAAATAGCTATTTTTACCAAAAATTGGACAGAGTTTATTACTTAAGGCATTGGAAAATACAAAATAATATTAGTTCTATTGTGCTGATATTTTTTGGAGTTGTGCAATTATAAATAGATATAAGACTTTTGGCACCAACTTCAAAAGTACCATCAGCAATAGAATAATGCTATTGGTGATGGTATTTACTAATATTAATTTGAATTTTTCAGTGCACCAACTTAAAAATTCGGTCCAATTTTTTGAGAAAAATATTTATAGGCAGAATATTACCGAAGATCTGTAACATATACATTACAACTAGGTTGTCAAAGTCAGAAGGTATTTCAAATAGATATCTATATATGCAGAATGGCTAAGTGCAAATCAGGCTCGCATGGAAAGAGTTCCGTACTCAAAATTTTTGCATAGGTTTTTCTGCAAACTTTAAGTGTATTTTCAAAATTCTAGGCTCAGTGGTTTCTAAGATATAAGGCAAACGGTCAATTTTCATATGCTTTCCAAACTTCTAAGCCGTTAATTTTAGAATAATGAAAAACATAATTTGAACAACTCATAACTAACCACTTCATTTGATATGTTAGATGATGCGCTTGATCAACATTTTTCTTTCAATTTTCTTATTGGGTAAACCAATTGAAACCCTTTGAATGAGAATTTGTTTGTTTACGCTATAAGCTCATGATGCGATCAACAATATATGCGACAGACGGACACACAGACCGAGAGACACCAGAGTGATCTTATAAGGGTTCCGTATTTTTTAATCTGATTCAGGCAGCCCTAAAAATTATCAGAATTTCCCCCCAATATCTCAACGTAGACAAATACGTTTCTGAAACAACAATAATATTTAAATTTGATGAGGTTGGGTAGTAGAGTTTTCAAGAATAGCATAAGAGTCACACTGTATAGATAACCTATCGCAACTAAGGTTACATTAAACAAGGAAGCATAATATAATGAATGAGTTAAATTTGGTTATTGTTCTAAGTACCTTTTGCTTATACTGATGCTTATTTTCAAAACTTATTATTAACACTGATTAATCCTATATGATACGTTTTCTTATATCTACCATCTACCTTTGCTGATATGTAGGTAACTGGGGATCTTTAATTCGAAAAATAATAATCTGATCATATTAACTAACTGATACCTCGACCTTTCGGGTCCCCAACGATGTTGAACTCCCTACATTTCTCAGAAAGAATAAAATCACTAACTAACAAATAGGTTCATTATTTCAAATCGTCCCAAATGAAAATGTTATTTTAATTATTGGAAAAAGTTATAAGATGACAACTGATTGAAAATCTCTGATTTTATTGAGTTACAGAAGAACATGAATTATCTTTGGCAATGCAATATAAAATTAAAAAAATCGTAGTTAAACAACTAAACTTAACTTATTATAATATATAATATTCAAGGGTCATCATTCTTATTTTCAGTTACTAAGTGACTCAGGTAAGCAAACAAGGGTTACTCTATTATATGAGAATAAAAATCATGAGCATGAGAAATGTGCGATCTATTCTGAATTCGAATGGCATAATTCAAAAGTTTTCATACCAAATAATGATGATTGTAACTCCGAGGACAAAGTCTTTAGGGATCAATACTTGGAAAGACAAACAAACGTTTAGTGTCGAATACTCCTAACTTGAATAAATAGCATTTGGCAATCAACCTATAATCAAAACTAATAAAATGGAGTTTATGAAAATGAATAGACAGTGAAATGGCAGAAAGAAAAGTAACAATGAGTACGTGAATGTTGGCATCCATGTTAAAAACTCACTCAACTGAATGCACGAACAAGGGCAATTAGCTTTTAAATGGTGGAAGCCATTTAAACCTCAAAAACAGACAAAAGACATACAATACAATAATTAGACCGACGAGATGATGTACGCTGGTTTGTTGGTGCTTGTATGTGAGCAAACATCGCATTCAAAATCATTACAAACATTCCAGAATAGAATAGAGCAAGCGTTATGCTAAACCAGCGGCGTACAGCAATATACATACATAATTACATTGGGCTTTAAAAGTTCGAACAATAGATCGGAGAATCAAAGCACTCACGGAATGTTATCGTAATAGCAAAGAAAAGACTATCTTGAGCTTGCCAAGCTTTTTTTGACCGACTTCCCAAACGTAAGAGGTATACATAGGAGGTATATAATGATGTTTTTATGTGAAATAGGAGTTCTGAGAAATGGCCCCATAACACTAAAATAAAAACAATTCCTTCCCCAAAAAACTGCCTCCTAAATGGAAAGAGAAATAGTTTTTCAAAAAATTAAAATTTGAGACAGTAAAATTAAAGAAGAGACTACGGAATATGTTTGTTGCGGCAATGTATAGAAATTTCTGAATCTTTATTCATTTGAAGATGAATTACCAGGACTGACTTTATTTGTTAGTGCACTGAAAATACAAAATAATATTGATTCTACTTGTGTTGGTACTTTGAAGTTGGTGCCAAAAATCTTTTATCTACCTGTAACTGCACTAAAAGTGCACCAACGAAAAGTGTCGTCTCTGGTTTTTATAAAAAAAGTATCCTAACTACTCAACCGATCGTTTATCAGCACGTTGTCAGAGGTACAGAAAATGATAAAGGATATCTTTTATCGAGAAATCCTAAACCTAAAGGGGTAAAAATAAATAAAATAAATATAAATTATTAGATACAAATTTCGCCTTGAAGGTTTGCACGAGTAAAAAACAAATAAACATATAAGTATTTTGTGATTTTCCGAAAATCATCCATATGGGTTTTTGGGATGTTGATTTGTCATGGTAAGCTGTGCCATAAGCTTGCAACACAATCTGTAACCATAACCTTAATATGGGTCCCCTCCCATGTCGGCATAATAGGTAACGAGCTAGCAGATGAAACTGCAAAGGAGGCCAGTTCCCTAAGCACTCCAAGGGACCATATCCAGCTCTCAACAGATCTAAAATCCCATTCTAGGAAGATAATGTACAAGTCGTGGCAGAATTACTGGAACACATAAAATACGAAACTCAATCACATTCAACCCACAATCCCATTCCACAAAGATGCCTGCTATCGATCGCAAAAAAAATCATCTTCAGAAGACTAAGAATATGGGTCACTGCCGACTCACCCATGGACACATAATAACATCAGCGAATCCACACAACTGCAATAGATGCAATTACAGTATGCTTACTATCCAACACATCATCACCGAGTGCCCGCAATACCAAACATTACGCCGACAATATAATATGGAGGAAACCTTAACAGAAATACATGGTTCCATTGACAACCTCTCCATAGTTATGAACTTTTTAAACGTTGCCAATCTCCTTCATCAATTGTGAAAATATTGTTAATAATTGTTTGAAAATACTTTGTAAATATACCTTCATTGTGATTGTGTCAATGGCCAACGCCAACGGTGCAGAGAAACGAGGGTTACAGAGTTTGTATTGGTAAACAATAAACAAACAGACATTTCAATTTGAGCCTTCGTAAGTGTATTAGAAATCTAATAATCGATATAGGTATCATTTTTTTATGACGTTCCTTTAATGGAATGCTGAATTCCAGGAACGAAGTAGCGGGTATTTGCTATCTTAATGCCTACTGCACAATGGCTATTTCTAAGATGACTTTATTATGACGTCATTTCAGGTAATGTCATGACGTTTACAAGCAATGAAATATCGTTAACGATTGTTATGTGACGATTAATTTTCTTTAGCGTGCTGAAACAAACAACAATTTTGACATAGCGTTACCGTTTAGACGGAATGTAACAGATAAAACATTTCACACTTTAACTGATCATAACTTTTATCCTGCTTTTTCTCAGAGATGCGCCATGAGATGGTTTTGATAAGAATATTTGAAACAACTTTGCACAGACATACAGACGACAGACGAGCAAAACAAGTTTTTCATGCAGTATGCCCATTCTGGGTCTGTATTGATACGTTACAGAACTAGAATAAAACAACAAAATTGGTCTATCTGTTTTCAAGATAATCATGACACAGACAGACAGACCAATGGCTGAAAACATGTTTTTTGGACTCAGGGACTTCTAAAACGTAAACATCTGTTGAAAACCGGCAGGAAAATAAAAACAATGGATGATTGAGGTGGCCTTTGAATCACGGAATAATCAGACCAAGCACTCTTACTCTCATTGAGTATATCAAATCCCTATCACTAATGTAAATGAAATAGGAATGAAACGGAAAATAAATTCTGAATTTGTCCCATACCTACCTGCTGAAACCAAAAAAAGAGCAACAATAGCTCATGGCATTTTTTGTGC
Organism: Crioceris asparagi; assembly: GCA_958507055.1. Lineage (NCBI taxonomy): Eukaryota > Metazoa > Arthropoda > Insecta > Coleoptera > Chrysomelidae > Crioceris > Crioceris asparagi. The sequence continues at coordinate 12,641,461 of OY293826.1, read as the reverse complement.
GGAAAAAAGCACCATAATTGATTGAATTGTTGATGGAACATATATATATATTAGCTATCATGAATGTAGTATGTACAGGGTGGCCCATTTAAGAGGGGCCTATACGTTATCTCAAAACCTACGGGGGTTTCTACTAAAATGATCTTTTTTTTCTAATTTTTCTAATCGTCACTTTGTTATATACAGGGTGGTTAAACAAAGTTACATTTTTTAAATGGAACACCCCATATTTTATCACATTTCTAGGTAAGACAAATTCAACGATATATATGACTATGGGTCTGTGATGCACCGTTTCGAACTTATTAGCGATCATCTTCAGAATTCTGGTTAAGTATGTTTAAACCATCATTGTTGGGTTGCTCATTAACTTATTAAACTTTTATCTAAGTATTATTTACATAAATAATGCTTGTCTTTAAGCAATGATCACATTTGAAATATTTTTTTAAAATATGCGGTGATGCCACGATACGCAAAATGAAACTTTTCTCAATTTTCTTAAATGAGACACCCTGTATATTATTGGATTTTCGAATAGCCACTTGCTGGCCATGAGATGGTTATGTCAATATTTGCGAAGTATGCGATGTTATTTTATTGAAAAAATGCGCACTATTGGAGTCTGGAATTTTAGGACCCATATTTTACCAACAAAATGTAACATCAGTACGATATTTAAACTTATTAAGGAACGAAATTTGGCCACTTTTAAATAATAATATTCTCAAAGAGAGCATCCACACTTAATTTGGCAGCAAGATGGTGCTCGTTACCATCGAAGTGCTGCAATCATTCGTTTTTTAAACGAAAATTTGAGAGTAGGTTGGACAAAACGGAACCATCTCCTGGCCAGCGAGGAGTCCAGATTTGACCACGGTGGACTTTTTTTGTGGGTACATTGAAAGATATGGTTTACAAAGATAACCCGTTAACAGTTTTGGAAGTGCAGCAACGAGTTGGCGCGGCAATAAACTATCTGAATGAAACGAATTACGCCTCAAATGCCAAACACCATTTAAAAATATTATATACTACTTGTATTCTTCAAAACGGCGGACATGTTGAAAATCTAATATATAATATGCATTAGTAGTTTAGTGTTTGATAGTTAGTGATCATTTTTTTGTCATTTCACGTAGACATTTGGACGTAAATACGAAACAACGAAATAAAGTTGTGTAAAACTTGATATTCTGTTTATTATATGACTTCCTAACAACGTTCTAAAACGGTTGTGAACAAATTGATAATGAGCTAATTCCCATTTTCATATCTTAATAATTTAAATCTTAGGTATACTCATTTTTTAATTTTTTATCTGCCAATTAAGCCAAAACGGTAAGTCAGAGACCCGTATTATGATATAATTGAAACTGCTATTAAAGTGGCTATTTGAAAATCTAATAATATACAGGGTGTCTCATTTAAGAAAATTGAGAAAAGTATAATTTGGCGAATCGTGGCAACACCGCGTATTTTAAGAAAATATTTCAAATTTGATGATTGCCTAAAGAAAAGCATTATTTTCTTAAAAATAATGCGTGGATAAAAGATTAAAAAGTTGATGAAATGAGCAACTCAACAATGATTGTTTAAACATAACCTGAATTCTGAAGAGGATCGCTAATATGTTCGAAACGGTGCATCACAGACCCATAGTCATATATCGTTGAATTTCTCTTTGAAAGCACTATCAAAAAATGTAATAAAATATAGGTTGTTCCGTTTAAAATAATGTAACTTTGTTTCACCACCCTGATTATAACAGAGTGACGATTAGAAAAAATAGAAAAAAATAAAAATCATTTTAGTAGAAATAACTTTTGTAATTAATTTTTTTTGTAACCCCCGTAGATTTCGAGATAAGGTATAAGCCCCTCTTAAACGGGCCACCCTGTACCTATTATATGTATCTATCTATCTTTGAAACATCAGTGCATTTGTGCAGAATGTGAATTTGAACTGAGTTGAACTCATAACATAATTTAATACCAAGAGGTATATATAGATAGAATTTGAATTAAAATAAAAAAAAATAAAAAAACCTTTAAAATGTATCTACAGAATAGAAAATTGATAACACCCCATCATCAACAAGGAAAAAGCTGATGATCTAAGCAGCTGAATAATTTTTTCCTGTATTATAACTAAGAACTGTCTTGATCAAGATAAACGTCAAACAAAAGAAACTAAATGAAAATCAGTTCATCCGATTAGCAGCTATAATGCTACAGACAGATACACACGTTAAACTCATAATTATCCCTATGTTTGCACGTACAAAATGACATTCTATATTACAATAAAATTTCATTCAAATGCTTCCATTTGTTTTTATCACAATGTTTAGAAGGAAAATCTACGAGGAGATATCAAACTACATCCATCCCCTTTTTCTCAATTTTCTTATCATCATTCAAACAGTTGCTATATTTGAGGAATATTTTGTTTGAGATCGGCAAACATTGCAGGTTTATTAGTGCAGACTTTTTTATATGGAAAACACCAAGAGAATAAGTCCGTCGGTGTAAATCTTGTAACTTAAGAGGTCAGTACATAGCAAGATAACGCCACTTATGCCAAACAAGTCTGTTAATGTATATATTTATTTATATTTTTAATTATATAAATGATGTTAAACTTCTCTAAAAAAAAACAAATATATTGACGCACAAGTACAAGAATAAATAGATCATCCAACAAAGAGTTGGTGTAAATATTTATGAACGGAACTAGTGGAAATAGCTTAACTTGGCAGAATATTTCATGGTAGTTTGTCATTTATACCTGGGGTGGCCACCGCAAAGCCCCGTGAAAAAATTTCACGACCTAGTTAAGGTCGAACTGGAGATCTCAAGAATAGTAGTCTGACCAGTAAATCCTATTGAACACATTGACCGGGTCCATACAAAGGGACTAATATCCAATCGATTAGTAATCATCAATCAAGTTCTTGGACACGACTGATGAGCATCGTTGAGCTCATTTGTCAGACTGACATCTGTCAAAATAATTCCATACATTAGAGAAATTAAACATGTTTTTTGTTCAATATACTTATAATAAACAGATTACTTAGGAAATGACACATGTCTATAATATAATTGAGGAATAGTAGAAACAAAAGATAGGTTATCTAATACGATTTGTTATTGATTACCTGTAAACTTTCTGATCGAATCGAATGATAATTACAAACGACCATTTTTTACTATAAATAATCAATTTCCTATATAGGTAACAATGTACGCTTCAGTTCAGTTTTAAGTATTAGTTTTTTCATACCAGTACCTACCTAAATATTTCATTTTTGGCAAGAAGATTCAGAACAGAGATATAATTATTTGAAACAAAATATCAAAACAAAATTGTATCAAACATAGTTATTTTTGATAGAATATGGATGTACAGTATACAGTACCAGATAGATGACAATAAAACCATATTATGTTCTAAAAATTCCAAGTGTCACTTTTGCTTGACAGAATGTCCATGAATGATAAATATCTCTAAAGAATTCAACTTTTAAGATTCATTTCTTCAGCTGACATCTATTGAAAATATTTTTTTCTTGTTCATCATATAAATATGAATAACTTGCTATCTTCGATGTTATAAACTTTTATGCTTTTCATCATGACCTTCTGTCAGTCGATTACGGAAAAGTGACAGATGAGTCATCATTTTTGGAAGTCTATGATGCATGCTTGTATGCCATTTCTATCACATAGTAACATTGACTCCATTGAGCGCGATTTGATAAATGAGGTATCAATTGATACATGAAAATCAATACAGCAGAGGCATTTTTACAAAGAGGAAAAGCGAACGAATATTGGAAATGTGAGGATAGAGTTTTGTTAATAAAACTAAGGCATAGAATTATTTTGATACGTTTTACATTATACAGGGAGAGTTTTAAGAGTGTCCACGATCGATAACTCCGAGATTACCTACAGAGGATGTAGACAATGTTGAACATCAAGTTTTGAAATTATCTATAAATGTACAGGATGTTCACTGAGATGGAGACAGATCATTCCATTTTTTTTTTCAACAACCTTTATTTTATTTTATACTCAGAATTTACACTTATCTACGATTCCAATAATGTAAAATACTACTGTGTTAAACATGGGTTTTCAGTAGACACCATCCATTTTATCAAAACACTCTGATGATTTCAAATCATGAAGAAATTGTTTTGCATGTGCTGATTATTTTTATTTATGAAATGTTCTAGTAATGATCATTTTTTTGATTATTGCTTGAATTATGTACAGGGTAAGCCTAAATTCAAATAGAATATTTTCGCGAGTTTTTCAAATGGTTACATCCTATATTTTATATAAAACCACTATCATAGGTGATTACTAAAATATTACATAGCTAAAACAAAAGTTATAAATAATAATATATTTGAATTCATCGCTGTATAACCTACCTATTTATGTAATTAAAATAACATGAGTAGAATCTCCAATGGCAGTATTTTCATAAAATGATCAATCAAAATATTTTTTTTGTATTTATTAATCGACTAATATTTTCAAACTTTAAAACTATCTCCTGTAAATATATATTACGAAATCTCATAACTCAATATGCATGGCTTTATGCCAATAAAAGGCCTCGTTTCAATGGCAAGATCATAACCCAAATGCCTAATATCATTGAATATCAAATTAATATTCTAGGTACTTCATTACTAACGTATAAAAGCGCTGATTATATAACCATTGTTATCAGTAACATCTTGGAAAGATTGATAATAACAATATGAAGTACCAGGTAAGTTACTATTTTATATTTTTTATCATCATCATCATGTATTTTAAATTTTTAATTTACACTTCAAAAAACTATTTCAAGTGAATAACAGTGATATTTCATATGAAAAGATACTAACCCTGTTTTGAAAAGGTACTAACCTTGTTATTTTTCTCTCACAAGTACAATAAAATTGAAAATACCTAGTAGGTATTTTGAAGTTTTTGAATTTTTCTTATTTAATGAATAAAATTTTCGGAAATATTATTCAACTGCTATGAATGCGCTTATTTCACTCAAATTAATTTGAAATAATAAATGGAAACAAACTTCAAATGTGAGTTGGCCTCGCATGGACAAGGCTCCGTCCCAGACATACAACCAAGCACCTTGTACTCCTGCAAGAGTGCCGCTTTATGTCGGACGTGCACAGTCCTAATAAATAGTGCCAATTAGAACTTAAAGACAGAAGACAGTATAGTATAGTGTATCATAAAACACATAAGATCATTTCCTTCAAGATGTTGTCAACGTTCAGGAACATATTTTATGTTTCATAAACCTTTTAGTATTTTTTATATCCAGAAAGCACTCAAAGATGTAACATCAAAGGTCAGCATAATAACTGTTGTACATTAAGATGGTACATCTCAAAAACAATAGAGATTTTTTTGACTACCTCCTTATTTTCTAAGATTTGTCTAAATACAACGGATTCATTTCAAAATGTAGTCAGCCTAGACCATTGATAAAATTATACAAATGTAATTAACTGATAACCGATAGGCTTAAAACAATTATAGAAGATATATAAACATTTACCAGTATTTACTTTACTCGAGTGAAATTAAGATAAATCTTGCTATAGCAGAAGTTCCGAATTCAGAAGTATTTATTTATTGAGGGTGTAGGGAGCATTTTTTCTAAATTTGAAAAGGAAAAATTAAAAAGTGGACAATATCTGTCAATTTCCGGGTTAAGAAAGTGCGGAGGATTGCTACCGTTATGTTTTAAAATCTTTGAATATACGTGAGCACAGACAATCTATTTCATGTTGGAATAGATTGTCTGTGACGTGAGCGTTCAACGATTCTGATGACTATTGAAATGCCTACTCAGAAATATAAACTAAATATTTTTTCACTGACTGCTGCTGGTAATTTTGGAGAGGAGTGCCAAAAGTTTTATTTTTACATATAACTGCAGAACTTCAAAATTACCAGTATCAATAAAAACTATTTATATTTGGTTCACTTCACTTCATCCAATATCTGTTAAGTCTGTTTTATGTCTATTGCTAAATTAACGTCACCCTTATTTCACGTTTTAGACAATTTTTCATTTGAAAATCCAATATTTCTCCTTACCTTTATCTTCTACAATTTCAACTAACGATAATATAATATCCTAAGGTGCCTTGATAGATAAAAAATATCAAATAAAATTAATCTCACGCTGGAATCACGTCATCTGGGAGTTACATAATGTTAAGATTGAATTGAGTTATCAGTTTTCATATAAAGATGCCTTGAAATTATCGACTCCAACTTATCTCCCTATTACCAAATGTTCGAAAAAGGATGATAACAATTCAATATACACATATTTGTAGGTTTTATTCTTCACTGCTCTGGTAGCACTCTCATGGGCAGACAATGAACTCGATAGAAAATCCACTCCAAGAGCATCGACGAACAAAACACCACTTCCCGTATCCGCCAAGCTATCCGATGAAATAGACACTCCAAATCCCGAATATTCCTTCTCGTACAATGTCCAAGATGCTGCCACTGGTGATTCCAAATCACATGTGGAATCGAGAATGGGTGACGTGGTCACAGGCTCTTACAGTCTAAACGAGCCTGATGGCACCAGAAGAATCGTCGACTACACTGCAGATCCAGTAAATGGATTTCAGGCGAAAGTAAGGACATCATCCCCCGCCATAGTGGCAGCTGAAACGATTGAGCCTCTCGAGCCCGAAGCTGAAGCTATTGAACCTGTGCTCGCCGGTGGAAATCCTGCAGATGTGAATTTTGCACAATTTGAGCCGGTGCCCCCTAAGCCGGTTGTTCGTGGTCCAGTTGGTACAGTACAAACTTTTCCACAACAAATTGCACCATTCAGTCCAGTTGTCACGAATGCTGCAGGTGTTCTAACAGCACGTCTTGCTGTAGTTCCAAATCAAATATCGTATGTGAGCGCCCCCTACTATGCTTACTCAAGCTATTCGTCCAATTTAGCTTATGTGTATTAGAGTTTTAATTAAGAAGTAAATCTATTATCGATTATATCTTTTGTCTTATTTATAAAAGAGGATCTACATTGATATTAAAAACTTTTAAATAACATTCGAACCGACTTTTTGGTTCCATTGACTGAATATACATTAGAAACCAGAAGGGAATTTGTATTATCTTGTATTTTTCAGTGCACCAACTAATAATGTCGGTTCAATTTTTTTTGACAAATATTTATTTTACACTTTTGAGTGCAACATTAGTAATGGAAATCGTTGAACGATCACTAATAACAAAGAAGATAGTACTTGTCATATTACCTATGTTTGTTTATACTTATTATTATTTCAGTTTTACCACTGCTGTGATTCGAAATCGTAACTTCTTTTGAAAAATGTCCAATTTAAATGTTGCTACATATAATCTCTTCTTTAATTTGGCCGTCTTATATTTTCAATTTTCGAAAAACAATGCCCATTCCACATATCGAAAATACACATATTTCAGTCTTTGCCATTACTGTAACTTGAAAACCTAAAAGTCTTTAGAAAAAATGCTGAATTTAAACGTTTTTGTAATTAGCCTCATCTTTAATTCTGCTGTCTCAAATTTTAGAGAAAAATTGCCTCCTGCACCATCTTCGTGGCGGTTTTTAGAGGGAAGGAGATTTCGGATTTGAGTTTCTCTAAATATGGGATCATTTCTCAACTTTTTTCTATCAAATGAGTCAAAATCGGAGCACGTTTACTAAGCAAAACGCACGAACAAAAAAAGAACAAATAACCAAATTGTAGGTACACCTCCTAGTTTTTTTGGAAGTTGGTCGAAAAGATAATAGTAGTTTATGTTTCAAGTTCGTACAGGGGCGAATATCTGACAATCGTGATATTGCAACATGACTCCTGTGTTGCCAGGTAGTCATTACTCGCCTTCGGCACATCCTGACATATACCACGCTCATCCTTCGGCAAACTTGACTTATACCTTGAAGCGAATGAGAAGGATAATGTTTTCTTCTGTTCTCTCGATTTCATACATTTATATTATCCACAGCAACTGAGAGTTAACTCAAATATCTCAATCAGTGGTTCAGCTTCAACAGGCGGTCGATCAATCGATGGTTGAAATGACCGGCCATAAGAAAGATGTTTTGGTGTCTATATGTGCATGTGAATCTTCGGCTCAATGATCTTTGTGAACAAGAATAATATCGATTTCGGCGTCATCAAAGAAAGTTTCATTTCATTTCATGAAAATGGCGACCATCGAAAGTTTTAGAAAAATTTTAAATGCCCCTGTTATTAGAAAATATTTTTATCTATCTATATAGTTTCTAGATGTAGTTTGTGTTATGATTGTTTTTTCTAACAGGATAAAAAAATGTATTATTTGAAATTCAACTTTTCTGGAGTATGGAAAAATTATGTATGTATGATTGAGTGATAATAATAATTGAACTGTTCAAAAGTTATTAATTTCATCCAAAAAATATGTTAGTCTCTTAGATTATAAGAATGTTTAATGTTTTTGATAAAGCGAACCACTTATCTCATTTTATTTTATTTACTTTCAGCCTCAGATAGAAATTTTGGTCCTTGTCGACAAATCGTTCTCCAGTTTCCAGACCTAGTTATATCAGGTCCTGTTCGACGTAGTCTTGCCATCGAAGATTCACTCTAACTTTTTACTTTTCTACGCTACTATAGTAGCTGTATAAGGAAGGTATTGTATAATCGTGTGAAATTTTCAGTATCGAGATTTTTACAAATGTTGACGTTTCTAAGTCTAATAAACATATTTTCAGCCATTCGTCTGTCTATCTGTCTGTCGGTCTGTTTGTATGTCGGTGACTACTCACCGGTGGCACTGAATGAGAATCCTATATACACTGGGTGCTGAGCTATAGCCAAAAAACGTGATTTGCTCAAGACTGTAGCGCTCTAAGGATTTTGATTAAACTTGCCTAAAGTATTCTTCTGAGAGCCCTTGACCACCCACATACAGCGTCATCTCTGAGAAAAAGCAAAAGTTATGCTTGAATAAAATTCCATATTTTCGACATGCTTCTTCAGATTCTGGCTAGACGTTTCATCTAGCGAAAAAAATGTTACATGACCATTGTTGTTCGTTTTGATCGGACTATTTTTTATTCACTGGAATTTGCCTGCGAGCGGTAGGAATGTCCTGTGAGTGGACACATCAGATTTTTTACATCTGCCTTGTTGAATACTCGAATTATGGCCCCACAAAGATGGTATATTTCGTTGTTTGTCGTAATTATCCACTGCTCATTTTGATAAAGTGAATCAAATATATTGCGTTCAAACATACCCAGGACCGTTTCATTGCTTACTTATAAAGTCCATACTTCAGTGAAGCGACTGGTAAAATAAGAAGGGTTTTCTACAATCTTTTTACATTGCTCAAATTCAAAATCAAAATCCGTCGTCTTATCTTCAGGCTGGTGTCAAATATATAATTGAAGCTGTTAATTTGGACACACGCTCCTAGCTGGTTAACACTTGCCTGTTTTTTGTACCATTTATATATTTTCTTTTATCCCCATTAATTTGCAGATATATATATATATATAAAAGAGAGTAACTCTTGAGATAACACAGGAAGAGCGAAGGTGTTTGAGTTTGAGAAGCCGAAGAGATGCCATCTTGCATGGATCATCCAGTCGATTTAGATAAGATAGTTGGGGATTTCCGTTATTGCTTTGAACAGCACATTCCTTTTGACGCTATCATGCGTTGATTTGAAATCGATTGAAAAAAATATGAATATCGATGTGCTGCAATGTGTATTCTCCAGGATTTGCCGCATAAAGAATATCAGGTTTATTGTAAATCTTCCAGGTCTGAAGCCTCACTGCATATTATCTATGTTAGAAGTTGAATGAAGCTTCATTCGCTCCCAGATGATAATTAAGAGAATTTTATAATCGACATTGAGTATGCTAATTCTTCTGTAGTTGAGGCATTCCAGCTTTTTTGATCAGGCTCGTAAGTCTGAATATAACAGTAGTGTAATAATAAAAAATCTACGACTATACATTGTCTATAAATAAATTAGACCTCAATTAAGCGCAAACTAACACAAATAGAATGAATCAAGCCTTTATTAATGATAGCGCGTTGTTTCTGTCAAATCAAATGATACCCCAGCAAAAATATCGAAATATGAACTGCAAACTGAATTAGTATTGTTTATTTGTTCAAGAGCCACAAGCTGAATTGGAAAAGTTTGGTCAATATCGGCTCTAATAAATTATTTAGGTAATCTTCGCTGCGATGTATAATGTATGTACATACATACAATCTGTCCAGAATAATGTCCGCTTTATCCCCATATCTCAGAAATTATAAAAGATACGAAATAAATGGGAAGATAAAATGTTTTTATTTTTATTGATATAATTTTTACTGGGTGTCTAGTCCTTTTGATACAGGTATCAACTTTCTTATTATAAATGGAGCACCCTATATATTTTCAAATTTATGCATTCCACTAAAGATTTCAATGTAACTTTGTGCAATAAACCCTATATCTAATTTTATAATTTACGAGATATTATCGTTTTTTTTTCGTAAGATAAATTACTACTCACACTGTATATTGCTACTGATTGTTAATGCGTTGGTTACAAATTTTCATTTTTGCTTGTTAGATTGTAGGGTTTTGGCAATTCAATTTATGTTAGGAATTTTATATATATATATATATATATATATATATATATATATATATATATATATATATATATATATATATATATGGTTTGTTATACAAGGTTACAATGAAATCTTGTAAAAATGTGAAAATACATGTTCCATAATTTACAAAGATTTTATCTCAACTCTCTTTTTTGTATCTCCTATAGTTTCTGAGATAGGGGGATTGTAAATCTTATTCTGGACGGCCTGAACATATTTCATAATTTGTTCAGTAAGTTGATGTAGGAGGTATCATTGGTAATTTTTCCATACTCACATGAACCACGGTTCCATTTATTGCAACAATTTACCATAATGGACGGAATAAAAAAAAATTATGATCAACATTAATAAATTAATAATTAACATTTCAATATACATACATATATGTATATTACTGAAATTTACGTTAAATGCACCATTTGACCTAGGTCAATACATATTTTTATCACTCTGAAAAAAGTGTGAGACTAATAATTGACCCTGCTATCCTATTTTTATACATAAAACGTTTTCACTCCTGTCCGAAATCAGAATATTTTTTAAGCATAATCTAGGAAAAAGTTGAAAACAAGTTAATAGTTGCATAAGATGATTAATATTTTAATGGGTTTTGAGAGAGAGCCTCAGGGAGATCACACGATTATCATTAGACTTAAGAGAATGAAAATGCATATTAAAAGCAAGATTATATTATATTTCGTTCATGCTTTGTTATTCTTGGAGATGTGGAGAACTGCTTCGTTAGGCAGTTATGGGTCCAAGAAATTGTTCCGGAGTTGAAATTGCTATTTGTTGTCAGGATACGAATGAAAAACATTATTTGTATGTATTTACCCATCATAAAAACAATTCCAAAATAATAAATATCATTGTCGGTGTCATATCCGAGACGAAGATTTTTTTATCAGTTTTTACTTTCCTACCGCTTCACTAAGTAGCCTAGCAACATTTGTTTATGTTTTAGAGGCCTCTGAGCCCAAAACACATATTTGCAGTAATTGGTCTGCCTATCTGTCTCTTTGTCTGTCTTTGTCAAGATTATCTCGCAAACGGATGTGCCGATTTTTTAGCTTTCTTTCTTCTTTTATACGTTATCAATACAGAGTGCGAATATTGGGAATCCTGCGATTGCTAAGCAATAATTTGAAAACCTTTACAGTTAGTATCGACCTCAAAACATGACGATAATATGTCAAAAAATGTAATTTTAGAAACCCACTTACCCATATAACCTCCCAAATATGCATATCTTAAACATTTTCGTATAACAATGGTTAAAAAAAATTATTCACTAATACCAATTCGTTTTGAAGTTAAAACTGGAAATTCATAGTATACAAGATAATAATATCGTCGTAATATTTCTTAATTATCTAAAAATCAAACTTTTCATTGATTATCTTCGGCAAAGTATTATTAAGATACATTTTTCAGAGAAATTGACATCTGAGAAATACCCACGAATCAAATAAAGACTAATACTTGATAATGATCAATGACGCTGAAAAAATCAAAAGGGTTCAAATATTACAGATATGAAATTCCCGGGACTTTCCGGATTTCTTTATTAAAGTTTAGAAATTATATCTGTATTCCTATGAGAAATATATAATATATATATCACTACATTGAACCGAGTGACAGTTATCACCACCATTTTTTTTAATGGAAAAAGGGCCTTGTGATGCATTATATGATAGGTCTTTCCATTTCACCAATAAAATAATAAAATCACTGTAACTAGAAGTCCATAATCTCGAAGTGGAGTAGAATATGAGTTTAAAGGAAACTCGAAGTCATCTCCACATTTTTATTGTTAATTTAGTAAAATATGCTGAGACATGTTTCGAGCTTGTACAAGCTAATTATCAAAAGCATTTTTTTATCCCATTAACAACTTAACCACGTACAATGTAGTCACGACACGATCAACGTCAAGAGAATTTTATTTTATTTTGTTTTCTAGAAATTACTTTTTGTTTTTCAATTTCTAAATTTTATAATGGGACAGGGTTAATTTTAAGTTTACTTTATATATTTTATTATTTTATTAGAATCAAATTATTATTTTATTTTGGTATGTGAATAACAACGTTCACCTCCATACCGTAAAAATTGATACTGGGCTTGTACATTATACAAGCCCGAAACATGTCTCAGCATATTTAACTAAATTATCAATAAAAATGTGGACATTACTTCGAGTTTCCTTTAAAATAATAAAATCATTTCAGTGACGACATTTTCTGAAATACACTAAGACCTTAATATATAATTCCGTTAATTTTTCTGAAATGAAAAAGTACCGCGAAACAATTCAGTGTTCCTTTTGGATCTTTTTACCATTAGTACCTCGACTGAATGTTACCAACTAGGTGGCAAGGATCGTTAGAATGGTCAGCATGATTACCTGATCTTAGGTCATAAGGCTTCCACTTGAATTAGCTTGCCAGTGAGCCGATTACGCCTCATATTGAACACACGTTTTAAACGACATTTTTATTCAAGATTTAGTATGTTGCTGAAACGTTCAAGGCCAGCATTTTGATCGTCTGCTATGATCAGATTCATGTTTTTTTCACATTATCAATATCTAAGCCATTTTATTTTAAATTTTTTTCAGTCGCCTTCATAATCAAATCTTAGGTTAGTCTGACACTAAAACTGCCCGTCTTATATTTTCGTTACCATAGTAAATAAGTAACAACTAAACTTGTGGAAAACTAAGATTTGATTATAAACACGGTTGTTAGTCTTTTATCGAATTTTGTCGATCAAATTATTCAATTTTTGACCGACGAACCCAGAACGGACGAGGTATACAATTCGACTGTCTGCTTTTTTTTTGTTTTTGTTCGTTCGCGCGTTTTATATAGTAATCGTACTGGGTTGGAAATAATGTCATTGTAATAATTGTCCTCGCTTATTTTCCTTTAATCACGACTATATATATAGCCGAATGTCGCCGTACCTCTTTCAGTCATGATGTCACATATTTTCAAAGTTGGTACATTCATTCGCCATGTTTCATGATTGAAGGGACTAATTTTGGGAATATTATGAAGACAATAGCATTGTGGGTAACGCCTACTAAAACCAATTTCACACCACTACAATTGTGGCCGACGAGCAACATTGGCAGTGACAAGATGTTCGCTGAATTTTAATGCGATATACAATATCTGGTAATACGTTTCCAATGAAACGAAATAACGGACGCGTGCGTCGACGACGGCTGTTGGTTGTGGCTGAATCCAAGACGCCATTAGAATATAGAATAATGAATTTCCCCACATATATATATATATACAGGACCACATCGTATATTGTGCAGTCAAAATAAAATTTTTCCAAGGGCAGATTTCGTATGAGTGAAGGTAAAGTTTCTCTTGGAATATATGATTTACGATTCAATATCTAGCATAAAACAATAAACTCACAACGTTCAGCCAAATCCTTTCTTCATACAAATACATGGAATAAATTCCATTTTTCCATGGCAGTGTTTCTATGAATTCAAAATTTCTAACAACGTCATTTTATTCAGGCATGATTATAAACTCATCGCTGGTATTTTTTTATAAATACTATGAGCCAGATTACAATATAGAGATATTACACAATGGAGCATTGAAAATGAAGTATGGTTTGTTTCACGAATGATGTAGCTGTCCTGAGAACAACGTCACTAAAGCTAGCAGAGTAAAGTGAGCAGAATCCAAAATACATATTTGGTGCTTGTATAGCCAATGAAGTTATAATTAATTGCTGTATTCCGAAATTAATTGCTCTTATAGTTTTTTGGAAAATGGCTGCTTTTGCTAAAGCTAACACAGCAACCCTTAAAAATCAACTTTTTTGAGAACTTCTTTTTGATTGCTTATAGGGCTAATTAAGTGCTAATTAAGTGCTGTATTCCAAAATTATGCATATTCTGTGATGTGTAATATTGGGTATAATCTGCTGGGCATAATCTAAATGCCGAGCTAATTATTTTGCAGTGAACAATGTCGGAAAATACTACAGATCAAATTCTAAGTTGAATTTAGGGTTTCATCGAGACGAGAAACCTCGTCTCGAAGGAAATTTCTCGTCTCGATCGTCGTGACGAAAAATTAGCAAACTCTCGTCTTGATGTTTTTTTAAGACAATTTCTCGATTTCGATTCGAGATTCTCGAAATTTCGAGAGTCTCGAAAACAAAAACTAAGTGTTATTAAAAATTTTTATAAACGTGTATATAACACAAGTCTGCATCAAAAGATAGGATAATTTGTTTCTATTATAAATATTACGTTAGAATAAAGCAACACTGAATATTAGAAATGAACGTAGCCGATTAACTGGAGAATCGGCTCAATATTTACTGTGTTTGAATTCTTGGCTTTTGCATTACGTCTGCCATCTATAACTGGCTGGCTAAGTAAGGCCATTATTAGACCGCAGCCAAGACTATTTGAGACAATTAACTTAGCAAGCGACATATACGGTCATTTTACGAACTATCGCTACTACCGACAAAATCGCTCTTTTTTCCTTTTAATCCCACTGACATTTGTCGATAGTAGCTTCAAATTTCAATAAAAAACCCTAGCGTCGCCATTTTCACGTTGGTATTTCTCTCATCAATATCGTCAATTCGTCATTACTATTTCTTTTTTTATTACATGAGACACATATTTGGTAGATCTCGACAAAAAAATACTTCTATATCAATGCGTTACGAATATATATTTACAAATCTACATAAATTTTACACAGCATCAGTTTATTTAACAAAAATTGGCGATGAAGCCAAAAGATTCTGTGATACCAATCCTGCATTAAGGGCTAATGGCGCAGATGCGCTGGCAAAGTAAGGGGAGGCTAATCGGGCAAAGCTGGGTCCGGCAAGTAATGGTGCAGCAAATGATCTGGCTACGAATGGTGCAGAAGATACGATAGGGGCTGGAGCAGCAGCTACAAGTGGAGCTGCAGCAGAACGAGCCACGAGTGGAGCTGGAGCGGCAGATACTACTGGAGCTGCTGGAGCAACAGCTCTTGCAGCTACAACTGGAGCCGCTGGAGCAATCACTTTGGCAGCAACAACTGGAGCAGCTACAGTTTTTGCGGCTACTGCAGGTGTTGCTACGGCTAGAGGAGTTTTTCTCACAACTGCATTGAAGCCATGAACTGGATCCGCGTAATAATCGACAATTCTGCGTGTGCCATCAGGATCAGCTACGGTATATTGACCACGTACAATTCCATTGGCTCTGCTCTCTACCTGAGACTTTGAATCACCAGTCAGGGCATCTTGTACATCGTAGGCATAAGAGTAGGCTGGATTAGGATCGACAGTTGCATCTGACAATCTAGCAACAGCCAATGGAGCACCAACTACAGCTGCTGGAGCGCCGATAACTCCACCCCTTGCTATGGCTACTAGTGCAGCAAAAACAATGCACTAGAAACGAATTATAAACATTATTATTTTGAACATGAGTAAGTATTTGTTTGGAAGTGAAATGATTCATTAGTTTTTAAATAATGATATGTTTTTGAATTCAGTTTAAGTAGACATGATTTCTACAATTTTAGTCTTTATCTTTACCAGAAGTTTGCTGGACTGCTAGCAGAAAACGGAAAGCATTAAAAACATCACATGCTAAGCCATAAGTCGATAGCATTACCAAAAACGCTATATTTAGCATTATGCAAACGAATTTTGTAAGTAGTCAGTGCTTCTTCAAAAATTCAATGTTGTAAACCAATGTGTTGAACAGTTGCTATTGTTAAGTTGCAAGTTTTTGAGAATTTTTGATTATTTTCTGATTTAACAAGACATTGTTAGTTTGACAAAAAAATTAGTGGTAACATGAAGCTTATGTTTTATGTAAAAAGCGTGTTAACTAAGAACTTTCTGTTTCGTATCAAATGTAATAAAAAAAACTTTACTTAATTTGTAAAAATTTCTTTTCGACCAACTTCCCAAAAGAACGAGCTATGTTATTCTACGATAAGCATTTGTATTTTTGTTCGCGCGTTTTACATTGTAAATTTCACCTGATTATTCATTTTTCATTGTAGAGAGAATAGTTCCTAATTTAATACCACCTTCCCATAAAAAAATTGGTAAAAGCCTTTACCTATGACTTCCCTCGACAAACCACCCCGCTCGAGATGGAAACAGCCTCGTCGCTTCTACCGTTCTTATATTGACACTTAATATTTTGGACACCCTGTATATATGATTAACGAAAACCCTTACATTGCGTCGCCGGTAGTCCTTCAATATGCATACCGAAATTCGTTATCCTAGGTCAAGCCGTTATTGAGCTACAACGCCAACAGACTACAGACAGACCGACGGACTTGAGATACCATGATTTTCATGATCTAAGAACCCCAAAACGTAAATATCAGCAAAAATCTCGAGGTCGATTTTTTACGTGAATACAATACTTTCCTTATTGAGGGAAGTAATACTCCCAAAAGGGGTGGAGAGGACAATTTTCCATAGGATCAGATCAGATCATTTCCGAAAACTTTGAAATTGGATATTCTCCCAAAAAATCAAGCGTCTCCAATTCTGATAACTAATATAACACTAAAAAATGTGACATAATATTTTCATCCAAAAAATAGGACCGACTTTATTAGTTCACTAAAGAACATAAAATAATTATTTCTAATGGTGCTGACACTTTAAATTGATGTCAAAAGTTTTCTATTTATCGAAAACTAATCAACTTCAAATTTACCAGTACCATAAAATTATTTTTTATTTTTCAGTACACACTTCTCTTTTGTAAAAAATATTTTCTTTAATTTCATAATGAAAAAAGCTCTTACATTTTTGAATACAAGATATAAAAGACCACCAAACCCCATTTAACCGACTGTGTATCTTATCGAAATTTGAATCCTAACCAATCCTTATTACGGACATTTTATATAATCTGAAGAACAAAGAAAATTCGATGATAAATGATCTGTACAGTGAATTATATAAATAAGTACTGGAATGATGATTAATTGAAATAATAAATAAAACTACTGAATCTTTTCATGTAAATTTTAGATGCACGTACCTTGAACTCCATGGCTCGAATTATGAAGAAGATATCAATAAGACTGATTACATTAATGTGGATAATTGTTGCTTTTATATACCTACCAACCGAAAATATACTTTACACATCGGCTTTCTATAAGATGCGCTATAGAATAATAAGTAGATTGCACCAATTTTGAGTGTGTCCTATTGCTGATTGTGTGTTGCAAAAAGGCCATCTATTCGATGATTGAAATATAAATTACGATGAAGATGTTTCATGAATTATTCTTGGAAGCATCAATTCTCATTACCATTCCCGAGAAAATAATGGATTCGGTTAATGTCAATCAAAGTCAGTTAGAGAATTAGTTATATTTTCACTTTATCTTTTCTCATTATTTTCTTGAAGTCTCGTAGATTTTGAGAGACTCTGTCATCATTGTTATATTCACCAGTTTTCGGTACCTAATGATGGTAATTTCAAGTTCTAAGCATTTTATCAGGGAAATAATAATTTGTAGGTATTTCTTACATTGTTTTCCTACATATTTTGAAAAAAATACTTTGACGGTATACGTAAGATTTTGAAGTACAGTATACTTTGGCAAAACCATTAAGAGAAAAAGTTAAATGAGAATCGGGCTCCTATCGAGAGGGTTTCGTACTTAGTATCGTCGCATAATTTCAGATAATTTTTTTGGAATCTTACACTAGATTTGGAGGTGAAAGGGGAACGGTCGAATTTTTTGTCTTTTCAGTAACTATCTTTTTTTGAAAAATATGAAATAATAATTCTATTGGTGCTAACAATTTTCTCGAAAAAGCCCTTATTGCAAATTCCTATTCTCTAAATAGCTAGTGTGGAACTCAAAGTGGCACCCATAAAATATGAGACTAAAATAAATCAATTTCTCGACCACAAAAACTCTTAACTGCAAGTTTTTATCGATATCTGCCAAGCCATTCTCGAGAAGCTAATTTGGACCTCGACGATGGAAGCCATAAAATATGGAGTATCGTCAACTGATTTCTCCATCTCGGAACCCCATTTATTGAAAGCCCGAATTGCAAGTTCAACACTTCTCAAACTAAATATCTAAACAATGAATTTCACTAATTGTCTACCTACACTATCTCCTACACGTGCAATAAAGTAATAGTAGGTGGTACATAAGTCTGATGATGATCAAGCGTTTTAAAGTTACACTTTTGGTCAGTCAACATTAGCCGGGTATCCTCACTTGATGAAAAACTTTTTCTCAATTGTCTAAGTCGTTCCACAAAATCTATACCCAGTATCCGAATTCGAGTATTTACGCTATGCAAGCGTGACAGGATTTTTCTTAATATATGTTTCTCATTTTGGATCACTGAAACTACAGATTTCTGATGATTGAAGAGCGACAGTTTCTCCAAATTTCTAGAGCAGATCACAGGAAGATATAAATTTCATGAAATTTTTAAAGGTGAGCAACTATTTAATCTGAATAGATAACGAGTCAAAAAAGTTTCCGTTCAGAACATTGATGATGATTAATCATGTGAGAATCTCTTTGATATAATTCAGTTTCTTTCAGAACCTATAGTGTTCGTTCAAGACCAGCGAGCTTAGAAGTGAGCCTACCAATAATTGTCAACAGACCTCTTCTGCTTCAGAAGATCTATTAAAAAGGCATGTTTGAGCGAGAGCATGCTGGCTCACTAGTTTCATCCACCAATACGGAACCTGTTCAATTATTTGATTAGTAATTAATTGATATATCTACTCGTAGATCACAACTTAACTTATTGTTTATTAGTATAGTTATTATTGAATATCCCTTAAAAGTACTGGGTATTCCACAAACGTGACAACGCCTAGAATGTACAGTGTAATTACTGTAAAAATATTCTTTAACGAAGCAATCTTCCACCAAAATTTTCAGTTTCTTGCCGATCACAGCTTCAAAATATCTTTTCAGAAAATATTAAGAAAATAGATTAAAATATCTTTTTGAAAAATTGCTTAACAACCCCTATATAACACAGACAAAATTTAGATAACATAAGAGTGTACCAATTTTTAGAAGTTTTTCTTTTTAGAAGAAAGAGTTGATTGAGTCAGTTGGTGAAGGGAGGAGCCAAACATCTCCACCAAAAGATCTCGAAGGCAACGGAAGAAGAAATTTTCTGGAGAACACTCAAGTCGCCCAGTAATAGCAAAGCCATCATTCATGCATCATAATACATTGTTGATCTTCTATACAGGTAGCAAGTTTATAATTTGTAGTCTCAAATCCCGTAAAATATACGGTGGCACTATAATATTGAATAATATCAGATTATGAATTGATCTGTGATTAATAAAATAGCAACTCACCGAACACTTTTTAAGGATTTTACTTCCATAAAAACAAGTATAATTATCATTTATATTTCGTTTCTCAAATCTGGTCAAATAATCTTCAGATATTCGAAGCTTCACACACTATGCCTGGAAAAATATGAGACATTTTGAAAATAAACCAACGATTATTTCAGTATGTTTTATTACAATAATAGATATTTTGGGTTGATAGTGTGAACAAGTTTGTTTATTTAATTTTGTCTATTACAATATTCCAAAAATTTGTTTCTGACTTAAAATTGTTGTAGTGAGGTTTACATTGATTAACTACGCTGTGAATTTGTACTTATATTAAATAAGGTAAACGATTATTTTGGATATTTTCATTGGGTACTATCCCATTTTGCCCAACATTTTTGTGCTGGAGTTGATGAAGAAGGCGATGAAGCTCATATATGTGAACTGAAATATGTGCTCGTTTACTCCGTACTAAGGCACTGAATAAATGTGATCAGTTGTCTGTTGTACCCACTTATTCTAAAGCTCTCCCGCACCATTTGTTATTATGCTTCGGGCATGGGGCCAAATGGGAATTTTGGGTTACTTATTATTGTTCCTAATAACCAAATAATTAAGCAATTAATCCTGTAAATCAAGTTAATTATACAAAGTTTCATTATAAATATTGCTTGCGCAATAAACATCTCAAAGTACAAACAAAGGCAAATATATACAAAACAACCATTAGACCAATTATGACATACACGGCGGAAACACGACTAACTACATCTAAGACACGCAGAACTGATAAAACTTTAATGGATAGAGAAAGGAGAGTAATATAAGAAGAGAGTGCGGAAAAGAAAATATCAACGAATGGGTACAGAGAAGAAGACTGAATGTAAAGATCACCAGTAGGTAGAAGAAGCATCGGGAGACCGAGGAAAAGAAGGTGCGACAACTTAGACCCTGGTTAATAAGGCTTGACCGAAGAAGGCACAGGCTATTGCATGAAGAAGAAGAAGCAGCTTGCTGAATTGATTTAATTTTAATGAGTAACATTATTTTCATTATATGTTTTTTCTCTTCTTCTGAGTATCCCATTCTACTGCGGTCTGCCATACCTAGAAATAAAAACTCGAATGACAATATTGTAAACGGCCATTGGGTAGAGCTGAAAGAGTTGCTGTAAAACCATATTCACAAGCTCTTTTGCTAACTAATTAAATATTAAAAAACAGTTTTCCTACCCAAAATCAAAATGGCAAGGTATAAAAAATTATCCAATTGCCAAACGTGTTAAACAATGTCCAGCGAATTAGGTATAAAAGTAGGTACTGAGAAAAGTATATCTGAATAATTACAATACAGTGATGTGAATAGAAACACATTTAACAAATTTTCAACGTGAGTTTGCAGAGGATTAAATCCTCGAAGAACGACAAAATCCAGACTCGTCGAATAATCAACGATTCTTTTAGAATGCAGAGAATCGTGAATATTTAATGATAAAGGGAGAAGCAATTTGGGCCTTTACCTTTTTCTAATCTTTGTAATGAATTATTTGTTTTCGCACGGGTGTTATTTCGAGTTTGCGTGGATAATTTAGAGATAGCTGTCATGTGTTTTTACTTAATTATTGAAGCGGTACAATGGGAATTTATCTGAGCCAAACATCTGCAACAGAAATTCCAAATCAAGTTATGTATTTAATAGTATCAGAATTATAACTCTTTTTACAACTTTCTAAATGGTGTTAATACATAAAGATAAGCCTATAAGATGTATAGTAGAGTTTATTTATTCTATAATGCCCTTTGCTGACTTCGACGAGAATGAACGAAAGGTACTGCACTATTAGAGGGCATGTCTACTGAATAATGGTGTGAACAGGTCATGGTCTATAAAACTGATCAGTTTATAGAACAGGTGACCAATCCGTCCAAATAAAGCTCTTATAGGTATGCTTGCGCTTTGTTTTGCTTTAACAAACAACACGTAAACTGGAGCGCTCAGTCCAAACAAGGCTTGCGATGTTACTTGAAAGTGATCGCTATATAGATAACATGGCACTCTACTATTATGTATGTTGCTCTTGTTTGTCAGTACTTCATATTCCACTCTACTTGCTTAACATCAATGAATCTAGGATAAGTTTTGTCTTGCAATCTATAATAGCGAACTTTTTCTGATATTGTTTTATAATCTAAGTTTCTATTAACTGTCAAGTTCCACAAAAACAAATTTGGCTCAACTTTGTCCGTAGTAATATAACCGAATCATCCATACTTGCTTCCATCAAGCAAGCACATAACAAGTTTAGTAAGAGACGTTTACGCTAGAGATCGTATCAAATGATAAAGTTTGTGATTTTTCCATTAAAGTTTGCACGTTGGATTCACGGGAGAAATATTTCAACGTTGCAGTCGTTTTGAACGATTTAATTGAATTGAAGCTTCGATCTAGTAGTCATTATTTCTCTGTGCTTTTACTTTCCCATCGCTTCTACTCAAGAAGTGTAAGTAAGTAATCGTGCAAATTTTTAGGGGTTCAGTTTCCAAAAAAAAATTACGTTTCAGGACTTCATAAGTCAACAAAATACAGGGTTTCCCATAGAAAACAGTCCAGCAAGGTTTACGGGTTTGTATGTGCCAGTAAAAAAATCTTCGGACCTTTATACCGTTTTCATGAGGACATATTCACACATGAATTCCGACACTGTAACTTCAACCCCTTGCACCGATTTTGTAGCTTTTTACTTTTTACCGTACCAAATGTGTCAAAATAAACTCTTATTCTCACTTTCAGTCGAATTTGAGAGCGGTAGGAAAGTTGAAAGAGTGGACACACCAGCTTATTTTTGTTTTGTAATGTACCAAGATTGCTTGCCTTTGACACAAGATGTGCACCATGCTTACAAAGGAAATGGAAATGGATTTTGATTAAACGTTCCTACTGTATTCCTGGAAGCCCATGATTATTTTTCAGAAGCTTTTCTCTGAGAAAGGGCAACGAACAAATAATATTTCATGTTTTTTACTTGTTTTGTTCATTACAGTACCCTGGATAAATGAACGGTCGTACGAGTCAATGGGGTGAAATTTGCTTGACAGTGTTATGAAAGTCGAGTAAGTGCTAAATATATTTTTTTGATAATGCTTAATTTATTTATTTACACTTTGCATATATAAAAATAGTTTTTCATAAAAATACCTAAGTTAATACAATCAGTCCATTAACCTAAAACTGGCGCAGGTGCCACAGCATATGGTGATACCAAACCTGGGGTACCTGGCGTCGCGAAGTACGAAAGTCCAAATCCATGAGGGGGCGCTGCTACATATGGGGAGGCTAATCGGGTTACTGGGGCAGCAACTGCAGGTGCTGCAATGGCAGCAGCTCGAACTGGGGCAGCGAATGGTGCATGAACTGGGGCAGCGAATGGAGCATGAACTGGGGCAGCGAATGGAGCAGCCACAGCTCTGGCAACAACTGGAGCTGGTGCCGCCACGACTGGAGCTGGAGCTACAGCTCGTGCAGCTACAACGGGCGCAGCAACGGCCAATGGAGTCTTTCTGACGACGGCATTGAAACCATGAACGGGATCTGCGTAGTAGTCGACAATTCTGCGTGTACCATCAGGATCGGCAACAGTGTATTGTCCTCTTACGATGCCGTTAGCTCTGCTCTCTACCTGTGATTTTGAATCACCCGTCAAAGCATCTTGAACATCGTAGGCATACGAATAAGATGGATTAGGGTCAATTGTTGCATCTGAGTATCGAGCTACTGCCACAGGAGCACCTACGAGAGCTGCTGGAGCACCAATTACTCCTCCCCTTGCTACTGCTACTAAGGCGGCTAAGATAACGTACTGAAAAACAACAAAATAGTATTGAGAAAACCTGACTCTGTCTGTAAGAAATTATGTATAGAAAAACCGACTGAATTTACAATAGTATTCGCGATATTTGAAGATCAATTATATTTCACAAAATATATTAATTATTTCGATATAATAATCAGGAATGAGAGATCCAAAGAGATTTATGCTCTCTTGAGTCCTTCAAATGATCACAATTATCACTGACTTTGCCGCGAACTTTTTATCACAGCACCACTCTGAATATATCACTCGTTTGCACAATTCGATGATGAAGATATATTTGAATAATATCGTCGACCTACCTTGAATGCCATGTTTGCTATTCTGAAGATGAAGATGGACTGATAACAACGTTGGCCACAATGGCAGCTTTTATATTGCTATGAAATAAAACGTGTTAACTTTCTAAGACGTTGTATAGAATAATAATCACCACACTCCACCGAAACAATTTATGTATTCAATCACGGATGCTTATATTTGGCCAAATTTTTCATGGTATTAGGTGTCGTTGAAATATTTCATAGTGGCGCAATGGTCAATTGGGTCGAGAATATATTGAAATAGTAAATCCCAAAACTGTATCTTAATTACAAATTTTTGAGGTTGAGATGTAATCAAGATAGGGTGGAATATACTTTTAGTATTACAAATAATGTGCTATTTTTCTCAAGTTCAAATCCTTTTTTAAAATTATATTTTCAAGTTATTTGTTCACATTACAAAAGAAATTCAAATAAAAATAGATAAATCCAAAGTTCGTTAAAATACAATGATGAAGACACTGTGTCCAATTAAGTCGGAACCATTTGAAAAACTTTTTTATTATAGTTTTTTATGAAAAAAAGTTATTCTTGATAAAAAGTTCTACATAGTCCAAAACTTAAAATACAACCATCAGATATCAATTCTTTTAATCAGTATACGAGGTGAGTCGAAAAAAAAGAATTTTTCTCAAGAGTAAAGTACCTTTATTTTTTAAAATATCGAAAGTTTTTATGGAAAAAAGTTGATCATAATTGAAAACTATTGACAGATATACAATCTTATACATCGGCTATAAAAAAAAAATTGATATAAATGAAATACACATGCAGATTTTGTAAATTACACATCAACTATTTTATTGAAAAAAATATTTATTAAAATTATTGTGAAAACTTCCAGACGTTTTGAATTTATTTAGAATTTTTGCAACTGTCGAATTCTGAATATTTCTATTCGGATGTCTGTTGTTAGAAATAGCTACTGCTTCTCTATGAGTTTTATAATTATCTCCGACAATAAAAACTAGTTCAATTTTCTCGTTACGAGTTAAAAGAGCCGCCATTTCTCGTATTTTCTAAAACGAACTGGCGATTTGAAGTTTGGAGTCAGTGCATCCTAGATTAAATGTTTATTGGTAGACGTAAATTTTCAATGCTAATACACAGAAGTTAATAGAGATAATAAAATATGTTTTTTCAAGGCGGATGAATAATATTAGATATCTGACAATAGTTTTCAATTATGATCAACTTTTTTCAATAAAAACTTTCAATATTTTTGAAAATAAAGGTAATTTACTCTTGAGCAAAATTCATATTTTCCGACTTACCTCGTATACGGATGAAAAAAATTGATATCTGATGATTGTATTTGAAGTTTTGGATTATGCAGAACTTTTTATTAAGAATAACTCTTTTTCATAAAACCAATAATAAAAAAGTTTTTCATATGGTTCCGACTTAATTGGACACAGTGTATGTAAATGGATTTCACTGTTTTAATTTTGACATTTATGGATACATATAATTGAAGATTTGATAGTAAAAATGGCAATTTTTACTTCTTTGTCAAGGGTCCTCTTACGTGACTGAAGAGGAAATTTGATGATCGTCAAAGTAATCATGATAACAAATTCATTTAGGTCACGTGACCTAGCTGCAAAATTAATAAGTGATAATTTCCCTGGCTTGACAGCTTTCATTTTTCACTTATTTTTTGTCAACGGCGCATAGAGTAAAGGGCTGTGGGTTTTCTTCACTTAATATCTATGTTTCATTAAATAAACGTAATAGATACTTCGATATGATTTTGTTCTTTTCAACAATGGATTTATGGCTGAAATATGGTATAATTTCTCGTAGAATATTGCTCATACCTTTGAATCTTCTTGTTCGTTATTTAAGCCAGAATTGTACACCAAATACTTTAAAGATTTCATATTTATATGACTAATTTGAATATGCTCACAGATTCTGTTCAAAAAGAACAAAAATTGCACGATATTCGATTCATTTTATTTATTCTGTGCGACTCTAATTCTAATATGGCGAAAAATTTAAACGTTATTACACTATTCACAGCCCACTTCACAGATTCTATGTTACCGCGTAAAATTGCCATTGATTTTACATGGATCAGCATTAATTGTCCTTTCTCTCTAGTAGTATAGAATTATTTATAGTACGAAGAAATATATTTATGTAAGACTCAGATTCGTACTTTTTTACTAGGGCAAGGGGAAAGTAAAATCAACTATTCAAAATACAATATAGGTATAGATAGGTTTAACAATAAAGGAGGTACCTATCGTCAAATATAACACAGACCTATATTTTTCCCTATTATCTAGTACTATAATATTTTAATGGAATATAATCAAACATTGCATTTTCTTTTTTTGGTATAAAATTTTCGTACCGAATCTCCCGCGAGCTTGAATTTTTCTCCGTAATTTTTTTCTTGGTTGCGAATTTGCTGAAGAAAATTTTTCTTGTTTGGTGCCTCAGGAAATTTTCAAAAAATTGCTCCTCGAACATATTTTCGTTTTCATCTATAACTTTTTTTGTCCAATCAACATCTTCACAATTCATCGATATTTGACTCTGTAACCAATTTAGTTAGGACTCTAGATTTTGCATATTTATTTATTGATATTGAACAATATCCAATTGGGACCAGGGATTCATAACAAGTACCTTTGTGACTCTAAATTGACATACAGTAAAGATATCAAGAATATGAAATCAACGTGGGTAGCGTATGAGAACTGAATAAATAATTAATATGGAAATATTTCTGTTGAATATGGAAATTACCAATAGATACGAAGAATAACATGGAATCAAGGTATATGCCTATGGATGTTACCTAATAACGCAAAATCAGTGGCAACGATCGAGCTGAAATTCCAACTAAGAAATAGATAAATATTTTTTTAACAAAAGATATTTTGAATTTTGAAGTGGTACAATTGTGAGTGAATACAAGACTTTTCGCACCAACATTAAAAGTATTAGCCTTATTTTGAAAATTTTCTGTGCACTAACTAATAAAGTCGGTCCTATTTATTTATGCAATAATTTCTTTCTATCTATGAATACCTTTTCTATTAAACTAGAACTATCCATGTGAAATATACTTGCTATGGTGAAATTAATCAATTCAATTACATCGATAATACTTTCACTCCACCAAAAACAATAGTTAATATAATATATCTGATCCGCATGGCTGATAGACTTGTTAGTATATTTAGTCGCAAATGTATTTACTCATCCAAAGGTCGAGTCTAGAGTGCTTAAAATTGTGCACAAAAATATTGATGTTAGTTTTGTGACAACTACGTTAATGCGTCTCTTGAAATCTTTGCATCTATCGGGTAAGTATGGAAATAAGGCTTCAACTGAGATGTCAAAGATTTGTCTCTAAGTCTAAAGGTATCAAGTTCGGGGACATTGGAGGCCATTCAATCGCACCTCCTCTTTCAATCCACCTATTTGGAAACACTTTATTTAAAAATGCGCGAACATCTGCATGGCAATGTGATGGGGCGTCGTCCTGTTGGAACCAAATGTTTGCATTAGGTAAGTCTGGATTTTCTTCTTCCGAAAATAACGTTGAGAGAGATGAAATCAAATCGTTCTGTAAAAAACCGCAAATACCTGTCACCAGTTAAATTTTCTTCGAAGAAGGAGTCCTATAAGAGTGTCTCCTACAAAACCAGCCCGTAAGTTGATTTTTTCTTTATTCTGACTAAGGCCTTCTCGTATCCAAGATGAACATAGATTTGTCCGAAAACACAATATTTTTCACTAAATTCTGGTCCTTAAAGCACATAAATTTTAAACGCTCACAAAATTCCAGACGTCATAATCGTCTTCATAAAGTTCTTGAAGAACTTGCATTTTGTAAAGGTGGTATTTACTTACAGGCAATATGTTGAGCACTGTCTCTATATGTCACAGGAGGCCATTCTTGGACACTTAGTAAAACATCCAATTGCTTTTCTTCAGAAACAGATAGCCTACCAGTCTTTGGAGTATCTCGTACATGACCAATTTGATGATTTTTTTTCTCATTCTTACTTAATTTTGAGTGAGAAATTGTTGGCCGATCAGGATATTTTTGATTGAATAATTCCCATACTTCTATCCTCTGCGTCTCAGTATATCTTATTTCGATAATAAGATTTTCAATGTGAAGTTTACAAAAACATAAAAAAACTATTGAAACTAGGTAAAAAGATACTTAGAATATTTAAAAATCAGAAACACATTTAGCAACATAGAAATAAAGTAGAAAATACAATAAACTGTTTGTTTTCTGTCAAAAGTCACAGCCCACCCATGGCCTGCTTTGATTTAAGGTGAGTTTATACAGTAAATAAAATAAAATAAGAAACAAATTAAAATTGAAATAAGAATAATCTCAAAAAAGATTGGTTTATACAGATGACGAAAATAAAATAAGAAATAAGAATGAACCAATCAAATCACAGCTTTTTTGACAAAAACTTTTGTGTTTTATGCAACTTGAGTGTTCTCTGGTGGTTGATCATGCGCATTATCAGTTTTCAAACAAAATAAAATAAAATAAGAAATAAAGATGAAAGTTGGCCATCTTTAGTTCTTATTCTTATTTCTTAATTTAGCTTATTTCGTGTATAAACGCTCCCATGGAAATGAGCATGTTCAACTTTCTTATTTTATCTTAATTTGTTTCTTATTCTATTTTATTTACTGTATAAACTCACCTTTAAATGCATTGTTGCTCGAGTTTATGATACTGGCGAATGATTTTCTTTAACACGTTGTAAATTAAAAACAGTTGAATTTAGGTATAGGACATATTACATGAAAAATGTAAAAATATTAGGGGTGCCTATTCAAAAAATGGAGTTGCTATCTGGCCAGCTTTTCCGCGACCATCCTGTATAATAATTTTATATTCTAAAAAATGTCCGATAAAAAATAAAATCAACGTGTTCGCGAAATTTTGAAAAAAAAAAGCTCAGGTGAGTAGTTGAATTACTTTACGGCTGCACTGTATATTTTATTTCCGTGTGATCACAGACGTCTCAAAGCAGATAGTCCGTATAGAAATGCTCTCTCCATATCCATCGTCGGAATATGCACAAGGTGATTATAATAATTGCAAGTGCATGTAGCAGAAGATCGATACATACCCACATACATATGTCATATGTGTGATCATATTACTCCCACTAACGAACCATCTGACTACAGAACCTTCACAGGTACAAACATACTCACATACGGGATATAAAATTATCATTACAAAGCAACCACAAGGTTATCGAAGACGTACCTAAGGTATGTTTGGTAGGGGAGATGTGCGATTTTTGAATATACATACTTGACTGTTCTCCCTGGATTGAGGAAAGACTTTCAATTTCAAACTTACGCAAAGATCTTTACCGGAATATCTATTTTATCCTTATAATTGAGTAAGACCATCACTTTAGTACAGCCCTCAATATGTGGTGAGCATCTTGTTAGTATTGTACAGAGTGTACAATCTAATTTCATTGTTGTAAATAAAAATTACTGAATGTAACTTTTATTAAATTTTGGTTAAAATAAATAATATTTATCATTTACATTATTATTTAAGATAAACTCGCAAAATTTCATTGCACATTGCAGTGACGCATATATAGTATACTCTTGCAGCGGAATTTGGTGCATCTGAGTTTCAAAAATGATTTCGACAAAATTCGTAGTTATGATTCATCTTTTGCTGTTACAGGTTGTATATCATTTCAAGACACAGAAGATGTGTTTTATAACACAGCAGAGCATAGTTTGGTTAACTGAGGGTTACTTAATCGTAGGAATTTTTAGTTATTCGTCCATTACCAGTAGATATATAACTCCACAACTGGGCAATGTTTAGTAGGAATTATTGTGTCAGACGTCATTCTTATCAACTGTTTCATATCTTATAGAGATAATATCGGTGCCTAGTCTTACAAATAGTTATTTATTATACAAGGGGAAAATAATTAGATTTTATTTCGAGGTTATGTCATCGACCGACGCGAAGCGGAGGGACACATAATACGAGACCTAAAATTCTTTCCGTGTATAAAACTTTTTTTTTTCTGTGACGGGAAAAGCGATGATTTAATATTGAAAATATATTACAATATATTAAAGTCAGAAAATTGTGAAGTGAAGTGAAGTGAAATTTGAAATTTTAAAGTGGTGGAAGACATTAGACATGCGTTGCTAAGGAAACCTTTAAAGTAATCAAATATATGTCAATTTAATTCTGTGATTTTATTTATATTTATGTGTATATAAATCTACCCGGGAAAAAAGTACCTGTCACCTGTCAACAGAGGTAAAATGACAAACTTTTTTCCTGTCACAGACAAACCTATATTTATATGTATATTTTGATTTTGTATTCTTAACTGTTTCTATATTAAATAAAAAGATGTTCTTGAGGATTCAGGGCAAAAGTCGTGAATTTAGAATATATCAGCTAAAAACAGGAAATATTTCATTTGTAATTGATGACTAGATATATATATATATATATATATATATATATATATATATATATATATATATATATATAATATATAATTTTATATATATATATATATAATTTTATTTTGGATGTATCTTGGGATTTAGGTTCGGTTTGCACAAAAGGGGCCAGATATTCATCTTAGCGTATATTTTAAAATTAAGACGTTTCGCTTGGGGCTCCAAGCTTCATCAGTTAAAAAACATATTATTGCTAAAAAATATTATTAAAATAAATGAATACATATAAAATTACCTTTCGTACCTTAAACACATATAGGAACTAGTTTATGTTTACCATAATTGAGATTTTTTTATTCTTTGTGGAAATCAATCATTCTTCTTTCTCTATCACGTTTGTTAGTATGGCATGTGTTGATTTTTATGACAGGTCTGTTTTTACGCTATATATATTTTGAGAAAATTATTTCCAAAAGTCAGTTATAAAGACTGGTGTATTATGTTTGGTGTGTATTGTTGTGTCTATGCTACCATCTGTTGTACGTTTATCAGGAACTCTTTTGCTATGGTGGTTGTGGTTTATTTGGAATTGTGGAATGGGAGAGGAATATTATTTAAACAAAAGTATTATACAAACACTTTGTAAAAAAAAGGAGAGGAGATGGAGTTTCTTTTTATTAAATAATTTTATGGTATATTTTGCTGAGATTCTTAATGTCAGTTTTATCATTCACTTTATTAGGATTAAGCTTAATATGAATCATTTTAAGAAATTTTCTTTTCTTTGTGTCCTTTTCGGTTGCTAAAATTTTAATATTATGGTAGTTAAATTCGTGTTTGCTTGTTTTTTTATGTTTATTAAGAGCTGTTGCAGATTTTTTTGTATATTTGTGTCCGTTTATTCTACCTTCGAGGTGTTGGGAGGTTTGTCCAATGTATACCTTGTTTCAATTTTCTCCATTACACGAGATTTGGTATACTACATGTGTTTTTTTGTTGGTTGGATTATCAGTTTTTAATTTGGAGAAAGTCATTTTGTTCAGGGTATTATATCCTTTGTGTCCAATCTGAATATTGTATGGCCGCGTAATATTTGAGAGTTTTTCCGATAGTCCTTTAATGTATGGTAGTCCTATATGAAGAGATTCCGGAAGATTTGTGTTTGTTTTTTTTGGTGTATTATAAAACTTATGAATCCTGCTTTTAAAAATTTTATTTATGATGGCTGAGGGATAGTTATTATTAGTTAATGTTTTCTTTGCTTTTTCAATAGCTAAATGTCGGAATTCTGGGTCGGATAGTGCAATCGCACGGTCTGCAAGGCCGATGACTACAGATTTTTTTTGGGATAACGGATGGTGAGATTTATAATTAAGATATCTACCAGACCACGTTTCTTTTGTATACCAATTTGCTCTTAGAGTTTCATTTATTCTATGTATCGTCATGTCAAGGAAATTGATTTTATTATTATTTTCTAATTCAATTGTGAACTTTAGCTTTGGATGGAATGAGTTGAACATTTCCTGGACATAGTTTGATTTTTCCTTTGGAATTAATAATATGTAGTCATCGACATATCTGCGATAAAGTGGCAATCTGAAATTTAATTTGGGTATTATGCTAAATTCAAGTTCTTCCAGGACAAGTTGTGAAACAACACTAGAAATTGCAGCTCCCATCGCGCTGCCTTCGATTTGTTTATAGAATTTATCTTTGTGTGTGTTGTTGCAAAAGAGTTCCTGATAAACGTACAACAGATGGTAGCATAGACACAACAATACACACCAAACATAATACACCAGTCTTTATAATTGAATTTTGGATATAATTTTCTCAAAATATATATAGCGTAAAAACAGACCTGTCATAAAAATCAACACATGCCATACTAACAAACGTGATAGAGAAAGAAGAATGATTGATTTCCACAAAGAATAAAAAAATCTCAATTATGGTAAACATAAACTAGTTCCTGTATGTGTTTAAGGTACGAAAGGTAATTTTATATGTATTCATTTATTTTATTAATATTTTTTAGCAATAATATGTTTTTTAACTGATGAAGCTTGGAGCCCCAAGCGAAACGTCTTAATTTTAAAATATACGCTAAGATGAATATCTGGCCCCTTTTGTGCAAACCGAACCTAAATCCCAAGATCCAAAATAAAATTATATATAATGGTTCAAGAATTTCACAGAAAATTGAATATATATATATATATATATATATATATATATATATATATATATATATATATATATATATATATATATATATATATATATATATCTACCTACTATATATATCTACCCTTGGAAAAAATGTGATACTTTGTCAAATGTCAACAGAGATTCACAGAAAAAATATAATTCCTCAAGTTCTCCATGGTTCTCTACTTTTATGGATATAGGTATAAAATAACTAAAGGTGTAAATGGAGGACATTTAAAAATAATAAACCCATATGCACTTGATACTTATCCCACCACTCCCTTTCTCTATATAGATAAACAATATATACCCATATTCACATCGAAATAATTCAATTCAGTTCTGGATGGAACTTGTGCGGCTTTTGTGGGGTTTTAGGGTATTGGCGATGCGAAATATGGGAGAGCAATTCCTTTATCGAGGATGATCCGGTGTTTCATACAATGGAAATTTAGCTATTTATTGGTCGGTGGTTTCACCATACGGGCATACATATACAGGGTGGCAAAGGATTTATTAGACAAGCTATGCCTTTCGACAATTTTAAAGATACCTTATTGAAAGTTGGTTTGAGAAATGAGGACCTGAAAGTTTTAATTTTGATATACTTAGATGATTTTGTATGTTAAATATGACTAGTATCAAAATTGGACCATAATCATTATTGAAAATATCAGAAAAATATATATCAAAGCCGAACCGTTCGCCTTTGACTCTATACCAAATATATAGCTATAGGATTTTTTTTAATAATAACACTAAAGTTCCCTCGGAGATAGGGATTCCCTACTAGGGAACAAAAACTATTTCGGGATTTTATTTTTATTGTTAACAATTTAGCACTTCAATAGCTATTTTACAAGAAATTAAATAAAATCGGTTGACAAAGTGATTTATTTTGTATTTACCTATTTATACAGGGTGTATGCCAGCAGACATGTTAGGAACATTGTTATTGCAGTGTAAGAAAACTGTAACGAAAAAATGGAGTGTCAAAGTTTTTATAAAATGATTTGAATTGGATGTGACCGTCGACTTAGTAAAACTTCAATTCCTTAGAATATTCCTGATAATAATAATCCTCTCATGTAAGTATACCATTATTTGATTCTTTAAATAAGATTGGAATTCTCTTATAAGTAAAGAATGCGTAGAGACAATTAAAATAATTTCAGTAACAATAATCAATTTTCAATGAGTATCGTGTAAAATTTGACTGAAAGCTCATCAAATTGTATAAAATATTGCTTTGACTTTTTTTTTTCATTGTAGCAAAAATCCAAATTCAAATAGATGATGTTTGTTACTCGACTATCGTCCGATAGTGTAGGTATACCATAACTATTAGCACTAATAAATTACCATCATTTTAAGCAAATCATAATATGTTTATGGAACAATCAAATATTTGCTAAAGCATTTGTTTTATCAAATGGAATATCTAAATTATGTATGTAATCAATATCAATTAATCAATGAAGAAATATGCTATCGTGGTGACAAGAATTTCAGTTAGCATTTCAAACAGTGATTAAATTTATTTAACGAGCGAATGAAAATCAGTACCGATATTTTATGTAAATTAATTAAGCACTGCCATAATTTGAATTAATCAAACATATTAAAGTTTTAACAGATTTGTTCCAGCAGCCACAATGCTTTATAAACGAATAGGTATTATTATTTTGCTACCGCTGCCGTAAGTTGCCTAGTAGTAATGAAGTTATTTTAATTGTCACGTTCCAGAGGTCCCTGAATTCAAGAAACGTACTTTTAGCCATTGGTTTTCCTGTTGGTCTGTCTGTACGAAGGTTATTTCGGGAGCGGATTGTCTGTTTTTTTATTTCTTTTTTGGTTTGTAGGATACCGATACCACTCCCCGGAGTTACAGATTGCTAAGCAATAGCTGAAAAACTTGTTCTATGACACAAGAACTTCTCTAACGATTTTGTCTCCGTCAAAATTGAATAGGATCATTGTTGTTTGTCTTGACGCGGCGTAACAAATTATTAATAGTCTCACGATCTGATCAGACAATTTTTATATTCGATGGAATTAGATTGAGGACCAACTTCCAAATCTTTATGATTCCTCATTATATGTAGATTTTTCATACTTTTTATTATTATTTATTTCGCAAATTTTAGTGATAGTTGTTAATAACCCACAACAAAGTAATTTTTAAGCCGTTCATCATCAAACTCACTACTAAATTATTATTTTCTTAGTAATCCTGTTATCTGCACGAAAGATTATTTAAGCTGTGTAATTAAATACGTTTTCTAGAACACTAAAAGAGACAGAAATGTAATTCCGATGAAATAAATACGTAGATATCCAACGGGGATCCGTACCAGGGCGCCTATTTTCTAGGTAACATACAAGCCAGATCTCGAAAGGCTACGGGCGCATGGTAAATTTACGGATCACTAGTAGAATTCAACAGAAATAAACACAGTCGTGATTATACAAAAGGACCGTTAACTCATAAAACAATACATTAATCCGAAAGCAATTACCTCAAATTCATAGCTTTTATGTTGACACACAACATTATAGTGCGAATATTGCGAATTATAGCCACGTATTTCCGATATAAGTATGATTTTTTTTTACTTTCCCAGAACCTTGATGAAGAAGCCGTGAAATTTAGTTTTTCATTTTATATTTATTTTTTATCTAGCAGTCAATGGGCTTATCAAACCTTTTTGTCATTTAAAACAGGTGTGCCGCGAAATGGTCCTATACCAAACAAAACAAAATTCATCATTTTCTTCTTCTTCTCTCAAAGGACTTGGGGGTGCAATTTTTTCTGAAAATAGAAAACTTGAGATAGCAAAATTAGAGAAAATCCGGCAACAGTTAAATTGAATATAAAAAATGTAACAATTTCAAAGTAACAGCACTATTAATGTCTGAAATTTATGAGTTGTTTTGAAATCTCTGGAAATAAGTTAAGGTTCAACGATTTCCATAATTGATGATACAATCAAGTATGAAAAAAAATATTTTTCACAAAAGTTAGGAGCGACTTTATTAGTTGACGCATTGAAAAATACAAAATAATATAATTCTACTCGTGCTGGTACTTTTGAAGTTGGTTAAAAAAAGTATTCTAACTATCCAGCTACCATCTACAGTAGAATCAATATTATTTTGAATTTTTTAGTGCCCCAACTAATAAAGTAGGGCCTAGTTTTTGTAATAAAAATATTAAATACTGTTAATACATGAACGAATATGTAACATATACTATTTTGAACTTCTAAAACTTTCTTCAATAATAAGCATATTAATATTGCTTTGCTTGACGCGTTCTTCGGAGCTATTTCATAAATAAAAAATATTGTCATACTGAAAGTGAATATCTGAATATGAAATGATGGAATATAATACATAATTGAGAAGTTTATATTGAATATTGCACCTAAATAGTGTAATAAATGGTTGAGGAATGCTTGGCGAATAATATTGTGATGTAATAATGACTAGAGAGATAGAAGCCGAGTCTGTGAACATATTGAATCTTAAACCTTTGGAGAAATGTATGTCCCATTAAAACCGTGCCTTCACTAGATACCACCATCACTTACACTAGTTTTAATTTTCATAAACGCCGTTATAGTAACTCCTAGTACCAGGTTAGAGTAACAAATATATTTTGTTCTTAAGAAAGGGAAGAGCCATGAAAACCTGCCTTTATATTTAACAAAATCTATCTAAGTTTAGTTTAGTTCTAGAAATTATAGCATCTGCTCCATCTGTTCCATCTTAGGTGAGGAGAGTTAGATCAGTATGTGCCTTAATATAGAAATAATTTACGTATATGTTACGCCCAAAGAAGAATTCGTTTAGTTCTCGATATTTATATTCGGACAATGTCCGAAATGAAATACCCAGAATACGTTGTGAGCAAACACAGTTACTCAATCACCGATTTTAAACAGTACAGTGCGGGCGGATGTAGATAGGAGTTCAGGCAAATGAAAAAAAAAACAAACAGAGAAGAAAATTTTCTATATCTACTTAAATCTATGCTAGAGTTTCTTTATTAGAACATATTAGATCATACAATTAAAAATATCATTGTTTTAATTGAAGTAGTCTTCAAAATGATAATGAAGCATAATATTGTAACGGGAATTTATATTAAAACTGGGTTCGATTTATTTTCACTTATTTATTTACACCAATAACTACACGACTATACACACATTTATATTCACAGCATTACTTAGCGCTAGTGCTCTATGAACACACTCATTTCTCTAAATGTGACTATCTATGACTAACTGTGTTCCATGTCATTGCCGTCGGCATTATATATCTAACCTAAAAAGCTCTGGAACATTCGAGATTTCCAGGATGTTGTTACCAACATTCTCCTTCAAGAGCAATCGAGACGCTTCCAGGGCTCCAGATATTTGTGTGTGCGTGTGAGTGTCTTTTATTATTTGGGTGAGTTTTCACGTTACAATATAATAAGAGAGAATAGAAAAGTAGATCAATATCAGACTGTGACTACTGCTTACCGGCTTTTGCTTTTCTATGCAGTTAAGATTGAATTATAAAATCAATTAGGTATTAGTGAAACGTCGAGATATCTCTTCACTTTTCAGCATTTATCCGTTTAACTAACATGTATGACAGGTATAGGTATAGTCGAAATATACGCCCGGGTTAACTAGCACAAAGAATAATAATTGTAGGCTAAATTTATCGTAGGTTTTTACATGTTCTAATCCTATTCTAACTGGTTTGACAACTCTCGCATAGTGTCCTTAGCATCAATATGTACACATACCCAAAAAAAACAATGGCGCCATCAATCAAACTCATCGCAATATGACACTATGTAATCCTGCATGTTATTGGTTGATAATTTAAGCCCTTGTTATTGCCTACAGTTGTGATGAGTAGAAGTAGTCTGTGGAAATTGATTTTATTCAATGAAAAATACATCGACATTTATTTATAAAAGTATTGTAGAAAATATTGCCTTGCAGGCACGTAATATATTGAAGGAGTGCCTAGTTATAGACGAAGGGAGTTTTCCTCTAAAAGGAAAAGGAACTGCAATCAATGGAATAAGAATAGTGAGTGAAAGTCTATATATCCGTAATTTTGAAGATATCATATCGTTAGGATCGGTAAGGTTCGCATATTTTCGTAAATATCTTATAAGCCGGTCATTTTGGAATAATGAAATAGAATATATTTGAATTACTCATAACAAGCCCTTTCATTTGATATAGGTGTCGCATGTTGTGATTGAAGACATTTTTTCTTTTAATTTTTCAATTTGCTTCACAAACTAGTATCAGAATCTCTTTAAGTTCTTAAACTACTTATACGTCTTTGTTGCTGTCTGTTCCGTTTTTTTATCGGATGTACTGAACCATAGATAGCTGGAGTTAAAGTAATGTATAGTTCTTTTCAGAAAAAATGGTTGACTACGTTTTTTTACCTGGGACGTTTTGCCAGAGGTCGACCATAAACATGCAATACAATGTCGGTCATGATCAGATCAAAATATAGCAGTATAATATTTAAATATTTATACTTTCCTACGCTACTATAGTAGCTGTATAAAAAAAGTATTGTAATCGTGTGAAATTTTCGGTATCGAGATTACAAATGTTGACGTTTCAGAGTCTAATAAACATATTTTCAGCCATTGGTCTGTCTGTCTATCTGTGACAGCATTATTTCGGGAACGGTTCGGTTAATTTTGTTGCTTTCTTTTTTATTTTGATTGGTACCAATATCACTCGCCGGTGGCACTGAATGCGAATCCTCTATACACTGGGTGTTGAGCTATAGCCAAAAAACGTAATTTGCTCAAGACTATAGCGCGAAAACGGCTCTAAGGATTTTGATTAAACTGGCCTAAAGTATTCTTCTGAGAGCCCTTTACCACCCACATCCAGCGCCACCTCTGAGAAAAGGCACACACAAAAGTTATGCTTGAATAAAATTCCGTATTTTCTACATGTTTCTTAAGATTCTGGTTAAACGTTCCATCTTGCGAAAAAATGTTACATCACCATTGTGGTTTGTCTTGATATACTGAAAAAAATGAGTGGTAGCACGATTTGACCCGAGGATTTTTACTCTACTACCGCTATTATCGTCGCTATGTAAGGAGAGTATGGTAATAGTAAAAAAAATTCATTCACTGGAATTTGCCTGCGAGCGGTAGGAAAGTCGTGTGAGTGGACACACCAGATTTTTTTCCTACGAAATAATTAACATGCATTCATGTCAATAAATATATTATATAAAAATGCAATGTGTGTAAGATTACCTAAACACATCCATAATTATAATTTTAATTAAAAAAACCTACCTATTTTATAGAATGACTTAAAAATATAAAGTCCGATCCTGTAGTGTATTTGCTTGTGTACATAATGGGAATACATCCGGCAGTTTTATTGCAATAAATAAGCCAATACCATTTATTGTGGATAATACTTTACCCAAAAATCATTTCCGTACCATACTAATATTCGATTTTTTCAAATAATTATTCAGGGGAAATCAAAGGAATATGAAGTTATTTTGACCAAATCAGCATATGAATGGATTACCAGCCCCGTTCCCCAAAAAAAAACTATAAACTTTGTCTAGTATTATAATGAAGACACCTGTCACCCTAGCACCTTCACCATCTATACATCTATAAATATATAATAAAATTTTAACAGGTCGATGTCGGTACATTAAGGGTCGATTTCATAATCAAATTTAATCTCCTAATAATTTTAATCCTAGATTAAAAATTTCATAAATGTTTTGGTTGGTCATATAATTTAAAGTTACTTTTAAAGAACGAAAGATAAGGTGACTAATGTTGCAAAAGTTATGGAAAAATGCACTCTTTTTATTCCGTCATCGAGATATAAGTTAAACAAATTGAAGAATTAACTAATCTCCAATTAAGGATTCATTATGAAATCGGCCCAAATATATTTGAGAAAAAATAATATAGGGGAGTATTTATTAGAGCAACAGATCCCAAAACATCATTTTTTAGAATATTTGTCTATCTGTCATCACGCAAAAATTACTGCATGGAATTGAATGCAGTTTTCACCGATGTATTACTATGGTTCTGACTTAAAATAAAGTCTTTATTTGATTGCGTCTGTCTATTTGTTTATACAGGCATCACGCAAAGACTACTACATAGAATATAGGTTCCATTTTAGCACGTCTGTCTGTTTGTCTGTATGTTCGTACACGCAAAAACTTCCGCATGGAATTGAATACAGCTCTCAACGCACATGAAGTAGAGGGCAAAAGATAGTAGAAATCAAAGTCGGGATTTGTTGGAGAATTATGTGCTAAATGACTGCTCTAATGTTGAATTTTTTGCTAAAACACTTTCATGGGAAAGTGACAATGAAGATGAGGTGCTAGCGTAAACGTTAAGCTAGCACCACCACCAGTCGAAGGAGATGCAAATTAAAGAACATAGTCTAGAATTGTTATTTAATAGCTTTTGCCCGCGACTTCGTGCGCATGGAAAATTGCATTTAGTTCCATGCGGTAGTTTTTACGTCATTCGTGTACAAACATACAGTCAGACAGACGCGTTAAAATGTAACTAAAATTTGATGTTAGACCTCTACTAATACATCGGTGAAAATTGTATTCAATTCCATGTCAAAGATTAGAAACATCTCTTTATCCATGTAGTAGTTTTAGCGTGATGCGTGTACAAACATACAGATAGACAGACAGATGCAATAAAATGTAACCTATATTTTAAGTTAGACCTCTAATAATACATCGGTGAAAAATGTATTCAATTCCATACAGCAGTTTTTGCGTGATGATAGTACAAACATACAAACATAAAAATTCAAAAAAATATTGTTTAGGCTTCTGTTGCTCTTATCAAGAGCACCCATTTTATTTTTTTGTACATATCTTTATTATACAGACATCGGCTTGTTACAATTTTATTATAAGTATAAAACTATAGACTAGCTGTTTTACCCGGCACTTCCCGAGCAAACACTTTAGAAAACATAAAGTCATAAAAAGTCTTGAATATGGAACCTTTCTACCTCGCAGTCCAACTCGCACGTAGAACCAGTCCGAACACCAACCCAGACTATCCACCAAGAGAGGAAGAACACCATGGGAATAATCTCCTACATATGTCTGAGGGATTTTCCCGAATGGAACCCTCCTGCTTTAAGTCTCATTCGCACTGGCAGACTCTCACAAAACAGTCCAGTGACATATTACACACAAACATAGCGAAAAATCCACGGAAATTCAGCCATAGAGCTTGGAGATATTTCTTTGGGAATTACAGGTATAGAACCCACCACCTAGGAGGCCCAGTTGCACTCACAGCCACCAGCAGATCATTCCAATAAATTCTACAAACATACATGATAAAAAGACCATCAAAATCCAGGCATAGAGTTCAAAAATATACTTCTTTCAGGTACGGAACACACCACATAGAGTCCCAAGGGCAATTAAAGCTAGCCTATGTTCTTTCCCAAGGGCTAGTCTATCTCTGTACCAAATTTCATTAAAATCAGTTCAGTGGCATGGGCTTGAAAGCGTTACAAACAAACTTACTTTCGCATTTATATTAGTTAGGATGTATATATATATATAATAAAAAATGTATTTTTACATAGGTATGGGTTTTTCAGCAGAGTAAAGTACTTGAACGCAATTAGTTGCTGCTATGCTTCTTACGTTATAGTGTTACTAGAATATTGTGGCTCTCAAGATATGGATTATACCATTTTAAGCTCCATATTTAACTGAGAATAAAATCGATCTTTTAGGGTGGGGATGCTGGCTGCCTACAAGAGTAGAGTTTAATATGTTCTTGAGTAAGGGTACTTGAACGTAATTAGTTGCTGCGTGTTATAACATTCGCTTGAGTGAATTTGACAAATACCTAGACTCATGTTGCATTATCAAGATTTTCAAATACTCGCCCCTTTACACACTTGTAGCATAAACTATTTTGTGTTTGTAAGTTTGAATTGGTTACTATGGTGAAGTCGCCAGGATCAACGCATGATTAAATTTTGATAGAAATAACTGCTTAACCAATAGATACATTTATACTAGTTTAGAAGTTCATCTGTATGGAACTTTCAAGGGATATTATTTAACCACTCTAGTAATCGGACACCGGCTGTCAATTTAAATTTGCTTTTTTAAATAAAACAAAACAATGTGTCGTC
This sequence comes from Crioceris asparagi, assembly GCA_958507055.1. Lineage (NCBI taxonomy): Eukaryota > Metazoa > Arthropoda > Insecta > Coleoptera > Chrysomelidae > Crioceris > Crioceris asparagi. The sequence continues at coordinate 12,599,247 of OY293826.1, read as the reverse complement.
TCCACAATATACCGGCTGGCTGTTCCAAAATTCAAAACATTAGCCTGGCCAGGGTTAAAATGGCCGTCGAAAATTGACAGATATATGGACTTAATATAGGAATATGACATTGACTGATGACATAATTTAAGCCTGGCCAGGCTAATGTTTTGAATTTAGAAACACACTGTGGATATTGTCGGTTTGATATATATTTAAGTATATAAAGAGAACCTTCCAGGTTTTTGATTGATATATTGGATCAAACTTATTATCTAATACAATACACAGGATGTCTCTAAAAGATCATTATGCAATCCAAACACATTTTGCTTAGATGGGAACTAAGATGATTAAATCAATCGTCCCTTTAATACAAATTTGGGTAAGTCTTAAAGTAAATATTTGAAAATCGTTTATTTTGTTATACATTTCTTATGACTGAGATTGCTTTGAAATACGGTACGGTGACAATGTTAAATAGAGCCCACAAACCTAGAAAATTATGAGAAATAAATAATTTCTTATTTTCAATTTTCACACCAATGGTTATAACGAAATTTACTATTTCTATTATTTACTATAAAAAAAATCTCTTCTCTTCTCTCTCTGTTTCTTCAAAAGTTTTTGCAAAATTTGTATTTCATGAATTTGCCATAAGTTTTATCAAAAAATTAAGTAGCTAAGGAATAATTTAGGGACCACTAGATTTTCATAACTTTAAAATAAGACTTTTGATAAATAATAATTTAATGTTTTGCCGCTTTTCAAATGCCTGCCTAGCATTTTTTATCACTACTTTTATTTCAAAAAATTATTCAAAAGCTGTTTGTTAATTTCCATCGTCATATAAAGCTTTGCTACATATTTTTTTTTCTAAAATTTTCAACTATGTAAAAAGGTGAGTTTTCTTGAATCATCCTATTTTATTCTTAAAAATATGTGGTAACATTTTGTAAAGACGTTTAAAAGACCCCCTATATAATACATATCTTTAAAATGCTCTTGTATGCTTTCAGTTTCTGGATATACCTATCAACCGTACATGTTCTATCAAAATATACTTTACGCAAAGTTCCACTAGATCATCCATTAAACAGACAGTTTTCAAGTTTGCATAATTTAATGCCTATAATCGGATTTCAAATTTCTGAGAGATATTCCTTTGCACAGAGTTGCATAGCATATACATACTCCTGAAGTTTACTCATGATCAAAGTATTATGGATCTACTAAGATCGGTTTTCCTTCTGCTGAGCTACCTTAAGCACATATATCATCGCTTCAGCATTTTATCGTCTGTCGATATCAAGTTGAGAAAATTGCAGCAAGCATTTGTTGAGACTCATACTTTGAAGATTCCGGACATTTATATTACAATAAAGCATAGTAACACAAGAATTCTACAGAATAGGTTATTAGTTATAATCTAAAATGAATATTTTTGACAAATAAGGAAGTGTTAGGTGTTTAATAAGGAAGAACCTAAACTATTATATTTTATCATCATATTTTTAATACTTATTTTATATTATTTTGTTGACGAATAAGAAAAAAATTAACTTGACCCAGATTTAAACCCATGACCCCGAGTTTAGCTCTCCGACATTTTATTCGGTTCAAAGATGTAAATAACAATAATAAAGAACTGTAATTTACAATCGAGAGTTTTAAAATATAATCAATTTAAGCAAATTGTTGTGTTACTATTGGTATGCCTGAAATTTACAATTAGATTAGAATCAGTTGATCAACTATTTAATAGCTTATGCTAATCATTTATCATATTTGACATTTAAAATATTTGACATCAATAAAGGAACCTGTATTGTAATTCGGTTGGGATTCACAAGCAACGTCCTAGTTAAAATCGAATTATAACTTACAAATTTGAGAATGCCTCTTGATATTATTGTAGACGTCAATAATAAATTGATTCAACAATCGTGTAAAGTTGTACTTTTCAAACTGATAAATTTCATTTTTTTTTCAATTAAAAGAGAACTATTGAGAGCTGGCCCTGTTGAAAATAAATTCGACATTCGATTTTTCCATCCCATAAAAACTGTTTTTTTTTTAGAAAATCGTAAATTTCAGACGACAAAATCAAGGAATTGATCATCACGGCAATGTTTTTTAAAAAAATCATAGGTTCCTGAGTCACATCAGTCCGTGTATCGAATCCTTGTTGCTGTTTTTTTTTTATCGATATCACTTTTTTATTTCTCTTCTATGTTCTAGAGTATGTAATAAAAACATAATTTGTAAAATATTCATTCCTGCTGAATTATTAGGTAAATAATAATTAGGTAGGTATTTGAGTAGAGTTTATTGCTGAAAGGCTAAAAAATTAAAAATAAATGTGGGCGACAAATATATTCCATCTAAAGTTTGACCCTTACTATAATCTGGCTCTCTGGAAAAGGGTTGTTCAAACTGTACGAAAATAGAATGATAAGATATAAAAAGAAATAATACCAAAAATAAATTCACTGAATAAGTACCTTAATGACAGAATTTAATTTATTGGTAAGTATATCTAACTGTATAAATATCAGGTATATGATATTATAAGAATACTGCATATGATAATACTTATAATACGTTATAAATAAACTGTAGTAACTCAAGGCTTTGCAAAAAAACTAGATATGAAAAAATCTATAGTATCTGGACTTTTAAAGTAATTAGCTCCTCAAAATGAGGCTCTCAAAAGATATCTGTAGAAGATATCTGCGATATAATGAATCGATACAGTAATTAATTAGAACGCAAATTAGTTAATTAGACGTCAATTAAGTAACTATTCCATGGTACTCTTTTAGCAGATCCAATTTCAAGGCAAAACAATGCTGAAAAGGGTGTTTATGAAACGGTAGGTAAAGGAAAAAAAAAACAAGTGGGGTCGGAAGATTTGAGTGGATAGCTGTGAGGATTCAGGTCAATGGATCCAATATACTTTTTTACTTTTTCCGTTTGCCCTTAGATGAAAATCGATAATCTCCACTGTATTTTATTTAGTAGTTGTGGATGGAGTAATAATAATATTAAATAAAATACAGATGACAAATTAGGTATATGTTACTCACAGTGGAAACTGAGATCTTTACAGAAATAACCGATTCAGAAAGTTAAACAAACGAAAATCGATCTTTTGAATAAATTTTGATAAAAGAAAAAAGTATGTATATGGGTATTACTGAAGATTATAAGTTGGTACTTAATTTTCGGTAGAATTATGGCTCATTTTAAGAAGATGATTTGATATCTCTACATTTTTTATAACTGGAATTTCCGACAAAAATAAAAAATAAAAATGGATTTGCAGGATTATTTATATAGAAAAAATCTATGCAATTCACTACTAGGCCCTTATGGGGATATTCAAAAAATAATTTACCTAGATCACAGGTGGATTGATATCCCTTTCATACTTCGTTGTTATATTTATTGTCATAATCACCTTTACTCTGGATACTATCAGATGGACCAATGACAATGGCGGGAGTAAAATAGGCACCAAATTTGAGCTTTTACCTGCCACTAAAATGGTCATCTTAATCCGACATATAATAAGGACACCGCGGCAACCTAAGGTAATAAAGATATTTTCGGTCATAATAGCTTTTTAATTGAATTCAACAAAATGATGTTGTTCCTGGCATGTTTTTAAAATTGGAAGTATGTTTAGTTGGTAAAATATATCTGGAGAATTTTATTCGTATTAGAGTTTTTGACATACTTATATTATTTATGGAGATATCGTCCATGAACAGTAACAAGGTACACCGTTTGTTAGTTATTAACAAATATACCTTATCAATGCAGAACACATTGAACAGTGGTGATGTTTTTTGGCGTTGTGCAAAAAATCTATAAACATTGCAGCAAAAGTGTTTACGATTGTTGAAAAAAATCTAGTAAGCAGGAGTCACGATTCAAAGCTAACACACCCCAGCTAAAATAAAAGTTGCTGACACAAAATGGAAATTGAAAAATCTGATTAAATGATATGAGCAACTAAGTAATGACACAATAACTCGAATGCATTTTGTTAAATGTGTATTATATTATTCTTCAGAGTAATGTAGGTATATAAACTCATCAATTGATTTTTAAGAGTTTTAAGTAAAATGTTTATATGCTTCTGAACAACTGTTTACAATAAATTTTATATCATTCATTTGTAGTGGTTTTATTCAGATTTGGTTTATTGCCCACTTTAAATTTATATTTTCAGGTAGAGATTCAGCTGGTGCCATATTACAAGTAAGGATTAAAAATGCAGCTAGAACTAGTGCCCATTTTACATCCGCCCATGATAATATACAGTGTCCCCAATCAAGTCGGCACCATATGGGAATTATTTCTATTAATTCTTTTATGGAAACAAGTTATTATCGATAAGATGTTCTGCATAGGCTAAAATAAAAAATGATATAATCAGATACAAAATATAAATTTTGCTCAAGAGTAAAGTACCTACCTACCTATATTTTTCTACAATATCGACAATCTTTTTTGATATACAGAGTGTTTATAAACAAGTGCGAAAGTTCTTAGGGCGTGAATCATTGTCGAAAATTAAATTTCATGTAGACAAAAGCTCTCAAAGCTTTCCTGAAAAGTTACACGCTTCCAAAAATGAGAAAGAAAAATCTTTTTTTCTTTCTGAAAATTGCCAATGAAAAGGATACCTGTGAATATTTTTTCAAGTTTGTTGTAATCTTTCGAATGGGTGAAACATGCAACCCCTATTCCATTTTTTATCAGAACTTTCTGAAGAAATAAAATTTATCAATTTAAAAATATGTGTTGAAAAGGACAATTTATTGCAAAACTTTTTTTAACTCTTTTGTTGTGTCCGTAAAAGCAATAGTTTCATTAGAAAAATACAATCTTCTGTAAATGGAATCGAAAAAATCTAGTAGGTGGCTGTAATGTTTTGTTTGAACAATTTATGACTTCAATCGTAATATTTCAAAATTACGCCCACAAAATGCCATTCATTCATCTGTGCAGCAACTTCCAGAAATAAAAAAAAAGATTTTTTTCTCAGCTTTAGAAGGGTATAACATTTCAGGGAAAAAATCTTAGAGCTTTAATTTTTGACAAGAATTCACCCCCTTGAAACTTTTGCATTTATATGGAAACACCCTTTATGTTGATCTTAATTGGAAGCTTCGCTCAAATATCCAGTAGGCTAAAGTAGAATCTACTACGTGCAGTATTTTTGCGCCACCGCTGTAACCCAAAATTCTTTCAACTTCATTTTGACATCAGATGTCATTCACTTCAAACGTTCAAAATATGATTCTATAACGTTTCTTATTCCTAATAACTCTTCTCTGAATTAGCAATTATTGTTTTGTCTATAGATCGACATTTAATCTAGGATGCACTGATAAATTCAGTGTATAGCATGCCCTGAAAATCCAAATGAATTTTGGATAGTAAATTGGATTAACTGAAATGTCGATCTGTAGACATAAATTATCAATGCTTATGCAGAGAAGACTTGATAAAAATAACAAAATATGTAGATCATGGTAGATAGATAATATTGAATATCTGAATTTTCAATTAGGATCAACATTTCAAAATTAAAATCATTTATATTGTAAAGAATTGTTTAGCAAACATTACATTATTTGATGAGCCTCATATAAGAAAGCAAGGAAATAATATTCCATTAATTTTGGGTATTAGGCCAGGCAGAACTTTTCATAAACAATATTTTTTTTATAAAGCGAATATTAAAAAAGTTTTCTATATGGTGCCGACTTAACTGGACACAATGATATTTATAAAGATTTATTTTATTGGTCAATATTTTTGTTTCTAGATAAATGTAATTTTCAATAATATACACATATCTCTGTAATACTGTACTATGTAAAAATGAATACAGGTTGAGGTCGTAAATAAAAATAAATAAAACAAATAGCTTCTCAAAATTATTAGCTCTCGTACTTTTTGTCAAATATTTTTCTACTTTATGTATAAGAATATATTAAATTACGTAACTTTTCGTGCTGTCTCTCACTATATAGTTTTGTGAAAAATAAATTGAGTAAAAAGTATAAAAAATACATCAAGTATCCCATTTTGCTCGGAAAGAGTATACAAAATTGTTTGCAGAAGCGATGGCACTCTCAAGTTTCTCTAACGAAGATTAACTAGTTTTATCAGGTTATGTACATACAGTGTTATCAATTGAGCAAACAAAATCACAAATTTGCATATTTATATTCTCTACACCTACCAGCGATGTTTTCTCATCTTAAATACAATTAGTATTGTGACTGATTAGATTGAAAAAAAAAATGGAGCGCTGAATATACGATATATTATTAAAGGAGGTTGAGGCACTAAATGGGTTGCGTTCAGAAAAAGTTCAAAAAATCACTAACGTAGAAAGAGATAATGAAATGATACTTGCGAAGTTACAGCTGATTACGAAAACTACACGGGCTGTAATAGAGGACTAATTTAACTAATATTTAATCTAGGAGGGCCCTCGCTAGCCAGGTATAGATTTTATGAATGTTTCTGTTTAACGTCCCCGAGGTGAAATATGAAGGTTCATCCATATGAAATAATACCCCACAACCCTTAGTAAGTGTATTACAAGTAGTGTTAATGAACAGTAGCGAGTACAGCGATAGTTAGCTGAATAATTTAATTCCACTATAACTCTTTTGTTTTTAGAAATCTATTTTTTTTAATTGAACGAATTTGTCTACTGTTTAACTACTGTAGAATCGCGGATCATATTTTTTATTTTCAATTAAAAAATAATAACAATGTTTTCAACTTAAATCTTAGAATTCTTATTTTTCCTATGTGATCCGCGATTCTGCATACTCTTCTCAGTAAGCATAAAAAATTTGACCCAGATAGAATAATTAGTTTAAGAGAAATAATGGAACTATGATATCACTTATTCAAATCAAAACTTTCACACATTACTTTTTTTTGAATTTGAATCTCTTACTTGCTGTTATATCTTGACAAAAGTGATAATGCAGCGATTCTGAATATTTCCCATCGATCACTGAAATGCGTTGTTTCCATCATCTCTTAGAAGAAAAATCTCTGATCATTTTACTTCAAGTTATGCCAGCTAAGGCGATCATATACAGGCTGTTTGAAATTCGACTCTCACCATTGGGATCTCGGAAACTATAAGGAATACGAAGAAGGCAAAGTTGCGCATTTATGTACTCAACAATACCTACGCCGTTTAGAAAGTTTGAAAATTCCGAGTAGTTCCGGAGATATCCGGAAAAAACCGAATTTTCGGGAAATCAAAGTTTTTTTCCTGGCTTTATTTCTTAAGAAATTTCTAGATAAATAGCACATTTACATTGCCACTTTTTTCACTCTTTCCAATGGTGTTAATAGTTTTGTAATCTGACGTTTCCTTTATGTGTAACTATCATGAACTTTTTTTTTTTATGGGAGCTATAATGGCATTCTACAAATTTGAATAGCCCTTTTTATAACTTTTTTGATTATGTTGATAAGTTGGCCTGGTTGTCCTAAAAATCCGAGAAATTAAATTAATTACTTTTATAAAGTAGTTGGCTTTGATTTTTCCAATCGGTGACACGTAAATGACACTCTGTATTATTGTCAATTGCTGAGTCTTTGAAAATGGAGTTTTCCAATGACGATAAACGAGACATGATAAAACTTTATTACACTAATGATAGAAACAGTGTGAATAAATACATTGGATGTCTATCTGAAGATGTATCACGAGAGACGACAACCTCCACCAAATTAATGGACAGAATTCGCGATTTTTTACACCTCATTACTAATAATTTCTTTAGTTTCTTCATCAATCCTGTCTCCAGATTTTTGTCTGGGTTTTTTAAAGGAACCATGCTCAGATAAATTTCTATCCACTAAGTTGAATAAAGATCTGTGGGGTTGTCCTCTCTCGGGATACATGTATCCAATGTATTCACACCGTTTCTATCATTCTTGTAATAAAGTTTTATCATAGATCATTTTTCTTCATTGGAGAACTCCATTTTCAACGAGTCAGCAGTTAAAAATAATAAAGACTGTCATTTACGTGTCACCGATTGGAAAAATCAAAGCCAACTACTTTATAAAAGTAATTTATTCAATTTCTTGGATAAGGCCAACTTATACATCGTCAAAAAGGTAATAAAAAGGGCTATTCAAATTTGTAGAATGCCAATATGGCTCCCATAAGAAAAAAAAGTTCATGATAGTTTCACATAGATGAAACGTCATGCTACGAAACTATCAACACCATTGAAAAGAGTGAAAAAAGTGTCAATGTAAATATGCTATTTATTTAGAAATTCATTAACAAATAAAGCCAGGAAAAACTAAAAATGATTTTCCGAAATTTTTTTTTATATCTCCGGAACTTCTCGACATTTTCAAATTTTTTAAACGAAGTTTTGTTGAGCATATAAATGCGCAACTTTGCCCCAATTTAACCATCTTCGTATTCCCTATAGTTTCCGAGATCCCAATGGTGAGAGTCGAATTTGAAACAGCCTGCATACCCTAATACATTTAGTTTTGACTAAGTTTTCGCATAATAAATAAACATCAACAATTCTTCTAGCTTCGATAGTTTAAAACTTTTTTCCTAATGTCCTTATAGGTATCTATTTAATATTAGTACTTAATTGTTAATTTATTTATCTTCTTACATATTTCACACTTTTTATTGTGACATTTATATCAAAAGTCACATATTATTCATTAGAAATATGCATGTATAACGTTTCCGAAATTGTATCAGTTGTATTTGTTCGACTACAATGTTAATTGAACCTTAAGTAAATAATAGAAAAGGAAACTGTTAATTTGTATTCTCTTATTTTTGACTGACCGTATCTACCTCCTTAAGTTGTGTTCTCTGTGCTGATACAACAATAGAAACTTACCAATAACCAAGTCCTCTAACGAAACGTACCTAGAACAAAAAAATTAAATAATTAGAATGAATAAAAATTTCATTATCAATTAATTTAATAAAATTAATTCACAAAAGCGGATGGACTAATGGGTAACTTATTGTGGTAAAATGTAACGACTGAAATTCTATAGGAAATTTTCGAAATTTCGAAATGGGAAACTAAGAAAGTATAAAAAACGTGAATTTGAGAAACATCCATAAACCACTTGCTTTTGTTATTTTAGGTGACCTTTTTCAGTTTATTACACACATTTGCAGTTAACAGTTTGAAAAAGTGTCAATTTCATAATATCTTTGCTTTGTTAAAAATGTGGAGGATATGCATTTAAATTTTAGAAGTGCGTGGAGAGTGATCCGCACTAAGGATTTTCAAGTAAGTTTTTTGTAAACTAAATGTAGCCCTATACGAACCCTTTCAATTGATATGTATCACGATTAACTTGAAAAAAATTAAAAAGAAGAAATGTTTCCAAAATTTTGTTTTAAATAAAAAAATATCCCTAAATACATCCTCCATAGGGATACAGGGGAATTATTTTCTAGATATGACAAAATTGTACAAAAGATAATTTCCTGGAATCTTTGAATTGAACATTCAATCAAAAGTTCAACGGTCTCCGAGTATGAACCGTTGGAAGGGGTATTTTCGAAAAATTGAATAGAATAAAAATAAGTGTTTTCATTGCTTCTAAAAACGGTGAAATAATCAACTTTCTAGAAACACTAGAACTAATACTCTTTTAGATGATGCAAAATATTGTAAATTCTGTTGGTACTGAAAATGTTGCAGTAGGTGCCAAGAGTCTTCTTTGTACCGAGAATTGATAACTTAAAAATTAATAGTCAAAACAGGATAAGTATATCAAATCACAGTTTTTGTATAAAGTCAATTAAAGATTTACAAATGTGGAGTTTTTATTCACAGACCGTCACAATACCGTGACAATATTATTATTGGTCATGAAACCAAAATGGGGAACAGAGATAAATCTGAAGCCATTTTATGATGGACATAACCTATTCGCAAATATAAAGAATAGTTTTAGAGTATTTTCATAGAGATTGGTAAATAAACTTTCATTCTTTCGAACAGAGCGCCGAAGCTTATCTGCATACGAATGAAATTTTATTAACCGAACGAATCAATAAAATTGTGTTTACATATCTCCCGTTAATGCGGTTAGACTGTTAGACTTTATTTGAGTGATTATAAAAATACGTTTTTCTGTCACCAACAATATTATGTCTTTAGACCTTTTTCCATTTTGAAAGACACAATGAATGACTAGATGTACGCTTGATTTTTACTAGCCTTATTTCAATTATCAGTCACAATGTCGAAATATTCATATAATGACTTTATTATTTATTTATTATTATTTGATGGATGGTAAGTTACAAAACAATTCATATTAAGCTAGCGTCAACATATGCAAAAATGAAGAAAATTATTTATTTAAAATAAAGTAATTTCTTATTAAATAGTTTTTATTACTTACGGTTTTAGTATCGATAGACTCCGCAGCGATTTCTCAGGCACCATACGGTCTAGAGACTTGAATTCGTACTTACAGTTTGTCTCACGAATCATGGCTATTGTGTGTAATCATTCACGAGCTACGTACATATCGCTATACGTCTCATCGCATCTCATCATCATGAAATTCTCTACTACGTTTGTCGATCTAAGCTACGACATCAGTGTGTCAAGCTTATGTCCTTTTATACAATGACAGGGCGCTGCACGTATGTCCGAAGGCAACGCAATCTTTATTTCATAGGCGTCACAAAGTCATTGTGACATTTGAAATAATTCAGATGCATAAATTTATATTTCATAACTCAAGAAATAAATTTGTATTTTGTTTTTCTGCATTACTGTTGATAATAAATCTTTCATATTATGTTTGCTTATTTAATTATATGAACTTCCTTAAAGGCCATATCTTAGCTCGAAATCGTTACGCCACTGATTTACTCCCGTCAGTAGGATTGATCCATTTTTTGTGTTTTCAAGGCAGACGCCAACATTCGTGGAACAAACTGTAGACATCTCGCCGCCTGTTAAGCTCCAAGTGTGATCCAATATTGATTAATTATTTTATCTCATTCAAGCAAGATCAAACTTTTTCTTCGACATGGATCGACAATGTCGGACAATGGGATCCGTCACGGCAATTATGCATGAACATGGAGCGTATATATACGTATCTGCTCTCTGGTATACAGGTACCCTCTGGCAGAACGTCGTTTATAGATTACTCTATGGTTATGTCGCGCTGTTCACTGTCAGCTGTCGCAATTGTCAGACGTTAGACGTTGATACTACTAATTTAAAATTTACTCTATGCTGTGGTAGACAAACAGTAATTTGTTATGGAATTGCTGTTGCTGGCAAATCTTAAATAACTAATAAAAATTATTTTTATTTTTTTTTATTCCACTGGTTTTTATATTGCGAATCATTTGCTTTATTGTAATTATTTGACTAGTTTTCAAAAAATCGCTTTTTTGTTTCTAAATTGAAACACCTTGAAGCGCTTTGTTTTGAGAAGATATACATTACGTTATGTTATGCTTTATTAGTATTTGGTGGTTATTTTGGGTAGTTACTTGGTTATTGCTTATAAGATTTATAGAATACTGACAAATGCCCGCGATAGCAGACGCGGGAATCAGTGGAAACCCGGACAAAGATACGTCCCAAAAAAATCAATAACCTTATTTACGCACAAATATAAAAAAGAAAACCTTCCAATTTAAAATTAAGGTACATGTATTAAGATTCTCTCTTCAACACAGAAAATTGAAATAATTTTTAATTGGTATCTGTTGTTAATCGGGATTTGAATCTTATTTACTTTTCTTAAATAGCATTTAGTCAATGGATACTTTTTATCATTTTATTAAAAAATCTGGTCGGTCATCATTTTGATACTACTGGTCGGATCTAAGAAGTTGATATTTGGACGATCGATTTTTGCAACAAATTTTATCTTGACGTATATCACTTTGCCGTTGTTTTTTTTAAGTGCGAACGATTGCAATAGGTAAATTTCTATAAGAGATTTACCTAAATACTCATATACGTAGTATATTTTTTGATTTATTTTTAGTTATAGCGAAATTACAAATACAGTAATAGTTTATTAGTCATAGTGTTATTTTAAAAATACCATTCATCTCTAAACATTTTTAATTTTGTATACCAAGGGCGTTTGTTGTATTTCTTTAATATCTTAAGCCGCTTCAACTAACGAATAAACAGCGATTTTTGATCATTGTTCAAATAATTAAATCACCTATTGAGCAAATAATTAGCAAATAAAAAATAAGAGAGAACTATATTCTCAAAAACTAATTCTCCTCATTTATGCATATGTCGATGTTAATTTGATAGCGGGATCAACCACGATTCCGCGATTTTAACAAAACGGCAAGAGCAATCAAACTGGTAATACAGCGAATAGTTAGCAATTAAATAGCAATTAACTTAATTGTTTGAATGAATCAATTATCTTAATGTGTCGATGCTAACTTTACATACATGGAAACAATTCAATTTAAATAATGTGATAATGTGGATTATCAATAACTTTTAATTGAAATAATTGGATATAAAAGTACCTACTTGAGTGGACGAACCAGATTTTTGACATTGCGCTTAGTTTCCGAAAAATAAGGGGTCTAAGTTGTGTCCTCAACTATAAAATGAAAATAAGAATCTGGAAATACAGATGTGGAGGAGGTCCCGTTCATATTTTTTAATTTTTTTCAATTTAAACGATGACGGAAGTGATGCCTCTCAAAATTTCCATTCTCGATTTTTGGGGAGGACTTGTAGAATTTCTATGCCTAGGGACTAACTTTCAACAGTTCTGTTTCATATGACAAATAAATCATCAAAATTGGAGCACGTTTACTCTGCGAAACACGCGATAAGATTTTAAAAGACACAGACAGAGTGAGACTTCTAGAGCATTCGGTTTTTGAACTCAACAAGGGAAGGGCAACGGTAATACTTTTCTTAGACGTAGAAAAAGCGTTCGACAGGGTTTGGCATAATGGGCTTATCTATAAGATGGATTCATTTGGAGTTCCAACTCCATTTCTCCAAAAAATACTCACATTTGATTAACAGAACGTGCCAATTTCAACTAGGTCAAAGCACTTCACACACGTGAAAAATGGAAGCCGGTGTACCACAAGGCACAGTCCTGTCTCCACTACTATACCACATATACGGAGAAAATACAGTACGAATCAATATAACTCACATGTCATTATACGCAGATGATACCGCGATCGCATCTTCATCGAAAACGCCAGAGTTTATTACCAAATACTTGTAAATGGCAGTAGAAGCCATTGAAGACTGCAGGAAATGGAGAATAAAAATCAACGGTAGCAAAAGCCAAGCGCTATACTAATAAGAGGCAGGAAGCGCATCAAACCGGACGGAAATATCAAAATTAACGAGAGGAGTTATATGGAGTGATAAATTTATGTACCTAGGAGTCACAATTGACAAAGATCTCACATGGAAAGACCACGTCAATGCAAAAATCCAGACGGCAAGTGGATATGTTGGCACTTATAAAAACGATCGTCACGCCTATATTGACATACGCGTGTTTAGTATGAGGCTAAGCATGCAAGACATAACTTAAAGAATACAAGCCCAAGAAAATAAAGCTAAGAATCGATTTAAACATGCTATATTACATGTCAAATAGAAGAATATATGAGAATCTGGGATGAACCCCAGCTCTAAAAAAAATTAAAAGGATTGCTACAGCTAGGTAGGATGGAAAAAGCCGCCAACCATCAAAACGTGGAACTTCAAAGGCTAGTCGACTATGACGGGAGACAAGAGGTCAAGGCACCAGATAAATCAATAAAGAGTGAAGAGAGAAAAATCACCAGAGGATCCGAATAGGAATCCGGAATGGACAAGTGCAAAGCAAGAAGAAAGTCACCATAAAACTGAAGGACAGCTGAAAAATGAAGCTTCCATGAGGAGGCGAAGTAGAAACGGAGGGGAAAAAGTTTTACTCGGTAAAAATCCGACACTGTTCCGACCAATGATTCCGATCGGTTCGTCTTATCGAAGATTTCCGACAAAGCTCCACAAAAAAGATTGCATACCGCCTCCGTTTGGAAGTCCGTCAGAAAAAACTTTTACAGTGATTATGACATATTAAAATTGTTAAATTTTACGAACTTTAATAGAGGTTGAGATTTTCAGATTTTTTTTAAATTCCCCGTAGACTGATTTGCCTATAAAAAGATGAACTTGATTTAATAATTAGTCTGTTTCATTAATTCAAAGTAATATCTCCATTTTATATTATATTATTTGTAATGGCCGATTTTATCATGAATCCCTAATGGGAGATTAGCTAATTCTTCAATTTCTGTAACTCATATCTTGAAGACGGAATAAAAATAGTGTATTTCTTAATAACTTTTACAACGTCAGTCACCTTATCTTTCGTTATGTTAAAGTAACTTTGAATTATTTTCAAATCATAGAATCTATGATTTTTTTAAATGTTGGATTAGAATAAATAGGAGATTAAATTTGATTATGTAATCGGCCCTTAGTTTTGTAATCAATTTTTATTAAATAAAACACAAACATTCCAATTACCTTTGATATCTCCATTGTTTTTTTTCAGTTAGTAACTAAGTCATGTTCTATGCTATAGAGTATTTTCGACAATAAACTATATGTACCTACCCATAAATAGATTAACATCAATAACAACATGGTACAACTCAATAGAGAATTATATTATTTTTTTGCTTTATCTTCATTCATACATTTTGCATGGTAAACGTGCACCAAATTCGAAAATGTTTTCTCTATTGGAAATAGTACCCGCGAAAATGAAGCTAAATATTTTTCAAGAAAATAGTGATTTCCGAGTTAGCGTAATTGAAAAGTGCAAGATAGCTACTTCGTTGTGAAATTCCTATAATATAGGTATAACAATAAACCTTCGAGTTCGAAGTTTAATAAGAATACTAAATATATTCATTCTTCTGGTATTTTCAAAGTCCGTTTAAGATTTTTTTACTCTATTAAAGGAATCAATCAACATTTTTGATATATCCCTAACTCTGTTCTGGATTATTATCGAAAATATTCATCGTTTTACATGAAAAGCCTTCGGTAAATTTAAATTAAATAGATATCTATAATATGAACCCAAATTTCATTACCAGAGAACTCATCTCTATGGTAATTGGAATATGAATTATTGTCTCGGTTCAACACTCAAATTGTGTTGAAATAATAAAAAAAATATTTCGCGGTTATTGAATAAACGGTTCAACACTCAAATTATGTTGAAATAATAAAAAATATTTCGCGGTTATTGAATAAAATCACATTTATTCACTAATGCTTTAGAAAAATTCAACTCATATATCCAACCATAGCTATAACTCATTGAACAAAACGTCTCATAAATTACATTGATCGTTGATAAATTGAAAAAAACAAGAACCACTCAACGTCCAATCGAAATATCGCGCACAAACGTAATCCATAACAATAATTACAAAGACCCCCGGGCGACTTACGAGCAACAGAGACAGATTTAATATATCAACAACAAATGACCAGATTTGAGCGACCGAGCCAAATGTCGCAACGCACACAGGAACTGGATGACCGTACAACAACACCACCACACTTCAACTTCCACTTTCTTTAGCAAGTCTCGGTCAACATACACCCCAAAAAATACATATAAATAGAGAACAACGTAAAACTATCAACATTGTGAAGACAACAGCCAAACTACCAATATCAACAATGGCATCTAAGGTAAGCAAAAAAAATATGTCTTCTATTTTATATATTTCTTACAAAACATGAATATGGAATTAGACGCACCTACCCGCTTTACGTGGAGGCAAAACACGGGAAACAAATGTCTATGGTTACATCAGTAATCCCTAATAACACAGTAAGAAATACGGCATTTATTCCGAAAAAAATCGTATTTCTCGGTAAAAAATGACGATACATATAATATATAATAGCTTATTCTATAGCATTCGTGAATAACGCAGCAAATGAAAGACTCTTCAGAATCGGATCATTACCTACATACAAACTATCAAATTTTACATAGTAATAATATTTTCTGTTAAGATAACATGAAAAAATAATCCGTTAAAACCTTATGTCACTATAATGACACATTTCAACAAATGAAAAATAGCTAATCTTTATTCTAATTTTCAGTTTATTGTATTTGCTGCCTTCATCGCAGTTGCCAGATGCGGCAATATTCTTGCACCTGTAGCTGCGCCAGCAGTAGCTGTAGCAAAAACTGTTATCTCAGACGATTATGATCCCAATCCACAATACTCGTACGGTTATGATGTACAAGATTCCTTGACAGGTGACAGCAAGAGCCAGGCTGAGACTCGTAATGGGGATGTTGTCCAAGGTGCGTTATTCATACTCAATATGTGATCTGTAGCATATTTCTAAGTGTTTTTTGCCTGCTTAGGTTACTATTCTTTGATCGATTCCGATGGAACCCGTCGCATCGTCGACTACACTGCCGATCCCGTCAATGGATTCAATGCTGTTGTCCGCAAAGAACCTCTTGTAGCTAAGGCTGTTGCTGCAGTACCAGTAGCAGCTAAGCTCGCTACTCCAGTAGCTGCCCCAGTTGCATACGCTGCCCCAGCCGCCCACATCTCATATGCTGCCCCCGCCACCGCCCATATCTCATACGCTGCCCCAGCTGCCCGCATTGCATACGCTGCTCCAGCTGCTGCCCATGTCTCATACGCTGCTCCAGCCGGCCACCTTTCATACGCTGCCCCAGCGTCTGCCCACATTTCATACTCTGCACCAGCAGCCTATGCTTCTCAGGTCATCTCACCCTTAGCCGCCCCTGCAGCTCACTACTCGTACGCTGGTCCTTATGGTGCAAGACTGGCGTCACCAATAGCTTATGCGACCCATCTTTAAATAATATTTTGTTATGATATATCTTGTGAATAATAAATATATATTGGACTAAGTATTTAACATTTTTATTGATATTATGAGTACAAGTAAATCAAGACAATTGTATCTACCTTGATTTTTTGCGATAACTCGAGAAATAAATTCATACAAAGCGAAAATGTACCCATGGAATAAAAAATAGGTATCAATGATCCAAAAAAAAATTGTAATTTTGACAGTTTTGCTTCATTTTAGTTTGGTTTGTGATAGCAAGCATTTTAACGTTTCCATATCTACCAAATAGTCAAGAAATATATTTAATTGACACTTCAGACTATCATCTAAATGAATTTCTAAATTAAAAATTATGCTGTTCAACCCTATCTCCGTATTTGCTTAAATGTTTTAGTCATGTAAATGTATGTGAGCGACAAAAGAAAAGGATGGATCTTTTTGGTTAATTCAATATACCAAACAAACCAACATATGGGTTATAGAGTGTATTGACTCGGTTGGTTGTATTCACATTCACATAAAAAATCGTTTTCAGCAAATAATATTCTTATTTTAGATTTCATACAGATTATATCTAATAGTTGGATATGAGCCCATTAACATTATAGGTTATAAGTAGCTCAATGGTCAAGCTCTCAGCTACTGTCCTGAAGTGCCTTGGTTCGTATCCCGATCGGGTATGATTTTTTTTAACAAAACCCATTTTTTTAAATAAAATATGTTAATTTGAGTTTTAAACATCCTTATAGACCCACTCTAAATCCTGTGTTTCCCGAGCAAAGCTCGGTCGCCCAGATATTTAACTCATAGTATGTGATTCATTCATCATAATAAATGACCCCGTCCTCAAATTCCTTCAGAATCAAATACGGATTTCAATGTAAAGACACCCAAAGAGTCATTGGTAATATTTTCACCAAAAATATTACTCTTAGCTGCCATTATATTATTTAAGAATATTATTTTTACCGACTTGACTTTTCAAAAAGTACTGAGAGTTACGATGATTTTGAGTTAGTCCAATGCATAGGTAGTAGTTCTAACCTTAAGTATTACCGCATGCAACAAAAGACCACCCTGATAAAAATTCAAGAGACCTGTCTAGCGATTTCTTCCTCTCTCCATATATGGCCAGTGTCCACAGAACATAATATTTGTACCTCAGTATCCAGTAGCCACTTAGAATGCATACCCACTATGGTTTTGGCATAAGTTCATCGCCTAGTCCTAAGACAATACCAGACTGAGAAATAGAATTAATACTTGGTTCTATGGTCCAGCTTAAGTTTTCCTCAAGATATGACATCATCTTATGCTGAGCCAACTTGATTTTCTCAGCCTATGGCACTTACTTATAGATACAAGTTAACTTTGTCCCGAATTATAAAATTAGATAATACATTAGAGACCCAACGAAATCAAGAATTTCACTTAGAAATTTTAATAAACCTCTTGGGGAACACATTAAATTACATGTTATTCAAATAAATATATCTATATTTAATCATAGTTGTTTAAGCAAAGTGCGAATGTAGGAATACAGCTATCGACGGCTCTAGAAAAGAAACTAGAGACAATTAAGATGAATTGGGACTTTCAACAAAATAATTAGCTGAAATAACTAAGAAACAATATAATAATATAACTCATAAGTAAGCTATTAATAATATTGTATAAGTTTATTATCGAATATTGAAATCATGAGGAAACTCATTAAATAAAGGTAAACGGTGAAGTTATATTCTTATGCATCACATAAGAATAATTTCGTTAATCACGCACCCAATACATAATTATATATCTGAACTGTATTATAATAAGTGGTCAATAACTCAATTCCAAAATATTGACTAATTGAATCAATCATATCAATCATTACATAACGTACTCGCTTCGTTCAAGTTATTCTCTTTAATAATGTTATTACCCATAATTCGCAGTCAAGACAGGTTGTTTTTGTTTCATTTTTCGCACATGTCTTTCATTTTAAATCAGAGGAGTGTCTTTAAAAACATAAGTGATCCAGAATGCAAATCGTCTATGATGAGCTTATCTCTGAATATAGATATAGATATCGAGTAAGGAAATCAGCTGATTCTGCTGATATTTCTATAATAATAATAATATAAGTTTATTCACCAATCTATAGATATAAACAATGAAACTATGGTTTTTCTGACGATAATTAAACAACATTATCCACCAAAGAAATAGTTCTTTTCGGTGGCTAATTCTTATATAATAATTAAGTAGATGGATAAAGCAAGACCATTACGAGCGATAAAATTACTGCAGAGTAAAAAATGAATGAATGTGAGTTCTGTCAATTTCAATTAACATTTTTGAAATTATAAATTGAGGAATTTTAATTTCTATGGGTAAACTAGAAGTAGGAATGAAATAAGATTTGTATATTGATAGGATTTGTAAAATAAGACCTTTTAGTGATTTAATATACTATAAAGAATTTATTTATATTTTAAATCCATAAAAGTTTGAGTTTTGACTCTTCCTAAATCCAGCAACCATTTCCGTAACCATTTTTTTAATAAATTGATCGGGTTTAACGTCCTTAATATGCTTGGTAGTTCGGTATGGATATTGGGACTCAAATATTTGTAATATCTTTTTGCTTGTGAAGTTAGGGTTCTTGGAAGGCAGCCAGTTGATTTTTTGGATAGGATTTCGTATTTTTTTAGAAACTTGCTTAACCTGTTTTTCAATATTTTTTCAAGTATTTTGCTGGCAGTATTCAATATAGGAATAGGTCTATAATTTGATGGATGTCTCTTGTTTCCCGACTTAAATATAGGCTTGAATAGCTTTCTTGAAAATTTTGGGGAAAGCTCACGTTTCAAAACATTTATTAGATGAACGAGGGTGGTGCGAGGAAATGATTCAACTCTATAAAAATTTCGCTATTTAATCCATCAACTCCAGGGCACTTGCTATTTCTTAAGGAACTGATTGTTTCTTTTACCTCGTTGGCATGTCAAATATAATGTTTTTATCCGGCGTTATTTTTTCGGCCATGATTTTACCGACGGTACTAAAATATTGATTGAAATATTCTAGTATATTGTATTCATTTGATATAGATTTACCATCCTTCTATTGTTGTAATCATTTTCTAGCATAATGAGGAAGCATATTCAATGTTCTCGGACTACTATTGCAGAAGATTACATAAAACAAAAGGAAAGTTCAAAAATTATATAGCTATATTTTGATATTAGTATGAGTGAACGTTAAATATATGAACAATATTAATTCTCTTGGTTCTGGTACTTTTGTTGACATCATAAGTGTGTTCTTCCATGTGGCTATTCAACAAAACTTCAAAATTTCTCTCTCACCTCCGAAAGTAACGATATCCTAATTAATATTCTAAATGCGAATGTAAGTTTTTTTGTTTGTTTGTTCATCATGAAATTTTGTTGTCGGGGGTACAAAAAGTGCATAAGATACCTTACATCCAGAAATAACAACCTTAAAGGGGTAGAATAAGGGTAATTTTTTAAGAAGAAATAATATCAAATGCACATTTCGACTTGAAACATCGTTGGAGTACTCCGAAAACAAATAAGCAATCATGTAACTGGCGATTTTCTGCTAATCATCCCCTGAGGGGTGGAATGGAGTGAATAAATCTAAAAATCGATATGGGTGTCGTTATTGAGCTTTTTTGGATGTTGATTGCATTATATATATATATATATATATATATATATATATATATATATATATATATATATATATATATATCCATATATATATATAGCCATCAATTACAATTTGTAATTGATGACTATGAAATCTTTCCAGTTTTTGGCTAATTTATTCTAAATTCACGATTTTTGCCCTGAAGAAGAGAATAAACATTCTCGAAAGCTCGGCTTTAATCAAAGAATTTTATTGAATATAGGACTGCATCCCCAAGAACATCTTTTTATTTATATATATATAATATAATGCGAAACAATAATAAACAGACTTTTCAATTCAAATCTACGTTGCGGTACTATAAATTATAAATATAAAAATCGATATAGCTGTCGTTATTTAGTCTTTTTTTCTACGGCGTATTTTTCAGGAAACTACCGCGTGCGATGTCGCAGGCATTTGTTATTAGTATATAAAGTATCATTAAAATTCGACAAATCTATCTGAATCCAAAGTACCGAATCTCTCCACACGAGCCAGACTACTTGACCTATTTTTTTCTGTCCCTGTTAGTGACTGATTTTAATTCTACTTTTCGCACAGCTTGGGAATGGAAGATCGTTATGATAAGGATTTTTCAATCTGTATCCATTAATCTTTTTTCCTATCAATCAATTTGTATTTTTTTTGTATATAACTATCAAGTTCTCAATACACTCCAACACGTTTATTCAAATAACAATGACATTTTGATATCTAGATCAAAATTTTGTAAGGGAACTTGAATCACGTTTATTACGGCACATATATTGCATAGGTATTATTTGACACACATTAATTTTCTCAGGTGACTTTTTTGGAGTAGGTGGACGAACTTGCTTCGCTTGACATTTAAAATGTCGATCAAGGGTCACACGCGCGTTAATTTGACCGGATAAATTGGACCTACCGGTTATTTTTGTTGTTATTGTGTCGCATTCAATTTAAGACGGAACTGTATTCTTGCGTAAGGTCTTTGTAATCCTTTCTCAAGAAATTGTTATTTCCATAATAGCTTATTTTCATAACAATAATTCGATCTATATTTTTATAAAAACTTAATATATGTACATAAGAAAATTAATTTGAACTGTTATGTATATTCGATCATATTATTGTTTTTAGTTTGGTTGGATTATACTTAGTATATCACGATTATAAAATTCGTTAACTAGAAGATCCAGAAATATTGCGTTTTTTATTAAGTTTTATACTGTCAATAACCTTATCTGCCGTTCTTGTAAAGTAACTCTGAATTCAATATTTATACAGTATGTTCAAGATAGTTTTGCTATCTAACGTTAAAACGCTTGAATGGGTAAAAAGATGGGTAATTTGATGTTTTTTTATATTGTGTTTAAAGAATTGTAATAGCTATTTTGGTTATGGAGTTTTTTAGAGAAAAACTAAATTTCTCAAGTTAGGAGAGAAGCTAGGGAAAACAAAAAAAATCTCCACAGCAACTTTCTTGGCTTTGTGTTCTTGAGCAATTTGTATTCGATTTTTTTTACTAGGATATGGTTCAATTAAAATGGGAAAACTATTATACAGGGTGTCCCAAAATTAGCCTGTCAAACTTCACTAGAGTTTAAAAATAATGCAAACAGTTCCAATAAACATAGGTAGAAGAATGTTCATTAAGGGAGTCGCAGCCCTTTTAACAGGCGCCTGAAGATAGTTTTTGTACAATATCTCCAAAGCTATTGAAGATAATGGAGCGAAATTCTAAGAATCTACTAATGTTTTGCCTCATGATAGGTTAGTAGCAGTTTAACATTTTTAAAAAACAAACAAGGCTGCGTTGGGGCATCTACCATTTTTGTATGTGCCTTTTAAATTTTGTCATAAACTTATGAAAATTTGGATTTTTTCTTCAAATTGATATTTTCTATCGTATTTACATATAAATGTTGTTTAGATCAATGAGCATTATTTTCTAATGAGAGGTAACATCGTCTGACTTTTAAATCCAGAACATTGTTAATAAACATCTATATCAGGTGAAATCTGCTAAAAAACTTCTAAAATATTGAAGCTATTTTTGCTCCGCAAATGTAAGTTGGTATAGATAGTTTTTGATATATCCACACGCAAAGATAAATATCAAGACGATTTGGCATTTGAGGGATCTAGAAAAATCTTCAGCAATACCCAAAAGTTTGCAACTTGAAACAATGTCATAATATTCAACACATTTTTTATTAGATTAATAGCAAATAGTATAGTTATGTTCTCAAATCATCCCATTTTACATAATTCATGGCCTATTAAAAAAAATCTTACACAAAAAGCACAAAAACGCCGTTTTTACTGAAAACATTTAAAAATGCCAAATCATGTGATATATTGTTGATTTGGTAATAAAAACTGCCTTCTAATACAGGGTATGTTTTTATTTCGATCTATATGAAAAAACAAAATTGATGATAGTTTCTTGAAAAGATTACCTTATATTGCTCTGAAGAGTCCCATCCTTATCTTATGAAATCGGCCCTAACAGTTTAATTTATTAAATTACTGCATCCCCAAGAGTCATCTCTTTTATTATAAATATATATTTATAAATATATATCATCTACTGACTTTTTACTTAAAAATGCAATATTCAATTAAAATAGCGTCTAATCTGTTAAATTAAACATTACAATTACAAGTAATCATTTTTGTTTTGTTGAATACGTTAGGTCATTCTTCCTTCTTGAAGACAAAACTACTTACAAGTTATTTTTTGCAAAATTTAAGCTTGGAAGTGTCACCTATCAAAAATTTTAAATCACTAGAAAAATAGTAAAAATAATCTTCTTCGTTATATTATCATTGGAAATTATATTCAGAAATAATAATAATAATGTATATTAGTTTTAAACGGAACTGAAATCATATAATAACTATGGACGGAAGCTAAATTGAAATTAATTTTAGCAGCAAGCATAAGTTATTTCTTTATTTTCCCCAATAAATTTTATTTTGATTTAGGTACCTATAAAGAACTAGCCGAGTGCACCGACTACTACTATGTATAATGATGGTTGAGAAGAATGCTAAATACCTAAGTATAATTAATTTGTAACAACTATGTAATACCATGAAGGTAATAAATTAAACGTCATGTTAAATGTAATAAACTTATTATTCAACCAAACCCAAATGTAACAATCTTCACTAGTAATATAAAAGCAAGAATAAACCATAAAATGAGTAAGAAATTATAAGAAAACCTAAAGACAACAAAAAAATGTTTCAATGATGAAGAGATAATACTAGCATGCAAATATTACAAGAAGGTACCTGTGACCTTTAGTTGGGCAGTTCGTGGTTATGTGGAAGATTGTGTACTTGCAAAACGGGTATGGTACCTATATGCTACTTGCCCAACAATACAAAAGTGGCTCGTTGTTTGAGGTATTATAAAAGCCGAAAAAAGTACTCACAAAATCACACTTGATTCGTACAAGCAATTCGAACAGCTATGGCCATCAAGGTAAGCCCATACTTTAGAATTTTATTATATATTCCCTATAACATTATTATTAAGAAAATCTATTAAGTAAACATAAATCACAATTCAATAGATACGTTCGAATTTGGAATAAATACACTTGATTCAGTGATACCTTCTGGATCTGGAAGTTTCCCGTATAGTTAAGAATGATTCAGTTTACATTATCGTCTTCTGTTATTTGGGATAAATGATATGGTCAATGTATAAATAAATTACATTATAAATAATTATAAATATTTGAGATACATACATCTAGGAAACAATTATTAATCTATCGATTTACATAATTCAGTAAATATGAATAATTCCTTTCAATGATTCAGTTTTTCAATGATTTGAGTCTCGACTTCACATATATTATTCTATCATGTATTATTTATAGGATGTCTCAAAACTGCTATCACATTTTTATTCCAGATATTGAAATAAAAAGATTTAAGCATATTCACTGATGTAGAAAGTTGGGTATTCTGGAAGCTAAACGGTTATAATTTATAACTGTTTTGGCTGATACTTAATGGAAATCCATATTAGATTAGAAATGATACAATTTATTAAATTTCCACTATTATATATTTTAAAAACACATACCTTTATCAAATGTATAAACTCACATTTGATAAAGGTACAGTGTGCCGAAACAACTGTTATATGTTTTTAAAATATATAATAGTGGAAATTAAATGTATCGGTGTGTCTCGGTTATAATTTAAATTTAAATAATAAATAACAGTTATAATTTTGAAATGGTTTCTTGGTTATATGTTCCTAATGTCTCATAAAATTTGCCTGAAATTTTGGACAGGATATTATTAAATATAGAATTTTTTTTATTATATATTTTTACAGTTACACCATTTATACAAATAATACATAGCTGGTACAAGTTACAATAAATTAATTATATAGAGATCCTTCTCAATTTATTCTTAAATTGGTTTAATGTAATATCAAATAGATCAATAGAACCATGAATATCATTAAAGTTCCGAGTTATTCTTGCTAAGGGACTAAATACTAATTGACTAAAAATAATTTAAATTTCACCAGATATATATAGTTCATCATTTACGACTCTCAAAATATTTTTATTTCATTTTTACCTTACGTTTTTTCATAGAAATTATTTGCTATAGGGATGATAAAAAAGTTATTCAAAAGGTATTTAGTTATAGGTTATGTAGAGTAGCCTTGAGCTAAACTTCGCCTTTTGTAATGAGAAAATCTTGTTGCAATAAAGACGCTTTATTATTATTATTTTTATTATTATTGTATCGTAGTAACATTCCGATTTTTGTTGTTAGTTTTCTGTTTGACCTACAACCAATTATTAAAATTCAAATTTATGTAGTGTATATTCTCCGAATATTCTATTTGTTGTAAATAAATTGCTTCATCAAAATTATTAGATAGTAAAAGTACAACGCCTATAGATAAAATCTTCTGTAGTTTTGATATGGATATATTTAACTTATTTAACAAAATTACAGCAGAATTCTCTGCGCCGTAAGAAACGTATAAATATTTTAAAACCTTAAGTTCAGGACCATATTGCGCCCAAAATACTCAACTTTTTACCAAGGTGAGTTTTCTTGAAATTTTGATAATTGGTGAAATTTTGTAAATACCTTTCAGAGACACCCTTTTTTCAGTCCTCGGTATTATGAACAACAAAAAACAGAATCGATTTTTATTTCAAGGAATGTTCACCTATTCTTCACTAAATACTGCTTCAATTTCCAGATTGTCTTTCTCGCAACTGTTCTCGCCGTAGCAAGAGCGGGAAATATTGGACTAGTCGGCTCGCTAGCACCGGCATCCATCTCTTATTCCGCCCCCATTGCACATGCTGCCCCCATAGTGGCACCTCATCCAGGTGTCTATGCCGCCGCCCCAGCTCCTCTCCTACATGCCAGCCCCGTCATCAACACAGCCCCTGTACCTGTTGTCCGAGCTGCCGCCCCACTATTCCATCCTGCTCAACAAGTAATCGCTGCCCCCATTGCACGAGTCGCAGCCGCTCCCCTAGCCAAGGCTATTGTCTCCGAAGAATTCGACTCAAACCCACAATACTCATATGGGTATGATGTGCAGGACAGCATAACTGGTGACAGCAAAAGCCAAACTGAGACCAGAAATGGAGACGTCGTACAAGGTATTTAATTTTTGGATTTGGAAATATCATAGATATAATGTGGGGTAGAAAAAGAGTGATTTTGAGAAGATTGGATCAAGAAGACAATCAAATTGATTAATTATTCTTTCGTCATATTGTAGGTATTAAGAAATTATCATTGTAACGTATTTCTTCAAATTAGCTCAAGTCAGATTATGTCCATTCAAGTATTCACATTCTTCCAGCCTAGTTCTAAACTTATTTATCACATTTTGCAGTATGAAGAGATTGAGCTGCTTCTTGTTGAAGCCGTTATTTTAGAACTTCACATGTTCTTAGTTTGTTATAATTAAAGGCATTACTTTTTGAGTTACTCAATAACAAAAATTCGCACGATATAAAGTCCGGTAAACAAGGAGGCCATACAATATCCCCATTTCGAGAAATCACCAGATACTTATCGATACTTGTCGAGCCTGAACCTGTACCAACATAAAATGGAGCTGTCGAGTTGAGCATTTTAAATACAGGGAGTATAAAAATTAATACTATAAATACATTATTTCCACGTGATTTCTAAATTGAGATGTGACATTAGTTTACCGGATCTTAGATCTTGTTACTTTTTTTATAGGATTACTTGAGGAGTAATGTACCTACATAATAAAAAATAATAAGAATTACTGAAATCTTGAAAGAACGGATACAACCAGAAAAGGGTAGAGTCCACATCAATGCTGGGCATGTAATAAATAACATCAGGCCTCAGCTGGAATATTATGTAATCTTGAACTGTAGGATCTTTCATTCTTTTATACTTCAATCAAAATACCTTCTTAAACAAAGTTACTCGTTTTATCGAGTATTTTGTCAAAAAGTCCATCCTCTTTCAGAATGGACCATTTTTCAGTATCGTGACTATTGACAGGATTAATTTAACTTTATGTCTTCTTACAAACTGATTGACCTGTTTTATTTCAGGTTCTTACTCCCTCAATGACCCTGACGGTACCCGCCGTACTGTCGATTACACAGCTGATCCAATCAACGGATTCAATGCCGTAGTTCGCAAGGAACCTCTTGTTGCTAAGGCTGTAGTCGCCGCTGCACCTGCCGTTGCTAAGGTAGCTGCCCCATTAGCTTATGCTGCCCCAATAGCTAAAGTAGCCACCCCCGTTGCCGGTTCAGTCGGCTATGCTACAACCGCTTTACATTGATCGTATGATTATGGTAGAAATGTCTAGGAAAAGAAATTGATGTTTTGTAATATAGGTAATAAATTATTGACTGAATAAAAATTTTGAATAATGGAAGTTAATCGTTTAATATTTTCGGTAGGTATGCGGTTTTCAATAGATGTTAAGAACTTAAAAATGGAAAAGCACCTGGATTTGACAACTTGAGTGGTATATTAAAACTAGTAACCGAGTACATCGCTGAGCCAATAATATTCAATCAAGCTATTTAAACAGGAGTCTTCCCGACGTGCTTTAAATTGTCATTAATAACTCAAATAGATAAAAGCGGAAGTCGAGATGAGGTGTTTAGTTATAGACCAGTCACATTAATAACAAGTATTAGCAAGATCCTAGAGAGTTTAATCAAATCTAGACTAAGTCCGAATCACAGTTTGATTTTCAGAAGGGAAAAGGCACCCAAAACACATAATTGCAGTTTATGAATTTCATATACGAATCACGAAGCCATCAATAGAAATTTTCATTGAATTATCAGAGGCATTTGGCACAGTTAATCCTCCATTCTATTAACCACTCTACAGAATATTGGAATGAGAAGCAATGCATTTAAATTATTACAATCTTACCTATCAGAACGAAAGCAAATAGTAAGACTCAATAATATAATTAATATATTGAATACGGAATACTACAGTCAACGGTTCTAGGTCCAATACTGTTCTGTTTATATGTCAGCCAATTATTTTCTCCAGGATCTTCCGGTAAAATTACTAGTTTTGCAGATAACATTGCTGTTTTTTATACTGGAGAAAAATGGAATGAAGTCAAAGAACATGCAGAAAAGGACTTGGAATGGATTGAAGATTGGTTTAATTATAAATCTTATTATTATTATTATTATTATTATTATTATTATGAATCTTCCTTGCCGCACCATCAATTCATAACAATACAAAATAAATTCAAAGTATCCCCAACAACAGATATTAAATATCTAGGAGTTGTAATAGATTTACATTTGAGATGGGATCTTCATATCAATTAAGGATCATTCTTTTTAAGTTCCATCAAATCAAAAAGAAACTGAGCCCGGGACAAAAAAATCTATTATGGTCTCGTTGAAAGTCATTCAAGATACTGCCTAACTGCCTAATAGGATGGGGTGGGGTATTCACAACTTGGCTGCGTAGATAAGAAGTGATTTTAAAGTTGCACAAATCTTCACGCCATAGCAGTGATAAGTTGAACGGGGAATCCGGAATATTCGACCTAAGGCAATTATTCTACAAGGTACGTGCTCTGAATCAATACAAGGAAAAGTGGTAACTTAGTCGGACAAGCCACGAATTCATGACACGCCACAAAAATAATTATGTTATACCATACGTATTTAAGAATGTAGAACAGAGATCCTACAACTTTCTGGCCCCAACTGTATTCAACTAATTACCAAAAAGCATTCAGTCCTCAAAATCTCTGCTACAAATGAAAAAAGAGATTGAGAAATGAATGCTAAGCCAACCTAAAAAAACAGTCATATTTGTGCTAATGATATTTAAAAGTATTTATTACAAAAAGAAAATATTAAAAAATGAAAGCTTTATGATAAAGGTGTTCGAACTTATCTATACTCTTCGGAGACAATTGTTTCAACTTCTGATTGATTTTATTTGTGAATGTGGGGGGGGGGGTGAATGTGCTTTAACATAAGAATTGCTTTATAAATTTATTTACCGCATTTGATTTATTTTATATGTATATAAAAATTTACAATGTTTTATAATTATTTTAACTTCTTAGCCATTATATCTATACCCTGCCTGATTTATATTGTTTCTCCAATTATTTACTGTTTATATATATATTATATTTTCATGCATTCAGATATATTTTTCAAATTAATTTATATATGTCCTACTTTCAGTGTTTTAGTATTTAAGTAGTATCAAATTCTTTCTCCACCACGTACAACCAGAGATTGATGCTTTGTTGGTTGAAGTAATGTAACTCTTCTTTCCCTAAATAAAGAGTTTTATTATTATTATTGGACATTATTTAAATTTCAGAGGTCCCTGAGTTCAAAAAAACATATTTGGGAGCATTTATTTTTCAGCCCAGACACGGCATTTTTGCTGATTGGATGCCACCAAGGTGAAAATGAAAATGAGCCTGCTGACAATGATTTTTTCTATAAAATCAGCTAACATGTTTTGTTATTCAAGAAATCCGGTAAGTCTGGTCTCCTTCAGAAATATGTCAAAAAACGAAGAAAAATCAATAAACCATTGTCTACGTGTATAACGCCTAATATTAGGCTAATGTAAAAGAATGAGAAATAGGGCTTATTGTACTTATAAAAATTCCAGAAAGAAACCCAACAATCAGATGGAAGAATCGGGATGAAAATGTACAACTATGTAATTTTGTCACCGCAGCCATACGTCGAGAAAAAATGGCATAAAATGAATTTAGGCTGAGGAGTATAAAGTCTTGCCATGATTGGTGTAAAAATAAACATTTTTCTATCGATGGCATTGACCTAAATTTTTATAAGCCTATCACACATAATAACACGAAAGATTATTTATCTTTATTTTTATAACGAAGCAGGAAAGCTCTGTCAAGTTGGCAGCACAAAGTATAAAGTAACGAATGAAAATCACAAAATCTTATGACCATTTCGGATCAAGTCTGATCACCAATTAGTTTCGTTTGACCACCCTCAATTACCAAAATAAAAAATATTCTCGTGAATTTCTTTTTTTGTAATTGAAAATTAAAAATTGCTGTCATAAAGCAAATTATTTGAGCATGTTTTACCCCCCACCTGATTTTGTTTTAAATGAACAAAAATAAAATAATGCAGAAAAATTATAATCTTAAATTATCCGCTTTTTTAAACAATATTTATGAACAAATAATTTGTTTTTCACAGTGCTCAATTTATTGAAATTATATTTCTATTGTATAATTTTGTATCTATCAATTTAAAAATAATCTTATGGGTGGTCAAACATGGTCAAACGATTTCCTGTGTGATTATAATTTTATTTTTTTACGATTTTATTAAATGGAGTTTCGTCAAACAAAACCAATTGGTGGTCAAGCAACTTTACTGAGCTCAGCAGAAAATACTGAACAAATTTAATAAAATAAAATAAAATTGTGGTAGATATGACGGTCTAAGCTTGGATATCTTGAAAGTTATCTTACTCTTTTGATTGGATGCCGTCACCCAGATTATTAACCCCTCACTTGAATAGGGTACGATATACCCATGGACAAGATATTCGAGACGAGATCTGAAGGGTATTTCCCCTTTACTAATTGAATTGAATTCAATACGTTTGATATAACAAATACAAAATTATCTGTCAAAGGTGATGACTTCATCCACCATAAAGTAGTACATACAGCATTGACAGTTTTCGAAATGAATCTACAGTGTCAAAGAACTAAGGTAAGACTAACGGATGCATTACTTCTCAGTAGAATTAAATATGCTGACAACGTATAGGTATGGCCCATGTCTATCTCAAATTCAGTCTAGACAGACTATAGGTAAGGTATAAAACTCATGTGCTCGTCACGCTCCCATAGAGAAAGGATTTCCTCGCACGTAGGGCGGATCTATTGGTTGAATATTAAACAAAGATGGATGGTAGGTACATCTAATCTGTTGTGTGGTGCATTCTGTTCTTTACAAGAAACCTCGTGTCTACCTGAGTGACAAATAATAATTATCCCTGCGAGTTGAACATCATAACGCCAGTCTTCATTTCGTCAAACATACTTTAAACATTCCTCAGCATAGAACTTCAAACTATAAAAAAGCTTTTTCTTATTCTGCATGTTCTTTGTATAATAAAATGCTACCATCTATGAAGCCAGAGCAGAATAACAATTTTTAAAACAAAATAAAACATTTTATATTCAACACTTTTTAGTAAGGTGATTTTTGGTTTGTAACTAGTTGTTAAATTTTTTTTAACATCACATTAATGTCCAATTTTTATCTCATTATTTTCATATCAACGTGTGTTTTTGTAACTGTTTACATATTTTTTAATGTAATTTCTTACCCTGGTTGAAATTTGATAGAACAGCTCCACCCTTGATTTCTACTAGGTATAATTGAATACTCCAGATATCGGAAATAAGCTTTAAATTATTAAGAAAGGAACTAGAAAGACTGTCAAAGAAGCTCAATGACAAAGATAATTACGTACTTTCCTACCCTATTTCATCTCGAAGACATTTAAATTCAATGAATTATAATATGAAACCAAGAGTTACCCCTCTGGATTCAGACTATGAACTTTTCAATAAAATTTACATCAAGAATAACGTATAAGAAAGAAATACGGTAACGGCCAATGGTTTTTCAATCAAATAACAACGTGCATCAAATATTTTTAAAGTAGATTAGAATTTTTATAAAACAGGTAAGTTACGTAGCAGATCATAGAGAAAAATACATATTCGTTGCCATCTAAATAATAGCAACGTTTATATAAAAGAAAATAATAAAAACGTGTTCTGTCTGTCTGTTTTCCTAATTAACAAGTCGAATACTGGAAGTGAGATAACACACAGGTCGGTTTCCTAGGCCAGATATATTTCTGACTGAACTAACAATAATACAATTTCAAATACAATTTGAGCTAAAATATTCTCGCTTAAACTAGGAAACTACTCTTATTGTGTTGAAAGAGCAATTTTTTGCTTGGATTCTCTTTTTATGACTTGAACAGTTGAATTTGAGTCGACTTGTTCTATGAGATATGATATCATAGACCAGGTGTTTCATAAATAACTTCATTTTTGACCGACGAATCAAACGGAGGAGGTATACAATTCGACTGTATGCCGGCTGGTTTTTCTTAATGGATATTCGCGACTTTTGCATAGTAAACGTGCTTCGATTTTGATGTTTTTTTTTTATTTGAGAGACTGAGAGAAGAGTAATGAGAATTGGCCCCATTAACAAAAAAAAAACAATATTAGACATGCCCTTCCCCTCAAATACTTTCCCCCAAAGAAGGTGGTGGGGGCAATTTATCCCAAAAATTGAAAACTCGAGACGGCAGAATTAAAGAAATTCCATATCCGGAAACGTTTAATTTGGACATTTTCAAAAATAATCATAGATTTCCGCGTTACAGTCTGAAATATGTCTTTCAGCTATGTAGAGGGGGTAATTTTTTTCGAAAATCAAGAATTCGAGATAACTCTATTAAAGAAGATATAATATCCAGCAACATTTGATTGGGAATTTTTTTTAAAAAATCATACGTTTCCAAGTTCCATATGTGTATTTCCGCGATGTTCTCTGAATAAGTATGAGAAACGCATTATCTTTTTTGAACGTTGAATGATTTTAATGACTAATGTTACACTCAAAAGTGTGAAATAAATATTTTTTACAAAAATTTGAGCGACTCTATTAGTTGGAGCACTGAAAATACAAAATAATAATAATTCTATTGGTGCTGATAAAAAATATTTTATGAAGTCACTCAACGGAGAACTTCAGTAATTATACTGAGTTAGTTGACTTTATTATGAACGTATAACGGAGAGAAATGAGATCTGGTTGATTTTATTATCAAAACATGAAAGACTCAAAATAAATTTAGACAAATATACTAGAATGGAGCATTCAATCCCCCCTTTTATTACTAAAACAACAATGCGAAAATCCTAAGTAGGTAAGTAACGCTTTCCACTCGAGCCCGACACGCAATTGACATTTTTTATTACCTTCACAAGTTTCAGCTTAGAAAAGATAACCTCTTCCAAACTCTATTATTTATAGATGGGGCTAGTAGAACTCGACAAAATAGAAATAATAATTGGACTGGGCGATCAAGGTCTTAGAGAACAGAACAAACAAAGAAGAATGTTCTTGTAGGGAGTTCGTAAAAATTGGCAAAAGAGTGTGGTAAATATCTCGTACACCGCAATCACAGGAAAAATAACATATTAACGGTATGTACAAACACAATGCAGGTGCAAATATAATGACTAGTATTTCCCAACGTTTTTTTTAATAATGAGACAAATATATTGATACCCAATAATAAGAGTCTTACATTCACTTCCAAATTGCAGTTGCCTTTTCTGACCTTTGTTGATTGAGAATTGTCGAGGTTATGTAATGCTTGTATAAAACGGGTGGTACCTAAATGAAACTTGCCCAACAACAATCAAGTGGTTCCTTGTGTATTTGTGAATATAAAAGAGCAAAAATGTACCCTAAACATCACACTTAATTCTTTAAGGCAATTCGATAAGCAATGGCCATCAAGGTGAGAATTATTATCACGCTTTTATTATTTTTATTGTCACAATAAATTAATTCAAATTGATATAGATTTTTTTATTTATACCTAAAAAGAAACTTCAAATCTGATAAATTTATAATCAAATCGAAACCAGACAGTTTAAAGAAAAATCTTTAGTGGAAACGTCTCAAGAGACACACTTAACTTAAAAGATATATAATTTTTCTATAATTTATGTTTTTGTTTGTTATTCATGTAAATATTTAGCATAAATGTGATTCCTATTTATCTCTGTATGCGTTAAGAAAATTATCTAAATTTCAGTTTGTTATTCTCGCTGCTGCACTCGCAGTCGCACAAGCCGGAAATATTGGACTAGTAGGCTCACTAGCACCGTCATCCATCTCCTACTCTGCCCCTCTAGTTCATCATGCTCCAGTAGCCCCTCTAGCAGGAATTTACTCTGCCCCAGCTCCCCTTCTACACGCAGCTCCAGCTCCGGTCCTCCGATCTGCCCCACTATTTCATCCCGCTCAACAAATCCTCGGTGCTCCAATAGCTAGAGTAGCTGCCGCTCCTGTAGCCTTAGCGGCTGCAGCACCTGTAGCTAAAGCTGTCATTTCTGATGAATTCGACCCAAATCCACAATACTCTTATGGGTATGATGTGCAGGACAGCATAACTGGTGACAACAAAAGTCAGACTGAGACCAGAAATGGAGATATCGTACAAGGTCTGGTATTTGATACTATTTACTACGATATAATCAACCCATATTTTCTTTAAACATCATAAAAGGCTTGACAGGTTTGTAACTTTGTATTCCAGGTTCCTATTCGCTCACCGATCCCGATGGTACTCGTCGTACTGTCGATTACACTGCTGACCCAATAAACGGATTCAATGCCGTTGTTCGCAAGGAACCTCTTGTTGCCAAGGCTGTAATCGCCGCTCCTGCAGTAGCCAAGGTAGCTGCTCCATTGGTATACTCTGCCCCTGTAGCTAAAGTAGCTACCCCTGTCGCTTTAGCAAGACTGTCCGCCCCAGTCGCCTACACTACCACTGCTCTACATTGATTACGTCATTAGTAAATGCATATTTTATGCTAAATAATGTTTTATAATATTATAATTACCAACTTCTGATTTGTTGAATATATTTTTTCCAAAAAAACTTAGTATCTTTATAGTTTTGTAAAAACACTATCGACATGAATCTAACCACAAAAATTATAATCCACCGTGAATAGTTTCAACTTTACCAAAAAATCGAACAAATTAAAATTGAAAACTACTGATATTCGGGGCCGACACTATGGAGGAACAAACGAAGATTGAGAGAATAAAAAAAATAAATAGGAAATAAATAAATTTGAATGAATATGTTGGAGTTTTGTTTTTAAATTTTTTAGAAGCTGCTTCTATGAAAGGGAATTGGTACTTCGTATAAATTTTATATGAGACAATTTAATTTTTGTACAGGTTAATACATAGAATTTATTCTTGTTTCCTTTTCTTTCCTGAAAAAAAAAATATTATTTTCGCTGGTGTTGGTAATTCTGAAGCAGTGCAGTTTTAGAGATGTAGACTTTGGCAACCGATTTCAAAAGTACCATTACCAGCAGAATTAATATTATTTTTTATTGACAGTGCATCAACAAATAAGGTCGATCCCATTATTAAAAAAATGTATATTTCACATTTTTGAGTGCATCATTAGTCATTAAAATCGTTGAATGTCTTCTCTTTAATCCTGCCGTCTCAAATTTGAGATTTTTGAAAAAAAAAATACCCCACCACCCTCTTTGCGGCAAATTCTGAGGAAGGAAATGATGGATATAGTTTTGTTTTGATATGAGAAGAATAATGTAAGTAATATTAGAAATATGAAATAGAAAAGAAAACAAGCTAACACATTTTTTCACAAACAATTTTTACATCCTTTTTCAAACAAAATCCCTTCTAATATGATCTGCTAAACTCTATAAACTCTGAGATCACATGTGTTGGAAAATTGGTCTTTGTGTTCGAAGTTGTAACAAAAAGGAATCAGCACAAGCATTTAAAGAACAAAGGACACCTGTGAACATTCTCTACGGACAAGAGAAAATCTGTTTGAACTTTGTTAAACATGTTCCAAATAAAGAACGGTTCCATGTTTTTGTGCGAAATTAATTGAGAAAGCTGAAGTGACCAAATTGTTTGATATGTGTGAAATTGCGAAAATACAAAAGAGCGAGTTTTCTGATCAGAGAAGGAAATTTATATATACAGATCGATTACATTCATTCTTGTTATAAAGGGACAACTGAGATATCGAATATTTTCAGAACAGTAAGGATATCGAAAGCAGAAAATTAATATTGCTTATTGGTTAATGGGTAGTACATAATTAGGAAAGTACTGCGTACTGCTTTTTCAATGACAGAATAATTAACAGGAAGTCTAATATTAAAATTGATTACAATTGTCCTTCTAACTACAAAGTAATATATTCATTCGACTTATTTTTGTAACCAACCGCTAAATTAGTAGTTATTAAGGCTATGAAGAATAGGCTAAAAATATTTCATTGACTATATTACTTTGACTTCGTAAGTTGAAGCAAAACAAAATACTGTGGGTTGTGCAATTATAGTTAGATAGACTTTTAGCACCAACTTCAAAAGTACCAGCATATTTACTTGACCTTGAGAATATTGAACTTGTTAAGTGCCCTGCTTAAATTACTTAAAAAAATACAAATAGATAAATATCAGTAAGCCCATACAACTACGCTACTGGAGTTTTTAGAAACACTTGAACAACCAAAAGTTTTTCTAATACTCATCTGCTTCTTTCGAAAGTCTAGCTTAGCCTCCGGATGAACTGACTTAAAAATATTACATTAGACGTAAGTAAAAGCTACATGGGACATAAATGCCTGTTTATTAAAGTAACTGGAAAAAAAGTATTTTTTTCTCGAAATATAGTATTTTGATCTCCTCAGCCAATACATACTGTTGCGTATGCGAGTTCGCAGATAAATGAGACTAATTTACAATTATTAAATAAACTTTATTTACACTCGATAGTAGAATAATAAAAATTAAGACTTCACTTTACTATTCAATATTCTTACTAGTACTCTAACTCTTCTATTATTGCACACTGTCTTTTTACACTGTCTCCACTCCCACTCCCAAATATATACCCGAAAAAGACTCTCCAGATCTTTCGCCGCCTCCTTAGATCACTCCAGCCGCCACTGGACTTTTCTTGAAATCCTTTGTCGGCATCCTAGTGAGCACATGAGTCGCGCTCTTTGTCAGCAGCCGCTCTTGAGATCCCCATGGCTCGCGCGTAAGCATCAAAAGAACGCCGCCACATTGTGGCCCAATGCCGGCGGCTGTACCCTTTGCACGTTACAATACAGTGCCATCGTCTTCTTCAGGGTCATCAATGGAGTTTGTAGTATCGATTTCTAAGCTGGAGTCTTTAGAAGATGAAGACAAAGAAAGTTTCTTGTCCTTGTTTTCTGATTCACTGATTTTGGATTCTATAAAATAGCATAATTATCAATCCACATTAACCGCCTTATAGTCGGTTGTGGAATATCAAATTGTCTTGCAGCCTCGTTAACTCTCATCCCATTAATAGGAAAAAATAATTAGCAATGTGATATTATTGTTTTATCTCTACCATTAATATTTGGGTCATCTATTCCAAAGAGATGGCTCACTTTCAGGTGAACACGACTCGTTTAAGAAATCCGGCATACATGCAATAATCCTCCATATAGCGATGCAGCAATATATACCAATAAACGTTATGAGATAGATAATAGAAAGTCAATAATAATGTGGATATTTTGCTGTGGATATTCCAGAAAATAACCTTAAAACACGTTATTCCTCTAAGAATAAAATCAAGTTTTTTCATCTCACTCTCTCTAGTGCTCAGTTTAGTAAAGACAAACTATATTTCGTACTTTTGATTTCACAAAATTATCGTCTTTTTAAGGCTTATCTATTTAAAAAAAGCACGAGCACGAGCAAAAGTCATTCGTAGGGCATAAAAATGAACTGTTTGCTCAAAATCTGAAACGGAGTTTTTCTTCAAATTAATTTTTTTTCAATCCATACTGTACCTGTATATAATTTCTAAACGTACATTCAAATTCACGTTCTAACTCCAGCAGTTTAACAATAGTTAAACAATATTTGAGTGAAGAAACTATTTCTTTTTCCTGGAATATTATATTTGTGATAGTCATCATTAAATTAATTTAAACAATCCAAAAAGAGGTTTTGTTTTGTGGTTTTCAATCCGTAGAATTCCATAAATAACCAACTCATTTTCCATTAGGACCGACAATATTTTCATGGAAATGACATACATGACCAATGCACAACAAAGTGCATCCGCTCTATAATTTATAAATATTCGGTTGCTACATTTACCATTTTATTTATTTATTTATATATTCGAATAAGTGGATAATTATTCTACTTTAATAAACGTTACTAATTGCTGATTTTATGCCTAGAAACACAGAACAGTATAACCATGTACAATTTAAAAGGGACATGGCATTTATTTGTTGTATTGTTTTTTTAGTTAATGAAAAAGTTTTTTAAACTGGATATTATTGCATCTGGTTATTTTTAGTTTAATAATTGAACTGATTATTGTATGAATGGAACTGATAGAGAAATGTTTTCGTGTCATAAACATCATTTAAGTTTTTTTTTTCATGGATGTTAAATGTTTGGGAAAATATGCATTTTCTAAATTTGTTGTGGTGGAAATTTATTACAGTATAACTTGGTATATTTATTTGAGTGTAAATTATTATGGATGGAGGGCACATTCTCTTTGAAAAGGCTTGAAGTTGTATTTCTCTTGAATATATAATAAAGCTTTCACAACGTTTCATGTCCAAGTTGCAATCGCTATTCTCGTACCCGGAGGCCTTCAGAGATTTCCCTGTTATACGTGCGTTGGTTTCCTGAGAAAAATGAGATTTTCACTTACCTGGGTGAAAATACTATCAGTGTCAGGGATATGTTATTTGAGCGAAAACGAGGAAGATTGTATACTTTCTTTTTTCAACTTTAACTTGAAAGATCTTTTGATAGATCAAAATGCAAATTTTCTACAGATTAATTCTGGAAAGAAGTTAGCTTTTTCCCATTTGTACATCATGTTTTATTTGAGGTAAATCAACATTAT
The DNA here is from genome assembly GCA_958507055.1 of Crioceris asparagi. Classification (NCBI taxonomy): domain Eukaryota; kingdom Metazoa; phylum Arthropoda; class Insecta; order Coleoptera; family Chrysomelidae; genus Crioceris; species Crioceris asparagi. The sequence goes on along the minus strand of OY293826.1, from coordinate 12,560,279 downwards.
ATGAGGGTACTTGAACGTATTATCATTTTAGTTCGCTTCTAGATGAAGAAGTTTAAAATAAATATATTTTAATAGTAAATAGAAATAATCGTCAACTTACCTCATTATTGGTGTAGGAAGGGATGATTGGTCCATCATTGGCTTCCCACTTATTTGCAATTCTTATTGTTTCAGCAGTTTTTTCTTGTACGGATTTATTTTCATCTAGTAGAGTTAGCTCGTAGAATTCTTGTATATCTGTAACAAAATAGAGAAACTTAGACCTAGGTAGAAAAAAGATTTTCTATTATGAATTGTGAATTTCAGAAAAATATGTTACATACTTAAAGGGGCTTGCTACCCAGTGATATCGTAGTTCCATTATTTCTCTTAAAGTAATTATCCTATCTGGGTGAAATTTTGTATGCTTACTGAGAAGAGTATGGAGAATCGCGGATCACATAGGAGAAATAAGAATTCTAAAATTTGAAAACTTTTTTATTATTTTTTATCGAAAATACAAAATATGATCCGCGATTCTACATTGAATTACAGTCATATTTGTTCTTCGAAAAAAAAAATATATTTCTAAAACCAAAAAAGTTATAGTGGAATTACATTTTATAGCTAACTATCGCTGTACCCGCTACTGTTCCTTAACACTACCTGTGTAGGTAGGTATTGGAAAACAGATACACGAACGAACCGAGAGACTACAGTTATCTTGAGTTTCGTTTTGTAATTGGATGTAGGAAAACCCAAAGAAAGAAAACCATGGTCAAATCAAAATAATCCAGGATGATCAATAAGCCCGATTTTCTTTGCATCATTGAAAAGCCTGTATCTTCTAATATCTGAATTCTGATGAAAACTTCTTACACCAAGAAATAAGAAAGATTATCGATTTTTCTTCCGTCAAGATTTTAAAAGATGTATCATATATCTCTGATATATTGTTAAACAAATTTTGGAAATTTAGAAAACACAGCTGAGAAAAAATTAAAGAAAGATTTTTTGAAGATCATTCCTGCAGATTCCGCACAGAAGCAGCAAAATCTATTATTATTACTACTATTAATTAATTATTTCAAGGAGCTGGATTTACTTAAGGTCGAGGTGCCCCACAAAGTTAAATAATATCAGCATATACATTTTGGTTATACAGGATCTCGTTTCCGATTTATACGCATACAAAGAATTTTAAAATAATTTTCATGATTTTCCAACTGTCCATTTGATCTGGATAAAATTAATTTCTGGAGGTTAATGATCCCAAATTTCTGCTGGAATGCAAAACCCTGTATGTACCTAAATAGCAAAAATGGTTTTCACAGACCTTTGGCTACCGAAAATAAAAATACTCATAGCTTGAGATGGCGCAGCAGACTACCACCACCGTGTAAAACCGATCCCCATGAAAATTCGTATATTTGAGCATTAATATATATATATATATATATATATATATATATATATATATATATATATATATATATATATATATATATATATATATTATCGTTAATAACCATGTCTTGAACCGCCGCTAGAAAGGGCGGGAGTGTATCCACATCTCTACCGTTCAACCGATTACCATGAAAGTTACTTTACTTATGTATTCGAGCATTGAGAATGTCTTAACACAATCCATTGTGTTGTAACGTGCGCTAAATGGCACTATATACCTAATACTTCATCTGCCACATCGTTCACCAGATGACCATGAAAACTGGAAAATATGTGGGTGTTTGAGTTTGGGCTTTACTTCATATTATAAAATTGTTGAGAACTCAAAATAAATGTCAAATGGACCAAATGTTATGTTGTGAATCGATCTCCCTTCATACAATTCATACATGAAGATTCGTTTTGTTTTCAGGAATAGTTATTTGATGCAGACAAACGTTTTATAAACTAGTATATATTACTTACTGCAAGAAACATAACAGCACTTATAAATGATGAATAATCTCTTCAAATCGATTCAATACTTTCATAGATTACAGCATTATCAAGTTCAACATATTAAAACCCTTATATCAAACCCTTCCTAAACATGTATTTGCCGAAAGGTGGCGGTTATTATATAAGTCACTTATTGCCTGCCGCTCTTTTGAGAATACATTTTGTGAAAGAAACTTTGGAACATAGAATCGTAAGCCACAATCAAAATATCATGTATATGAAGCAAAGAAAAAGAAGTGAATGTCATATGAAATTTAAATATAGTAAATATTTCATGAACTCTCGTCCCGCATCCGTTTCCTTCGATTTGACTATGGAATACCAATAGCATGGAAATTATGCTGAATCAGGCTTTTCCCCTTGGAGATCACTTCTCAGCTATTATATCTATAAGGAATAATTTCAACGATTTCTTTGCTTACAGGGTTTGTTTTAAATTATAGTGGGGTTATTGAGAAGCTGGGCTTGGAATCTTTGTGATTCATTTTTATTATGTTTTTACGCTATGATTCCTGGTAACGTCTTTATATTCTATGGAACTCGAGCTCAACAAAAATGTCAAAAGCTGGTAGATACCTATCTTCAACCTCAAAATTTACACATATTTTCATAATAATTGGAATAAATTTATTTATTGTTTACTTAATAAGATGATTTTATATAGGATGTGTACATACAGCGTATTTGTTCCATCTTCTGAATATCTCTAACAATTTATGATGCTTTCTTTTTCTTTGATGAGATAAATCACTCCAATAGTCATTTGAAAGTTTTAAAATAAGTTTGGGAAAGTAGGGCTGAATCAATTTTAATGATGTTCAAGGCAGCTTGGCAGTGACAGACTAGAGATCAAATACGTGTTTAACAGTGTTGCTTTAGAATGATAATAATTGGTCTGTGGTTAAATTATGATGTAAGACTGCATATGTTATCAGTTAACATAATAGTTTAAAAGCCCAGTCGGATTATATACCTGAAACCGTTGGATGATTCTAAAGTTTTAATTGCGAGTTTCAGTTTGTATGTTTGTTACTCAATCGTACAAAAACGGCTGGACGGATTTAGATGAAATTTGGCGTGGAGATGTTTATTGCCTGAGTGAGCACATATGATACTTTTTATCCTAAAACATTATCACCAACAAAAAGAATCGGTCGAATTTTTTGTAAAAAATATTTATTTTACACTTTTAAGTGTATCATTAGTCAGGAAAATCGTTGAACGTTCACTTATACCAAAGATGATATCTTCTTCCGAAGGAAACGGACCTAGATATTTATTTCCTGTGGTTTTCCTTCCGCGAAACGGTTAGGGGCGTCTGATATTAATATCATATATTTGATTGATGTATTTGAAAGGATGCACGTTGAATTCGTTTGGCAGTTTGGCCCTCCATATAAATTCTCTTTCTCAATTGAATATATCTTCAGAGTGTTCGATGAGCTATAATTTTCAACAATGCTTGTATGCTATTAGCCAACGATCTTGCCTTGTTATATTGTGCTTATCAGTCAATTTTTATGTATTTCTGCTTAGATCAAACTTGATAAAAATAAATAAATCAAACAATCCAAAAAACTATTAGACAGAAAAAGCAAACATACAGCCGAATTGTATACCTGCTCCATTTTTGGTAAGTCGGTAAAAAAATAGAATATGACTACCTGTTGCCCACGACTACGTCCCCATGGAATTTGTATCATCTTAATATCTGTAAATGAGGATGCGATTTAAATGAAATAGTGCCTACGAGTATATTTGGTTCCAAGCTAAGCTCTATCTATCTGAGAAAAAAATAGTTGTTATTTGTTCACCTTTCTCTTATCGCTTCCCCTCTCAATTTTTTATACATACCTTCAGTTTACCGGGTTCTACTTTACCTATGATAAACAGAAATAAATATTGTACCATGATAAACATTTATGCTCAGACATTTAAACAAAAGAAATTGAGCTGTTTATAAATATAATTACAGGCAGCTTTTTCGAGAACTTTTCTTTTTTACATACAAGAGCTCAGTTTTAATTCTGAAACTCTCTTGCAACTTTTAAAAATACTAATGATGATATTTGAGAAACTCATGTATGGTATGTGCTTATGAATATTATATTTGTTTTTCTCTTTCCAAGCTTCAATTTCAAGTAGGTACGGCTTTAATTACTGAAGGTTGTTTACTGTAAATCTCAAATGTCAATGGAGCCAGTTCCTTTTCCTCCATTCCGCTCACTCTCTCTGTATATGCTCATAAAAAACAGTTTATAAGAGCGATCCAAAATAAAATTCCAAAACTTTGATTGCCTATTCCACAGCTGCTGCTTCCCAATGCGAAAAAACAACCAACCAGCAGGAAAATCTCATGAAATATTTACTATATTTAAATTTAATATTATAATATTCTTTGACATTTTCACCGAAATGCAAATTGTATGAAGGGAGATCGATTCACAACATAACATTTGGTCCATTTGACATTTATTTTGAGTTCTCAACAATTTTATAATATGAAGTAAAGCCCAAACTCAAACACCCACATATTTTCCAGTTTTCATGGTCATCTGGTGAACGATGTGGCAGATGAAGTATTAGGTATATAGTGCCATTTAGCGCACGTTACAACACAATGGATTGTGTTAAGACATTCTCAATGCTCGAATACATAAGTAAAGTAACTTTCATGGTAATCGGTTGAACGGTAGAGATGTGGATACACTCCCGCCCTTTCTAGCGGCGGTTCAAGACATGGTTATTAACGATAATATATATATATATATATATATATATATATATATATATATATATATATATATATATAATATATATATTGTCTGCATCAAATAACTATTCCTGAAAACAAAACGAATCTTCAGATAATAGATTCCATTGTAGGAATCTGACTAGAAAATATATGTTAAAATCTTTTTTCCGACTATTTCTTACTGATTTGAGATAAAGGGTTCAACAAAGTAGAAGAAAGGATTTCACTCGATCTATCACAATTGAAAGTGAGTTATTATATGAAAAATTTTCTTTATGACCGATTTTAAATTATATCCTAGCAAAAGCACTCCAGAGTCTAAATAAAAGAGAACTTAAAAATGATATTACTGGAACTTCCATTTGAGCAAGACCGTTAAAATGCACCCCAAATGCTTCGCAAGGAAAAATTATGACTCGACGTGACTCTGTTTGCCTAAATTAAGAAGAAAATGCTTTATTTCCAGACCATTTGACGGAAATAATAGATAAGAGTCGGTGAAACTGTTGTCGACTGAAAGGATCTCGTAAAAATTCCTTTTTAAAATAGTACCTATAGCAAAGACAAAAGACCCGAAGAATGGAAATGTAATAATGGGAAACGGCAGATGAGAGATTTCGTCATTTTTCAAATGCAGACACCCAAACGGAGAGAAAATTCGCGGTACATTATATTGAAATTTTTGTATGCAACGGGTTTTCTTTGTTTCTCGTCATTTTCATAAATCAAAACAACTGACTTTCCATCGTATCAGCTTTGTTGATATTATACTCTTTTGCCCTGAATGTTTAATTTCCTTCAAAACTCGCAATTTGAACATAGTTCCACGTTTCGATCTACTTGAAACATAAGCGCATCGCAAGTTTGAACGACATTGACAGTTATACCATGATAGAACATTCTAAATATTTTCATTTTCAAAGTTTTTCCACTGATTCCAAACATAATGATGATTTTATTGATTCTTGTTTCATTCTTCATCTTTTCTTCTAAACAGCTATTGATCAAGATACCCCCGAAATCAAGTCTAAGCGATGTTCTCTAACAAACGTTTATTCAGTTTGTTTCATGTTCCTGATATACCAATAGAATTTTTTTTTCTGTGACTGAAAAAGTTTTACATTTTTTTTGACAGATGATAAAGTATCACTTTTTACAAAATTACTTTTTTCCCACGGGAAATAAGCGGGTACATTTCCGGGGTATATAAGCTTCTGTAAACTAAGTAATGAGACTGGCAACGTAGCCTTCGATCTGGCAACACTGGAGGCACTGGGCCTGGAGAGGCAGCGGGACAACAGATGATAAGTCTTAAAAAGGGGTTTGAACTCGCTCGAGTCATTTAGTTGTCGGTAGCGATTTTCTTTGAGGTACAGTTTCTTCTACTGTGTTCTAATAAATATTTTTTACAAAAATAGACAGACGTTATTAGTTGGTGCACTGAAAAGTATAAAATATTATTAAAGCTATTGGTGCTGTTACTTTTGAAGTTGTGTAGTTGCAGTTACATCGATAACTTTTGGCACCAACTTCACAAGTACCAGCACCAATAGAATTAATATTATTTTATACTTTTCAGAGCACCAACTAATAACGTCGGTCCAATTTTTTGTAAAATATTTATTTCACACTTTTGAGAGTAACATTAGTCACGAAAATCGTTGAACGTTCACTAATACCATTGAAGATAGTACTTATCCTATTACCCACGTATATTATTTGCTTGTAGTTATTATTGTGATCTCAAAACATCGCTGCGGAAATTCGCTCAACTATTTTAGATGTTACCATTTTAAACCGATTTAATGCGAAAACCGTAACTCTAAGGAAAAAAATGTCTTCATTAATGTTGCTACAAATAATTATGTCTTTCATGTAGTACCAACAGATCTTCAATTTTCGAAAGAAATCTCCACATAGCAAAAATACATATATTTGCGCATTCAACATGCCTCTATCTCGAAAAGCGTAACTCATTTAAAAAAATGTTTAATTTAAACGTTTCCGGATATTATCCTATACCAGCTCAGATTTTCGATTTTCGAGAAAATTTGCCCCCTCCACGGGGCGGTTTTCGGAGGGAAGGAGATTTCGTATTTCCCTTTTTATGAATACGGGACTATTTCTCAAGTCTCCTCTCTCAAATGAATCAAAAATCATCAAAATCGGAGATCGTTTACTACATAAAAGGAGCGTACGAACCAAAAAAAAGCAAAGAGTCGAATTGTATATCTCCTCCGTTCGGGGTTCGTTGGTCAAAAATGAGTGACATCAACTTCGAGCTACGGTGTGGTACCAGGTTTTGCTAAACTTTATCAGGTCGACAGAGACAGTGTTTTGTCAAGAGCCCAAGTTTTTCGGTGGTTTAAGGCATTTTCAGAAGGAAGAGAGACGATTAAATATGAACCAGGAAGCGGAAGGCCATCATCTTCAAGAACCTTGTAAGTACAGATCAGATCGTGAGTTGACAGTCAGAATGATCGAGGAAGAGTTGAATTTGATTCACACCACCGTTCATCAGATGATGACCAATGATTTGAGGTTGAGAAAAACAAAACAAAATGGTTCCAAGAAACCGTTGGCAAGATCAAAAGGACATCAGGAGGGAAAGATGCCTTGAATTTTTAGATTCGATTGAAAATTACCCTCATTTTTTAGAACGCATCATTACTGGTTGGTGGTGTTTGAGTACGACCCGAAAACCAAGCGTCAGAGCATGGAGTGGCACACTTCAAGCTCTCCAAGGCCCAAAAAAGCAAGAATGAGCAAATTCAAGATCAAATGCATGCTGATTTGTTTCTTAGATATCCACGGAATCATCCACAAAGAGTTTATAGCTCAAGGCCAAATGGTCAATCAACATCGGAAGGTTCTTGAAATACTCCAAAATGGGTCATTCGTGTAAGACCAAACGTCAAGAACTACTGGGTGTTGCATCTCGATAATGTTCCTTGTTACACAACAATTAAACATTAAACAGTAAAACATTCTTGTGGCTCCTCAGCCTCCTTACTCGCCTGACTTGAGTCCATGTGACTTTTTTCTCTGCCGAGATTGAAAATTAATCTCAAAGGAACTCATTCTGGGACAACTAAAACATTCAAAAGGCTATAGCCCACCAGCTGAAGGCTATTCCAGTATCGGAATTCCAGCACTGCTATGAGAAGTGGAAGAACCGTTTCCAACGCTGTGTGGCTTCAGAAGGAAATTATTTTGAGAGTGACAATATAATATTGTAATTCTATTTGAATAAAAAAAATTTAAAGAAATAGTCTCATTACTTAATTTACTGACACATAAATATAGCGATTTACTCCGGTGAAGTCAGAGAAAGCTCGAAATCAGACATTTTTTACAAAGAACCAATAAGTTCGCAATTTTGAAATCAAATCACCGAAATAAATTGACAGATATTTAATTACTTTAAGGTTTCCTTAGTAACGCATGTCTAATTGTCGCCTACCAGTTTAAAACTTCAAATTTCACTTCGACTTTAATATATTTATTGTAATGCTCTTTCAATATTAAATCATCGTTTTTCCCGTTACAGAGAAGAATTGGGTATTATACACGGGGAGAATATTAGATTTAGAATCTAATTCTTTTTACCCTTGAATAATAAACAACTATTTATCAACAAAAAAATTTAAAATATATTCTGTCTACCATTTCAGCCCTTTTCTAAGATTTGTATGACTGATTTGCTTATAGGGTAAATACTAAAAATATGTAATGCGCTGACGTGTTATCGACTTAACAGGATTAGAAATAAAAGCTGGAGGAATTGCTAAGTGTTCTTCGTGTAGTAAGTACCATTCGGTGCTCATGCAGGCTGTCAGGCAAAGCAGGTCAGCGAAGATAAATCTTAACGACATACCCTTCCCGAGAAGCTGTACTTGGGAAATAAACTCTCGGTGGTTTTCCATTTTCTTGTGAGCGGGGGAGTATGCAAAGCGAGAGCCAGGTGCTCGAACGCGCATTCAGCTTATCACCTATCGAAGTTCCCGTCACAATCTGAACTGCTGTTTTTAAATTTTTTTTTTACTTTTAATATATTATGCAACAGGTCAATAAACATATCAAATATAAAAGTCGTATTTAAGCAACTATCAATATCACGTGAAAAATGTATTTGAAAGAAAACTATTCGAATTTAATGAGGTTTAATTTGTATACGTACCAACACAAATACAATATTGTTGTGGCAATGAAAGCAGCTTTTATTACTGAGAGCATACTGAGAGTTAAATTGCATTATTCAATTATGAAAAGCTATGCAAAATGTCACTATATGTCGGGTTGTAAATTTCAATCCCCTACTATGTTTTATAAAATGTGTCAGATACAATTATGTTTTGATGAAGATTTAAATTGTTTGTACGCTTTCCCACAAAGTACACAGTTGTTATGATGTGTTGGTTCTTTGTATATATTTTTCACGGATACAATTTTATATAGTCTGCTCTTTATATGACGAGTTCCTTTTTTTCAGTTTATGATAAACCACCTCTTTAAGTTTTTTTTACATATCTTAGTAGATTTTTAAGTGAACTGATTGTTGATATTATTTGATTCGGAAATTTATCAGCCCAGAATTGGCAAATACTCACGAATTATTAGATATAAGATGTATGTTCTTCATCTGCACACTCATGAACCATTGAGTGAGTTGCATTGGCAAAAACATTTTGGTTTGTTTGTCCCTTTTCTATGCGTTACTATAGCATTAATTCCGTATCGATGGACCTTTTTCTGGTACGTACGTTCGTAAAGATTTTCCAAACTTGTCTTCATAAAAATGATTATCTTTGCTTTATTTTGTATAAATGTATGTTCACGCTATGTATATTTGTCCCTTCTTAGAAAGACAAAGAAGCATTGCAACAATACATGCCAAAGAGGACTAGTGTCGGTTTTTGAGAGAATCATTCACCCTACTGTGATGAAATTCTGATGAAATGGAATAATTATTACAAACCATGCCAAAAAAGGGCTAGTGTCATAATTGAAGGGAAATTATGTAAATCTATATTCAGCAGAACGCTTTAAGCAACTTATCTATACAGGGTGATTCGGATTTTATCTGGATAACTTCGGGAGTTGATAGAACTTGTAAAAATAATGTTATTTCTCAATATAACTTTTTAGCTAAAACCTATTAGTTTCGAAAATACAGGGCATTGAAGTTGCGTATTTTTTTATTTTTTTTATTTATAACTTTTGATTTAGTTTTCCGATTTATTTAAAATTTAACGCAGAAACACTTCTTATGGTTTTGCATAAGCCTTAGAAGTAACAAACTACCCACTCTTTACTAAGTGGGTTTTTAGGGGCTACCCCCACCTAAATGTTTTCAAAACTCTTACAAATAATAATTTTTAATTGTAATAACTAATTAGGTCTATACCTTGATTTATTATAAAACTTTTTTCATACTTGTATTTTTTGAAATTTTGCTTTGTTCTTTAGATATTTTTTAAAATTCGAGACATAGCACACACTTATGATAATTAAAGTCAACTCACATAAGACTTGTCATTGATAATTAATACTTGCAACTGGGTAGTGCTATGCCTCGAATTTTATAAAATATCTCAAGAACAGAACAAAATATCAAAAAAATACAAGAATGAAAATAGTTTTAAAATAAATCGAAGTATAGACCTAAATAGTTATCACAATTAAAAATTATTATTTGTAAGAGTTGTGAAAACATTTAGGCTTATGCTTTGAGATTAATCGGAAAACTAAATCAAAAGTTACGAATAAAAAATATAAAAAAATACGCAACATCAATGCCCTGTATTTCCGAAACTAAGAGGTTTTAAATAAGAAAATATATTGAGAACTAACATTATTTCTACAAGTTCTATCCACTCCCGATAAAATCTGAATCACCCTGTATATCAATTTTGTGTACCTGTCAAACTGATAGTGGTGAACAAGGAAAATTAGAATGCCTTACATCAAACTCCCACATACTGAGAATACAAGTATAATTTACCCTAATTAATGAGGTAACTCAAAATTTGCCACCACCATCCTGAATGTTTAGTCCATACTTTGGTCGTTCATGTAATTTCCCACTTTTCAAAGCATCTGCTTTGAAACTCCATGAGTTGGAAGTTTCATTAAGCATTTTGCTTTAACAATCGTAAGTTATTATTTTCAGGTATTTGCAAGACCTGTAGAAAAAGTTGAGATTATTTGAAGTAGTTTGATGAATTGTTTAGTTTTTCGATAATATTGAAATCAATAACTTGAAACATATGAGTAGAAGTCATAACCTGTGGCTTCCGTAAATGTTTTTCAAGGTAAAGCCTTGTAAACTCAAGGACGAAGAGATACGTATAACGAGATAAATAATAAATACGTTTTCCTTAATAAGTAAGTAGGTAAGTACGTGTAGAACTCATACACCAAGGGTTCCAATCGTTTTTATTAAAGATAAAGCATAATAAACTCAAGGACTTTATAGGAGATATTGTAAATATTTTCATAAATTAAAAGTCAATCTCAAGTATCAATTTTATTTTTATCATTATACAAAGTGATTCATTAAGAATGTCCAATCTCCAAACCATAGACTCTAGACCCCAATGATGATGATTTAGCTCAAAAGTCCTTAAACAAATATTCCGAGGTTGAATATTGCAATAATTTCTTATGTTCTAATAGTTTCTACTAGAAAATTTGTAGTTTCATGTTTTTTGGCATGTCGATTACGAATTTGACTTTTAATTTAGCATTTCTTAAACACCCTGTTACTTTAGTAAATCAAAATATTTTTTTTCAATGTTGAATTATTAGGAAAGCAATCAGAAAATCTGAAAGAACGTTCAATTCCACTCCACTTCAAAATTCACTCATATCTGATCGATTTTTGAATTATTTGCTTTTAATTTTATTATGAAAACAAATATTTTCTAAATGTGTAACCATAACGAAATAAAAAGCAAAAATTAAAAACCGTAACTCTTTTGAGAAAATGTTTCCGGATATAGTCTCATCATTAATTCTGTCATCTCAGATTTTCGAGGGAAGGATAAAAAAGGGAAACATACAACCGAATTGTATACTTCCTACTTTTTTAAAGTTGGTTAAAAACTGATTTCGATAAATACAAAAAGATCAGAACGGGAGATTTGATGCTCGAATCCTGCTTTCTAGATTATTTTCAAAGCCGTAAATATAAGACCGTGATATTTATCGAGAAGTTCTTAAGTGCAAATATTTCAAGAAATTATGTGATCTTTGAGAAGAACATAATAAAATTATATTTTTTGTAAGAAAACAAAATTCTAATATTCAAAGGGCTTTTTTGAAGGAATGAAACCCTGAAAACTCAAGGATCAGACCATCTCTCAATCATCCTCTTTCAAGTGGAGAAAGAATCATCAAAATCGATGAAGGTTTACTATTAACCAAACCGAGGTTAAATACATTAACAAATATAGTCGAACACCTCCTTCTCTTGAAAGAGTTGAAAAAAAGAAAAAACTAGGACTAACTTCATCAGGCACTGGAAAGTACCTATGGAATAATAAGACATAATGTTATAATGATAGAGATTTTGTAGTTTTGCAAGAAATTATGTATCAGCTATAGATAAATGGTAAAAGATCGAACAGTGATCCAGACCTTCCTATAGGTACCACCTACTCCTTATGACCTACCCTAATGTTCTTTATACAAAAGTCACGCATTTGAAATATGCAAAAAATGAAATTGAGTTTCTAGTTAAAACATTTTTAGGCTATACCAGACAGCACAGAAACAATTGGATGGTTGAATCGGCAAAAAAATACATATATACCTGAATAAAAGAGCAATACAAGGACTGTCTATTGTATTCATAAATTTATTCCCACAAATATAATAAGAAGAATGAGGATGTTTTCGGTTCTTATTATCCTGCGCGCTAGGAAAACTTCATCAGAAAATTTACATATTTTACTTATTCTAATTTGTGAGTCGAGTGAAAAATTAAAACGTGAAAAGCTCATAAAACGTGACTACCAAATGCAATTACCTAGAATTTGTGCAGTCGAACTACTACATGATGCAGGGTACATTTTCCAGTCAGTTCACGTCCAGATGCGACAAAATTCAAAAATATGCTCAGTTAACATGGAGATTGTCCAATTTGGATGGCATCCGGCGAAACAGTAATTTCCGGTTCACTCATCTGCTGCTTTACATAGTGTCATTACATACTCTATAATCATAGATTCATGGAATTTACATGTAAACGCAACATTTCGAGACATGGGAAAAAGTCTTGGCTTTTTCAGAAATAGACCTCATTACAATTATCCGTACAGAATTGTCTATGTTTAAATCGTGAACAATCAATATATTTTTGTACAAAACCTACCACAGACTTTATTAGTTGTTGAACAGAATATTAATTACACTGTTATTGGTGATTTTGAAGCTGTGCAGTTATAGTTAGATAGAAGACTTTTGGCACCAACTTCTCTGGGAAGGTTTATTAAAGAAAGGAAATTTGGGATTTGAATTTTTTTCTCAGCACTTCTCTTTCAAATGAAAAAAAATGTAATTATTTTATTTTATTGAAACATAGATTCTGGTAGTGATAGTTTTGACTAAGAGATCAAGTATCATTTATGGCTAGACAGAAGTACCAATATTCAAGATATCTCTGAGAAATTTGGTCATTATCTGAAGCTATTGTCGGGCGTGGAGATTTTGGAATGGATTCATCAAGGTGGCTCTAATTGCAATTGATTATTTTCATGTAGAGACTTCAAATATCTTTTTATACCAGTAGCAATAGAGAAATAATAATATAATAATATCAAAGCAACCGCTTAAAAGATATAAATGACATTAGTTTATAACTTTTTCACTATCAAGTTGAATAGCTCCATGAAGAAACCCTATAGCAATATTTATAGTACAAGTACAAATAATATTTTAGCTCCAACTGTAAGTCGAATCATTTTCTATATGACATTTTCCGGACAACCTTTATAAATCTCTGGTATTTTAATGAACAGGACTGAGTTTTTTTTGAAGATTATCATTGTTTCACAAAATTTGTTAAATATTATATCCATTAGATAAATGTTTCACTATTGCTTTGATAATACCTTTAATTCCATGCTAATCCACACTATAATGAAGTACATGGCCGCATTCTGATGTGGGAAACACTGCTAGGTCAGAGCAATTCATTAAATTTGCATATCTTTGAGACCCTATAATGCGGATGTAGCAAGATCTCTCCTTTATAATTTTGATTTCTGACTAAAATGCAAATAGCAATGGGTGCTTTAGAATTAAGCTACAAATGGACCATTAATTTGAGAGCCTGTAAGCATATTTTACAAATATATGGGAACAATTTAAGATTTGAACTAAAATTTTGTGTATGACAGTACAACACTTTAACATATCTATGGTAATTCCTTTCAGTTTTTATTGAAAATTTAAGCAAGAGCTTCCGAATCAGAGCTGCAATTATTATACTTCACACTATTTGAACTATATATGTCCATTCATTCTATTAAACGAGAAGCTTTTCTGTTGAATTTTGCTCAAAGTAATACAAACTGATCTATTCAAACTGGAATCACAAACTTATACTACCGCAGAAAATGTAAGTTTTCTATTCATTGATCTGACCAAGGGACATTATGATGTAGTCAACAGACATTGCAATATTTCATGAAATGCTACCATTTCATGAAATGATTGATCACTTCATGATGTGGTAGTTTTAAAATCTGGCAACGATAAACAGGAAAGACAATAATTTCAACTGTTCTGACCTTCTTACCACATCTGGCCATGTCCATGTTCGTCTGATTGCTTCTGATAATAATTTCAAAGAAGTAATTTAGATTTAATTATAATTTTTATCCAGTTTTCAAATATACTGAATTTAAATATTTCCAAACATTTTTCTTTATTACATATAAATGTTAATAATAATAAATAAAAAGTTATTAAATTAAATTAAATTAAAAGTTATTTCGAGCAAAATCAGATACAAAGTACGACTGTAGCTGCGATTTATGGAGTAATTAAAGAAAATTCTCGAAATTATTGGGGATTAACTAATTAATATTGAAGATGATGCTTCTGCAAAATACAAAAAGAATTTTATTAAGTTATTTTCCAAGATAATCAAATTCAAGGATCAGTTTACAAATTTGAAATATTTCAGGCAGTATTTATACCTCGATTTATACGAGTTGAAATTGAAATACTTTATAATATCACGTATTTGTGGGATTATTCTACACTTCATAAAATATTACGGGCCAATTGTAGTAAGAATTACTGGATAAATTTAGTAATATAATTAAATCAATGAGTCAATAGTAATAAGTAATAAATAAATAAGTAATCTATATATTTAATACACACTTGAAATTCTAAGTTTTCAGAGAGTAATGAACCGATCTTTAAGATTTATGTGTCAAATTAAAGAATATAATGCATAGATTTGCAGAATTTCCTCAGAATTTACGTTTCTCCCAAGATATACGCCCTACAGCCCTTCAAACGTTGAATCAATACAATTTTTATGGAAGAATAAAATTCAGTTATAATAAATATAAAATAGTATAAAAAAACACACTGATTTAGATTTTCACTATATATGTCAACATGACACATGTTTCACCAATACAGCGGCTTCTCCAGATATACAGTTTGTTTCATGAATCATGGCTATTGTGTGTAATCATTCACGAGCTACGCACATATCGCTTATATACGTCTCATCGCTACGACATCAGGATGTCACGCTTATGTCCTTTTATACAAAGATAGGGCGCTGCACGTATGTCCGAAAACAACGTAATCTTTATTTCATAGGCGTCACAAAGTCATTGTGACATTTCAGATAATTCAGGTGCATAAATTTATATTTTAAAACTCAGGCAATAAATTTGTATTTTGTGTGTCTGCATTATTGTTGATAATAAATCTTTCATATTATGTTTGCTTATTTAATCAATCGATATTTTTTCCTCTAATTATATGAACTTCCTTAAATGCCATATCTTAGCTCGAAATCGTTACGCCACTGATTTACTCCCGTCAGTTGGATTGATCCATTTTTCGTGTTTTCAAGGCAGACGCCAACATTCGTGAAACAAACAGTAGTATTATTACTGATGGTTATTGTATTGGTAATGAATGGATTAGAATAGTCAATTGTCAGTGAAGCAACACTATCTATCGTACTTTTAAACGGTCATTATGAACTCTTGAGTTGGGAAGAATATTTGAAAATTAATCAATAAATATAAGATACTATTTTAGTTTAAGAACATGTGATACTTATTGTGAATAGTGCTGAACAAACTCAAGTATTTATTAATACAAGCTTAAAATAACTTATAATGATTTTTTATAGTGAAGCACAAAGTAAATTTTGAAAAAAATGTAAAGGGCGTAAAAACTACAGGAATATTGTTAAGCATAAGCTTAATTAATAATTTGGAAAACCTCAACAAAAAAATTAATACTCTAAAAAGTAGAAACTAAATCAAAATTGGTTCATCCATTTGGGAGCAACGTTGCCTCAAACAGACGGACAGAAATAGATTTTAAATTTATTCAAAAGAAAACAAGCTGAAAACACCATCGGCCAAATCACCTTTTGAATAAAAATAATAAATCAAAATTGACCCGTTTGGGAGCGGTGATGCCGCAGACAGATAGACAGACCATGTATATATCTTATGTAATAGGTGCATTTGTATTTTATGTTTTTTCATCATTGTAAACAATAAATCTGATGTTCTTTTATAGATATATGCATCTCCACAAAGCGTGTAAAACGTTAAAAATATTTTTGCCCGAAATCGTGAAATAGTCAATGTCCCATAATTGTATTCATTCAATTCTCATGTTTTTATGGCAAATGCTAACAATCATCACACAGACTGTAATATACGTTAACAAGTTCTTTTTGTGGAATGGTGCAATCATTTCTGTATTCTCTTGTGTCTGTCAGTCGATCTGCCACATCCTTTATTTATTGTTTGTTAAATTAAAGTGGTGAAAAGTTGTTAGTTTCAATTTTTGAAACTACCTTCGTGATGTATTACATCTAGGTAAAGGGAAACCTAATACAATCCAAAAGGGATAAAAATAGCTACAAGATGGTTTAGTAAAATACAGGGTGTTCTATTCGAAATAAACAAGCTACATCTATTTAAAAACTCGAAAGCGGTAAGAAACAGGAAGAAAGCTTGATAAGAATTAGTATTATCTATGGTGTAAAATCAAAAAATGAAATAAGGTACAGCGCATTCCATAAAAAAAATGCAACTTGGACAGCTAGTCCTCATAGCACCTTACGAAGCCGCTGTTATGACTCACCCTGTATGAGTATATAGCTACACTCACGAAAGTTTTATTTACTATGTAACTATTACTATACAACTATAAACAAACATAAACAACCAGAGCTTTTATTTGAATTGTACCTAGTTACAAATATGCAAATGGAAACAAAATAAATGTTTAACCACTTTGTCGGGTAGACATGAATTAACTTCACTCCTTCTGTAGGTACATAGAATAAATGCATCAGCAACAGAACAACAGTCTTTCTGACCATACTATGAATGTTCCAAACGACTATCTAGTTAGTTGAAAATTCTTCATATGCCATTTAAACAGTTTGAAAACTAACAAAGATATTACTTGAAACAGAAAACACTTTACTAATCATCAGAACGCATGTTAGCCACGGCACAAAATATTGACTATAAGAACAAAGGAAATGACCCGTATTCATAATCAAATATTAATTCGGAAACTACTAGTTTAGTGTGATAGTAAAATTGTTACGTTTTATGTTTTCAATACCATATAACTAACGTACAAAGTACAAACTAAACTAGTACGGAACTTAGATTTCATTATGATAACCGCTGTATGTATCCATGGTCTAACAACCTCGAGCTCAGCTTGGTCACAAGTTGTTCACTTTCTATGCAAACAAGAGAGCTTAGCTTACAAAAAATACAGCTAATATAAATTGTAGATAGATCTGACAATAAAAGAAACAACCATTCTTAATTTCCGATGATACCAAGCCGTTTTCAGTCCATTGCTTCCATACAATTTCCTTCTATCAATAATTATCTACAGAGTACATTAACTACGTACCTATTTGAAATATTGGATACATATGCTTGAAATCTAAAAGAAAAAAATAATCCTATCGCTCTAGTCAAAGTATCTGTTTCCTGCCTATTGGTCATCCAATAAGAAATTTAATCCCAAAGTCGTTACATCTAGAATTGAACCCACAAAGCGATTGCACATTTCTCTGAGGATTGTTTTTTATAACAGAGTGCGAGCCATTTGATAGTATATATATATATATATATATATATATATATATATATATATATATATATATATATATATATATATATATATATATATATATAAATAAAAAGATGTTCTTGGGGATGCAGTCATATATTCAATAAAATTCTTTGACTGAAGCCGAGCTTTCGAGAATGTTTATTCTCTTCTTCAGGGCAAAAATCGTGAATTTAGAATAAATTAACCAAAAACAGGAAAGATTTCATAGCCATCAATTACAAATGTCATTATTTATATTTTGTAATTGATGGCTATGAAATCTTTCCTGTTTTTGGTTAATTTATTCTAAATTCACGATTTTTGCCCTGAAGAAGAGAATAAACATTCTCGAAAGCTCGGCTTCAGTCAAAGAATTTTATTGAATATATGACTGCATCCCCAAGAACATCTTTTTATTTATTATAAATCCAGTCAAGAATACAAAATCAATATATATATATATATATATATATATATATATATATATATATATATATATATATATATATATATGGCCTGAGAAGTGAGAAAGTGCTTTTTTAAACAAGTTTGATGTCTTCGGAATGAGTTAAGGGCTAGGAATAGGACGCCAAAGGTAAAGTACAACAAAATTCGTAGTAGGTTCACTCACTGATGCGTAGAGTCGAATCAACACCACCTATAATAGTAGAAGGCCGAACAATGAAATTTGTCGTGTTGTGTCGTGAGTATAAGTTGAACTAGATTTTCACTGAAGCATCAAATCGAATAATTCAGTAAATAACAGTACCTATCTATTTGATATTATTCTTTTGTGAACACCAATTCCTTTCTCTGTCAAAAGATACGTTTCTTCTTGCTTACTGGAAAAGCATTCATTCACTAGTTCATCAGAAAACATGAATGATAAATAAGAATTTCTTAAGCACAAGGAAAAGAAAGGAAACTTTATATCTTCTCGTTAAATATTTTTCAGTTTTCTGTAGGTGCTTTCTTACAAAAGTAGTGCTTTATTTTGTTACATGAGGACAGATATAGATATTCAGATACGACAGATCAATTCTGAAATCTAAAACTGATTTTATTTCTTTTAAATGTTTTTAAATTCGATCCAGTTATAGGTCAGTTTTGTGTGATGTATTCATTTATGGTATACGGTTTCAAAATCCTGCCATTACTGGAGACAGAAGCTTTTCATAAAACGCTGATATACTGATCACAGGCTATTCTATACATATTATAAACTAAAGCCCCCCGAAGCGCTGAGCTTGTCTTCGCTCAGGCTAATCTTAGAAATTACAATACGGATATTTTCGATTTACCTATGGATAGAGAGATTTATATAAGACAGGCTATAATTAATGAACACTGCGAAAATAAGCTACACGTAAAATCGCACCTTCTTCGCATACACTGCGTAAATAGACCAAGGTCTATCTTTTAAGGTTGACTATAACCATTTTAGCGCTACCGGTGCCCTGTGCGAAAGTGGAGCCGGTCTCTAGCATAATATAAAATTATCTACTTCTCCTTTGTCGACCGGCAACCACCTGTCGTGACGTCACAATTCAAGTTGTCCGGCCTTCCACTATAGGTAGGTGGTGTGCTTGAAGTTGTTTAATTTTCTACACTGATCCCACGTAATTATTGAAAAATAGTTTCATTGGAATACTCTTTTACTAAATACGAGTATATGTTACAAATATTCAAACAAAATCAAAATGTTTTATTGGGTACCTAGTTTTTTATGAGCTTAGTCTATTCGAATAGGGTGGAAACACACATTGTGTCTAAAAACTTGATAGGAATTGTATGTACAAGCATGTACATAATGGCCGGTGTAGTCGAGCGACTGTCCACAACGTAAGTGCTTTCAAGCAGAATGATTGGAAAAGTCATCGTGAACATTGGCAGATTATCATCGCACGGGAAGATTAATGTGCTATTTTTCAACTACGCAAGGACTGACAGAAAAATTGGTTAGAAAAGATAGTAGCTGAGAACATGGTTGGTACATTTGGTACATGTCTTGCTTGGCTTGAAGAATATTTCCGCTTAGAAGTGTGTCTATGAGATAAGTAAATGGGTATTCGAGTGTAATTTTAAGCGTTATAGTTTTAATTATCCATTAGCAAGAAATCAATTTCCATCACTAATCACTATCCAATCTTCCATACTAGAAAAACTGTTTTACAAAAAAATAGACCGACGTTAAATGCAAAATAATATTAATTCTATTGATGCTGTTACTTTGGAAGTTGTACAAGCACCAGCACCAATAGATTTAATTTTTGACCGACTTCAAAAAAAGGAGAAGTATACAATTCGGTTGTAAGATTGCTTTTTTTATGGCTGTTCGCGCGTTTTGCATAGTAAACGAACTCCGATTTAGACGATTTTTGTTTCATTTGAAAGAGGAGAATTGAGAAATGGTCCCATATTGAGGAAAATCAAATCCAAAATCTCCTTCCCTCCAAATACCGCCCCCAAAGGGAGTGGAGGGGGCAATTTTTCTCGAAAATTGAAAATCCGAGACGACAGAATTAACGAAAATCCCATATCCGGAAATGTTTAAATTGGACATTCTTAAAAATAATCATACGTTTCCGCCCTACA
The DNA here is from genome assembly GCA_958507055.1 of Crioceris asparagi. Classification (NCBI taxonomy): domain Eukaryota; kingdom Metazoa; phylum Arthropoda; class Insecta; order Coleoptera; family Chrysomelidae; genus Crioceris; species Crioceris asparagi. The sequence goes on along the minus strand of OY293826.1, from coordinate 12,539,620 downwards.
GTCTGAAATATGTGTTTCAGCTATGTGGAAGGTGCAAATTTTTCTGAAAATCGAAAATTCGAGATTTGAAAATTAGAAAGGGGACCATATCCGGAAACATTTAAATTGAACATTTTCTCAAAAGAGTTACGGTTTCCGAGTTTCGCAATGGTAAAGTCTGAAATATGTGATATGCGTATTTTCGCTAGTACTAGCTAAACGTACCTATAACTTTTTGGGTATTAGTGAACGTTCAACAATTTTCATGACTAATGTTACACTCGAAAATGTGAAATAAATATTTTTAACAAAAAATTGGACCGACTTTATCAGTTGTTGCACTGAAAAATACAAAATAATATTAATTCTATTGGTGCTGGTTCTTTTGGAGTTGGTGCCTACAACAACAAACTACAACGGCACAACTTCAAAATTACCAGCACCAATAGAATTAATTTTATTTTCTATTTTTCAGTGCAACAACTGATAAAGTCGGTCCAATTTTTTGTAGAAAATATTTATGTTTTATATTTCTCAGTACAACAACTAATAACGTCGGTCTATTTTTTTGTAAAAAATATTTATTTCACACTTTTGAGTGTCACAAAAATTGTTGAACATTCACTATTACTAAAGAGGATAGTACTTATCCTGTAACCCACGTATATTCTTTGCTTGTAAATATTATTTAGAGATTTCAAAACATCGCGACGGAAATACGCATAAGTTCTGGTCTTTCATGTGGTTGCCTCAGATTTTCAATTTAGAAAGAAATTAGGTGAAAATACATATTTTAGATTTTAACATCGCTGTAACTCGAAAACCGTAACTCTTTTTAAAAAATGTTCAATTTTAACGTTTACGGATATTGACCTATCTTGAATTCTGCCACCTCAGATTTTTGATTTTCGCGAAAATTAGTCCCCTTCACCCTTCTTCGGGCGTGTTTATTGAAGGGAAGGAGATTTTAGATTTTAGTTTTGACGAATATGGGACCATTTCCTAAGTCTCCTCTTTCATATAAATTAAAAATCATCAAAATCGTTTACTATATACAGAGCGCGCACAAATAAAAAAATCCCGATGGCCTGTAGTCAGCGGAAAGGTAAATTTTTCAAAATTCATTGAATTGAAATTTTAACAACCTTTTCATTGGTATACCTACATGTTATTACATAAAATTGTCATAGCCTTGCTGTTAGAGGTTTTTGTTTTGGCTGTTGAATATAAAGCAGACAGGGTTCGAGTCCACTTCAGGGCAGATTTTTTTTTCGCCTATTTCTTTTCAATAAATATACTATATATTTTTTTAATCAGGGTCTATATTAAGATCTCCAGAAAATGTACAATTACATCAAATTTATATTGAGTGTTCATGTTTTATCAATATTTGTTATTTTTCTTTATTAATTTTTATTTTTTTACCTGTGTATTTTATGAAAAAATGCTTTGAACAAAAGTTGTAGGTACTGATTATATCTGTAACCTAAAATTATTTTTAATAATATTTAAACTACGGCTCTTTTTTGATAATTTTTTTAAATGTTTGAATGGTCGCCATTTTGAAACTACTTACCCGATATTGCCCAATAACGAACTCGACCGAGATATTTGAGAGATTGATTTTTGTAGCAAATTTGAACTTGATACCTTCAAAACTGCGACCTCTATCGTGTTATATATATATATATATATATATATATATATATATATATATATATATATATATATATATATATATAACTTTTGAACCAAATGTTTTTTTGGACTAACTTATAGACATATAACAACATGCCATTGAAATTTTTTCGAAATTCAAAAGTGTGAACGATCGCAATAGGTACATTTCTATAAGAAATTTACCTAAAAAACACATAGTCGAATTGTATACCTCCTCCGTTTGGGTTCGTCGGTCAAAAATGAAAGCTACTATCAAACACAAGGTAGGCGTAATAACACGGAAGGTGTGTATGTTGTTTACAGCAGTATGCAACATGAATTTTTATAAAAAATGAAGAGGTATGCAATTCGGTTGTATGCTTTTTTTTTGTATGGCTGTTCGTGCGTTTGGCACAATAAGCATGTTCGATTTTGATGATTTTTGATTCATTTGAAAGAAGAGAGTTGACAAAATGGTCTCATATTCCGAAAAACTCAAATCCGAAATCTCCTTCCCTTCAAAAACCGCCCCCGAAGAGGGCGGAGGGGACAATTTTTCTTGTAAATCGAAAATCCGGAAACGTTTGAATAAAACATTTTCTAAAAGAGTCAGAGAGATTAAATATTGCGATATTTAAATTGGACATTTAAAAAAAATACGCTTTTCGAGTTACAGCAGTGGTAAAGTCTGAAATATGGATACTTCGGCCGCCATGTTTTAATATCTCTGAATAAAAACAAGTACAAGGAAAGAATATACATGGGTATAATGGGTAATAGGATAAGTACTAGCTTCTTTGATTTTAGTGAACGTTCAACGATTTCCATGACTAATGTGAAAGTGTGAAATTAATATTTTTTACAAAAAATTGGACCGACTTTATCAGTTGTTGCACTGAAAAATACAAAATAATAATAATTCTATTGGTGCTAGTACTTTTGAAGTTGCTACCAAAAATCTTTTATGTAACTATAATTGCACAATTGCATATTTATGCTGATAAAATTTGTGCCGGCAAAATTCAAGAAAAGGCAACTTCCTGGAACCTCTATACAGAATTTTTTAAAAAAATTCAACGATTTCCGAATTACAGCCACATTTGTAAAACTGCTGCAACTATATTGTGAAATCGCTGAATGTAAGTAAACGTTCAACAAATTTGAAAACTAATGGAACAGTCAGTAAAATATTTTTACAAAAAAATTAACCATGTGCTATAAAAATACAAAATTATATTAATTCTATTAGTACCTGTACTTTAGAAGTTGGTGCTAAACGTCGTCTATATACTTAAAATTGCAGAACTTCAAAATTACTAGGTACTACCAATAGAATTATTATTATTTCGCATTTTTCAGTGCACCAACTAATCAAACATTTTTTTGTAAGAAATATTTTTAAACGATAAGTACTCGAAATTAGAGGAGATAAATATTTTTTACAAAAAATAGAACCGAATTTTATTATTGTCTATCAACAAATAGAACTCGCTCCTATTTTTGTAAAAAATATCTATTGGTTCTTGAATGAAAAACACACGAACTACATATATACACAACTAGGTATCTAGATATAATCAAATCCTGGTGGAAATAAAAAAGAAAATAATTTATCCAATTTGTTCGAGAATCTTTCATGACCAATTCAAATGCTTTAGTATCTTAAATTTTTCTAAATCTCCATAAATAGAAGCAACTCCGTTCCATCACTAAAGTACAAAAGTTCAAAATAGGAAACTTGTCCTATCAAATATGCAATCAGGCTAGCTACAAAGATAACCACTCCCTTAGAGATTTTAATGAGATGAAAAACATGCAGGGCATGAAAACATTTCACTTTCTGGTGTTCGCCCAAAATAAGTCTGGAAAGTACTAATCACTATAAGTGGGACTTTTGGGAGTTGAGGAAGTTATTTTGAGAGAGAGAGGGAGAGAGAGAGAGAGAGAGAGAGAGAAAGAGCTAGCTGTGGCTGAGGAGGAAAATAAAAAGAAAATTAACTCGTTACAAAAGCCCCCAAGTCTACTGTGCTTTGGTAGGTAGTAGAGGCGTCAGGATCGAGACCAGGTAAATGCAATTAGGAAGCCTGAAGGAGTGAGCGAGTACGTATATAGATGGGATACGTTGGATGGTAATAATATACCTGTTACGAAAATGAAGGTAGATCTACTTAGAGGGAGTTTAATGTCGAAACTAACATTGACTCTTCGTTAAGATTAGATGTCTTATAGGAAAGCCATTTTATTTTCAGTAATCTAATCTTGAATAAGACGATAATTAACCGTTCCGTGTAAGATGAACTCTGAGAGACTTTAAAGTGAATTCCATTTCAGATTTTCTTGTGTGTGTTAAGGATTATATCACACAGTGGATATTAATTTTGTAAGGGATTATCGAGAGTGTCTTTCATCTTGGTAAATGAGGGAACAAAAAACATTTTTATAGGTGCTTTTTGTTGTTGTCACGATAGAATCATCAGAGCTTTAGTTGAAGGCGTCAATCTACTGTTACTAATTATTTGCCTAATCGAAACAAGGAAAAGTATTTTTTACGGAAAATATTGAGGTATGCAGTTTGGAATTTTTCATAATAACCAAATAAAGTGGAGAGAACAGTCTCAAGGAGTCATTAAATATGCATTCGTAAATAGAAAGACAGTACTGCGAAATAAATAGAAAAACAGATCAAGGATGAATTTATGTAAATAATATTGCCAAAGATATTACATAGGTCAAGGTGTCTACTATGCCAAAATATCAGAATAACTCTCAGCTTGCCAGGACCCCCCGATACTACATTTTGTCAATGCAATTTCTGAAGACATTTTTAAGCTCACCAAAATTTAAATGTTTAAATGCGAATCGAATTTTTTGCATTCAAAGGAAATAGAACAGAAATTTTAATAGTTCAGTAAAGATTGACAACAGCAAAATTATTATATGAATTCGTACGAATCATGGATAATCTCAAATCAGTAAAATAACTGAAGCATGATTATGATTTTTTCACATTGAGCATATAAATACTTTCAACAGAAATTACAAGGAAAGCAGTCCGTAAAAATCTAAACAGGCTCATCTTATTTTTTGATGGTGTTGATTCAAAAAAAATCATGTGCACATGGTAGTAGTGGAAATTCTTCCGAACTAGAAAATGAGAGAAATTTGACTAGAGTGTGTGTGTGTGAGTGAAAGAGAGAGATTGAGAGAAACAGAGAGGGATCATTTCAAAAGAAATATAACAGTATAAAATTCATTATATATATATTATTCGCACTTAAAAATCACAAAAATACAGACCCGTTCTCGAACCATAGTAAAAAAAACGAAAAATCCAAAATGGCGGCCCGATCAAAAAAAATTGGAACCCAAAACAAGAGAGTCACAAGTGTACTTAGACACCATCATATAATCTTCCCTAACCGCATCCATAACGCAAGTCCCAATAACAGTCCCAGTCGCACTTAAACATAATCATAACATCGACCCACAACCATCCCCAACTCCCCTACGACTTGCAGAAAAACAACATCTAATTGAAGCATATATAAGCGTGTCAGGTATGGAACCCTCACTTAGTGAGTCCAAGTCGCACTTGAAACTTCACTACTCCACCACAGAACACCCATACCCATCGAAAATACCATCAATATACATCCATACACTCAGGAGATACTTATACAACATGTGCAAAGTATGGAATCTTGGACTTAGTTTATGAGTGGGGTTCAAGACGAAGGACCGGACAAAAGGGAGACCCGATAGCCAAAACTGATATATATGTATAGCTTTCTTTCTCTTTCTCTCTATGTTACACATCTGTCTACTCTCTCTTATAACGAAGCCTGTGGTTTAGGTATACAAAATGTATAGCTCTCTCCACCTCTCTACGTTATCTTTTTTCTCTCTCGTATAACGAAATCGAGAAACGTTACATTACTGACCAACTTCAAGAAAAGGGGGAGTTATATAACTCAGTTGTATGTTTGCTTTTTTATATTTCCAATTCACTCTCAATTTTCGTCAAATATCAGAACGCAGCCAAAGCAGCTTCACTTCAAAATAATTTTAAACAGAATTTATCCGACTATTCCAAATAAAGAACTTATTCTATCTGAAAAATTATTTCATCACATATTCGGAAATATCCAATGACAAAGCCTATTTAAATAGATTTTTTTAGAATACGTAGCAAATGTCCCCGACTTCTCGTGCTGGAATCAGAGAAATTCCCGACAAATTACGTCCAAAAAAAACCTCAATAACGATACCTATTATATCGATTTCACAGGAACCTTAACATTTTTCCGGTATAAAAAGTACGTTATGTGTTATTCCAGGTAATAATACTATTTGTGTGCCAAATCCGTTCAGCCATTTTTACGTGATTGATAATATAGAATAGAAGAGTTAAAAAACGCCAGACACTAATTATTCAGTTGATAATAGTACAGACAGAACGTCTTCGTAGTGGTTATAGGTTACTTGAAATATTTCCTTAGATTGTTAAAAATGGCTTTGAATTTTACTCTAAACAAAAAGGTCGTCTATTTTATGGCCTGATCTAATAAACCTAATATTCCTTTAAGATGGATCCGTGTACAATATTTTTGGCATAAATTTCAATGAAACATTCTTTAATGTTAGTTTTATCAAGTTTAATGGCCTTTTATTTAGAAAGTCAGGATTTATTTTTATATAAACTGTTTTACATAAAATACGTCTAAGAATAACCGTGTTAAAGTAAGTACGAGTACATGATATTGAACCATATATATTTTAATTCAGTTGGTGTATTTAGTTATTAGTTATTGTATATACTTATATTACTAATAGTGATATCACGTAATATTGCGACAATGTAAAATTGTAGGTATTGCTTTAACAGTTGTTAACGTTATTCAATGGCCGAACGGGTGGTTGGCCTCTCAGTAGTTGTTGTCGGTAGAGTTAGAAGCCTAGCGTAATCTAGTTATTTACCAGTAACGGCTTATGTTATATAATCATCTTGATTATGTATCAATTGAATTCATATTCAGAAATATCATAATATGACTGGTACATGATAATTTTGAATTAAATTATTCCACTTGCCGGGTGTTTATACCACTCACTATACGTGTTCAATGCATCGCTCATATTGGTCTCCACCGTCTGCGCCACACTGAAGATTGATACTAATATGAGTTCAAAATAAGGATTGAATATCAGACAGGCTCGACGCTCTACGACAAACTGAAGATAGGCAACAACCTTGAAATCATCATATTTGTCTTAGTGGCGGTTGTTTGGTAATCAATCTAATTGAACATTTATAGTGGTATCATGCAATATTGTGACAATGTAAAATTGTAGGTATTGCCCTAACAGTTGTTGACGTTATTCAATGGCGGAAGGGGTGTTTGCCCTCGCAGTAGTTGTTGTCGGCAGAGTTAGACGTCCTGGCGTAATCTAGTTATTTACCAGTAACGGCTTACGTTATATAATCATCCTGATTATGTATCAATTGATTTCATATTCAGCAATATCATTATATTATTAATGTAATGTAGATAAACAAAGGTTACGCACAATTCCAAATAAATAAGCCATGATAACTTATGTCGCAATCATTTTATTAAAACATTAAAAAATAACAGTACCACCTTGACAAAATTTTGCAATAAAAAAAAAACATAAAACAAAATTCTTATTTTAAATGTTAGTGGGACTTTTTGCGCTTTTTCGATCAAACAGGACAACTGCACTTAACAACCTTGCATGCAGTCTTGCATTTCCGGCCTATCTCCTCACCTTTGGCAGGGTTTCCTGCTTTAAATCCTTTGAAAACCAGAAGTCAGCCCAGGCCTTTGTTTGCGTCGACCAACTGATGTCGATTAAAATTATCATTCCACTACGACGAATATTTCTCATATTTAAAAATAAATCCATTAGCTACGAAGGGTTCTTTATTTTTTCAAGAGTTTTATAATAAGATTGATTGTCTCTGGTGTGGTATTCGATTTAACCATTCCAACTATATTCGAAAAATGTTAAAGGCTGTCGCTGAATTCATATAAAAAAATACATATTCGATCTATTATTTTTAAATTTTGTTATCACCATTCCAAAGCCAACGTCAGACAGTTTGGCATACATGAAACGTTCAGAGAACTAATATAGATTTTGGAAATACAATACAAAAACACATAATGAATGCATTTCTCTCTGTCTCCGAATTGTCGGTCATTATTACTGATGGAAAAGCTTTTTTGACAAAACCATTACTACCTAAAACTCTCTTAATTAAACTAAATGCCAAAGTATAGATTGCTGTTTGGAATTTTCTCATCATGCAAAATAACTGCTAAGGGAATGGCTCCAATCGTATGTGCTGCGAATAAAAATGTTGTGCAAGAATTCCATTAAGGACATGAACCACTACTATCGATAAATACCATTTCATGAGCAAGTTCGATTTCGTGAGCCCTCATTAAAATTTAATTAATTAGTTGTCGGCATTCTATTGTTGTGGCACACGCTAATGTCTATTTACAAGTTCCTAGTTTGTTAATTATTTATTAATTTATTTGGGACGATTTTCCAAACACTCAGTATTCACATGTGTTTGAGTACAGTTTTTATGATGAAAATGGAGTTGGCTGCAAGAAGAGGGTATCCAAGGCGGTTTTCTGGTCGAAGATTACCCAATAACAAGACATATGGACAAAGGTTTAGTCACATGCGAATACAAGATTACTAACAGTAAAATATTTTTTACAAAAAATTGGACCGACTTTATTAGTTGGTGCACTGAAAAGTATAAAATAATATTAATTCTATTGGTGCTGTTACTTTTGAAGTTGTGCGGTTGCAGGTAGATTGGTAACTTTTGGCACCAACTTCACAAGTACCAGCCCCAATAGAATTAATATTATTTTATACTTTTCAGTGCACCAACTAATAAAGTCGGTCCAATTTTTTGTAAAAAATATTTATTTCACACTTTTGAGTGTAACATTAGTCACGAAAATCGTTGAACGTTCACTAATACCAAAGAAGATAGTACTTATCCTATTACCCACGTATATTCCTTGCTTGTAGTTGTTATTATTGAGATCCCAGAACATCGCTACGGAAATACGCTTGAATATTTTAGTTGTTACCATTTTAACACCGATTTTACTCGAAAACCGTAACTCTAAGGGAAAAATGTTCAGTATAAATGTTGCTACAAATAATTATGTCTTTCATGTACTGCAAACAGATTTTCAATTTTCGACAGAAATCGCCCTCTCCACATAGCGAAAATAGGTATATTTGAGAATTTAAAATGTCTCTATGTCGAAAACCGTTACTCTTTTGAAAAAATGTTCCATTTAAACGTTTCCGGATATTGTCCTATCTGTAATTATATCAAAGCAGATTTTCAATTTTCGACAAAATTTGCCCCCTCCACCCCCTTCGGGGGCGGTTTTCGGAGGGAACGAGATGTCGGATTCTCTTTTTTATGAATATGGGACCATTTCTCAAGCCTCCTCTTTCAAATGAATCAAAAATCATCAAAATCGGAGTACGTTTACTATATGAAAGGCGCGCACAAACCCAAAAAAAAAAAAAAAAAGCACACAATCGAATTGTATACCTCCTCCTTTTGGGAAGTCGGTCAAAAATAAATAAAATTGTTTCAACAATGATATGTATGTCGACCCATTTGTTCAACTCTTTCTACAAATACCTACATAAAATGATTTACTAAATAGTAATATTCAAGTATGTGGAGCAACATGAACATGAGGGTTGTTCAATAGTATATCAAAGAACATTGCAGAATTATTTCAAATTCGATCGAGAAAATTTGAAAAATTCCATCTACTCCAATGCATAAAATCTCAGATTCTATTTAAGAAATTTGGTAGAAAATAAAAGAATATATGGGAAAATAGAAAGAACACAGTTCGTTTCAGCTTGTTGTGCCATTTTAAAATATGTAAGTTGATTTTGGGAATTCGAAAATACAGGGTCATTTTGAGGACCAACAAATAAGATTAAATTTGTTCAGTCCATACCTGAATTCTTCCAATGACTGATAGCCAAGTCGTTTTGGGTATCAGTAGGAGAATTTGTGAACCAAATATAAAAGGAATATACTGGGTGGCTTGTAAATTATCATTCGACCAATAAATGAGCATTACTCATCTTATGGGATCCAATAAATGTGGTATATTTAGAACCACATTGGTATCCATCGTTGTCATTTTTCCATTTTCTACTGGTACATCCCGTATATGTTATTAACTCTTGCTTGGAAAAGGTCGTGAGTAATCCTATTCACAGAATATCCATAAGGGTCATCCTGCCAACAAACATTTCCCCAAGAAACTGTTTTGGTCTATCATGCACAGATTTAACGATATGGGTTAGGTAGTCCTTAGTTTAACACCATCCAGTCATTTAAGTTGTTCATATCAATGTGTGAAATATCAGATAGCTGAGCAGTACTGAGCTTGTAAGGAATATTCACTTATAGAAAGGTAAATAAATTTGTTACATTTGCGATTTTTTAGTTACTAATAACTAAGAATCTTATAGTACGGAAAAAAAAATGACCAAAATATATCAATGGATAAATCGTTGTTATATGTGTTTCTAGCGCTATCTTGGCGTCATCCTGAGGGATAGAAAACTAGCCCAGAGAGATGAAGACTTATGAAGAGTCTCTCGTTGTACTAATAAGTCTCAGCACAAGAGACTTTCTGTAGGAGAAAGGGAGACATTCGCTCAACAAGAAATATTTTTTTCAAAAAATATAACCGACTCTATTAATTGGTGCACTCAAAAAATCAAAATAAACTTCATTTATTCTATTGGTGCTGGTAATTTTGAAGTACTGCAAAGATACAGATGAATTGTATACCTCCTTCGTTTTGACAAAGTCGGTCAATATAAACGTTGACTTCGATGATACTGTCTGCATTTAAAACAAGATTGCTGAGAGATTGTCTGATATTTTCTCAATTGTTCAACCCAACGACCGCCTAGGAGAGAGGTGTTTTAGAAACTGAAAAATAATTCGTAGCGCTAACAAAATCATCGAGCCATACGCAGCCAGTATTTATTGAAAAAACCAGCAGACTCTTTATCTTGATATTCATTATTAAAACTCAATAATGAGAAAGAATTATTCGCTATCAAATAAATAGGATCGACTTTATCAGGCGACGCTGAAGCCTTCACTAAATAAGCAGCACTGTCTGACTTTGAAACAGTTACTGATTCCTCCGTTTTTAATAATACTCGTACCTAATTTTGCTTTAAAATTTTAACCAGAGAGTTACTAAAAGACAGGATTTGTTTCGTAGGTTGCGACAGCAAATCGTGAGCGCGGGTTCGAATCCCGCCTGAGCCATGATTGTTTGTAAACTGGACCCGTGCAAAGGTATCCTGTATATCTCTTCGGAAGTGTACTCCAGATATTGAAAAAAAAAATGGAAACATTGTTACAAAATGGCAATGCAAAATAAGGGCCCTCATATAATTATTTTAGAGAATGAGATAGTTGTTTCAAAATTCAAAATTATCGAAATACCAAAAATATTTTAAGGATGTAAATTTCTTCAAAGTTAGTAATTTATGTCGTGTCATTAACTCCATGATTCAAAGTGTAAAGATTTTTATATTATATAAAATCTAATGTGAGTACCTATATTTCTACTATTAGCTGCATTATCGAATGTACTACCAAGTAAGTTGTAATTAATTGCTTCATCATAGAATTATCTAGGGTTTCATCGAGAAGAGAAATCTCGTCTCGAAGGAAAATTCTCATCTCGTCTCGATCATCGAAACGAGAAATTAACAAACTTCCGTCTTGAAATTTTTCTTGAAGTGAATTTCTCGAAATTTCGAGAGCCTCGAAAAGAAAAACTAAATGTCATTAAAAAATATTATACATGTTTAGGTATTATACAAAAGATAAGGGAAATTTGTTTCTAAAGAAAATACGTTAAAATACAGATCTACCTATATGCTGTGAACTAAATGCCACACGTATAACAAAAAAACCGCCGATTATTTTCCAGAAAAAAAAATGGTTGGAAAAAGTGAAAATTAAACGAATTCTTTATCTTTTAATTTAATCTTTCATCCATGCAAAAATGTTGTCATAAGAATATCCTGGGAAGTAATATAAAAAAAACATTTTTGGGGAATACAATAGGAATAAGGTTAAATTTATGGCTCTTTATGGCAGACTGACCGACAAGTGTCGTGTCAATTAATTTCTAAAGTAAGTATTAATAATTATCTTTTAATTATTTGTAATAGAGAATATAAAATAGCATTGTACAAGACATTAAGATATTGTTTAAATTTAATATAAATATAATTTGTGAACGAGTCAGCAGATAAACGAAATTTCCTGAAATGAGGAAGAACGCATCGAGAACCACCGAACCCGAGTGCAGTGGGGTGAAAAAGAAGAGTTTGTTTATCTTTGAAATTATGTGACGAAAGTATTTTTTGAGTTTACAAGCTACTTCAGTGTCTGCAGAAAGAATTGGCTCAACTTTTTCTGCGTTTGAATTCTTGGCTGAGTAACAAAGATGTATTTGAGTGTATAAACAATAATTTTATGCCATATACTATTTAAAATTAAAAAATCAAGTTATCTATATATGTCTATCATTATTTTTTCCATGTTTTGTTCATTTTTAAGTGTTTAAAGTTAATTTTTATATATAATAGTTTAAGGATCTTTTTTTTAAGAATATGAAAATATTTATTTTTACCTTTGATATTTGCTTTGTTATACCTATTTGCAATATTTTAGGTTTTGTTAATTTTCATATGTTTAAAATAATTTAAAAATATTTCCCAACATAGTTTTTTATTTTCGTTTTTCTGACCTAACAAGAGTTGTGAGCTATTGCAGTACCAGAAGTTTTTAGAATTCGAGAAATCTCGAAAAAATTTCTGGATCTCGAGGTGTAATTCTTGATCTCGTCTTGATCTCATTTTAAATCGAGACGAGACGAGACGAAAAATCTCAAGTTTCGAGAGTCTCGTGAAACCCTAGAATTCTCACTGGATTCAGATTCAATTTTGCACAGTTGATCACAATTCGCAGTAGCAAATAATTTTAATAAATAAAATAATCTAAATATTACAAACATAAATTAGAATATCTAGATATCAAATCAAATTAAATATTAATAATGGTTAACAATGGTAACTCTAATTTGTTATGCGGACATAGGATGGTAAAAACTGGCCTCATTTGTTCCGGTAATTAATTTAAGGGAAGTTACAAAAAAAAGTAATACATAATTTGAAACTCAACATAACACAGCCTTCCATGAATACTGAGAGAGTTTTTGTTTAAAGAGGACTGTTTTATTTAGAACTTCATCAAAATGCACGGCGCTAATGAACATAACAATTAAATGTTGTACTCACGTGGTGTTGAAAGGCACACGGGTAAAACTTACCTAAAACAAAAAAAACATACATTGTAACTCAAATTTATATATTCTCGTAATTCAATCAGCGAAATATATATAAGTAGATATAATACATATAATAATACATATATATATATATATATATATATATATATATATATATATATATATATATATATATATATACTACACAAAAGTTTTATGGATCAGAATCGACCTAGTATTTAAAACACAAACCCGATATCTCCTTCCCTTCAAAAAATATCCCGTAGGGGGATGAAGCAGGCAACTTTTATCGAAATTTGAAAATCTGAGGTGGAATATTTAAAGACAGGAAAAGTTTAATTTGAACATTGAACAAGAGTTACGGTTTTCGCTATATACAATTCCTTTCCAAAATTTAAAATCTGAGGGAACTGCATGTAAGGTCAGAAAACATTTTTTCCTTAGAGTTACGGTTTTCGAGTTACACTTATGGTAAAATGGTAAAATCTAAAATACTTATGCGTAATTTCGCCGCGATGTTTTGAGATCTCTTAATAATAACAAGTACAAGCAAAGAATATACATATATATATATATATATATATATATATATATATATATATATATATACATACATAATTATATATATATACAATATAAGATAAGTACTATCTTCTTTGGTATTAGTGAACGTCCAATTATTTTCGTAACTAGTGTTACAATCAAAAGTGTGAGATAAATATTTTTTACAAAAAATTGGACCGACATTATTAGTTTGTGCGCTGAAAAATACAAAATAATATAAATTCTATTGGTGCCTAAAGTTATCAATCTAACTGCAACTGCACAACTTCAAAGACACCAGCACCAATTGGTTTAATTTTATTTTGTATTTTTCAGGGCACCAACTAACGTCAGCCCATTTTTTTGTAAAGAAAATATTTATAATATACCTATCACTAAAGTTGCTGTTCTTATGTCGGCTTATTACATGCAAAAATTTATTTGTTATAATAAATGTAACAAATAATGTCTTTTCTGAAAATAAGTGTTTTTTTTGCCACAACAACATATACGTATATAGAAAATAAATTACATTCTAAAATCTAAAATAAAAGAAGATAACGATGATTCTAAGAATAGAAAAATAAAATTAATATCTAAAAACTGTTAACATAACAAATCTAATTACATAAAAGTTCAAATAAATCATCTTGTTGTCTCAAACAATAATAGAGAAATCAATCATTTATAGTTATAGTTATAGATTTGTTGTTGTTTTAAGGCTACATTGAGTGCTGGATACTTATAACAAAGAAAGTAAACTCTTCCAAGATATGCTACGAAGAAAAAATATAACTACCAAATAAAAAAAATTACGTAATGTTTTATTTACCTATACGTTTTCAGACGTAGCATCGGATCAACACTCAGAAATATTTTTTCCTTCACTTTTCAAGAGAATTTCTTTTTCAAAAAAAGCCAAGTTGAGAAAAACATTACCAATAATAATTTGCAAATATCTAAATAAAAGAATTGTTCTTATCTCTGAAATTCTTCAAGTTTTTCGTATGTCCTATAAGAGTAAACAGAGAAAACTATTTTTATTTCATTCTTTTCTTTTGTTGGAGTTAATTATGTCCGACAATAAGCCTTTCAGTATTAGCAACCCCAAAACCATTTTTCAAATACCTTTTTTATATCGTGAAGCCAACCCAGCTTTAATCTTGTTTCTTTTTTAGTACAAGCTTTTTAGTCACGCTATTCACCATCCATGTGCGAAGTTGTGTTATTGTTCAACGGTTTTCACATTTTCTACATCCCTTGTCCATGTATTTGCCTAATTAAGCCTTCGTTCTGTTATTGTGCCATTTCATCTTGTCCCCACATTTGTTCAGAGTAATCAGATTTTTAATGTTGTCATCCGATACGTCCGAATCCGAAAACGTGCTCTGCTTGAGCCGGACATTCTATTAAAATTTGCGGAATTATAACGTTGGCATAAAAGAGCTCAGAGAGAGTCATCTGGCTAGCGATATTAAAACTCTAAATAAGAAATAATAAAAAAAACAGTACTTGTGTCGCCGTTGCAGTCCACATTGTGAACTTACCAGTACAGTGACACATCAATATTAGTACAATTTTCATTAATTATTGTTAATATTTACACAATATTTTTTTTTTGTATAATAAATTTCACAATGATACAAAACATTATCAGTTTTTATTAGGATTAATAATTATTTTGAGCAATAATTGCTTATTAATCGATAATATTTAATTCGTAATGCATAATTATTATGAGCAATATTCTATATATAATATCCCTCATGGTGTGCGAATTAGGATCTGTTAAATGGAGGAAGGTTTAAAATACATGCTGGACTTGAGGGTAGGTAATACTCAAAAATAGGTTATCTTTTCACGTCTTTTTAGTCACGTTGAGCGATTTTTGGTAGGGGAAATATTTATGGGTTCGCGACACCGATGACCTCGACATGCTTGTGACGTATTGCGCATAGTATATCAGACAATGTACATGTAATAAAGGTATACATATTATCACATAATACCACCTCTCTCTTATCTGCCTAGACCAAAGTTCCTTAGATAGACTTTGCTTTCGATAATCATTATTTGAATTGATTAATTGTAGAATCACTGTGCAGTGGTATAGTGAAAACTTGATATATTTATGTAGAAAAATAAATGACAAAAGCAAATTATTCATTATTGAATATTTCCAACATTGTTATTGATATTTGCGTTGAAAATTTTTATATTATTTATTTTTCTAATATTTGATATATGCAATACATCGCGCAATGAATATTATATAGTGCACTGATAGAAGGATTTGTTAGTATTTAATTAAAATTTATCATATATAATATTGAAAATTTGATGATTTATACGAAAGAAGGTTCTGACGTATTCGAAAAAAGATTTGGTGAAAAACGATATTCCGATAATATTATAGGGGACTTCAATATCAACTTTGCAGATGATAAAAATATATCACTAATTGAATTTCTTAATGAAGCATTAGGTTCAACTATGTCTAATGATGAAAAATTAAGAACTAAAAAATATAGAACAATGATCGATACAGTATTTCCACAATATTTAGATTAATTCCAGTCTAACATATTTGTTTCTTATATCATTTACCATAAGCCTAGTATATTTTTTTGAATAAAATGAAATGATAAAAAGTACAAATGGACTAAGTAGTGTTGAACTTGAAAATAATAATAGAGCTAATAATGAAAATAAAGTTCATTAAAAACTGTAAATACTAATATAATATTGATATTTTGTAATGAGTTTGTGAAGTCCATCATATGTTTAATTAATTAATAAACTGTAGCATAATATAAACAATTATTGCTCGGAGTACCAATAGATGTGAAAAATTGACTACTTTCATTTGAGAGATTAAAAAAATTCAATAATTTATTTATTCCTTTGTTTCAAGTTTTCACTTCTCTCTGAGATCGTCTTAATTTGGACAGTATCATAGTAATATGTTTGCCACTAGATGGCGTAAGCCTGAAAAATCCCAATACTTTATTGCGAAAAATACCTTTGAAGGCTAAAATATCGGCTCAATACACAATTTTAAATTTGTCATTATTTTTCCCCAAAAAATATATCCAACAAAAACTTATCAAATTTGCAAGATTATTCAATAAGCTTATTTCTATTCGGTCACTATCCGAAATGCAATACTCAGAACGCGTTGTGAGATATTTATTTTTCGATCACCGATTTAAGGCCTATTCTCACATTAGCGGCAACGAGCAAACCGGCGCGGCGCTTCAAAATGATGCTCACAATAATCTGCATGTTATTCATAGAAATATAATAAAGAAAAGTTATTATTGTAGCTTCTGCAAAAAAAAACAAAAAAGTTCAAGTGTTTCGTTTCAGCTGGTACCAAATGCCGCTATTAGGTGGAAACAGTTCGTTGCGCTTCGCTTCGCGCCGCTTAGGTGAGAAAAGGCCCTTGAAAAGAGCACTGCAGTCTGCAGTGATTCAAGCAATTCATTCGTATCTTGGAGAAAAGAAAAATTTCTATATTCAAGTCTGTGCCTTGATTTATTTATTAGAATAAAGGTGATTATAAATTTTGTATTATTATTGTTTTTTTTAATTGCTTTCAGAATGACTTTAAAGCATGTTATGATAGAGTAAGGAAGTAGACCAATAACAGACTGTTGCATGCCCGTTTTTTCTTTTCTATGCAGTTAAGTCAGAACTCTAAAATTTATTATAATTGGAACTTATATACAATTTTGTCAAAATTGACCGGAAAGATAGCGGAATTGTAAACACTCATCATTGAAAATTTTGAATGAACATTAGAGAAATAAATAATAATTAACAGCCAATATTCTGGAGAATAGATGTCATTAAATATTTATTAGGAATTGATGCAGTTGATTTGTTTATCTGAGTAAAGATTGAGGGACCTGGATCATTACAGATCAGATACATGAATAACTTATTCTATTTTATTTTGCTATAGGTTTTGTAAAGTCATTCAACTACATTCATAAACAAACTAGAATCGAACACATCTGATACTTCTACCATGAGTTGGTTCACCATGTTATAAGCAGGTAAAATAAAGTTATTTTGTTTGATCTTTGCGCAATACCTTCTACACGTTGTAAGCAAACGGATAGGTAGGCTCAGATCGCATTGTGAGTATGTTGCATTTGCGTAAATACTGAAATAGAAGATCGGTGCTCGCCACACAGCGTTCTGGGTATTTCATTTCGGAAGGTGACTGAAGAGGAATACCCAGAACACGACATGGAAATTGAGGATTGTCCACGTTGTATTTTGGGTCAAAAAGTCGGTCAGTGTACTTATTCATGAATGTTATAAATCACGATTGTCAGCTTCATCCCTTTAGCCAAGTAAGTACAGAAGTTTTTTGCTCATATGTGGATCGATATAAGCCCCTAAACGTATGTCAGTTTTGCTCTCCGATGGATTATCTCTCATGAAATTTCATTAGTAGAACATACGAGGTAAGATTACTCCAAAATTCAAAACGCAATCTATTTTCTACACCTTGTAGGTCTATTATATATGAGTTATACAGAAATTGTTTTTTTATATTATAACCGCTGAAAATTATTATTACTAAAATTGCTTGTGATTCAGATTTACCACTGCTGTAATTCGAAAACCATAACCACTTTTGAAAAATGTCCACTTTAAATGTTGTTACATATTTTCTCTTGTTTAATTATGCCGTCTCATATTTGCAGTTTTCTATAAAACTGACACCACTAAATAGCAGAAACACACATATTTCATACATTACTACTGCTGTAACTTTGTAACTCGGAAACCTATGATTATTTTTTCCATATATAGAATCTTCTTTAACTCTGCCGTTTCGGATTTTAAATTTTCAGGAAAAATTGCCAACACTACCCCCTTTGGGATTGTTTTTGAGGAGAAGGGCATCTCTAATGTTGATTTGTTTTCAATAAGACCATTTCTCAATACTCTTCTTTCAAAAAAACGAATCATCAAAATCGGAGCACGTTTACAATGCAACAGGCACCCATTAAAAATACAGACAGTCGAATTGTATACCTCCTTCGGTTGGGACGTCGGTTAAAAATAATGTAGGGTGAATGTGCTAGGAGTCGGCCTTTTTTGAAGTAATCTCACTTTAAATGATAATGACATGGGCATATGAAGAGTGACTAGACAAACTTTGGTTTGCATTTGTAGCTCGCAGATTAGGCTATCGCATAGTATAGAGAAAGACAACCGATTTTCGAATGTGAATTTTTACTTAATTAGGTAAATTTCTTATAGAAATGTACCTATTGCGATCGTTCACACTTTTGAATTTCGAAAAAATTCTGCCTTGAAGTGGAATGAGAACCCTGTTTGCTTTATATTCAACAGCCAAAACAAAAACCTCTAACCGCAAGGCTATGACACATACGACAATTATATGTAATGACATGTAGGTATACCAATGAAAAGGTTGTTCAAATTTCAATTCAATGAATTTTGAAAAATTTACCTTTCCGCTGACTACAGGCCATCGGGATATTTTTTATTTCTAATTGGAACCGTTTTGCTACTAGTCGGCCGTATCTTAGTAGTCGGCCCTAACTATGCTAGTAGTAGTAGTACCAGGCCTGAATTAGGTATTTTAGGACCACATACAAAATGTAGGTAGTTTCATCGTAATTTAGTAATTTCTAGTGACACTGACTTTGCTGCCAAATATTTTCGACTTTCGAACTTGATAGGGTTGAATGCTATTATTGCGATTGCGAAAATTGTGATTATACGGTCCTGTAGGATTGACATGAGTATTCCATAGTTTCAGGACATGACCTAAAAATTGTTAAAATCAACTTTTCCGCGCAAAAGTTGCTTGAAATAGCTTCAGAAATCTTGTGGCCGATTACCGGTAAAATTACGAAAAGACGTAAGTTCTGGTAGTCAGCCACCAGATGTGATGGCTTGTAAGATTTTTTCCAAGCGTCGTACGCACGGCCGTCTACTGGTACAGGAAATAAGCTTATACCAAACTATTCAATAAGACAAAAATAATGTCAATGCTGTTCTTATTGAATCTGATAGAGAAATAATAAAATTGTCCCTCGTGAGCCACTAGTCGGTCGGGTGGGCGAATACTAGTTACTATCAAAAATTGCGAAACTAGTGGCCGACCATCTTGTTTATTTACACAAAATTTATAGAAAGGCATTGTTTCCCATCGAATTAAGTTCATTTGACTAAACATCTATTAGCAAAATCACGTATAAAAGCTCTCGATGTTGCCCAGCAATTGGTACTTAGTTTAAAGTTCACCGACTCGATGTTCCGCCCAAGATGTATGGCACTGCTTGACGAACAACAACTTTTTGAACGGTTTTCGCGGGAATTCAGTTAGATCTGACCTAAAGCGAAGTCGGTATCCTTACAGTTCATAAACTGGAGATTTTGAATACGCACATAAGGAACTTGAAAAACGCTTGTGATTCAAAATATATGTAATTAAAGGGGTATGTGGCCAACTACTAGATAGGGCCGGCCAAAAGAAGTGAAAGGAGCATTTATTTTTCGAGAATTGAAAATTTGAGACGACAAAATTAAAGAAGAGACTATATACGGCAACGTTCAAATTGGAAATTAAAAAAAACATAAGTTTCCAAGTAACAGCAGTAGTAGAGTCTGAAATATGTATGTCTTCGCTATGTAGTGGGGGCAATTTTCATAGAAAATTTAAAATATGTGACGGCCAAATTAAAGAAGAGATTATAAGATTATATGTATTGGTTCTTGTACTTTTCAAGTTGGTGCCAAAAGTTTTCAATCTAACTAAACTTCACCACTAAAATATCTATTAATTCCTTGAAATACTCTATGCCCACAATACTGTGCAATGATACAATTATATAAGGCAAAAAACGACCTTTAAAAGCTTGTATATCGAACTCCCTCTGGTACGTCTCTACCCGCGTTTTGAACCAGGGCTCGCTGGAAGCTATTTAGGGCATAGTATTGAATAGATTAATGATGCAATGGCAAAAAAGTACGTTTATTGGAAAAACAGTAGCAGAAAAATATTAGTTACATGTGGATGTTTTGAAAATAGCCAATCCGAATATTGTTCACGTTTGCACCTGCCTAAGCGCAACTGTTTTGTCAGCAGTCAACTACCACATAATTGGATGCATTCAACAAGCGATGTATCGTTTTTATTTATTAAAGCGCATCCGATGTAGCAATTTATATAGTATCCATGTTAACTGCGAAATCTGAAAGTAGATATACTATTTTTACCTAGCTCTGCAGTTGCTAATTTATTAATGGTATTATCGACAAAAACTTGGTTTGCTATTTTGTCATTTTTTAAAAGTAAGAGAGACTGACGCGTAATTAGTATCGATATCTTAATTATGTATAATGATTGTCATACATTTATAACATTTTGTTATAAAACTGAGCAAATACTGCCAAAAGAGCATTATGACATTATGAAACCGCTACTGAGAGAATACAAAAAGTCACGGTTGACTCTCGGCTGACTTTCAACCTTCGGTCAACCGGACATTATGAAATCGCTCCTGCGAGAGCTTATGATATTTGCTGCGGATACAAGTCAAAAACAATTATTAAATGAACTATTATACAACCATCAATCACAGATGCTCAAAACAAAAATATGTTCGCAAGGCAGTTTCGATTTTCTGGATGAAGTAGGTACATCAAGACTTTCAATTAGCTAGTGAAAAAAATAACACCACCCGCACATGCTCAAATAGCGTTCCGACAAGCTTTCACGAGGTATGTTTGACTTTTTGTACAAGTGCATCAATACCTTCAATTTAATGATTCATGCAAGGCAAAACTATTTGAGGGTAGTTTTTTTATGAAAAAAAAAACATCATTTTTGCAGGTTCTGCTAGGGTTACGCGGTAATGCTGAGCTGGTCAGGGTTGCTCCCTCTACTCGCTCTGCAAGTGGAAGCGGATGCACTATATCTGCGCCCTAACTCAATAGTGGTTTTAAACATGCGCCCGTCTCCCGTGCTATTAAATTAATCATTAAATTCCATACAATGTCTCTATTTCAGATAACTATATACGTATATATACCTACACGGTGATTTATCTAGGCGGTTCATTAAAAGTTTTCCAATTTGCAGACACATTAGGAACAGGAAAATTGGTGTGCTGGCATTTTCAATCATGTCCGTTCTACCTAAAATATTTTTAGCCCTACAAATATTATACAGGGCGGATGTCTAAAACATCGGTTGAGTCAACCCCAGTTTTAATAGCTTATCTGCTACAGATATTGAAATATGTCAATTTTTCAACAAAAAACTACCGCTGCAGTAGTTTACGAAAAAGTTTCAGAATTAAGCCAAATTTGGGAAGCGGTAAGGTGAAAGTCCAAGCCAACTTTTGCACTTTTGTCCCATTTTGTACTTTTGGTGCAGGCCACTTGCAAATGTTACGTTCGAAAAACTTTTCATGTCATTTTTTTAAATTGCAACTACCAACAGTTTAGGCATCATTTAAAAGAAAATTGAATTTTGAGATGAGTTTTTGAAGCATTCCTTATAACTAAACTCAACATTAATCGAGATATTCAATAAATATCTATTTAATAGTTCATCGGCGTCTTATATATCAGATAGGTTCCGGAAATCCATAAAATTTATCAAAAATGCGTTCGATATGGATCATACATAATTGGTTATTTACAACTCTGTAAAACTAGGTACTTCCATTCCATTACTTCTAAAAAAGAACTTCATTATATCAACTTACGTTACTGTCAATGTTTTCTAATATTTCCATGTTTTTGCAATGTGTCATAGAAACGTCCCTTCAAAAATTCTCTACTCTTCATCATAATGAACAAAAATAGAAAAATATCAGTATTCATGAAAACAGGATAGATTGCTATAGATTTTCAGTTTTAATATTGATCTAAAAATTTTGATTGGCTATAAATCTTTGTCTAAACATTTAGAGATAAAATATCCTCAACTTCAGCTTCATATTCAATGCTCTTTAATAGAGTGTACAAAAATTTTGGATAAAAGAAAAACAGACATAATATGGTCCATATTTTGAGCGGATATATTCCGTTTACATTAGGTACTCCCGAGTACTGTAATGGCCAATAGGTAAATTAAAAAAAAATCAAATTATAGAATATTCATTTTGAATTATACAAAACGAGATGATTTAAAAGAAAAATATTGACCAAAAAGATCGTACAATGCATGACTGTACGTCCCATCATATCTAAAACATAGTCTAAGAAGTAACTGCATGAGACAGCGACAGCTAGTTTACATAATTTAACTTAAAATAACCCACAAATAAATAATGTAATGGCGAGTTTTACCAAATATTTATAGCATGATTTATTTCATATACTCAAAATGTGCATCGTACAGCGTAAGTGTAACTCAATTTAGTCATTCTAAGTTGCCTGGAAGCTGTACATCAAAATATGAGAGCTTTGCTATAAATCACAAAGGATTGTTACGGTTCGCCTCTAAAGGCTCTACAGTGTGTCCTAAATCTCAGAAATGGAATGAGCTGGTATCTTGATGAATATTTGAGCTATAAAGATGGTCTCTATCTTTATTACAAATCAAATATACCTACTGTTGGTTTCTATTTTTTTTCTCTCTCCAATGCAAATATCATGGATTTGAATTACGCTTTGTTATTTTGTATAGCCGCCATGTTGGATTCCCAATAATTTTTACAAGAGGTTTTTGTTGATGTATTTTATTATATCTAAATATTAATACGTGAAGGAAATTCTTTGGAACTCATTTTGAGCATATTGCGTTCACGGGGGAAGATATGATTTGTCGTAGTTTATATGAAGACGGCGTGCAGAAGGCTGACCAGCAGTTTATATCAATATATCAAGTTAAACGCTCTTATGGTTGGCATAGTTACCCTTCTTGAAAAGCATTACAGATGACTTGGATTCGATTTTTTGGCCATCACATTTTTTTTCATAATCCGCATTTGAAATAGAAAAATAAAATTTAAAATAGATATATCTAACAACTATAGAGGTTTACTCTTTGACAGAAGATCCTCAATAATGTTCAAAATTCAATGTAATGAATTATATTGGATTTTCGAAAAACTGGTTTTTCCGGATATCTCCGAAACTACACGAAATTTTAAAAATTTATGAACGGCGTATTGTTGAGCACATAAACGCGCAACTTTACCCCAATTTAACTATCTTCGTATTCCCTATAGTGACTGAGATCCCAATGGTGAGAGTCGAATTTGAAACAGCCTATATATATAGAAGGATCAATTTACTTTGCAATTGAATGTAACCTGTATAATATGAAAAAATGAATTTTGCTATTTAGGAATCTTCCCCAAACACCAAGAGCAATATTGCTGCGAAATTTCAGTCTTTTGTCGTTTCCCCCTTTGACTTTCGACTCGAGTACATGCATTTGAGTTATTTACCGGTTCCACGCCACGTAGGTACCTATCTACTGCTACTCCCCTCTTCAGAAAAAAAAAACTATTTTCCAGTTTCTTCTTTGTAATTTTTTCACGAATTTAAAAGCTTATTTTGCTCATCTTCATTCAGACAGCTCAGTAACTCAAATACTATACAGCACTATGAACACTAACATTATACAATACCCCAATATTAATCTAACAACAAAATATTAGGTAAATTTCTTATAGAAATATACCTATTGCGATCGTTCACACTTTTGAATTTCGAAAAAATTTCAACGGCATGTTGTTATTTGTCTATAAGTTAGTCCAAAAAAACATTTGGTTCAAAAGTTTATATATATATATATATATATGGGATATTACGAAATTTGTTAACACGATAGAGGTCGCAGTTTTGAAGGTATCAAGTTCAAATTTGCTACAAAAATCAATCTCTCAAATATCTCGGTCGAGTTCGTTATTGGGCAATATCGGGTAAGTAGTTTCAAAATGGCGACCATTCAAACATTTTAAAAAATTATCAAAAAAGAGCAGTAGTGTAAATATTATTAAAAATAATTTTATATTATAGATATAATCAGTACCTACAACTTTTGTTCAAAGCAATTTTTCATAAAATACACAGGTAAAAAAATAAAAATTAATAAAGAAAAATAACAAATATTGATAAAACATGAACACTCAATATAAATTTGATGTAATTGTACATTTTCTGGAGATCTTAATATAGACCCTGATTAAAAAAATATATAGTATATTTATTGAAAAGAAATAGACGAAAAAAAATCTGCCTTGAAGTGGACTCGAACCCTGTCTGCTTTATATTCAACAGCCAAAACAAAATCCTCTAACCGCAAGGCTATGACAATTTTATTTAATAACATATAGGTATACCAATGAAAAGGTTGTTAAAATTTCAATTCAATGAATTTTGAAAAATTTACCTTTCCGCTGACTACAGGCCATCGGGATTTTTTTTTTATTTGTGATCAATACGGAGAATGAAGAGCATGGCAAACGCGAATGCGAAGTGGTCTTACTGTTTGGTATGTTGATCGTGATGCGATGGTAAAGCAGAAGTCTCTGGTCTCTGTCTCTGTATCTGTCTCTCAGCTTCGGCAGTTTCAATTAGATGTAACACATCAGGTGATGCGTTAAATAGATATCATCAAATCGCCGGTCAATCATCATCCGCCATTTGGATACGGCGCCTCCACTGAATTGCGATAAGAAATTGTGTGGTGGTGACAAACCGTTACAATACTGAACCACATCAGTACATAATAATTAATAGCGCAACATTGATGAGATAATAATTAAGCTTTACTATGATAATATATCGAGTAATCAAAAAAAATAATAATTTGAAGTAGGCTATAGCAAATGAGATATATTTCTCAGCAAGGCGTTGTTAGAGTCAGATGACAATTATACATACCTATACAGGGTGAGTTTTTTTATGTTTAGTACAGGGATTTCGATTACTATGGCAGATACAAAAAAAGTTTAAATTAGCAAAGAATTGCAGTTTTGTAAGCTATACTCAGTTTTACAAAATTTGACAGCTGTCAACAGAAAATTAAAAAAAAGTTTTTTGGTGATTTCTTAAAACGTCCCTAGCTCCACAAATACTTACATAAGATAAAAATATTAAATAAGTACAAAAATTATGAGAAACTTTGTTCTAAATAAGATGATCTGAAAACTTTTTTTATCACACCTGTCATTTTTGACATAAATATGTGCTTGTTAAACGGGAACCATAAAATTTTATTCTTATTAAATAAAGAATTTTATTGCGATTCTAGTGATATAGCATATAATCGGATTATTTTCAGAGATAAAGTTTTTATGGGCATTTTTGTAGTTTTTCTGATTCACATATTACCTCAAGGTGGTTAATCTAGTTATCTATGGAAAAAACAAATAAAATAAGCCTTTGTTAGTTTGGTTACAGTAGTAACAAACAATAATATTGTATTATTTTGATAATTTATTTAGTTTTTATAAAATATTTTCTGAAAATTCCGCCGTTATTTATAATACAAACTTTGCATCTTTTTAGAACTGAATTAGTTGACTTTCGTAGAGATCACCTATAAATATTAATGAAAGCTTCAATTACCGCAGCTCGAAGTACATCCATTGTAGCATAAGTTTGTTTAACAAATAAAAATCTTAAACCGAATAATCGGGAGATGGTGGTGGCCATAAAACAGGGGCATTTCTTCCTATCCAAGAATTAGGAAATATTTCATCTAGATAACTAATAGAAAATTATGTGGTGGAGCGCCATCATGTTGAAACCATTGTAGTTTTCTTCGAGTGTCTACGTTCATATTGTCCAAAATTTCTTCTAAATCATTTTGATTAATGGTCGCCTTTTAATGTTTCCTTAAAAATAAACGGTCCAATAAGTGTTGAGCCCATAATACTACACCAAACGTTAAGCCCGAAAATAATTTGTGGTCTTCTTTGTTCAACACGATATTGATTTTCTTGTATCCATAAATTTTAATGTTCATTATGGCGATAAAACATGCCACAATTAGTAAATCTCGTTTCGATTACAAAAAGAAGATCATTTTATTTGGAATAAAATTTCTCAAAACTTTTGAATTTAATATTTTTTTTTGTAATGTTAGTATTTGCTGAATTAGGGACATTTCAAGAAATCACCAAAAATCAGTTTTTTTGAATTTTCTGTTGATAGCTGTCAAATTTTGTAAAAGTCAAATTGATTTTGAGTAAAGCTTAAAAAAACAATTCTTTGCCAATTTAAACTTTTTCGTATCTGCCATAATAGCCGAGATCCCTGTACTAAAAATCAAAAAAATTACTCTCTCTATATAAGTATATATAATTGTTATATTAACAGTTTAGTAGATATAACGGGAAAAACAGCATCTACTAAACTGTTATTCACGTAGTACAGCGTTACTTATCTGATATTATTATATTATATATACATATGCTACATACGATCCATACTTTCGGTAGAAAAAGTTCCTGGGAGTACATTCAGGGTAATTTGATTGTCTGCATAATGGACAATTATCATTCTCCGTATTATGAATCTCCCCAACAGAAGGCTTATAATACGACAGTTCCATCTCAGGCAAATCATAAGTTCCAACGGTTCACCAGGGCTTATAAAAACATTCTAATAAAAATTGTGATTTGTTTCGTTGGTATTCCCTGAACGAGGACAACAAGGATATTTAAAAATGCAGATTTAGTTTAGGCTTATTTGTCTTATTGGTTAAAATAACCGCAACAGGTCTATCATCTATGATTATGATAATTTGGATCGACAGATTTTTTAAATCGGCAGTTTGGCTTCAGTTAGCGGTCGAATAACTGATGGTCGACCTACACCTTTATAAAACGGATCCTTAATAGCCCAAGATTCATTTGAGAAATGAAAGAAAGGAATGAGTCTTTAGAAATTGAATTTTTACTTACTCCACACACATATCACAATTGAATACAAAAAATATTCAATTAAACTCAGCACACAGCTTAATTGATGCAATGTGAAATAAATAACATTCTTGCAGAAATTATGACATGATCTAGAATCACTGAGAGAATTAGATTTTCTATAAAAGCGACTCCAATGATAAACAAGAACATCGTTTAGCTTTAAACAAATATGAATGCTAAGTCCAACAGACTCGTTTATCTTGTTAAAATAATGCTAAGGAAGTTTTAATGACAAACATTTATGTTACCTATGTATCTCTTTCCAAGTTTCTTCTTTCTAACGAGATTCAAAGTAGATATATATTATATTGGTCTTCGCAGAAGATTTGTATGGTATAATAGGATGTTTTTTCCTATAAGTTGATAATGTTATAGAAATTTATTTTTAGCTCTTCGAGAAAATCAATAGTTGATAAGAATTCATTTTGATATTTATCCGAAAACTTCTGCCACCATGATCTTGATGTCTTAACTTTTTAATTTCTATAAAGCCGATGATCCACCTGACTCAATCTACAAATATGCTCTATAAATAAATTATTCATCATAACAACTATCAATGAAAATAAAAACAAATAATATTTAGCTAAGTATGTGACAAAGAATACAGAAATTGCTTTTAAAATTTAGGTTTTAGATAATAAGTTCATTTAAAAAGAACAAAGAAGCTAAATTCCGTAGTTACAAATCAGGACCAAAGTTGGGAGGAAAAACTTCCATCAGGAATTAAAATGATAATATTTATTAATTCAAGTTCTGCTGTATCTCGGGAAATATTCGACGTACAACTTTGGGAAAAAGATCTTCGGGAAAAAAGACCAAGAGAAATAACTTCTGAGTCTCCAGCTATACCGCTAGAGGGCACAATCCTTATGAAAAAATTGAATAACTAATTTTCTCTAAGATATGTGTAATTATAATTATAGTAGATCTTACACAAACTAGAATAAAGCCACAGTTCTGAACAAATTTTGTAAAATACTTTTCTTCTATTTTATCAAATAAACGGCGGGGGCAGTAAGGAAATATGTATAAAGATAATTTTTCGGTTTATCGACGGTTAATTTCGTGTTCAATGTTGGTAATCCTTTTGAAAAAGAGACCTATTGATTCACAAACTTGATAAAACTTTCAAATCTCCTAAAACCTATTCCGGATTTGGATTAGTTGGTTTTGGTACTTCGATAAGCTCAACACAGAAATATATTATCCTCCTTTCAGGGTGCATTACTTATTAATGGAAAGGATACCTAGTTGTGTTTTACATCGGATTTAAAGGAATTCCACAAAACCCTCAACAACTTTCTGGGAAGCGTTTAATTCGAGAGTTTGATAGTATGTAGGTGATAACTTAAAAGGTTGTTCAATTGCAATTTTATCTTCAAAACATTGCAATAAACTCATTGATATTGAATTTCCATTCAATAATTGAATCTATCTCTCAAACAAAATAATAATGTCTTGTAATTAATGGATTCCTAGAGTCGTGGGCAATATCTGGAAATGGCAATTAGAGTACTGATTGGAATTAGCTCGTTAATTGAAAATTTAGTCAACATAATGTCTATTCTGCGAGAACAGTGAAGTGCACTTGCTATACGAAAGTGCCTCATGTGGTAGATCAGGATTTTAAAGAAAGAAAATCAATAAGTTTCGGGCTCATATATACAGGCTGTCCCAGTCTAATGGGATTAGTTTTGGTCTTATTGTTTATTTTCACAAAAGTAAATCTGGCGCACTGCAATCTTAAATTACTTTCTCTTAGTATCATTTACCTACTAACAATTATCTCCTCGAAACTTCCCTTATAATAATGATGAATGAGAAAAATCAACAGAAGATGTAATAATAAATCGCTAATATCTCTCAAACGGATAATTTTATCAAATTCAAATAAGTGTATCTATTCGATAACTCGGAAACGAGTTATAGGCCTTTCTGTATAACAAGAATTAACATAAACTGGTACTATTATTTTCTCTCAATTTATGCAATCCCGACTTTGTTCTCATTAGGTCTAGAGCACCTTGTATATAATAAAGACTACTCAATACCAGAATAAAAGGTCGCATTTTGTCCATCAGATAATTAATTTTCGAAAATCCATTAGTTGATATATTACCGTGCCTACCAACAATGAAAACAACTACTTGGTGAGCAAATACTCCCTCCCACATTGAATTATATCATCGCTGCTAGGTATAATATGACTGAAAATGTATTCAATAAAAATATTGCAAAATACTTCTAACTCTTATTATTTTATTTCATTATGGATATATTACAGCTGAATCAATTATATCGACGATTTCGTTCTTTTTGTAACTTATAAGATACACATATAACTCGGGCATATGTCAGAAGAAGTCAAAACACCGCTGAGAATTCAATACTAGGCCGACTGAAACGAAACGGGGGCCCGCTTTTAGCGCCTCCTATGATTTTAAAGTTGGAGTTAGAACTCGCGATGATGTAATCCAATGCGGGATGAACTATTTGCTCACTGAATAGTTGTTTTCATCCTTGTTAGGCACAGTAATAATATTACATATTGATTGACTGTTTGAAAAAGTCATTTATATTTTAAAATATGTCATAAATGTATCCAATTTGGTTTTGGTCTGGTCACTGAAAGAGAGAAGCGCCATCTGATATTATTACTTTCCTACGCTACTACAGTAGCTGTATAAGAAAAACATTGTAATCGTGTGAAATTTTCGGTATCGAGATTTTTACAAATGGTGACGTTTCAGAGTTTTATAAGTCTAATAAACATACTCTCAGCCATTGGCCTGTCTGTCTGTCTGTCTGTGACAACACTATCTCAGGATCGGATCGGTGTATTTTGTTGCTTTCTTTTTTATTTTTTTTGGTACCAATATCACTCGCCGGTGGCACTGAATGAGAATCCTGTATATACTGGGTGTTGAGCTATAGCCAAAAAACGTGATTTGCTCAAGACTATAGCGCGAAAACGGCTCTAAGGATTTTGATTAAACTTGCCTAAAATATTCTTCTGAGAGCCTTCTACCACCCACATCAGCGCCATCTCTGAGAAAAAGCATAAAAAAGTTATGCTTGAATAAAATTCCGTATTTTCCACATGTTTCTTCAGATTCTGGCTAAACACTTCATCTTGCGAAAAAATGTTACATGACCATTGTTGTTTGCTGAAAAAAATGAGTGGTAGCATGATTTGACCAGAGGATTTTTATTTTCCTACCGCTATTATTGTCGCTATGTAAGGAAAGTATTGTAATAGTGTAAAATTTTTCATTCACTGGAATTTGCCTGCGAGCGGTAGGAAAGTCGTGTGAGTGGACACACCAGATTTTTTTTTCTTGGCTGCCGCATTCATGAAATAACACAATAACTGTGAGAATACAAGTTTCGTCTTTAAAGACAACGATAACTGTCCTACAAGATAAAATAAATCAGTGTTTATTTAGTCACGTTTATATGTTGTGGTATTCTCCATCACTGGTACATCAGATAAATATATTCTACAAAATGAATACGATTAATAATTAGTGATTCAAATCAGTTAGAATATAAATAGTTTTGAATGCATGGTAGGTAATTTATGAGATTGGCATATTTATCCATAAGTTTCTCATTACCGTATCGTCAATCTAATTTATCGCCATTATATATTCATTCGATTGATGAATGGATGCGATCGGGGAAATATCCCACCAACACTAAATTTTCGATCAAACTGCCGAACAATGAAGGTTTTATGTTGACCTGAATGAGTATTTTGGAACATGCTCCCGCACATTGACGGGCCTAATTGATCTCCATTTGAACGAGAGATTACACCGATCACTTGACATACTGGCACAAACACTTGTTTGTTGCACGAAACCATTAATTTCCTTCCATTCATATTGAGTATTTATAAAAGGGATACCAATTTAGCACTGTGTACATTCACATAAAGAATGAGGCTTAGAAAATTCGCCGGAAAGGTGATTACGAGACATTATCCAATATTTTTTGTTCATGTATAAACATGAGCGTGGTAGACCACCAAATAAAGTTGAGGTTGGAGATCAAAATAACATAAATGGCAATTAACTAGCTTTTACTTAAAATATCTAATGTAGTGATATGGTATCCATTCAAAATTTCCCCTACGATACATGACTTTGCTTTATTTGACGATTACTGCAATTACTGATTGATTATATTATGTTTTAACTTGTCTTTGTTATAACAGCTCCAGAATCTTTTTGGCTTATTTTAGATTGTTTTTACTTCCCTCAATAAGGCAAGTATTGTATTCACATGAAAAATCGACCTCGAGATTTTTGCTGATATTTAAGTTTTGGGGTTCCTAGATCACGAAAATCATGGTATCTCAAGTCCGTCGGTCTGTCTGTCTGTAAACTGTTGGCGTTGTAGCTCAATAACGGCTTGACCTAGGACGACGAATTTTGGTATGCATATTGAAGGACTACCGACGACGCAATGTAAGGGTTTTCGTTAATCATATATACAGGGTGTCCAAAATATTAAGTGTCAATATAAGAACGGTAGAAGCAACGAGGTTATTTCCATCTCGAAGCGGGGTGGTTTGTCGAGGGAATTTTTTATGTTTTGTTTCAGTCTTAATTTATTATTTAAATCTTCATCGACTTATTTACAATTATGTATTGAGAATAATTCTGTTCCAACTTAATTTATCATATAACTTTTGTAAGTTTTACAGGATTGATAATGTGCGTGACTGATCTTTTTAATGACCAAGTAGAGAGAAATCAAGAAGATACCGGGTGATTATCCATAATGACCACCCCCTTTAACTTTTTTGTTTTTCACATTAAAAAAGAAAGTTGAATATGAAAGTTGTAGGATGTACTCTAGGCTATTTGCAGGTCATATATTTGTTGATACATGGTGTCACATAAACAAATGCCAAGGCAATGTTACTTTTTTTGAATGGAACACCCTGTATGTTATTGAATTTTTGAGCTTTACGGAGAATTCTAGATACGTTTTATGTATAATATCCTTACTGTTTTAGAAATATTAATAATTAAGAATCGAAATATTGGCAAACCAAAACTGACACAAAGTGGCAGTTAACTTTGTCAATTAATTCAAAAAGAATCGCTGAAACTTGTTATGAGAAATGCGATATTCGTTAAGAGAAAAACAAATAATTTTAAGTTCATTAATTCGAAACAACCATAATGCCGCAGCAACGCAACGTAACTTAGCTCGAGAAAATCCAAGAATACACTCCCCTTGCAAAAAAACAATTTAAAAGGATATTCTAAACATTTCAATAAACATCAAGTCTGAATAGGAAGAAGAGAGTGGTGAATGTGCAACTTAATATTTTACTTTATGTGCAAGAGGATCCAAATTTATCCATAAGGAATATTTCAAAAAATTTACGAGAATGGAACGTCCGTGATACCTTCTATTCAAACGTTCAGAGGAGTCTCAAGAAAGCAGGATAGAAGCCTTTCAAGATCAGACCAACCCTAAAATTGACACAGGCGCACAGACAAAATAGAGTAGAATTTTGCAGCCTTATGCTGGAAGGAAAGAAACATCCTGTGAACGGACTCGACGAATGGCATGATAGATAGAAATAATACTAGGTATTGGGCCAGAGCAAACCCATTCTATTACAGAGAATTTAGATTTCAAGGGCGCCAGTCCGTTAACGTTTGATGCGGACTAATAGATAACAAAATTATTAGACCTCATTTTTTTTATCAAAACGTTCTTAAAAATGAAATCAAAGATTTTCTGGACGAAATGGTCTTGCAGAACTTAGGAAACATTGTGTTCCAGCAGAACGGAGCCCCATTCTATAGAGTGAGAAATCACTTGAGCTAACGTTTCGAAATATGGTTTGATAATAGAAATGCACAAGATCTTACACCAATGGAGGCGTTTCTATGGGGATTTAAAAAAATGGTATTTACCAAAATCAGATTGAAAATATAGAACATCTACAACAACTAATTAGGAATGGAATAAATGATCTGAATGACAATCATTCAGATTTTATAAGAGGATCTTTAGAGAAACTCCGAACATTCTTCAAATGCATTGAACAAGATGAAGGCCCTCTGGAGAAACTCAATATTTAACAAAAATGTATTTTTAAATAGTTTTTATTAGTTTCGGTTCTTGTATCAATGGACTCCGCAGAGATTTCTCAGGCCCCATACGGTCTAGAGAGTTGAAATTTCGAATTCGTACTTAGATCGCAGACATCTCGCCGCCTGTTAAGCTCCAAGTGTGATCCAATATTGGTAATTATAATTATCTCATTCATTCTGATTCAACCAAGATCATTATTTTGTCGACATGGAACGACAATGGGATCCGTCACTGGAATTACGCACGAGCATGGATCGTATATATACGTCTCGTTCTCTGGTATATAGGTACTTTCTGGAATATCGTCTATGGATATGTCGCAATTGTCAGACGTCAGACGTTATTGTTAATTTAAAGTTTAATTTTGTGTTGTGATAGACAAACAGTAATTTGTTATGGAATTGCTGTTGCTGGCAAACACATATACATAAGTATAGTTAAAATCGAGAAAAGGATAGCAATAGTAGGTACTCATCGGTACGGTTTAAATCTTAAATGCCCAATAAAAACTATTTTTAATTTTGTTGTTGTTTCACATGATACGTTAGTTAATTTGTATTAATATTTAATTTTCTCCAAAAATAGCTTTAATTAAATTTCGTCCAGATTGTCGATTTTCAATTATTAATATTTCTTAAACAGTTGAAGATAGGTATAGGACATTATACAAAAAACGTATCTAGAATTCTCCGTAGAGTTCAAAAATACAATAATATACAGGGTGTTCCATTTAAAAAAAGGTTACTTTCCTTTGGTATGTCTTTATGTGACACCATGTATAAACAAATATATGTCCTGCAAATAGTATAGAATACATCCTACAACTTTTATATTTAACATTTTTTCCTAAAGTGAAAAACAAAAAAGTTAAAGCGGGGCTTCTTCACTTAGTCAAAGGAAATCATAGAAGTTGCATATGTGAAACGTTCACTACTGCAAATGTCTGTTTTAGGTGGTGACAATTGTTTGTTACATACGTCTACTTGCACAAAGACGCTTTTCTCTGAAGGATAAGGATATCTATATGATTTCCAAGATGATTGTCCTTTTTCAAGATTCCGTGGTCCTCACAGTGTAACAAATTAAACCAGCCCAACAGGCTTTACATCTGTCTGTTGAAAATGCTGCGAGAACAATATGCTGCTATTAAAGAGAGAATAATTGATTACAACAACGTAAAACTCATCTTGAAGAGTTAGGCCATTGTAAATAATGATTTGTGAAGATTCTTCGAGAAAGATGAAGTATCTTCTTAGACCTTAAGGTAAAGGTGCCCCAAAAACATTAGAAGACCTTACCCTGTTGTTGGATATTTGCATAAATGTTTTGAATGTGCTGAACTTCTCAACCAGTTAATTATAGAAGCATAAAAATTATACACACCACTCTAAATAGAGGGTAGACACGAACCGAAAACAATATTAACTTATTCATATTATAACCATCTATATCAGTTCATATAAAGTATCATGTTTTGAAGAAAATCTCCGTGAACGCTATTCGAGAATTATAGTAAAGCAACAACAATTAAATTACCTTCTTTAGGGGTACTGAATCCATGCACCTCACAGTAAGTGGTAGGTCCGATGCTATCTCCAGTAAGCAATGTTTCCACACTGTTCGACATCAATGGCGGTGGAGCGTCTATCGTGAAAAACGTCGAACAGGTGGCACTAGTTGTTGTTGCTGTTTGAGTTCGTCTCAATTCAGATTGTTGATTATCCTTGTCACCATCACGCGTGATGCACTCGCGTCTACATTTGGCGCACCTTTTCATTTCACGTCGCACTCGCAACAACCACACCATGCCGAAGAGAGCCATGCTTATCGTCGATGGACGCCTCATTATCACCCTTGTCGCGATGGTACGGTCATGGCAGGGAAAGCTGTGGATGCGATCTAACCATGTGAGCCACTGGCAGAGAATAGAGACGGTACGTGTTCGGAAATAAAACCGCCAGCATGCTGACCAATGCTAAAATAGACGTCAAAACAGTGGCATCGACACAGATTTATGATATCTGTTAGCACTGGTCAGTACGCTGGTTTATATTATGGAACACACAGTCTAATTCTCTGCTGCAGGGCTGTAGCCGAAAGGAGTGCTCAGATGGTTGTTGGCTATATTATCAATTAGCTTACATTTAAAAAGATATTTTATTTTTATTAGGTCTTTTTACACTTCACAAATGTGTAGACAAGATTAATCGAACCGTTTATGGACCAAACGTAGATATGTTAATACATGCACTCACAACAATGTGCGATTTCCTCTGCTTCCAGGCAAAACTTCGTTTATAGAGATTCTCGAGATAAATATAGGGTAAATGAGCTTTTAAACATCAAACGCTTTGAAACTAGCACCGCCAAATGTAAAATGAGGAACTGGATTTTAGAAAAAATACACCAAAAATGTGTACTATTATTTATTTAGCTGACAGTTAGATGTCAAACTCAAAAATTAGGTGACAGTTATCCATCAAAAAACGTATCTCTGAAACGTATTGATCTGTTTCGTTTATTGAATCAGAAATTGTGAATATAGATCTGAGAATAGTAGCTGGTGATTTTACATAATTCTAGATGCAAGTTGGTGAAAAAATGAGGATTAATAATATGAAAATTTACGGTTACACATCATTAATCATTTGTTGTTGCTTTGGTCAAGACGGTGGATTTAACCAGCATTTCTCAAATGTCAGCATCCGCCATTGTTTAATTAGTGTGGCGACAGAGACAACGTACGGTGCCTGTAGGAGCCCGCCGTTGTAATGTCATGAGTCATGAGTAATTCGGACAAAAAGAGAATACGTGAATTTTGCATAATGTAACTTGCAATTTGGTCAAACAACCTGGCCAGAAAGCTAGCTCTGTGTCTTCGCATATTCATGTTTCCTGGGTCAAGTATGAATAAAGATAAAATATGGTAGAAAAGAGAAATGTTTTTTATTGCGATTTGTAACATTATAAAGAAGTAACTAAGTGAACTAGTGAATAAAGAATTATTAATAATTTAAAAAATTCAAAAAGAGCTGAAAGATGTATTAACTCAAAAGGAACTATGATATAAAGTTGTGGAGGAATCAAATAAGTGGTGAGAATGTACGATAATGCGATCATATCCCAAAAAAAACACATAAATGTAAAAAAAAACCTGCGTGATTAGTAGCTGGATAACGGCTTCGATAATAAAATAATAAGTGAGATCTGATCGGAGATCAACTTCTTTCTAAGTTTCTTAAATCATAGCTCCTGATATGCATAAACTCAATAGTGCAATTTGGTAAGTTTTTATCCACCATATTTAATCTTCGAGTATTTAGAGTTGGTGTATCAAGTATATTCAACGCCTCATAAATGAATAAAATATTTATTTCAAGTTTAACTAAGAAAGATTTGATTAAGAGAAATCTTGTCCATGTCGGGACCTATGATTTAAGGAACTTCGAAAGAACTTGGTATCCAGTTAGATTCATTAATATCACCATAAAGTTATTTAATTCATCAGCTCAATAGGCCGCAATAATAACTTGATCTTGTATACCAACAAGCAACGGTCAGTAGGACCAATATTTCCAATACTACAACTACTTCCATAACAGTTTTCAACTTCCTAAGTCATTTGGAAGTAATCAAAACTTTTGATGCGAGAGTCAGTCAGTGATATAAATAGTCACTTTCGAACATCATTATCTCTTAAACAGTGAAAAACTTGTAAAGGGAGAACGAGTAATTCTGTATGCAGTGCTATAGGCAGCAATGGCAGAAATAATGTACGGCAATAAGTTGTCGATTTGGGGTGTTGAGCTGTATCTCATAACCTCATTCCCTCCGCAAATATGCAGGACAAGAAGACTGGAAATACGTAAACTTCCTATGCTTCTCTACGTAGTCACATGACATTACAGTCGTTGCATGTCATAGCGTGGCCTCATGTACGACGAACATTGATAAACATCTTGACAATTGCCTTAAATATTTGTTCTCTTTATTTATCTTCGTGAACATGATCTGCTGCTGCTTTTTTAGCGAGAGCCACTTGTTGCGCACGGCATGGTGCGCAAAGACGCATTTACGAAAGATATGCGTATGAAATTATACACGATTTTTAGGGCAAGTTTAAACTCCTCTTTCCAGTCTTCTTGATGCAGTATATCAAATAACAATATCTATGGCTAACCTATTTGATATTTATGACATTACCAAGAACATGCCATTTACACGTTCTTGATTATTACTCTGGAACAGAAGTCTTTAGATTAGTCAACTGAGGTCATTGTTATGTAATTTTTCATCAAATTTGAGTTGTGAGCAATACAAAATCCGTATAAATCAGACAAGAACGTTAGTACCTTTGTGAACGACAGCATTTTATTGCTGTGTTCCACTCCATGTTTGTATAATACTCTCTGACTCTATAGATATGGATTTAAGGCACTCTTCAAGAAGTCTTTTTGAAATAATTCCACAAAATTTTCTCAGTATGAAATTACCATACAAGCATTGGGCGATAGCTCTAGATCGAGATGCCCTGTTGACATTTCTAAGGATTGAAGAACATTTGGAAGCATCTGCATTTCTTTCATTTGATCCAAAGATGCGAGGCAACCTATATCATAACGAAGATTTATTAACCTGGATGACTCGAGGATATTTCTAATTCGATCCAAGATGTTGAAGAAATTTTGGAAATAACTAAGGATGCGCTGCGCAATTCTGCGCAACGGCCCGAAATCACATACGATAACCCTCCGTTTATTGTGCTATCCCCGTTACTCGTGTTACTCGTCCTCCCTATATATGTTCTTGGGTTTAACACTGAAAATTGGTTGAGATTTGTTTATTGGAAAGGGGTTTTACAAGATACATAAAATTGCAAGTTTGTAGGTCATATAGATTTTATGTTTTGGAGAAGGTTGAAACAGGCCTTTAATGGTTCGTGAAGTATATAACCCATTGTCGATGTGTCAACGTGTTGTTATGCGAACTTGGCTAGATTTATATTATTATCCTTAGAATAGCAAGCATCAGAGTAAGGTGTACAAACAAGACATAACTAATTTAAACAAAATCCTACATTCAAGGAATTTTTATTTAATTGTATTACTTTATCAAGGGAAATTATCCAGGTTATTATTTTTATAATAAGGCCCTGTTTCCAAAACCTTTTATAGCCTATATTCATAATATTTATTATTTATTTGTGAACACAAAGAGAATCTTCAACTTCACTGATAATATGACAAACAAATTGACAAAAGACAGTAGGTGCATAACGAATGAACTCAATACGGAATGTGTTGACTATATAAAAGTACCTCCAGTATATATCTCACTCAGTGGATGATACATTCACTATACGTATGTCTTTGTGCTCCGATATATCTACTGGTGAGAACTCCTTATTTAATACATTCTCATCTCGACGTAGCGCATATAGCATATATATATATATATATATATATATATATATATATATATATATATATATATATATATATATATATATATATATATATATATATATATATACTCTAGCAATTTGATTTGGATATAGCCAACAGCCTTTGCATCCTTTGTGCCTCACAGTCGGTAACAGGTTTGCTTTGGACAGCCGAAGTTACTTGTATAAGGTAACTTGCCGCCAACTAAACAAGTTCTACGTCATCATCATCATCATCTTACCTGTCCCCGACACACATGCCCTCTACCCAGCAGAAGATACTCAATTAGATATCTCAGATCTCTTGTGTGACTTTATCTGATCGGCTCTATATAGAACAACTTCCAGCATGTCGTTTAGGTAGGTATTATATAAGTTGGTATGTATATACACTAGTGTCTGCGTTAATGCTTGCACATGACGTCGTTAACAAACACAGAACACAGAACAGACAGGTCGCAATGGGATAATTAACAAGTGATTGTACTAATCAACAGACCATAGGTATACCAAACCAAGTAGATGCTGAACGAAATTTAGCACTTGCGAAACTTCAAAGTAAACACACAAATACACACTTAATTCACATTATAGTTTATTTGTTCGGGATACTAGGAATAATTGTTTGTTTGTTTTTGTTGTTGTTGATGTTGCTGAAAAGGTAGGAAACAATATTTAGAAGTTTGATATTCCTAAGATATCTAACATGGCATGTGTAGTTGGATTTAATTATTCTTGCAATGTCTCAGAATGCTTTTCGTGAAAATGAAACATTAATATTAGTTTGAACCTCTTTCAACGCAGTCTCAGGGCTATTCTATAAGCAAAACGTTATTTTTTAACGGCCGGTAAGTACACTTTATCTAAATAGCTATTCTATAAGCTTTAAGGCTTGATTATAAGCTATAACGCTAATTATTGCTATTCTGTAAACCAAACGGTATAAAGATATAGAGTTCTGCGCATAAGAATGCAAATTTTGTTGTAGATGAATATAATTGATCTTTATATATGAATCTTTGGTTAGGAACTTTACCAATGGTTGAAAAATTATCAAAATTACCCCTTTATCAAAGAGTTTTGGTAACAACTTTGTATTTCTCTGATGTATGTAACTATTTCTGAAGTGTCCTACAAAATAAAGAACATAGACATGTTATTAGTAGATAGAATTTTCGATTTATAGTTAAGCTATAATAAAGTTAAGAAATAATAAATATATCCATGCTTTTCTAAAATGACTTTCGATTATTTATTTTATTAAGCAGTAGCAATATGTCAAAAGAAACTTTGTGTTTATTTTTCGTCTTAGTTCAGAACTCTGAAATTCTACGTTAAACTTTTATTATAACACTAGTCTGAGATCCATTTCAAGAATATGCTTAGTTCTTCCTGTCATCAGACTGTTTTCATTATCCATATTTTCCAATTTATATGAAATACTTATATGATAACAAAAGAATAGATCGTAATCACCGATTATTTCAACATAACCTTAAAATTCACTCACAAAAGACTCAACAACTGTGACACATACAAACATACAAAACAGCGTGTTCCATGGCACCTCGGAGAAGATTTATCGAATGAAGATATTAGATTTAATTGGAGGCGTTAAATGTTGAGCTTACAGAATAGCAATTTACGTTAAAAGCATAAAATATTAACGTACGATAATTTTAACTAAACTAAACTAAACCGTCAACGAATGTTATTTTTTTGTGTGACCATGTTAACTCGTGAGATCTCTTATGTTATTTATTATATAACAGAGCATACACGTTCAAATTGTTGTGCTTATTTTCTGTTACCCATGAAAAGTTGTTAGCGGTATTCGTCGCTATTTTATTTGCTTTCATGCCGTTTGCTCTCACGTAATTCCAATTTCTGGCGGATGAATCGTAACCAACTTTTTATTCATAAATGCGAACCATCCAGGTCTTCACAATGATTTCGCGTGAAATTGAAATTTTCAATTATTACTTGTTGGGAAATGCATAATGTTGATCTCTTTTGTGATTTTTGACACAAATATAGAAAATAGTTATGGATTGATGTAACAATATTGTGCTTTCCTAGTAGGTACCTACTGTAATTCGGAAACCTGTGATTATTTTCAAAAATGTCAAATTCCTTTAACCTTGTCAGATGAAATTAAAAAAAATAGATGTACGTTTTTTTAAAAATATAGGACCATTTCTCAACACTCTTGAATTTCAGTGATATTGACTTATATATAAATAAATGAGTTCCTTGAAAGATTCTTTATATCCTGTAGAATTCGGAAAGATTGGCAAGATTATCGAGATTTGCACAACAATTTTGTAGGAGCGAAAATCCTTGACAATAGCAAAGACAATTGACTTCCATTATCTTTGTGAATAAGGTAATATGATAAATCTGTCCAAAATTTGTAAGCCTGCTTTTATTACGAATGAAGTTTTTGCTC
Organism: Crioceris asparagi; assembly: GCA_958507055.1. Lineage (NCBI taxonomy): Eukaryota > Metazoa > Arthropoda > Insecta > Coleoptera > Chrysomelidae > Crioceris > Crioceris asparagi. Next base: position 12,498,028 of record OY293826.1, on the reverse strand, counting down.
GAAATATACATTTGTTTTTAATATACTTTTGCGGCCTGTTGATATACCCAGCATTGCGTTTTTCGTCTCTTCTAATGCACCTTGCTTGATTAAGTTTATATTCGGCACACCTCATGGTCGTTTAATTAGAATGAAGCCCTGGAAACGGAATCACAAATTTCATCGGCAGTTTACAACAAAAACGAAGCATTTGCCACCACTCAAAGCAAACCGGTGTCTTCATTTGGCGTCTAAGAGTAAAAAAACAATTCTGAGACACTAAATAATATCTACAGTTATTTTTACGAAAGTCTGACTTTTTGAACAAAGTAAATAGGTACTTTTGAAATTATGATATAAAATACTTTACTTGAAACTTGAAATAATTGATTGATTGATATAACAACAACTGTTCTATTATAAACTATAAGCTCTTGTGTGTTCGCATATGACCTTTAAATAATTAGTGAAAATTTTTATTTCCTGTTAACTGACACATGCCAAATTAGAGATCCCTTTTACAATTACAAAATAACCGATTCATAAATAAACCACATTCTAATTGCACCTAGCTATGTAATATCACAGCCATTATTTATCACATTCTATATTATAAATGTATTTAGCTTATAATTTGACCGGAAAGTAGCCAGCAAAAGTGTAATATAGTTTTTTGCTCTCGTTAGCTCCCGTTTTTCACACCCCATGAGCACTGGATATTTTCTAATATAGTGAATTTTCTACCATCTCATAACTGAACATCCTTTACGAGGCATATCTCAAAATGTTCGAGGCCTTCCGTCCCTAAATAAAAAAAAAACATTCTATTCTATCTATTGGATTCTTTTTTTTTCGGATACGATGAACATGACCGATCTTTGGTGGAGGACATAAAATATCATGAAATGTTTTGGGCTGACTTTCCGGCCCTCGGGACACAGAGGAGTTAGTAGATCTATTCTTCTTTGTAAAAGTACGTTCAAACAATTTACATTTTTTGTGGAATTTTAGTTGCGCCGCAGAATTTGGTTCATCTCGATAAAATACGGAGAGATCGAGTATGAGTTTGTGTTGCATAAATTTCATCTAGATAATTTTTTTATAAATATAAAAGAGGCTTCAATACACTTAAAAGTGGTACATTTCTGTTCATATCAAAAACTTTTTCAACGCTTTTCGATTTTTGTTTATTGTTCTCATTTGAAGGACTATATGTTGTGGAATAACAAGAAACAAATTTGAGACATCTATAACAAAAAAATTTTGAGTATTTAAATATAGCATGTTACTACATCCCATTCATTGTTAGGACTTATATTATTCAGTGTTTTCAATTATTGTTAATATTTTGTAATTTTAAGTTTTGTTTTTGATCATTGATAGAAAAATGAATTATTCGGTAGGTATTGAAAATATAATTCAAATACCTAATGTAAGAAAAACTTTAAAAAAATCTTGCGTGATTGCCACGTGTTCAGTGTTACTCCATTTGTTCAATGATCGAAATATCAAATAATCAATTTGTAATAGATATCATCATCTCAGTCTATTCATCATCTTATGAATGCGCACTGTAACAGTGTGTTATTTGATATACTGCATAAAAATATACAACCGACTTGTTCCAAGGCAATGAAAACATTTTTTGCATTCGTAAATATGATCGCAGCCAACTCACTAATCATCAAACGTTTGATTGAGTTCGAATGACGAGAGTGTTACATAGAAATAAAAGCTCGCTAATGAACAGACTACCTACCTGTCAATCACATTCTATTAACGAAATTGTTATGCAAAAAGGTATTACCTGTGATGACAAACAGACTCTATTATATTAACGGTTAGAGCTGGCTTCATTTTTATGTACCAAATAAAAAAATAGAGCCATGGGATAGTTCTATATTTAATTCAATCTGAATGAGAGAAAGCAATTTTAAAATTCCTGATTCCTTTGAACAAGAAGAGCTACACACTGCAGCACACTCAAACGTTGTACAAAGATCAAGCTTAACAATCGATATACGAAGGTATTTTTAAATAACATGGAGCAATTTAGCTTCTAAAACTCAGGTAGGTATGTTAAAAAAGAATTAAATTACATTGGTATTAGTACAGGAGTAATGCTTAGTGTGTGTGTGCCAATTTCGAACAGCTTGTCGCAAGTGACGTTATGTTCTTGAATGCATGTAGGTTCTACCTATTATACTAGAATTAATGATAGACTAGACTAGATTCCATTTATGCCAACAAGGGTATTAAATGTAAGAAGAATCGTTTATGAATTGAAAGTTTTTTCTGATTTTTCTCAAAGATGCGATTCAAGAATAATTTCAACAAAACCGTTGGAGCCATTTTCGCGCTACAGTCTTGAGCAAAACTCGTTATTCGGATAATGGTTAGCAACTGATGCGAGTAGAATGTCGATTCTGTGTCACATATGAACGATATCGATACCATACAAAACAAAAAAGAAGGAAGTAATAAAATCAGACCATTGGTTCTCGAGATAACCTTGGCATAGAACGACAGATAGACAGAAGAACCAATTGATGAAAATACGATTTAGAGAGCCTGTAACGTAAACAACTCGACAATGAAAATTTTTAACTATAACAAATGGTAAAAATATTTTCTACAAAAATAGGATTGTGCAGTAATAGGTAGACAGAAAACGTTTGGCTCCAATTTCAAAAGTATCAGCACCATTTGAATCAATATTTCGTATTTTTCAGTGCACTGAAATATTAAAGTATTTCATCCAAATTTTTTGTTGTGTGTTTCGTTAGTCATTATAATTTTTGAATGTTTACTTATGTATATTCATGGATTTCAATATAGACGCTATTAAGCTTGCACTTTCTTAGTGCTGTATCTCGGAAATCTTAGGCATTTTGGAGAAATTCATCAGTCTTAAATATTTTCGCAAAGGATATTTTTTTAAACATCTAGCAGTAAAATGGTGAGAATGGACTGGTAGATACGCCTGTAAAAATTCGAAATTGTTTCCATCGTATATTAACGTTACGTTAATTTCGTTTTCCCGTGAAATAACGTAAGTTAACGTAATCCCGTGAGTCCTATTCCAACGTAAACGTAATAAATAGGGAACTGTGCATGCGTTGCTGTCAATTTCTAGCACACGCAAAGATTTGTGGTCGCTCTTCAATTCTCTGATACGTACACAAAACCGGACACACACACAAAACTATTTTATATGAGTCTGGGTATCTTGAAACATTACAATTTTGGAAAATAGGAACCAATTTCAATAACTGCCTTCCAGCACATCATAGTTGCCAATGTGATGGAGTCGGTTTTCAGTCTTTTCAAATCTGTTAACCCTAATTATAATCGATTCCTAGTTCCAGGCCATACTTTCTCCATATTCCCTTTGTTAATTGTAATAATTCCTCAAGTCCTTCAGTTGAATTCAAATTCTCTATCAGAAGGGTTAGTGGGCATATTTGAGCTTTGGTGTTTTTATTACATTTATTATAAAGCCTTCTCCTCATCTATCCTTATCAAGGTTTATGTGTAAATATTAAATAGAAGAGTTGTCCCATACTTCTACTGTTTACTGCTCTTCCAGACACAATCGATTGTCTGTTTTAACGTCCGCACACATTAAATGTAAGTAATCAAATAAACGTCTTCCGTGGGACCCTATTACAAAGACAGGTCTGGATCTTGCTTGAATTAACCGACAGATCTCTAAGGAAGTTTGAATAAGGGACACCGAATAGCAGATTATTGCGAGGGGTTTACCACTATCTTGAAAGGTGTTCCAGGATTACATGATTACACCATTACTGTAACATAATTACAATGATTTAAATTTCAATTTGTCTGGAAAATATGATACGTTTCAAAATAGTCCTGTTTATATTCATTTGAGAGTAAGTAACTACTCATTTCTTCTCTAGCAAACCTTTGCTTTACATTTAGGCATACACGTGATTTCAAGGTGATTTCATGGGAGCTGTCCCATAATTACACCAAGTGGTAAACCCCTCGGATTATTGTGTCAAATGAAATCTCTTCGAATACCTTCCATCTGGAAACGATAGTTTCGTCGAAATAACTTCATATTGTGGCTCTGGCCAAGCATTGGCATAGCCAAACAGCGAACACAGCAATGTCATGTTGAACGTGACCAAAATGGCGGCCCCCAAGGTTATTATTCCCGATATAGCATGGGAACGGAATTCAATTAGAGATCTTTATTAGACTGGGAGAGTGAGAATCTGTTAAGGATATCCTCGGGAATTGGCCTCTCGGTTAATTCAGAGTTGATTGGAATTAGGTGGTTGGTTGGAATATTTAATTTCTACGTGATGCTATTAAAGCAGAGTGTCGGTAATTTTGATTTTGTTCAACTTTCCCTGTAATTTAATTGGTATTCTCTGACGTATTACTCTGTTAGAGTGTGAATGAAACTTTCTCCATAAATTATGTGAACCATTTTCATTAATCAAATTTAGCATTAGGAGGAAACTTTTTTCAAGATTAAGATAGGTGGGCACAAGGATGGGAAATTCTAAGAAACTAGTTACAATTAAGGACTATGTGTCGAAGTGTGCCATATAAATATGGGAATATATCTTCGCATCTTTAAGAACATTTTACAACATAAAACATTCAGAGACATAGTTTACATTTGGAATAGCCTTCTTCGATTGACTTATTTTTGGGTCGCTCGTTATACATTTGATAATATCTTTAGAGCAGTTCAATAAATGAAATGTTTGATATTTTCTGTTTGTTATTATAATATGCGAGAATAAGTTGAGGCATCTCATTAGACTACCTGCTAATTCACGAAAGTTGTTGGAATACATACAGCCTTGCTTACATCTGCAAAAATTTATCTTTTTTATGTGGTTTCAAAACTAAAATTACAGAATAATACATACGAAATAAAACTGAGAATTAATGAACATTCCGGAAATAATCATTTCACGTCCAAATATTATACCTAGCTAAAGTATCCAAAGTTAAGTTCAAAAATATTTGCATGACTATACAGACATTTTTGTTATGATCATAATACTGTTGAGGTTTATATTTATTTCAGTCTTAATCAATAAAATATTTCTGCTTCATAAGGTGACAAGTGAGAGTAACCCAGGGTTAAAAGTCGCCATTTTGGTCTTGCTTTGTGTATTTGTATTTAAATATAGATTATGTCTGTATAGAGATATTAATTTTTGAAATAAAGACGATTTGTTATTATTATTATTATTATTATTATTATGATTATTATTATTATATTTAAATATTATAAGGTTTCAGTTGATTTAAGTGAATACATGCCAAGATATGCTTCCATTGCTTGAACTTATTTAAATTTTTGTATGGCTTTGTTCACAATCAAAAATATATAAATATTTTTACAAAAAATTGGACCGACTTTATCAGTTATTGCACTGTAAAATACAAAATAATATTAATTCTATTGGAGTTGGTGCCTACAACAACAAACTACAACGGCACAACTTCAAAATTACCAGCACCAATAGAATTAATATTATTTTGTATTTTTTAGTGCAACAACTGATAAAGTCGGTCCAATTTTTTGTAAAAAATATTTATTTCACATTTTTGAGTGTAACATTAGTCATGGAAATTGTTGAACGTTCACTAATACCCAAAAAGATATAGGTAGGTCTAGCTTGTACATAGCGGAAATGCGCATATCACATATTTCAGACTTTACCATTGCGAAACTCGGAAACCATGACTCGTTTCAAAAAATGTTTAATTAAAAAATTTCTGGATATGGTCCCCTTTCTCATTTTCAAATCTCGAATTTTCGATTTTCAGAAAAATTTGCACCTTCCACATAGCTGAAACACCTATTTCAAACTGTAGCGCGGAAACGTATGATTATTTTTTAAAATGTCCAATTTAAACATTTCCGGATATGGAATTTTCATCAATTCTGTTGTCTTGGATTTTCAATTTTCCAGAAAAATTGCCCCCTCCACCCCCTTTGGGGGCGGTTTTTGGAGGGATAGAGATTTTGGATTTAATTTTTCTCAATAATGGACCATTTCCCCACTCTCCTCTTTCGAATGAAACAAAAATCGTCTAAATCGGAGTATGTTTACTATTCAAAACGGGCGAATAAAGAAAAAAAAGCAATCTTATAACTGAATTGTATACCTTCTCCTTTTTTGAAGTCGGTCAAAAATAATTAGTTTCTTACCAAAACTACGTCAAAAATACTGCATGGATTTCAACCAAAGTGCCTAAAGTGATAGTTTAGTTTATATTTTTAGTTACATTCCAGAATAAATTTCTACAAAAATATTGTTTACAAAAAATTGGACCGACGTTAATAATTGGTGCACTGAAAAATACAGAATAATATTAATTCTATTGGTGATGTTACTTTTGAAGTTGTGCTGTTGCAATTAGATTAATAACTTTTGGCACCAACTTCACAAGTACCAGCACCAATAGAATTAATATTATTTTATATATTTCAGTGCACCAACTATTAACATAGGTTCAATTTTTTGTAAAAATATTTATTTTACAATTTTGTATTTTATATTTTACCACCGCTGTAACTCGAAAACCGTAAATCTAGGAAAAAAAAATGTCATCATAAATGTTGCTATAAATAATCTGGTCTTTCATGTAGTTATATCAGATTTTCAATTTTTGAAAGCAATCGCCCCCTCCACATAGCAAAAATACATATGTTGGAGATTTTAACATCGCCGTTACTCTTTTGAAAAAAATGTTCAATTCAAACTCTGCCGGATATTGTCCTGTCTTTAATTATCCGACCTCCGATTTTCGATTTTCCAGAAAAATTGCCACCTTCATCCCCTCCGGGGGTGTTTGAGAGGAAGGAGATTTCGGATTTGAGTTTTAACGTATATGGGACCATTTCTTAAGCCCCCTCTTTCAAATGAATCAAAAATCTTCAAAATCGGATTACGTTTCCTATATAAAACACGCGCATGAACCATAAAAACAGTTCTCAAAATTGAATTGAACCAGTGGTGCCTGTCAGTGGTTGAATAGTTAATCCACAAGCTCAACAAACAATAAGGACAAGAAGACAATTATGGGTAAACTATATTCACACTTCACATGGATGATGAAGGCAAAATGACAGCGATAAGATTGACAGATAATCTTCGTAGACAAGCGAAACGCGCTGCAAGCTGTATGCATAGACAAAGTCAAGGACATATCTGTACAAAATAATAAATTCTATTGGTACTCTAATTTTGATATAGATCTCAGCTGTAACTGAAAGATAGGTGCATCATCCTTGCACATCTTCTGAACTACAATTATAGAATAAATTATTTTGTATGTTTTATTGCATCATCTAATAAAGCCGGTCCTGGTTCTTTTAATTTGGGTACTTATTTCACAATCTTTAACTTTCGCGATTAATAATTCACGAAAAGGTATTTTGTTTGATAATAATAAAACAGTATAAATCCCTCAATAAATTCAATACCTACCAAACTTGTAACTTGGGAACCCTTCACCACAATTTAGAAAAAATATCCAAAGTAAAACCTTCTGGGAATGATGTGTTCTTAAATACTGGCAAATTTTCGCCTTTTATAAAATAACTCTTGCTTATTTATCAACTTGTGATGTAAGCTTTCTATCTTCTTGATGAGTATAAATGATTTAAAAAAAGTTTTTCAGTACAAACTGACAAAAGTGACATGTATTTAAATGCAAAAAGATGTTCACATTCTTTTATTCATATCTCATATACTGTTTTTTTTAATAAAGCACCATTACTATTTAAAACGGTGCGTAGATTTTTTATAGTGCTGCAAAAAGGGCAAAGCCATGAATCCCTCCACATAAATTTCGTCCAAGTTTTATTTATTTCGCATGTACCGAACGTGACCGAGGCGCAATGTAAGTTTTATTTTGAGAAGGAAGAAGACGTGTTTACTTTGGCATTTTCTCACCCTTGCCGTTTTTTGTCTCAATAACTGTCTCGAAAGATAGTAAAATTTGGTAGAAGCGTACAAAAGATATAACCATCAATTTAAAGAAACGCACTAAATAAAGAAAGGGGCGCTCTTGCTATTTTAATGAGAACAAAGAGATTTGTTTAATTTGGTCTTGCACATAGCTCTTCTTGATAGATGGGTGCTTCATTTTCTAATGGTTTAATAAATACAATAAGGCAAGACAGAATGCACTCATTATAGTTTTCCTATCTTTATCATAAATATGAATTGGATAATCAATAAATATACGAGAATTTAGCATCATCCCCCCTTACCTTCAGAACTAATGAGCACAGAATTTTGAAAAAATGGCAAAATATAGGCCTTGGCTCAAAGTCAATAGGAAAAGCACAAGAACTGAACTCTTTCCGTGTGATCCCAACTCCGCACTTAGCCATTTTTCTATTAGTAAAATCGATAAGCGTTTTTATATCTTAAATGTACTTATCTCATTTTCTTGGAAGCCGGATAAAAAAATGGATAAAAAGAGATTCGAATTCCAATTTTCAAAAATATATTCTTTATTTGAGCGCTGATTTCGAAAAATAGCGGCGAAAATCTTACACCATCTTCTTATTGCTTTAAGTCGAAAACCCTTCAATTTTTCTAAAGTTGTCTGTTTAAATTTTACTTTAAAAGATATATTTTCAAATCCAATCAAATCTAATAATTTTCGTCAAAAGATTTGCCTGCACATACCCATTCTGAGGGCTGTTTTCGTAAATAAGGACAAAAGGGATTTGAAAACGTTCAGTATGGTTCCATTTCTCACAACTTATCCTTCCAATCCGGATAAAATAATAAAAATCAGGGAACGTTTCGTTGGCAAAACATTGCACGTTTCGCCAAACATATAAAAAGCTGAACAACAATCCAATTTTATACTGAATAATTTTTAGTTATTACTATTTTAGTACCTATTCTGGGTTATAATGTAGTAAATTCAGTTTTACTGAAAGATTTATTGTTTTGAAATAAGCAATTAATAAGTAAATAGATGCATTTGGTATCAAAAGTTGAATAACTGTTTGAAATGTATTAAAAATATATTTTTCTGACTAAAAACATAAAAAACCATAATTGTGCCATTCATAGTTGAATTCGTAATGGAACATACAATTATTTAATACTGGATGTACTTTTCTTGCGTAGCATAAGATGAAACAATGTTGATGATGGTTTGTTAGAAACAAAACGTTCTACAGAAGATTACAAATGAGAAAAAACTGTTTTTTTGTACTTCTCAAAGTTCCAATCTTTTACCATTTCCGAAATCACCATGCTGTGCATGTTTATCTTGGACAGATTGTATTTTCATAGAGAACTTTCTGAAAACTTCTATCTAGTGACCTTAAAATGTGGGAGTATGCCAGTATTAGAATGTTCAAAAACTGGAGCAATTATTATAAGAGCTTTCCGCCAACTTTCCACTTTAAAGTTACAAATGTAATAATAATCCCATCTAAGAATTAACTAGCAATAATATAATTTGTTTGCGAAGAGAATGCTAGCACAGTTTAAATCACAAAAGTAAACAGAATTACTTTAGTTGAAAAAATGTAATTTATTGATACCATTAAAAGGAATGGAGGCATTCTCACTATTCACCACCCTCTCATGCCCAAAACAAAACCCATCTTCTTGATTAATATCTCCTGCGAAACTGATTTTTCTCTAGTTTTGAATACAGCCAACCAAGCAGCACCATTATAAATCTCTGTTAAGTCAGACTTTGGTTTACAATTGGTATTTGCGGACAAAATGTAAATTTGCCTTCCGACGGAAAATAAGGGTTCAGTGTCCTTTATTGGAAAGATGACAATATAATACCAAATAAAGAAAATAGCTTCACAACTCACGATGGAGTAGCATCGGAAAATTATTATTGACGCACGCTCCATTTGTAATTTTCCTTGAAGTTGGAGAGAGGCGTTTGAAATGTTTTCGCCTCCGGTTATATATATATATTGAAACAGTTGACTAGGAAAGTTCGTCGCATTTGTAGTCTTATTTTCAGTGGAAAATGAATAAATGTAAAAGGAAACCAAACCTGGAAATATTACCTAGGGACGATTTGCTAATGAGGTATATCGACTGTTTCCTCAAGAAATGTGTTTTTATAAAAGACTCTTGAATATGAAGTAGATTCAGTTGAATTCACAACAGCACGATTATTATAGCCACTCACTAAAGCATTTTACTACTGAGAGACTGACGCAGTCAAAACCGAAGTAGGAATTGATATTTAGTTATAGTTTTAGATATAATTGGTTAAAGATTGTCAGAATATATATATGATATTGAAGAGGAATTATTTAATACAAAGTGTCTCTGTTTGATATTCGCACCCTTTTAATTTTTATTTCACATCAAAAAAAGGTATATACGGTTGCTTTGATGGACCTAACAGTCATCTTTGACCGACTTCCCAAAAGATGGAAGTATACAATACAAATGTATTTTGTTTATTTTGTATGTATATAACCTCGGATTACATAGTAAATATGCAGCGATTTTGATAATTGTTTTTTTTAATGTAAAGAGGGAAGATTGGAGTTTTCAAATTTTCAGAGTCTCATAAAGCTCTTCCCTTCAAAAAAAACCCTTCAAATGATGGACAAAAAATATTTTCAAAATTTTTAAACTTTCCTTAATAGATCGTGTAGAATATATGATTCCTTAAAACATTCGTGATTAAAAACTTTACGATAAATCCAAGGGTTTTGTAGATAGGGCTCTGGGAAGGGCAAACAAGTATTTCATTTCATTTTATATCCAGTCTTATAATTTAAAATATTTTTTATAATAAAGTCGTATATTAATATAAAACATATAAATCTGAAGTAATTGTCTTCCCATTCATAATTGCTTTTCGGCACAATTATTTCTTTATATTCAAGGAAATATTTTTTACAGCTTATAATCTCTATGGTCATGTGGGTACAGGTGCTCGCTGCATATATGCAGGGTCGTAGGTTTGATTCCAACTGTTGATTCACACAAATCACTTTTCTTGATCTTCTTTAGTAACCTATTACAGAAATATATAAGGAAAATATTCTTCTTCTAGGAAATATAATTAATAAGAAAATTTAAATTTTTGGACGTTTCTACATGGCCCAGGACGCGTGTGAGTTATTTGTATTGATCACTCAAAATTGTAAAATAAATAACTTTAAAAAAACTAGGACCGAATTCATTAGATAATTCACTAAAAAGAATAAGATAACAATTCATAATGTAAGAATAATAAAAAAATGTCATGAGTCTTCTATAGCAAATAATCATTTCTTTATAAAATTTTACATGAGTCTTACATTATTTTTTGTACATCTAATGAAGTCAGTCCTAGTTTTTTAAAGGTTATTTACTTTCAATTTTCCGTAAAGTTAAAACAATTAGTAATTTACTAAATCCACTAGAAAATAATGCTCGTGAATCTCATATTTTTTTCAATATTTTTGCCTTGCAAAAAGGAATGACTTTCAATGGAAAACATCAGGTACACTGTCACTTTTATTCACAAAAACCAACCACCATAAGAATGATTCGATTAACCTTATCATAACTATATCTATCTTTGTTCAGTAGATTTGAAGAAAATACACACGGAGCGGAATAGTCTGAAATATCATCCCATATCCCTTATGTCCAAATTTTCTGTTGCTACGGTGATAATCAAATAATAGGTGCGTTTTGGGAAAAATAGCTCTCGGCAACTCTCATTACTCTTGCTACAGCTAAGGAAAAAATGTAGGCTAGCTTGTATAAAAACGCTTCACCACTTACTATTTCTGTTCTCTAGCACCGACAATTTTCCGCCAGATGCACGCAATAATAAAGTTGTTTAATAAAAACGAAAGAAGGGTGTTACATACTTTAGTTTAGATAACATCCAGTGCGTGTCACTAAAATGGTGACAATAAGTTTGAAAGCAGAAGAGAGAAAATTTGTAATCCTGGAAAAATTAGTAATAACTCTGTATACCAATACAATCAACTAGCAAATGAACATTTACATTATTAAATATAAAGAATTACGAAGATAAATAGAGTAATGAGAAATACATTTCCTGATAAAACGCGAAGGTATCACCTCGAGGTCCATAAACTTTTTCTTGAATGATTCGCAGATTTGGATAGGAATTTGGGGTTTTAAGAGCCGAAAATTCGATTGGCGTTGCTTGCTTTTTTAATGGATGTGATCATCGAGGTCCACACTAGCTATTTAGGGAAGGGCTCCGCAAATTGCTCTAAAAATTTTAGTAGAAGGTTTGGTGGTCGATCAAACGATTGGTGATACAGCTGAGTCCTGGTATGTTTCACATTCATATTTATTTGGAAATCTGTAAATTATGAGCACGATAAAATCAATATTTACCGATCTACCGATCGCAATACAGTTTAACTAGAAATAGGTATGCACACTCTAAATCTTGTGATACCCGAGCAAAGCTCGGTCGCCCAGATATTAAATTTATTATGTATTCTACTTATTTGCAGACCAGCTGATTACATTTGAACATACCTAGGAAATGATTTTCGAATACAAAAGTTCCTGGAAAAATGTGGAATATCATCGCATATTCTGCTGCGAACTTTAAGTAACTTTAAACTACTATTGAAATTTTTATTGGTACTCGACGTGTGTGTGTAACTTCAAACTCGGGAACTCATAACATGCCTCCCCGAAGACAAGTTAGATACTTATACAATGGCGACGAGGATCCAGGATAGCAAAGTAATAACTTTTGAATATCTTATTAAGTAGGAAGAAGTGAAATCTGCAAATATGGAGGGTGCTGTGCGCCACATTGCGAACTAGGTACACATTTATGCAAACTGGATTTTTCTATACAGTTTCTGTCTGATATTCAATTCGAATACAATCGTGAAACAAACTTTACATACTGGATAAAAAAATATATATCTAAATGGACTTCGATTTTGGTGATTCGTTTTCAATTTTGAAAGAGGAGTACTGATAGGTGTTTCCATATTAAACAAGTTCAAAATCGAACATTTTCTTTCCGCAAAGGAGATGAAGAGGAAGAATTCGAAAATAGTAATTTTGAGAAGGCAAAAACTAAGAAGAATCCATTTCTGAATTTCAGCACTAGAAATGTTCAACAAGATATTAAGACTATTGATACACTAAAAAATACGAGAATAAATATTTTTCACAAAATAAGGACCAACTTAGACTTAGGACTTATTAGATGATGCAATGAAAAATACAAAATAATATTAGTTGCTTTGAAGTTAGTGCCTAAAGTCTACTATCTACTTTAATAAGTGAACAATTTCTAAATTACCAGTACTAATAGAATTGTTCAATTTTTTTGGATTTTTCAGTGCATCATGTAATAAAGTTGGTCCTAGTTTTTATAATAAAGTAGTTGTATATATATATATATATATATATATATATATATATATATATATATATATATATATATATATATATATATATAATTAATTTTAAGAACTAGAAATTAGTGCTCGAAAGATGAACTTTCAGGCAGGTGATGGAAAAATAAATATATAGTCAATTTAATCCAGTTCAAGTATTTGGTACGCCTCAAGTTTCTAACGTTGTAAAATCGTAAAATTGACATTGGACATTTAATAGGTTATAAAAATCATTTGTCACATTTGACCTTTAAAATATTTGACATAAATAAACGAGCTTGATTGTTTTGGTATTGACAGAAGTAATGTTATAATTAAATACGAATTATAACCTACAAACATGACAATGTCCCTTGACATTTTTGTAGACGTCAATAATAAATTTATTTGACATATCTGTAAAACTGTACTATTTTAAAACAATGTCGGTATACATTGTCTATGCATCAACGTCAAATGATATTGAAAGGCCAATAAAAAAATCCCGATGGCCTGTAGTCAGCGGAAAGGTAAATTTCTCAAAATTTATTGAATTGAATTTTGAACAACCTTTTTATTGGTATACCTGCATGTCATTAGGTATATATAAGTTGCTGTATGTATCATAGCCTTGCGGTTAGAGGTTTTTGTTTTGGCTATTGAATATAAGGCAGACAGGGTTCACGTTCCACTTCAAGGCAGATTTTTTTTCGCCTTCTTCTTATGAAAAAAAATACTATACATTTTTTTAATCAGGATCTATATTAAGATCTCCAGAAAATGTACAATTACATCAAATTTATATTGGGTGTTCATATTTTATCAATATTTTTATTGTTCTTTATTAATTTTTATTATTTTTTCTGTGCATTTTATGGAGAATTGCTTCGAACAAAAGTTGTAGGTAATAATTATATCTATAACCCATAATTATGTTTGATGATATTTACACTACGGCTCTTTTTTGGTAATTTTTTTAAATGTTTGAACGGTCGCCATTTTGAAACTACTTACCCGATATTGCCCAATAACGAACTCGTCCGAGATATTTGAGAGATTGATTTTTGTAGCAAATTTGAACTTGATACCTCGAAAACAATTTTTTTTCGAAATTCAAAAGTGTTAACGATCGCAATAGGTACATTTCTATAAGAAATTTACCTAAAAGTCACCAAAAAGTCCCTAGCTGATGACATTAGTCACTGCCAGACACAAGCTTCCCTTCTCCATAAAAAAACAGCTTAAACGATTTTGATCAAACTTGCTAAAAGTGACTGACCTCTCAGACTCCTTTAGAATCTGCTAAAAGACGTATCTCAGACAAAAAGTAAGAAATGAATGAAATGTAAGATTTTCTAAATATTTATTCATACGAGATTGCCCAATCGTCGACATTGTACCATAAATCGTTAAATATAGATTTGACCACTATTATGCTTCTTCTGTAAAAGAATATGTATTTCTATATGATTATTGGATATAATTTTTTGAATTTTATTTATAAAAAAATACTTTGGCCAAAAATCGATCCCGGGCCAGCATATACGAAAGGCAAGTACGTTACCACTACACCATAAATCATCACATTCTATTATATTTTTTTAGTCTTCCTTTCATTGAGCTCTAGCTGTTCTGCCTTTAAACTTAAATACTATGGATGTGTTCTCACGAAATAAGACAAAGACATCGTTAGAGGATACACGAAAGGCTATTTCTATGATACATTGCAATGAGTATGTTACTCAAAAGATAATAAAACTCAACTACCTTAGAAACTGATCATTGAGTTTGAACATAGTTTGCACTAGATATAATATGAAAGAGTGAAGCATTTCAGGATATTTGGTCCATCATAAATTCGGCGTGGTTATTGCAACCGTCTGGCACGTATATTTATTTGCCATGTCGTATAGTGGAGTTTTGTTCATATGGTCGATTTTTACGTGGCTTATGCTACCGAGGTTATAATTCCGGAAAAATATCTTTGGAATCCAGAGCACACTTTTATTTACACGTAACTTTATTATCCATGAAAAATATTTCGTTCGTTCGTCGAGCATTTTATATGACTTTACGAATTATTTAATGACTTTATCTAAAAATACAAACGAGCTACTAGGTGTAGATATGGTACAAGCTAATGAAGTGTAAAAAAGAGCAACTATAGTTGAAACGACAAGAGCTTGCAGATGTATGCAGATAAAAAATAAACATATGCTTTTATTGTAGCGTTGTTGTCCCCTAGACTTTTTAGATCAACAATTAACACCACTGGCCGTCAACAATTTAATTTGTTATTCAGACAGTCAACACTTGATCAACACGACACCAGTTGCTGATTTTTGTTGTTTTCAGTTCGTCTTCTAACTTTAAGATAGAAATTCTGGTAAAGAAGTTATCGCCATTAGGTGATCAGTTCGAAATAAATAATGAAACGAAGGAAAAAGCAAAGTTTCCTTGAGAAGTGAACTTCCTGTCTCTCATCACCTTCTTGATGAAATGATTCAGGACCATAAGAAGTTGTTTATCGATTTCTTTTGATTAAAGGCAGTTTTCAAATTTATAATAATAAAAAGGTCCACATCTACAAAGGGAAAGAAGAATTTTGTTACTTTGAGGAAATTGTATAATATGGGATGTGTACCGTGAATGTCTAGTATTAATCAGAATTGTACAGAAGTTGTTAGTTGATCTTTGTTGATGAGTGTTGACTTGATCGTGCGAAAAAAGTAACCTAACATTGTATAGATATTAGAATGGTGTGCCGTTGAATTGTTGTTCTCTTGCAGACTCAATGAATCTATTAGACATATCTGCATATAAAAGAGATACTGATGTTCTAGGGCAACTAGAGCACAATCAATACAAATTGAGTTTTGTTCCAGGTTCTTCTTTAAAGAAGTAAGGAATAAGATCAACAAAAACCTTGCTGACAATAATTTGAAATTAATCATTACGGTCAAATTTTAATTTCAAAAGTGGATTTAAAATATTGTGCTTTTCTAATTTTTTCCAATACCTTATATCCTTATCTCTAAGAGTAAAGTGGTGGGGGAATTTTAAATGTTTTTGTAAATAAATATCTGTCACTTTAAAGCAGCTGAACCGATTTTAGTGGTGAGCACAATGCTCTTTCTACAAAGCTTCTTATTTGAAATTGATAAAAAAAACAAATTATATCCAATAATTATAGAGGTATACCCGTTGCCAGAAAAGCCTCAGTACCTAATGTTGAATTTTAGAGTCAATGAATTACGATCGAATCTCGACCACTGGGCAATCACTATAATAGTTATTATTAGTATCCATATGATAGTTAATATTCCTTTCTGGCGGAACGTAAAGCACTTCAGAAAGTGCTGTTCCCTATATTTACGGAGTTGAACTTAAAGTATCTTGTAGAGAATTATTTATAAAGCAGGTACTTCTCACGCTTTCCTCTCCTTTCATCCACGAAACGGAATACCTGTTATATATAAAAAAAAATTACGTATGACAACATCCTTGGCTCCATCCGCCAAAATAACAATCTAAAGCAACTTCCAATTTGATAAAAAAACTCAATTATTTATAATGCTGCTAAATTATATATTTTAGCCATCTTCCGGCTAGTGTAAAAATCATTAATTTATTCAGGAAGTTGGGGAAAATTATTCTTCAGACAATAAAGGATATTTTGATTGTTGACAGATTGATGATTAATACGTATGAAAAGAAAAATAACCCTTACGTAGAAATGACGAGTTTTATTCCACAATTAAATAAAAACTTTTGATGGAAAACCTTTCTGACAAAAATAATTGTTAAAAATATATTCATAGTTATTTATTTTTATGAAAACGAATGTAATGATAAACATTGTTGGGCAGAAAAAACTGGCAGATTAAATTTTCTCTGGAGCAATAATACACATGACTGCAATAAAATAGGCGTTTTCCCATTAGTACGGGTATGAAATCTGTGGAAGGAAAAGTGGTTGACCAAAGAATGAACATGAATAATGCATGAACTGTTGTACCCCTTCACACTATACAATTTTAGCATATAGCCCAAGCTCTGGCATTCAGTCCTTCGCTTTAGGAACGATATAATGGTAAAGCTGATTTTCGGAAGAGAATCAATGTTTAATTCATTTACGCAAGCAAGTTAATGGAGGAAAAATTTGTTCAGACTGTTCACATTGTAACTAATGTCTGACAATGGGTAATTAGGATTCATTGTCGCTGAAATAGAGTGGTTATTTCCCTTATCATTTTCAAGGTTCAAGGGAGTACAGTACATTTTATGTGAGTATTAAAATATCTTATATTCATATTATATTGTAACGTGGATAGTTTGTCATGTACTTATGGATATTATTCGTTTAGTACCCATTTGTTCTACTACCTTATAGCAAATAAGGTAGTAGAACAACTATAGCAATAGTTGTTTCATGTGTATTTCTTTAATAAGTTCTAGAATTAGGAGATTTATTCTATAATCTTTCAGAAAATATATGTGAGGTACAGTTTGTCACAGTATTGTCAGTTTGACAAGTGGCTAGAATAATCATAGAACATTATCGATGAATCTCGTGTCAAGATTCAGGTATATAAAGTCGCGTCGATAACGGGTCACAGTCAGTCAGTTTATTTTATCAGTAAATTGGAATCATAAGTCGATAGTAGTTGAAACGCGATAGTCAAAATGATGAGTTGTGACGGTTGTACTACTACGAAAGGTGGTGTATAAGGTATTTTAAAGAAACTTTCTGTAAGCAATCTGCAAACTTTGGAGTATTACGCAAGTGAACATTTGATGTCAGAAGTGGGATTCCTCGCAGTTTGCTGAGAATATATGGTGAATACCAGATCAAAAGATTTGACGAAATGCAAACTATTGGAAATGTGATCGGGCTCCTTATGGAGTGTAGACTGTATATATATATATATATACTACAAGTAAGAGAGGATTTAGCTAGAAATAGATTTGAATATAAAAAAACATTTATGAAGGGATAGAATGAAGAACAAGCACGAATTAGTCAAGACAAAGAAAAACAGCAAGGCATTACACAAGAATTTTAAAAAGAACAAGCACGAATTATGGGATTAGTAAGAAATTTCTCGATATACCGTATATTTTAGATCCAATGATAAATAACTTTAAAAAACTATGACCTACTTTATTCATTTGCACTTAGTCTTCACATATTTTAGGTTAAGTTGGCAAAGTTTGTAGGCGGATTAAAACCATTTATTCTGTATACTTTATCTTATCTTTTATCTTGTAACGAAAGTCGCTTACCACCGTATCCGATACCATTTTGGAATTAGCATCGGTTATGGCTTTTTTTTACTGTTCCGTCCACTCTGTTTCCAATTATTCCTATATTGGAGAACCAGAATAGATCTAAACAGGGGGCAGCGGATGAAGACATATAGCGTTTCCATCAAATCTAATCTAAATTTGATATGATTCAGAAATATTATTGTATTAGTTTTGTGGCAGCTCCGTATACCCAATAAGCGAATAATGCTTTTGTATATATTTAACTAAATTTCACAGCTTAGAAATGAATAAATGAGGGGGTAATTCAGTTGCTAGTTCGGTTGGAAAAAAAATTTAAGCTGACATTAAATTTCAGTCTAGATGTGAAATGGGTATTTATGCTCTCGACCTTGGGGATTAAGTAGTTGAAAGGGCTACTAGAGAAAACTTGTAACCTTTCACCTTTAATAACAACTTTCTATCACATTGATGTCCTCCCTATCTCCATCATTCTCCATCCTTATCTCATTTACTTTTCCAGGATATTCATTTCTGTATTTTGCGTCCCCTTCTTCATCCATTATAGTCATAACAGGCCTTGTATAATAATATTCCATAACATGTAGCAACTGCTTGAGGCAATTTGTATTTTTATTATATTCTCTTAGGCCTTAATAGAATGTTCTTGGAATTCTAAGTTCTTGAAGATATGATAGAATTGAAGATATAACAGTCTGAATAAATTACAAAATAGTTTAAATATAACAAATGAAATTATAGTATAAAAGATACATTAAAGTATGTTCCCAAACACAATTTATAATCATTTTGCACATTTTTCTAATGAAAAACAATTATCAATAATAATTTAAAATCAATAATACTAATTGCTAAAGTTTCTAGTTGTTGTTAGTAATTATAATGATATTTTTTAAATTATTTTTAAAACCTCCATCGTTATTCGTTTATTACTGTTATATAAATTTAGAAATAGGTAAATTATTACTTTCCTACCCGAGGTGTTCTTCGGGAACTGCATCGATTGATATATAGAAAACTATAAAACGGCCTGTATATTACTACATTTCTAGATTTTCGTTCAATTCTAAAAAAACATATATAATGTTATTTATAGTCAATTTAAGGGGGCTCGCTACCCAGGTGTATATGCTATGAATTTTTCTGTTTAACGTCCCCGGGGTGAAGTTTGAAGGTTGATCCACATGATATTATAATACCCGACAACCCTTAATAAGTGTATTACAGGTAGTGTTAATGAACAGTAGCGGGTACTATAACACTTTTTGTTTTTTAAAGAGATTCTTTTAAGAACATGTATGTCTGGAATTGACTGTAGAATCACGGAATATATTTATTCATTTTCAATATCTTAGAATTCTTATTTTTCCTTTGTGATCCGCAATTCTCCATAGGTACTCTTCTCAGTAAGCATACAAAATTATACCCAGATTGAATAATTAGTGGAACTACGATATCACTGGGTAAAGAGGCGCCTTAAGTAACTAGCTGAATCACACGAAGGGTAAGTTGGTAACCCTGAAATTTTCACCGTTATGAAATCCTAAAATTGACACTAATTAGTATCAGCTGATGTATTGTGATTGGTTTGATATTGATAAGTAGCGTCTGAATTAGATACGAATTATAACCTACAAACATTTGATTTGACAACTCTGTAGAACTGTACTATTCAAACTGATAAATTTCAAACAATCTCTTTATATATCAATAAATGTCAAATGATGTTGGAAGATGAATAAAGAGTCACTAAAAGGTCCCTACCTGATGATATAATCATATTGCCCATTAAAATACACTATACCTAAGTCTAACCATTTCTGACATCCAATTTTATGTGAAAAATGATGTCTGCAGACTAATACATAATTATCAGATTTTCTTATAAGGAAACTCTTATTATTTAATTTGGGTTCGCTTTCTTGTAGAAGCAGATTGACTACAAGGATATTGGTATCATATTTTGATAATTATGTAAAGGGTGATCAAAAATGAAGATTAAAAATCAAATTTAAATAAAATTCAAAAGATTTTTTGCATATAAAAATTCCCTGATTTTTCAAATTTTTCATAAATGAAAAAATGGCAACTTTAAATAAGAAGGTTTATTCCGAAAATATGGAGTTTTCGAAATTACTTTTAATAGGCATAACAATTTCTATGGAAGAGCTCTAAATAACTATTAAGTTGTCTTAGAAGTGGGCCCTGATTGTGTTAGAAAATATTCACTAGGGTCAAAAAGTCAAATAAGTTAAAAAATATATATATATATATATATATATATATATATTATGCACTGTATGTAGAGAAGTATTTTAATGGTGTAATCGTAATTTTCGGTGTTCAGGTTTTCAACAGATACTGAGCCGTTGGTCTGCCATCTGCTGTCTGTTCCAAGATTTTCTCGGGAACGGTTGGACCGATTTTGATGCTGTCTTTTTTATTTGCATCAAGACCTGTTACAAAAATTGACATTCTGCTCGCACTAGTTGCTATGCAATTGCCAAAGAACATGTTTTGTTCAAGACTGTAGTGGGAGAACGGCTCTTACGATTTTGATGAAACTTGCATTCTTCTAAAATCACTTTCACTATCTCAAGGCACATCTTTGAACTGAGCCGGAAAAAAGTTATGTTCAAATGAGCCGTTGAATTTATTCTGTTTATTCATATTCTGGCTAGACAATTAAACAAATTAAACAATCTTTTTTTTGTTTTAGAAGAATTTATTAATATTTAAAAAATTCAACGTCGTAATATCGGAGAATGTATGATCTAATTTTTGACCGATTTCCAAAAAAGGAGGAGGTATACAAATCGGTAGCGTTTGCTTTTTTTATGTATGGCCTTACGCGCGTTTTGCATAGTAAACGTGCTCTGGTTTTGATGATTTTTGATTTGATTTAAAAGAAGAGAGTTACGTCCCATAATCAGAAAAAATCAAATCCGAAATCTCTTTCCCTATAAAAAACGCCCCCGAAGGGTATGGAGGGGAAAATTTTTCTCAAAAATGGATATCTGAGACGGTAGAATTAAAGATAAGACCGTATACGGAAATATTTGAATTGAACAATTTTTAAAACAGTTAGTTTTAGAGTTACAACAATGGCAAGGACTGAAATATGTGTATTTCCGCTATGTGGAGGGGGCAATTTTTGAGGAAATTAAAAATATGAGACGGCCAATTAAAGAAAACAACTTCAAAAGTACCAGCACCAATAGAATTAATATTATTTTGTATTTTTCAGTGCACCAACTAACAAAGAGGGTTCAATTTTTGGTAAAAAATATTTATCAGTTTGTGAGCTATTTCTTCAGTTATTTTATTCGTAACAAACTGATAAATAAGTACGCTTTAAATAAAACCAATAATTTATAGTTGGGTTAGGAGGATCGGTAGGTACATAAACACGTGCAGATATTCTCGAAAAATAAAAGCATTAACTCTTGGAACCTTGAACCGTGTCTGCCAAACATTTCGATCGAGAAATCGAAACCATCAAAATAGCAAAAAAGGCCAAATCGAGTTAATGTAACAGATATCGTAGTAGAAATAAGAAAAACAGTTTCTATATAAGACGTTTGTGATGGCTAAACTTTAAGGCTGAAATGTGACAGCAGATAGCTCTTGCCAGAACAAAAGATGTAAATGAACGCAGAATTCTGGCCATTATGAGCCGCTGAGCCGCTGGCGTAGACAATGTAAATTCAGGTCCATAATTTTCCTTTGTTCATCTGCAGAAGTCACTTGAAAGGACAATTTGTAATAGAAATAATCTTAATAAATCGTCCCATTCTCATGAAAAGATATTTTGAAAAGAAACTAGATGATATCCACGTGATGCAAAGTATATTTAAAATACTGGAATAATTGAAAATAGGCTATTTACGAAATAAGTGAAGGAAACATTTCAATATAAAAAAAATCCCTGAATTAATTTACCAAAATATGAAATGTATTTAAATACATATTTCACAGTTTGTAATTATTTCAATCAATAAAACCTCCCGCTATTCGGTACTGAAGCCATCAAGATGGTTTCTATATCATTTAACACTCATACACTTTAATGGTCCGTTAGTTTAGAATTCCAGATGATTTAAAGCAAGACATGCGCAGTCATGTTCCCAATTTTACATGGCACACTTCGAATGAATATGCTCGATGCAGGAATGTGGTTCGATCCGTCCTGACATACCTAAATAAACCTGAACCAAATCACCTTATAACAGATAAACGCAGGCCTAAAATTTTCGGTAGGTAGGTAATTTTCTAAGGTGAAATATAGAAATAGGATAAATTATTCATTTATTCTATTTAATGTGCACGGTAACTTAGGCCATTAACAATGGTTCGATGAAGTCTAAACTTCATCTTTTGAGAAAGTCAGCATTAGTCTGGCTCAAATTCATATCTCTAACTATTTCTGACAGCTCACAGAAGCACTGCAGAATTGTTATTAGAATTATAATTCAAACCATTGTCTCTACAATTGATATAACTCATTATTCTCATTATTTCCGTTATTTAATCTAGAAATCGTTCTTGCGTCATAACAGTAATGACATCATGAAAAATAAACCTTAATTCTGTTATTACAGGAATTACATGCATAGGCCAGTCGGGCCAATTCTAGGTAAAATCAGACAGTTCTGTATATAACACATAGCACATTCAGTCATTTCGGAGCGGCTTTTAAAGGGGATCGATTTTAAAAATTGCAATGCCATCGAAAAGACACATTCATATTATTACACGTATAATAGAGATAATTGCAGTTACATGACATTTATTGTTATAGAAACTGCAGAATATATTTTTATTTTTATGGACAGTCTATATTCATTGCAAAAATATTTATAACAACGCTTTGGTACATTTAAATTCCAGGAAATGCATGATTTTTATATTATATTTTGTAATATTTTGTAAAAAGAACATCTAAATTTAGTGTAGTATATAGAAAATTTATTTGTGTGACATATTAAAAATCATTATTTGAAAAATATAATTCAATTTCAATTGCTCAATAGTCGATTAAGCAAAATTACATCGTATATAAGGCTGACTGAAATTGTATGGATGTATGTGAACTTGTGAACATTCAAATTTTAGATTATGACGATTTTAATTAAAAAAATCCCGACGGCCTGTAGCCAGCGGAAAGGTGAATTTCTCAAAATTCATTGAATTGGAATTTGAACAACCTTTTCATTGGTATACTTAAATGTCATTACACGCAAATTGCCCGATTTCAACCGCATGAATCATCGCCCTGTGGTTAGAGGTTGTTGTTTTGGCTGTTGAATATAAGCAAATAGGGTTTGCGTTCCGCTTCATGGCTGGATTTCGGCTCCTTCTTATCAATAATTCTTCGAAAATAATATAAATAAAATATACATGGTGGTCGCATTAAAGCTGGACAGGTAGTAATTTCATTTTTTTTAAATGGACATCCCTAGTTTTTTTTTACATTTTTGGATATCTGATAAAATTCTAAGCATTTTTCATGAATTGTGCCCTATAACTATATTCAATTGTTTTTAAATTACAACGTGTTAAAAAAATAAATAGCCAATATTACAAACATGATACAATACTATTTAAATCAAAACAGGACATGAGCCAATAAGACACTAGAAAATTAATTATTTAGTTTGATTAATTTCATTTAAACAAATGTTGAAAATGTGTTCCATTTGTTAATTGACAGTTACCTAAGCGATCAATAAACTCCCCCTGGACATTATATATCATATTTCTCGAGTAATACGAAATTTTAAATCGCTCAAATCTGTAGGTTTTGTTTTAAAAACTTGTCCTTTAATGTAACCCCATAGAAAAAAGTCTAAAGGGGACCTTGAAGGCCATTCAATCGCACCTCTTCTTCCAAACCACCTATTCGCAAAACCTTGCGCGAACGTCTGCATGGTAATTTGGTGGGGCAGCGTCCTGCTGGAACCAAATGTTTGCAATAGGTAAGTCTGAATTTGCTTCTCCCGGAAATAACATTGAGAGAGCTGGAATCAAATCGTCCTGCAAAAACCGCAAATACCTGTCGCCAGTTAAATTTTCTTAAAAAAGGGTCCTTTAACAGTGTCTCCTACAATACCAGCCCATACGTTGTTTTTTTTGCTTTATTTTAAGTATGGCCTCCAATGCGGATTTATGTCCGTCCAATAACGGTAGTTTTAAGTGTTTACTTCTACAAACATTTAAAAAAATATCTAAACTAGATAAAAGGGCACTTAGAGTATTTGAGAATAGAGAAACACATTTAACAACGAAGAAATAAAGTACAAAGTACAATAAAGTGTTTGTTTTTTGTCAAAAAGTCATAGCCCACTCATGGCCTGATTTTATTAAAATATATTGTTGCTCGAGTTTTTGATACTGGGGGATTATTTTTTTAACATGTTGTAATTTTAAAACAGTCGAATTTAGGTATAGGATATATTACATGAAAATGCTAAGAATTTTATCAGGAATCAGGAATCCGAAAATGTCAAAAAAATTAGGCGTTTCTATTTTAAAAAAATGGCGAAAGTCTTTACCTATGACTTCCCTCTACAAACCACCCGGCTTCGAGAATGTATCTCTATCGACCTGAATAACTTCCATCTTTTTGCTCATGGAAACAACCTCGTCGCTTCTACCGTTCTAATAATGACACTTAATATTTTGGACACCCTGTATATATGCATACCAAAATTCGTTGTCCTAGGTTAATCCGTTATTATATTAATTATATACTTAAATATATACTAATTATAAGTATCTATAACCCAAAATTATTTCTATTTACATTACGGGCCTTTTTGATAATTTTATTAATTATTTGAACGGTCGCCATTTTGAAACTAGTAACCCGATAATGCCCAATAACAAACTTGGCCAAGATATTTAAGAGATTGATTTTTGTAGCAAGTTTGAACTTGATAACTCCAAAACTGTGACCTCTAACGTGTTAACAATTTTTTTTTCACCTATGTTGGGAAAGTATTCCCATTCAAATACAAGGCTATGTAATTAGTTATTATGGGAGAGTTCTACCATATCTAGTTCAAATACTATAAAAAACTGAAATCGAGAAGAGGAAAATAAATCTCAAATCCTCAATTGATCTACTCCACTTTGAGAAATGGACTTTTTCTACAACTTTAAATCAAAAAGGTTAATATTAATCAAAGGAAGCTCAAAAATAGTTCCAGAAATACAAAATGCCAAAACCATGATATTCAACAGCTTCTTCCTCACAAGAGGACTTGATCAAAATAAACTCTAAACGATGCAACGCTATATCTACTTGTACTGAGAAAACAAAAGAATCAGTCCAATGAACCTTTAAAGAAGAATGGAAACTGCCAAGTCTGGCTCCTATAGGTGAGCAAGATACTATGCCATCCATACATATAAAATAAAGAACATAATGGTATCCACTTTTATATGGATGAGAACCATGGACCCTTAATAACGAACATCGCTTGGACAAACAATCGAACAACAAATGAAACGTTGATATTGAGAATAGACAGCAGAAAGGCTTAGATGGATGCAGTTGATACTGCAAGGGAAAATAGAATGAAGGGAACTTAGTATAGGCCAGAGATAGACACCATGGCAAAGAAATGTCGAAACTAGACAGACACTGATGGAAGTGCCCTCCTGTATCAAGCGCAATATAGATAATTATATGGCATAATGGACGACAAAATTAATATAAACGGCGACGAGGACGATATAAAACATACATTAAAATAATCTAGGGATAATCGAATAAGCCATGGTCAGGCAAGATCAATTTTATGCTCTCTGAAAATCAAGATAAAGATAAACACTTTTATTGAAAAAAGAATTGTGCTGCTCCATATTGGATGTCTCCTGTTATAATAATTACAGCCCTATATTTTCTAGGAACACTCAGAATGAGATTATCAATTACCTATCTATGTTATTGCATTATGCAAGAAGACCGAATTACTCCAGTGTATAGAACACCAGTATTTGCCTGTATACCTAATGTATCCCACAAGTGCTTCTCGGATCTAGATCAGACGATTGCTTAGGCTATGGTGAGGAACTAATTCCATTTTCTTCCAGAAATGCTCCTGTGATCCTAGCCATATTATATGAGCGCCTATTGTCTTGCATTGTATTGAACTGGGGCAGGATATGCAAATACATAAAACAACAACAGGTTGACAGATGCCTATAATGGTCAAGTGTCATTAGATATTTTTCCAAATGAACCATAACCACAAACTATTATTAATAACATGTTTGTTAGTGCGGTCAACTAAAGTCAATTGTCGTTAATTTAAATTAGTAGTAGAGGTAAGTTGCCATATCCTTTTATCTCTACACATATAAAATAAGTAAATGTTTCAGGTTTTAGAATTATAGTCCTATTTTTGATGCCAAACTTTAACCCGTAAAATAGATGCAAACCAGAATAATAAGCCGTCTGCGTCTTTCTCTCATTTGCTTTTTCACAGAACAATCATGATTTATATCATTTTGAGGCATCATTTACTTAGCAAACTCAGATCTCAATTCTCGGAACTTAGATATATATTTATATTTCATCACTTTCCAACAATTCAAATTTAAATTTCTTTAAAGATATTACTTTTATTCAACTCTTTAACATAACAGTTTATCTACTGACTTTCAAGTGTTTGTATTTTTAAGCAGATCTTTCATTTCTTTCCGGCAATATTCTCAAATTGCGATACTTGAATGGATTTTCAATTGGATAGATCGATTGCTTTGCAAATTTTGTATCTTATAATATCACCAAGTTCCTTTTGTATAAAAGTACCTCAAGAACAACAAAACATAATAAATATTGTAATATTTTTTAAATATTCAAACATGGTTTCCCGTCACAGAAAAAAAGTGGATTAAACACCGGAAGAATATTAGATTTTAGACATCGTTTTTTTGTTTCCCTCCGCTTTGCGTCAGTCGACAACAAAACCTCGAGCTAAAATCTAATACTTTTTCCCATATTATTTATTTCATATTTTTTGCTCATAACTTGGTCTAAAATGTCTGTTTTCAGCATTTTATGACTAAATAAGTTATAATATGTCCAATCCACATATAAAAGTGCAGAAATTTAACAAAAACTTTAAATTGGAAAATAAGATTATTTCATATTTTTAGCTCATAACTTGGTCTAAAATGTCTGCTTTCAGCATTTTATGATTAAATAAGTTATAATATGTTCAATCCACACATAAAAGTGCAGAAATTGACCAAAAACTTTAAATCGGAAAATAAGATTATTTCATATTTTTAGCTCTTGACTTGGTCTAAAATGTCTGCTTTAAGCATTTTATGATTAAATAAGTTATAATATGTTCAATCGAAACATAAAAGTGCAGAAAGTGAACAAAAACTTTAAATCGGAAAATAAGATTATTTCATATTTTTAGCTCATAACTTGGTCTAAAATATCTGTTTTCAGCATTTTATAACTAAATAAGTTATAATATATCCAATCCACACATAAAAGTGCAGAAATTAAACAAAATAATAAAATAAATAACTATTTCATGTTTTGAATTGAAAAATGAGTGAATTTGGCGAAACAAGAAAAAAACTGGGTCTGCGTCGGACTAGATGGTGGAAGTTATAGGTACTTCTTTGGCTATTCGCACACAATTCTAATAAAATTTTAATGCGCCTCCTACAGTATAATAAACTAGTTATGCAAGCATAGAGAGGAAAACTACCGAAAACAATCTTGTAACCACACACAGTCAGACAGGCAGTTGAAAATCAATCCCATAGGAGGTATTACCCTTGTGTATTTGTATACCAAGTTTTGTGTCGATGGGTCAAATATTTTCCGAGATATCGTGTTGACAGACACACAGACAGACCGATGGACACCTGAAAATCAATACCGTAGGAGGTATTACCCTTACGTATTTGTGTACCAAGTTTGGTGTTAATCGGTAAGTATTTTCCGAGTTATAATGTTGAAAGACAGACAGACAGGATGATCAAAACAATAACTACCTCAAAAAAATTCGGTACTTAATAAGGAAATTTAATTATACAATTTATTTATTAAAAATTTCTCGAAAAGCCAGAACGTACAAAAAAGTATACGAAAACGTATAATCGACGATTTTTCTCACTTTTAGCGTGACGCGTTTTCTCGACAAACAACCCATCCCAACGAGCCCATAGAAGTATAACTTCAAAAATATTAATAATTTAAAGGGGAGGACTATGAACTTTTAATATAATTTTTAATGTGCAAGGATTTTGAACCAAATAGAAAAAATTCTAGTTACGTTTTCTGATTGAAGACAGTTGACATCCTCTATTCCTCACATAAATCGGACATAAATCTGACACAAGCCTTAAATCAAATTTAGTTAACTAGTTGGATACCGCCTATCTATCAGCATAAGGAAGATCATTACTGAGGAATGGAAATTGGTTTAATCTGTCTCTAGCCGATTAGATAGACATCGTACTCAATTCAGATGCATTTGTAGATTTATGACATTCAATATATACCTACCTACCGACAATTTAGCATATTGGATTTGTTGATTTCTTTAAAAGCTCAAATTACAAATTTGAAACGCACTCGGATCTCGAATATAAAATTTGAATATCTCAGTTTTGACTAGACTGACCAAATAAATATGAAATGAATTAGAGTACCTATACAAAACGCCAAAATTATAGATTGCGTAGCGGATAAATTCAGTAAAAAACTAGAATTAGAGTTTCAACGAAAAACGCTGGAACCCGCCAATTTTTGTTTTTGACCAACTTTAAATAAAAGGAGGAGGTATACGATTCGGTTGTATATTTCCTTTTTTGATGTATGACTATTCGCACGTTTTGCTCCGATTTTAATGATTTTCGATCCATTTGAAAGAGGAGAGTTGAGATATAGTCCCATATTTAGAATAACAGAAATCCGAAATCTCCATCTCCGTAAAAACCGCTCCCGAAGGGCGTAGTGTTGGCAATTTTTTTAGAAAATCGAAAATCTGGCACCTGAGATGGCAGAATTAAAGATAAGACCATATCCGGAAACGTGTAAAATGAATATTTGTTCAAAAGAGATACGGATTTCGAGTTACAGCAATAGTAAAGACTGAAATATGTGTATTTCCGCTATGTGGAGGGGGCAATTTCATCGCTACTTCAAAAAAGGAGGCGGTATACAAGTCAGTTGTAGTGTGCTTTTTTTAATGTCTTTGTTCGCGCGTTTTGCATAGTAAACGTACTCCGATTTAGCCGATTTTTGTTTCAGTTGAAAGATCAGAGTGGAGAAATGGCTCCATATTTAGAAAAACCCAAATCCGTAAAATCCTTCTCTCCAAAAACCGCACCCGAAAGAGGTGAACGGGGCAATTTTTCTAGAACATCGTAAATCTGAGAAGAAAGAATTAAAAATGAGATCATATCCGGAAACTTTTAAATTGAACCTTTTTTTCAAAAGATGTACGGTTTTCGAGTTGCGGCAATGGTAAAGACTGAAATATGTGTACATATTTCCACCGAGACATTTTGAGATCTCTGAATATTAACAAACGATTTTCATGACTAATGTTACACTCAAAAGTGCGAGATAAACATTTTTTACCAAACATTGAAGCGACTACATAAATTCTATTGGTGCTGGTAATTAATTGTAGTTAGATAGAAGACTTTTGGCACCAACTTCAAAAGTGCCAGCACCAAAAGAATTGAAATAGGTACACATACCAGTTAAATTTACCTTCCCGTACGCAAAAGATGTGCCCTTTCGAATTCTGAAATGAAAACTTTGGGTTGCCATTTAAATAACATATCGATGACGTCATATCTTTTTTACTCACCCTGTATATTTCAGTTTTATATATAAAAACTCTGAAACAAAATAACAAATTGACGGATTCTGGCGTTTTTTGTTGAAACTCTCATTGCAGATTTCACTGAATTTATTCGCTACTTTTTGAACTCAGTGCCTAAGCGTTTATAGAAAGTGAAGTTGCTTTTGGTGCGACTGTTAAATTTATAAGACAAGTATTTTAATAAACAAATGTTCCGGTATTGGTTTGTCTGTCAGTGCCAAGATTATTTCACAAACGATTAGATCGATTCTGCACCTTCCTAGCTAGAGAGGCAGCAATAATACTTTGTGGTTGAAAAAGGGTATGAGTTTATCAGCACAAAATATTTATGACAGTTTTGATATTTTTTTAAATAAAATATTCCCAAATATAATATTACCTATAGTACCTATGTCTCGAATAGCTAGACTAGACCGACTAGAGTAAGGCGTGAATTTTGAACATATTTTTGTGAATATTTCTTTTCCAGTCGTTCAAATAAAAGATGAGGGAGAGTGGGAATGTTTTTATGTTGAAATACCTTTGCTTTGGTAAAACCGATTTCAATAGCGCAACCAATCACATATATCATATGAAATAATACTATTTACTTTCAACTGTCAAGTAGTCGGCATCTTCTAAATAAAATCTTAATTTTGAAAGATTGATGTGAAGATTTCTACTGTGAAATATAAAATAAGAAAGACTTTAAATCAGCAGTAGATATTAGGTAATACTATTACCGTGCCTACCAACGATGACAACAACTACTTGGCTAATACTCCATCCCGCATTGCATTACATCATCGTTGATAGGTGCAATGTGATTGATTACTAATCAATTCTTATATTGTAGACTTCTAACCCTTTTGCTTTAACTTCATTCGGAACACATCACACGTGTATCACGTTTGAACTTCTAACTCTTAGGTGGCGTTACTAGCGGTACCCCGTTGTGTTTATGTTGGCATATGTCGACTTCTCAACGGCGCTTTGACTTCTTCGGGCACATCCCAGAATCATATGTTTATCTGATGAGTTCTAATGAGAACGATATCGTCGATTGAAGTTAAAGCAAAAGGGTTAGAAGTCTGCAATATAAGAATTGATTAGTAATCAATCATATTGCACCTATCAACGATGAAGTAATGCAATGCGGGATGGAGTACACACCGAGTAGTTGTTGTCATCGTTGGTAGGCATGGTGATAGTATTACCAAATATCTACTGTTGACTTAAAGTCTTTCTTATATTAATTTTGTTTAATTCTATACAAAATGGTGCAAACCGCATGTCGATATCATTTGCCTACGTTGAGATATGAGTAAAACTATGTAAACGTGGGTAAATAATGGTATTATCTCACACAAATTAAACAAGAACAAATATAATATTTCAGCATGATAGATGTCCCGCGCACATTCTCAGGCAAAAATTAGAGATATACTAAACCGGAATTGGAAAACCAGACGATATTATTTTGTCTGAACAATTATTTATGAGAAAGATTGGTGGATTTAGTTCATAAAACTCGACAAAACACGTAGACGGGTATGATAAAAACGTATTAAAAATGCAATAAATTTAATATCAATCAATAAGATGGAAGCAGCAGTTACACAGTTATAGTCTACGTCTAGAAAAACGGGAAAACAATTCGAACATTCAAGTAAACATTAAGTTTTATTGATAAAGATAATATCGTGATCTTCCTCTTACTGTTTTTCTTTCAAAACTACTAAAATAACCTTTCAGTTAACATTTCTATTAGGATACGCAATAACTGGTTGTTTTATATGGTTACCTATTTAGGGTTTTCTGTACTCAATTGTTCTTTTGTGTAGTTAGTAATATTCTAATGAAAATATTTAAAAAAGTGACTTATTTCGTTTTTGTTACCCTCCTTTATGTGTTTTTACTTTTCCTTATATCTCGAGTTAGACAAATTTTATCGAAATGCAGTTCATGCCATTTTGTATGAAATTTAATTTGTTTATACAATAACCGAGTCTTTCGTTTTAATTTATTTGAAAAGAAAATAATTTTAATATTTTTATTTTATGATGTGTGATACGCTAATCTATGCTAATTTCGTTAAAACCAAACCAAAGTTATAATCAGTTCTTCATAAACACCAACTCTGTCTACCGTCTTCTATCAATACGATGTCTATAGATATTTAAGGAAAACTATGATTTTTTTGTTTGTCTGTCTGTATGCTTGTACGCGCATTACGCAAAAACTACTGTAGTTTGAAAGCAGTTTTCACCAATATATTGCCAGAGGTCTGACTTAATAATAATAATATTGTTTTATTTTCACATTTAAATGCACACAAGATACATAAAAATGTATAAAAAAAGTCAATGTTATATATAGTTACTTAACTTTACCTTACAGTTATTACACATTTGTTGAAACAAAAAATTATATACAAGAACACTATGTATGTATAGATATTCTTAATTCTTCAAATGTGCAAGTTTGCAAGCCTCCAGTACATATGTTTATATACCAAGAGATGTAAAATGTTCTCGACAACTGGTTTACCTATAATAATTTCAATAGTTCCAATCGCATACTTTTGGAGAATTAAAATTCGACTTACTAATAGTTTAACCTCATCACTTAAAGTTATTTCGTTTTCCGTACTTTTGAATAATTCTTGTTTAAGCAACAAATAAAAAACTGTGACTGTTTTGCTATGATTTATTAATAGACAGTTTTTTTCCGACTATTGAATAATTTCTTCATAAATCTTTTCACATGTAGTTAGTAGCATGTCTATGCTTTTTTCAAAAATTAATAAATTGGTATCATCTGTATAACAACTATTTTAACATTTTGTTTTCTTTCCATAAGAGTAATGAGATCATTAATAAAAATATTGAATAGTAATGGTCCTAATACAGAGCCTTGGGGTATACCTTGATATATTTTACCTGAAGTACTGACAACACTATTCAGTTTAACAACCTGACTTTTACCATTTAAATAGGATTCAAGAATTTTTAGCGGGACCCCTCTAACTCCGTACAATTCTAGCTTTTTACATAAAAGCCTATGTATGATTCACTAAATCAAAGACTCTTGACAGTCTATGAAGAGACCAAGAGCCATACTCTCCTTTATCAAGTTTGTCTACAACACATTTCTGAAAATCACACAGAGGTGATACCGTGCTCGTATCTTTACAGAATCCGTGCTGATTTTTATTTAAAATTCCCTTACCCCACGAAAATGATGAAAGTTGATTCTTGATGTCCATTTCAATAAGTTTGGAGAGACTAGAGAACAAACTGATAGCTATATAATTGGAAAGTCATCAGAATCCCCTTTTTATATAATGGCAGAACAACAGCTAATGCAAGCATTCCGGAAAAAAACCATCAAAGGAAAGCCAACAGTTCACATAAGCTTGTGGCTTATGAATAATAAAATATAGTTTCCATTTTACAGCGTCTGTCTGTTTGTACATTATTACGAAAGAACTACTACATGAAATTGAATGCAATTTTCACCGATGTATTGCTAGAGGTCTAACTTAAAATATAGGCTCAATTTTATCGCGTCTGTCTGACTGTGTGTGAATGTACAAAAACTACCGCATGGAATTGATTGCAGTTTTACACGCGCACGAACTTGCGGGTAAAAGCTATTTTGAAATAATAGAAGAAGCATTTAATAAAGTTTACAGATTTACTATAATTGGGCATATTTATAAAAAAAATCGTTAAATTTTTCATCAAAGAGTACGTCCTCTAGCTGTAAGACTAGAGACCCCAATGCTACTTCCAGCGATTTCAACAGCCATTTTTAATAAGGATTTTCCTCATATCAAACAAATTATCCTATTTTCATGTCAAGACTATGGACCTACAACTATAGTGAATTGCATCTACCAACTACCAAGTATTACTCTATTATATCTACATGCTTTTCAATCGAGTTTTCTGTTTTATATCAAATCCTCACACATTCAATTTAAAACCTACAACCCGATCAATCACCATCAATCACACATTTTATCAGCAACTAACTCTATTACCTCTAAGCTCTAAGAGACATAAACCTTGAATCTAGCAGGACTGCAGCAGCAGCAGTAATTTATCTCAACGTCCCCTCTCAAATTCGATTTTGTGCATCGGTTGTCTCTGACTGTAATTGAAGAGGTAGAAAAAAAAATAAAAAAGCTGTCTATAGCTGTATTGAATGTGTACGGCAAACTAGTTGAGAGGATTCTTGAGATGTCAGAATTGAAATTGGTTTAATGCTACTGAAATTACATTATATCCGGCAAGTAGAACGTAGTTTAGAATAAGAAACAAACTTTGAATTGTCGAGAATATACAATGTATTATATATCTTGGCTAGGTCTGAGTGAAATTATAGTTAAAAACAGGTACAAGTTACATTAGGAACAAGAGACTAGAAGGAAGTTCTAATGAATGAGCCGCAATTTAGAATTTGTAGATCTTACAATTTCCCAGTCTTATTGCACTTGAGGAAAGTTTATCTTTTTGACAAAAGCATTGCATCCTCAAATTAATTTGAATGAAATGACAGGTTTAGGTATCTAAAACGGATATTTGAAATATTATGTTTTATTCATATTTTTTTTGGTTTAACTTACCTTTCAAGAATTTTTTAATAAATCTAGACATGGACAGAAGTATTTTGATACCTTATTTTTTCCAACAAAAAATCTCTTCTACCTTCCTTGACCTAACTTTCTATTACTTGTTAATTACATTTTTATAGACAGCATATAAACTACTCAATTGCGCTGCAGTCATAGAATGCATATAATTTTCATAGAATTATCACATATAAAACTAATCTGCGGTCTTATGATCTATCTTATGTTGCCAAGTTAATTTAAGTAATCTTGTATCTATGATATTTATAAGACTGTTGTTGGCTAGGCTTTCGTATTAGTCACAGGTTTGTCTCTCACGAGACAACTCTATCAATTCCGTATTCTGCGTTTATTTCTAATATATTTCTGCAAACTCAATAATGTGTCAAATAATCGCCTCTGATATTTGTAATATTGTTGCTGGCTAGGTTTTTGTTTTAGTCACAGGTTTCTCTCTTTAATATCCATGAGACAGCTGCATTCTAACTTCCCATTCTACATTAATTTCTAATATCTTCCCATGAACATATGTCAACAATCACCGAATAGTATCTTTGATATTTAAAATTCTGTTATTGGCTAGATTTTTATTTTAGTCACAGGTTTTTCTCCTTAATAATCTTGAATGAATATCTAGGAATAATTCTATATCGAAAACTGTAACCAAAACTGAGTTTAATTTGTTATCAGCAATCAAATCAAAGAACGTAAGACACCCGTTTTTTCTGTAGTAATTAGAATGTTTGCCATAGTTGTATGATATCAAAAAACATGCGATTCAGACCTTGACTTTTGAATTTTAAGAATCAATTTCACGGAAATTACTGAGTAATCCGTACATTTCGACATTCGTATTCGTCATCGGACCACAAATGACACATTATACCTGGTGATTCAGTTTGGTATTCGCAAACTTGTAATTTTTATAATTTCAACTAATATATTTTGTGTAAAAGTTTTATACATTTTCAAACTGCACGTCAAACCTTATTGCGTATACAGTCCACAACAAATATCTGACAGATTATGTCAAAATTGCGATGGTCAAATTAGTTTTTTCAAAAGACAAATCTACAGTGAATGATAATATGATAATAATTCGATATTGGATATACAAAATAACAAATAACAATTTTGACGTATAAGGAACCATTTAGCCAGAATATGAGTAAACTACTAAATACTCTAAATGACGATAAAATCAAAATTTTAAAACAAACACAACAGGCCAAGTTTCTAGTATATGAGTGGAGAGTTTGAAAGTTCGGCTAGTTTGAACTGTTTTCGATATTAACAATATTCAAAGCCACGACCAATTACCCCAGCGACATCTGAGATTTACATTGTATGAATCGCCCCATTGGATATAATGTAACTTTGCCAACAAAGACTCAAACTTTTCTATGCAAATTTTTGTTAAAATATGTATAGGTATACATAAATTCAAAAGGCAGTAATAGAAGCGTAACTTTTAGCTTTTAATAAATGACTTTCGACAAGTTCAATAACAAATTCAAAGAAGATAAGTGTTAAATTCTTTGCACAAACATGTTAAATGGAAATACTTTCATAAAGTGCTGAAATCAATTTTAATCATCTCCTTCATTTTTATTGTAGAATCACAATCGATGTAGAACAAGATCCCGCCATCTTCATAATATGATTTATTGACAGCAAAAGTAGAAGCTTTTGCCTTAAAATTCTAAGTGCAATAAATGTAGAAAGTTTCTGATGGAAGATGAGAGTTCCATTGGAAAGAGGTTTTCATTACATTTTAATGCTTTTGGAAACGTTGAACGTATTTTATCTCCAAGGGAACATGACTATGCGTTTTAGAGATACAGTTGCAATGGGAGAAGAAAGGATTATTGATTCTACGAGCAGGTTGTTTTAAGTGTTTCTCAGTGAAACACGAGAATTTGTTTTCGTCAATTTTGTCTGCTTTTCAACCACTTAAGATTCTGAACTATTGAATCGATTCTCACGAAGTTCTCTATTTTAAGCAAAGAAAATAATATGAAATTATATTGTTTAACTAGGTACTTTTTTCAAATCAAGTACAACAAGAACAATTTTTTTTTCAGATCCAAATTGTCTAATTTCAAAAGTATCCAAGGAAGTATATCCTTTCCATTTCTATGTAAATTCATTATAGAAAGAGAATGAATATTCTCGAAAGCATGGCTGAATCCAAAGAATTTTTGTTTATTAAATGACTGCATATCCAAGAATCATCTTTTTATTGCACTGTTTGTGGCTACAGATTCCAATTAATGCTCAACCAGAAATCGCTCCATTATAGTAAATATTTTTCAAATGTGTATTTTCAAATGTCTAGCAAAGGCTTTCTAATGAAGATTGTCTGTTAGTTTTCAAAAGCAAGCTGTCCAGGCCTATTTTATTTCAAGTTTAGTTGAAAGGACAAGCGTACAAATTAACAGGCCATAATTTAAAAAGAATTGTCTAGAAAATGTTTTAATAATATATTATTTCTAAGCCTATCTCATTTTTAACTTAGAAATAATTAAAAAGCAGCTTCCCATTTTTTTCCTGAATTGCACACAAAATCAACGAACGAAATGGAGTTTGTGAATAAACTGAAGATTTGGGATACATGCTGTATAAAATCCGTCAGCATTACCAAATGATTCAAATGATATATAAATAAACTGGCTGTTTTTGTGATACAAAAACATAGATTTCATCAAAAGCCTTGAGTATGGAACCCTTCTATGAGACCTACTCGCACGTAGAGCCAGTCCGAACACCAACCCAGATCCATCCACAGACATGCATCAAGAGAGGACAGCATGATAATTTTCCCAACATGTGTCTTTGGGATTTTCCGGTATGGATCCCTTTACCTTTAAATTCCAATCGCACTGACAGACTCTCACAAAACAGTCCAGTGAACACAAATATATACCGAAAAATCCACGAAAATTCAGCCATAGAACTCGGATATACTTCTTTTGATATTACAGACATGGAACCCTCAATCTAGGAGGCCCAGACAAACTTACAGTCACTACCAGATCATTCTAATATATATACATAATACATGTTAATAACACCATCAAAATCAAAATCCAGCCATAGAGTTCCAAAATATACAATAGATTTTCAGATACGGAACCCAGCACATAGAGTTCCACGGGTACTGATAGTTTAACAGTACTTTTACTTGCTGCAGCAGTTGGTATAGTAAAGGCTCGTACATATTACATTATAAAAAACATTCAACAAAAAAACTGTAGAGCGAAAATTATGGTTCAAGTAGTTAATTTTTGGTTTAAACTTCAGTACATTAAAATAAACAAAGTAAGATACAAATAATGAAAAAAAAACGATTTTTATCGGTCGTCGATAGACGCTGTCGCTGGGCAATGGCTAGGCATTACCTACGCCGCTGATAAGTAGTCCCAATCTTTATTTATTTATTTTAGGAAAGCTATAATAACATTAAATATAGCCTATGTCATCCGCGCAGGTATAGAAAATTCATTAAAAAAATATATTGAAATCGGATAAGAAGTTTTCGAGATTTTCGTGGTCATACGAAAAGTCCTTACTCGTATATATAATAGAATAGAAAAGCTGTAAGAACATAAAACATAGCCCATGTCACACGCGCAGATATGGAAAATTCAATAAAAAAAATATCGAAATTGGATAAGTAGTATTCGAGATTTTCGTTTTCATACGAAAAGTCCTTACTCGTATGTATATATTAGAATAGAGTATACATAAATTGATTTACTGGAGCAGCACTGGATAAATACAAATGTAATCAAGGAATTTAACCCCCACTTCTAAACTGTTCAGTCTGTGACTGAAAATATTCCAAATTGAAGTATAATAATCAATTTCACAATCAATCGTCCATAAAGATACAAAAATTGGCTGCTTCAAATAGCAATTCCCTCAGCCATGAGAGCCCGCATAATTTCCAGTCCGTAATTACAAATCTTCGCTAAAATATCCTTTGTGAATGTCTGCCGACCATAAGCTGGTGAAACCCTATCCAGACCCATCACAGCAAGCCCCAGATGAAAATCAATGTTTTCGTTTCCAAAACGAGGCCACTGAGAATTCTTCGTGGCAGATATACCAATTTGGACGTGATTCATTGTATCGGAGATTTGTTCTGAGCTACGAAATTTGATTTTGATGTTCAGAGCGTAGAAAAGGAGAGAGAAAAGATTTTACCTTTCAATAAAAATCAACGATAGAATACAACGACAGATAATAGCAGCTTGTGGAAAATAGAGAAACAAAACTTAAATATTTGGAAATACCATCGGGACATTGTGGAAGAAGTTTCTTTCTCGTAGACTGAAGGAATATATTACAGTAATATATCAAAAAAAATGACAGATAGAAAGAGCGAATGCTGGAGGTCAAGACATTGATTTATGAGATGTAAAAGCAATATTCTTAGATTTGTTTTCATATTTTGTGGGACTACAAAAGTATTTCAAACTAAGGTGTGGATTTGTGGCTTCTTTTCGAATTATAAAAATAGTAGGAAAAGAAACAATTGTTTTAAATTCTAAAGAAGATAGAGATCATTTTTGACCGACGAACCAAACGGAGGGGGTACACAATTCGACTGCATATTTTTTTCATATTTGATCGCGCCTTTTGCATAGTAAACGTACATGGATTTTAATGATTTTTTTTATTTGTGAGGAATAATGAGAATTAGTTCCATTGAAAAAAAAACAGTATTAGACATGCCTTTCCCCTCAAAAACTTACCCTAAAGGGGGTGGTGAGGGCAATTTCTTCCAGAAAATTGAAAATGCGAGAGGGCAGAATTTAAAAAAATCCATATTCGGAAATGTTTAAATTGAACAGTTTTTTCAAAACAGTTACGGTTTTGAGTTAATTTATTGCATTGTTTTACTTCAGGCTGTCCCCAGTTTGATTGTTTCTATTACTCTTTCCTGGAAGAAAATTCAAAAGAGCTCAAAGGAGTCACTATCGATCTTAATCTTCTTTTAAATCTAAATTGGAGCTACAGGTATTAAAATAGGCAGAAATATTAGCTAAAAATCAACAAAATACGGAAAATATTTTAGAATATTGAAATTTTTGCTCCCTGGTAGTTCTTATCTAATTTGATGTTTACCTACTTTTCTCTGAAAATCAATATTAATCCAGTGTTGCACACATACTATTATTATAATCTAAGTGACATAAGACCAAATTCACCAGTAAAGATAACTAAAATACATTCTTTTTACTGACTTCCCAAAAGAAAAAGGAACGAGTAGGTATACAATTCGACTGTTTGTTTTTATATATATTTCATGGGTACCGATTTTGATAAAATGTTATATAATAGCCGCAGGGATTCGTACATTATACTAAAATTTAGACTATGACATTTTCCAGAAACAATTTTAGTTTCTCTACTTTTATTGTATTTTTATAATTATTTTTGCACTTGAAAGGCATTCGACAGGAGAAACTAACAAAATGTTTGTCCATCTTTTTCAGACATCTGAATGTAGAAACGTTTCTTTTCTTCTCTCTTCTTTTTCAATAAATTATTGGTTATTAATAAGACATTGCATTTTGTCCTACAATGAGTAATTTTTAGACATGGTGGATACAATGACTTTTTCCCATACCCTAACTTGAAAACCCCTACACTTTTTGAGGGAAGTTCAAGTACCAAACGTTATCTTCTTCAGTATATAACATTTTCAATCTCGCCACATCTAAAGGGCGTTTTTGAGGGGAGAGACTTATTAGAAAAATCGAATAGAGATAATTAATTGGAACAGGATCGTCTCTCAACAACGTGCTTAAAAGCAGAAAAGAATCACTGACATTGAAGAAGCAATTATAGATGAATTGTTATAAGTGTATTTTGTTTAGATAGATCGAAACACATGAAACAGGAGAATTTAATCGTTTAGAAGGTATCCAATACTGGGGCCGGGTTATCCAATATAATCCGATAAAGTTGAAACAATCGAGAACAGCTGAAGGAATTGTGCACCATATTTCTGGAACGCAATTGTCCAGCCATAACGAAGTAAGTTGAGAAAGTACACTTGGCAATAGTAGAGATGATGAATTCAGAAACAATTTCATTTCATCCCTGATAATGCAAATTACTAAACAGTAGTCCAATAACAAAGAACGATAGGCACCAGTTATTATGATATATTATCCAGGCTAATGAATTTGTAAATCAATACAGAATTCGGACATGTATAACTCATGTAACATGAGCTGTTGCATAATATTATGCATAATATGCTTTATGCCAAAGCAAGTGACGTTGATCGTCCTTCTTATGCCAATGCATTTGCATATATATGCCAGCCTCAAGTAGACATATAAAGTCCTTCTATATTTCGAATTTATTTCCATAACAAGAAACTTCACATTTTCCACATAGATGTATACAATATGAGATAAGAGGGGCTTCTGTTTTCCATTCTGCACAGACATTGGGCTACTGTTCTATTATATAATAACTTCCTTTCCATTGTGGAACATCATGACATCTTATAAAGCAAGCGCAGAAGCACCCAAGTATACCATATCCAGAGAAATGGCTTTATGTGCTCAACTAGTAGTTAGCAGCTATTTATTTCCGTACAATGGAAATGAAATACTTACACATACATACATACAATTTCATCCAGTTTTCGTTACTGACCGACTTAGTAAAACAAGGAAGTATATAATTCGACTGTATGCTTTTTTATGTATAAAATCTCAAGTCACATAGTAGACGCGCACCAATTCTGATGATTCTTTTTTTTATTTGAAAGAGGATGACTGAGAGATCGTCCCATATCCTGAGTCAGGGCATGCGTAAAGTGCGCACTACTTTGGTAACGTAACCTCAATAATTAGTTATCTGTACATATTGAGCAATTTCAAAGTAGTTATTGCAATGCTCAATCAAGTTTTGCCATCACAAATCACAACGTAATAAATGTCAGTACGATAATAGGAAGAAGCACAATTTTACATAGAAAAACCGATACTCTTCTGTAAAAAATGTTCTGCAAAGTATGTCACGATGACGCTCGGCTCGATGTGCGGAGTGCCCCTAAAAGGTACCAATAATATTGTTTAAAATAACTTTTGTTGTTTTATAAAAAGTTCGTTTTTGTCATTGTTATTTAGGTATTTAACTGGTTTTTGTTTTCTAAAATGTTATCTTGTTATACTAAACGAACAATGCTTGTATATACATATATGCAAATTTTATCTCGCAATCTGGTATACCGATTTCGATGAAAATTCGTATGTATGGGTTCAAGAGTGTATTGAATCGATTGGTTGTATTTCACATTCACAAGAAAAATCGTTTTCATTAAATAATATTCTCCTTTTATGAGTTCTAAGGATTATTTGTTAGATATATGAACCCGTTTTCATCATAGGAAAAATAGTCCTATGGTTGGTATTAATCTCGAGTTCCTCGGTTCGAATTCCGATCACCTTTGAGTTTTTTTCTTAACAAAACCAATTTTTTTTAATAAAAGATGTTAATATGAGTTTCTAATAATTTAATCGGAAATTTTCAATGAAATTTTGTACATATCCAATATATTGCGACCCTTAAGGTACACATTAGCTATTTCAAGGAAGGGTTAGCAGATTTTGGTAAAAATGAGCAAAACGAGGTTTTCGGAGTCGAGAAATCGATTGAGGATACTGTCATTTTTAATCGGTGTGACCCTCGAGGTCCACACTAACTATTTCAAGAATGGCTCCGCAGATAAAAGTTTCAGTATGTATAGTGTTTGGGGGTTGAGAAGTCGATTGGTGATACAGCTGAGTTTTGGTATATTTATCATTCAGATTAGACATTCATATCTTTTTCGAAATCTATAACTTACGAATATGTGAACAATAAAGGCAGTATTTACCGATCGCAATACATTTTAACTAGAAATATGCACATTTTTTAATAAGTTTAAATATCCTTAACTCTTATAGACCCATCTTAAATCCTGTTCTACCCGATCAAAACTCTGTCTTCTGAATAAGAAAGATAAACAAATTCCGATAAATGATAAATATCAGTGTTGGCCAGCATCATAGCATTTTGAAAAATAACAGTTTTTATGTTATTAGCACTTCTTACCAAACCGCAAAAAATGCTTTTGGTGTTACGCCACTGGAATACACCCTTATATTCAGAGTGGTAACTTGGATTTATGCTACAATATGAGAAAAAATACCCATTCTCAAGAGAAACCCCGAATAAGTCACTTTTTTAGGGATAAATTTAACCTTTTATTTAATTCCATAGTTTGAGATATAGCCAACTTTCGAAAAATTTGAGAAATTACTTTTTTAGGATAGATAGAAAAATATTTCCAAGATCAAAACTTGAGAATCTGACGTAGCCCCAAACTTTAATAAAAACCATGACTTCCTTTGCTCACCCTGTATAAGTGGATAAATAAAAAAATATACCGGTCGAAACAGCACGTATTCTCAAAGAGTTGGTCAAGAATTTACCGAATACCGCAACTCGATATCTCTTTCCGTTCCGAAAATATCGAAATTTGAATTTGGGTAAAAATTTCCCATTTTGCAAAGGATCTGTCCACCAGTTTAGATCTTGATCTCTAAGTAACGAACTTTTATTATTGGATGTGCCCAGAATCTATTTTGCCGGCGTCACTTTTCGACACATGCTGTCGGTAAATGTGAAAATATCAGCCGATTTATCGTGTCGGTGTCGTTACCGTACCGTGATTGTGCCGGTGTCGTATCGGCCAGTGTGAAAACGCCCACTACTTGTTGTAGTATCATGCTAGAGCTACAAAGCAACGCGAAATGTATGAATAAGTAATTAAGTGCAACGCAACTCTTCTCAGCGGAATAAAATGAGATATTTCAATAAATAATTATAGGTGCATTTCAAAATATAATTCTATTAACACTTATACGATATGCGTTACCTGAGAAACTAATCTTCATAATGCAGCAAACAAACCTAGAAC
Source organism: Crioceris asparagi (assembly GCA_958507055.1). NCBI lineage: Eukaryota > Metazoa > Arthropoda > Insecta > Coleoptera > Chrysomelidae > Crioceris > Crioceris asparagi. The sequence continues at coordinate 12,453,884 of OY293826.1, read as the reverse complement.
CCCCTTTCTTCGTTTTCGATGTTCAAAATTCGTATAAATTTAGCACCTTCACTTAAAGTAACAGATTAATTTTTTTCCGTTCAACTTTTTGAATGCTACTCTGAGCAGACACAGTGTGAATACTAACTAATACTGTCACCGTGTGTCCTGACTAAATCACAACTTTCCGATGTGAATTCCATTTTCTCAACACAGGGACCTGCTATTCCAAGTTTACATCAATTGAAACATAGTTGTTATTCACTAAATAATTTTGTAATACGTTTATGATGATGTTTGTCCGCCGTTGTGGTTATGTTTGATATTTCGTGAAATGTCGGCCTCTGTCACTTGCTAATTTAGAAGTTTTAATTGTATTCAGTTCTATAAAATGAGAGTATGCTATCTATCCTATGGTGAAATATGTTACTTTGATAAAGGAAAACTACTTTATTGCATCTCAAATTATGTGCCTGCAAATTTAACAAATATGCATTTGTCATTTCTTGACCTAATGTACCAGATAATAATAACATAACTATAAATGAAACAGAGACAACAGTTTAAAAGAGAAATTAATAGAAACATTCGGAACATTAACTATCTTCAGTTTTAGGTAATATACCGTGAAACTCAACGTATCTGATTGCTCATTTCCGTCTTGGATTCTGCCCAATCTTATGAGATAACCGGATAACCGAGAATCTATTCTGCTTCAAAGTTCCAGTTTTTAGGTTTCATATTGAAAATTTACTACATAGATATACTGAATATTTTCTATTAACTTTTCATCAGGATTTAGAAAAATACGACATACTGGAGCATTCTTCGTTTATATTTTTGCTGTAGATCTTTTCCATAACAATTTTCTGTAATACTAAGTAGAACATAGTTTTTGAATTAAAAATACGTCAAGATCAGTAATTTAAAGGATTCCATACATTTGTATTGAAGAAATTTCATAAATTAAACTAAAAAAAGTAATTGAAAATAAACATGTATGTATGTATAGACTTTCAGGTCAAATGGTAATCAAATATACGAGTATTTTAATAATAAATAAGTAAATCCACCAAAAACAATAATAACTAAATGTGGATTCATGCAACCCAAATTAACGAGTATAAAATAACAATTAACAATTACAAATAGCAAGTAAAAGTTGAACTTCTTATTTTTCAATGAAACTGTTCATGCAGCCAAGTAACAATTATCAATTAACGAATAAGAAGTAGAAGTTAGCCAACTTTTAACTTTCTTACTTTAATTGAACGAGATTTTGTACTTGTACGCAATAAGTACGCAGGTGAACGCGGATTGGTCGGGCAGATTATTATGTAAATCATATGTAAATAACCTCACTTTTTGAGATATTTGTGTATTTTTTGGGTACCTTGAAAAATGATTCGGTATCTTCCATTTTATTGAAAATTTGTAATTCAACAGTTGTTTTGATTTTTATTTTGAAAAATGAATACCGCGGATGTGAGTCTTTTTACTTCTTAATGCTTAATTTGAGTGCATGAATGCTACATTTTTATACTTGTTAATTGATAATTGATATTTGATTCTTTCTACTTGATAATTCTTAATTGATGCTGCATGAATCCACACTAAAAATTAAATTTATCATTTTTCCTCCAATCAAGCCCTCTATTTTTTTTACTACTATTATTCATAGATTTTTTGAGTTATAGAAAATCGGGTGAATTGATATCAAAGTGACACAATAAAGCAACAACTATTGATTGTTCGTAATGGATAGATGAAATAAAAATTGGCTGATCAAGACCTTTGACCATTCATTATTTCCAGCGTGCTAAGACAAATAACAATGGTCATATTCAGTTTTGACATAAGAGGAGTCGTTGAGCCGAAACAGTGTGTATAAAACAATTACAACATCTTAGAGTTCATTTCGAGAATAACATCTTTCCTGCTTTTTCTCAAGGAAATACGATAAAGTAGAATATAGAGGCATCTCTAAGATGAATGTTTTCGACAATTTCAATCGAAATCGTAAGAAACTTTTTTGCGTTACAGTCTTTCCAGGCATTGCCTAGCAACCAGTGCGTGCATGAAATAGAAAGCAACAAAATCGGTCCATCCGTTGGCGAGGTCATCTAGGCACAGACAGACAGACAGACACAGAGGCAGGCAGACCAATGCTTTTTTCCAATTATTTTAACTGCATACCATTATCAATAATGTAGCTGTAACCCAATTTGTTAACCTAACTCTCTTTATTAAATTGACTGTAAAAATGTTAATTCTCTTTATGCCTTTTTACTATTTTAATATTATTTATATTTTTTTACTTTTATCACGATATTTTGTTTGTTATCAAGAGTTATATTTTGTTAGAAACCATAAACTGTTTTTAAACTAAGCTAGACTCCTAACTCATTTGTTGAAAACCAGACACCGAAACTTTTACCCGACTACAGAATACTTTCCTTACTAGAGTACTGTGAGTAGCGGTAGGAAAGTAAAAATGAATGGAATTGGAATAATGATATTGATAAAGTTACTCCAACATTTTGTTGATAATGTACAGATAAATCTATATTACTATGACAGTGAAGTGGAGCGAATCCGTTCGAAATTATACATGGCATATTAGGTTAAATCCAGATCTAGGCATTCCACTTTTCTGGTTGAGAAACGTTTGTGCGACTCTAGCTTTCAATATATTGGGTCCATTGTGTTATCTGTTAGGTACTGCAAAAAATTAAAGATCCACATCAGACTCAATGTACGGAAATGGTGATTCACAAGATCCAGCTCACTTAAAGCCTCCCAAGACTTCTCATTCTGTGACAGAAAAAAACATTTAACGTTCCTCCCCCACCATTCGTATCTCAGATCATTTGCTTTGTGTCTCCCTTTTGAGCATTATTTTTTATTCACATTTGGTCTTAATCGCATGATACTTCGAATATGTTTAAATAGATATTTAACTTATTAAATGGATAACCCTCCGAATCTCAAATATATTCTGGCATTTGTCTGGAACATTTCCAAATAAATGCAAATATTTGGAAAATGCCAGAAAACCGACAATAAGTCATTCTTGTATTCAATTGAACCTTTGAAATGAGGCAACAATATGTTTATTACAAGCTTCTCTTCAATGATCTATAACAAACAATAATTAAAAAGCTATTTATTTATAGAATAATAGATCGCAAAGGATATCCTACTGGAACTATTCTTTTGACGTTTTAACAAAACACAGAGGCTCTAGGATAATCTTTAGAATACTCCTCTTATAGTTTTATTATTACCTTACCTCAAATATTTTTTATTTTAAATCAAATCATTTTCTAATAAATACCTCTCACATGAGTCAGAAAACGTATTTAAATAAAATGTTTCCACTGACATGACAAAATTTTTTTTTTTCCATTGTTCAGGTTGTCTGGTTCATAGAAATATTTTCTTATAAATAAAACGAATAAGAATATTCTACTTTATGATTAACGAGAATAGTACAAGTGAAATAAACACGGTCAAAGGTAGAAACGAATCAGTTACTGAAATTCTCTCCGAGAAAATCTTCAAGAAATGTAAACCCCAATTCTACGTGAATGAGATTTCCTTTTTCTTTCGCGATTAAAGAGGCTAAAAAAACAACCATCTATTAAAGCTCCCAAAGTATCAGAAAGATCTCTTTTGTTTCATAATTTATCTTGAAAGAGAATTTTCCCTCTGTACAAAACCAGTTATGCGAGAATACAAACAAAAATTAATAACATATAAAGCCTTGTGAAAAGTTCAGAATAAACGCACCTGGTCGAAGAAATAATTGAGAATTTTTCTATACCAGGCAGATATAAATTTTCCGCGATCTGAATAGGGGGAGAGCCAATGTGATCGCTTATTTCATGTCAAATATCGCAGATACAGCTGGTTCCTCGCAACCGTGAACAACATAAACTTAAGAAATATACGAAATTGTGGATTCAAATTTTTATCGAGCCAATGTGCTTTGGGTTGTAATTTAATTTACAGAAATGGGAGAAGGCGCGTTAACGAAAATTTTTTTTTTGGTACTTAACTCTATACCAACCTAATTATTTCTCCTGTTTATCAAATTATCTGCTGATTTATATTATTTTTCATTTTGAGAGAGGCAATAACAATCACCGGCGAATCTATATATTGATACTTGACTATATATATGTACATATATCTATCTATTACAAAGTCAACAATACAGCCATCGAGCAAAAACAAAAGTTTATTGTATGGGGACCCCCTTAAATTTTTAACTTTATTTTATTTTCATTATTTGTTTATAGCATTATGTACTTACTTTTTGAAAATTTCATTTTCTGTCCATTACAGCTCAAGCAATAGTTTAATTCGAACAAAAACGTCAAAAAAGTCCCGTTTTGTATTGAAGCCTCCTTTTATTTTTAATCTTACTCCATTTATATTTATTGTTGTCATAGTGGCAATAAAAGTACAAATTCTGTGAAAATTTCAACTTCAACGGCTCACAATATCCAGCCCTCTAACAGATGAACGACTTAGGTTAAGTAATAGGGTCAGTTGCCACCCTAAAAAGTATTCGAGAGTATGTTCATGAACGTAATCACTTTCCGGTACTCATATTCTAGAGCTTTGAAAATCTGCTAGGTTCACTTTGTCAGTCTATTTTCCTGCAAACTAAAGAATGAAAAATATTAAAAATTTTGTACCTACAGAGCTCATTATGAGTAATACAAATAAACATTTTTTTTGTTTTAAAATGTATAGCCCGGAGAATGTATTTTCAGGAGAATGTCTGAAAATTGAACTTTACTTCTGTTTTTAATATTCGAGTCAACTTTTAAAGATGTCAAAAGTATTATTACAAAATAATTGGTAATAATAGTTCTAGATGTATATTTACAAGAATAGGATGGGAATTGAAAATTAGCCTGCTATGCAATTTTCATAAGATAACATTTCAGAGACAGTCTGAAACAAGTTGAGAGGTCAGAAAACTAAACTGATTAATTCGACGAATCCGGAAACAAAGAGTGAAGTATAATTACTTCAGGAAAAACATTTCAGTAATTTTACTGAACTGAATTTCTCATTACATTAGAATTGCTACTTCTGGAATAACTTTCTTGAAAAACTTCCTCCGCAACTTTATGTACCAGCTGTAGAACAAAGAGAAAAATAAATGCTCGAATTTAGTTTCATTAATTCATTGATATTTACCAAGAAGAAGTTTATTATCAAGTAGTCTGGATAAATTAAAGAATAAGAGTATACATAATCCAAAACGAGAATGTTAATATGATATTTTTTGTAAATATGAAACCATTTTCCATTAATATAAAGCTGCTTCAATCGGGAAAATTTTTAGCTAGATTCGATGGAAGTTTGTTAAGCTAGTTAACTAATTCCCATCTGGCTGTGGCAAATACATGAGGGAAATATCGTTCTCATTTGCAAAACCTTACTTCGAATGACTTTTTTTCGGAATCTGTGTTCCGAAATTCGATTCAGCATACTGGAAAGTATTGAGTGCCTCATCAACTGCCATCATATTCCTCTGTTCCAGCTGTGAAATATAATATCAATTAATTTACGTTCAAATGAATTCCGATTCTTGAAGACATAGGAGAAATATCTACTTCCAATTTGCAAGGAAAAATATATTTGACAATAAAAGTATAATTAAAAGTTCGAATTCACCTACTATTTATTATGATGGTAGTTGTATAAATCCATTTCACAAGAAAAAGATAATTTTATATTAATCAAGTGAGTTCTTTTGAGGATAAATTAATAAATGTATTCTTAAAAATCAAATAACATTTTTGACTTGACTATATAATCTTTTTCAGCTCCGACAAATTCAAGAAGAAAAATAATATATATATATATTGTCCTTCGTCGATATCAACAGACACAAAAACCATCTTATAAGTTCATAAGGAAAAACATGAAAGTTTTCCATTATTTTGAAAACTTGTCCATAAAAGTTACTTGGTCACGTACACAAATAGCAAAACCAGACGAAGTTTTGAGTTTTATATGTATGTGAGACCACCATACTCGCGTGGTGAATCTCTCTCGAGAAAAGTTTATGACGAGTCCCTCCCTCCTTCTAGGGAAGAAGGGCCATGGAATATGAGTAGTATACGTCTACTATAAATGTTGTTGTGTACTACTGTGAAAGTTACGACTGAAGTGAAACTCAAGCAGTTTTTGCTTTACGACTGCGATGGGTAATTGATGGGGCAAGAAAAATGAAATTCCAAACAGCTATGATATGAGATGCTTCATAAAGTTTAATAACCCTGCAGCACCTACCTATGTAGGCACCTTGGAGCTTTTTAGGAATAATAACATGAATATTAATATTTTATAACCTGTGAGAATGGAACATTGGAAAATGCTGCAAAATGAATAAGCAAAAATTACAATTTAAAAGAAACTATTGTGATTAAAATGAATATTTTTTATAAAAAATTGGACAGACTTTATAGTTGATGCACTAAAAAATAAAGAATAAAATTAAATCTAGTGGTGCTGATACTTTTGAAGTTGTGCCGTTGAAATTTGTTGTTGTAGGCACCAACTCCAAAAGTACCGGCACCAATAAAATTATTATTATTTTGTATTTTTTAGTGTAGTACTAACAGTAGTAACTATAAAGTCGGTCCAATTTTTTGTAAGAAATATTTATATCACACTTTTGAGTGTAACATTAGACATGAAAATTGTTGAACGTTCACTAATACCAAAGAAGATAGTACCTACTTATAGTATTGGCATGTAAAGGCTTAGTTGTACTTGTAATTATTCAGAGATTTCAATACATCGCGGCACAGATATACATATTTCCGACTTTAGGTACTGCTGTAACTCGAAAACCGTAACTATTTTGAAAAAAAAAATTAAATCTTGATACCTACATATAATTTTTTCTTTAATTTGGCCGTCACATATTTTCAATTTTCGAAAAAAATTGCCCTTTCCCACAGCGGAAATACACCTATCACATATTTCAGACTTTACCATTGCTATAACTTGAAAAGCGTAACTGTATTTAAAAAATGTTCAATTTAAACGTTTCCGGATATGGTCCCCTTTCTAATTTTCAATTCTTGGAAAAATAATAATAATAGAATTAATATTATTTTGTATTTTTCAGTGCAACAGCTGATAAAGTCGGTCCAATTTTTTGTAAAAAATATTTTTGGTCAACGATTAGAGAAGAAACGCTGTTTAATTACCTAAATAATTTAACCGTTGAGCTTCTTTATTACCAATTTTTAATATACAGATTCTAATAATATTCAATTAAAAGTTGTTGGGTGAAAAGCGAGTTCATTTTACCCATCTAGGATTTCCTGGTTTCGAAAATTTTTGAAACACCCTATACAGTAATTTCAACCCTTCTAGGATTTCCTCTAATGATCTTATTTCAAAGTATCCCGACTGCTTCTGGCTATGGGAAGGTGAAGTACACGGTTTTTACTTTCCTACGCTACTATAGTAGCGGTCTAAGGAAAGTATTTTAATCGTGTGAAATTTTCGGTATCGAGATTTTTACGTTTCAGAGTTTTCTAAGCCTAATAAACATATTTTCAGCCATTGGTCTGTCTGTCTGTCTGTCTGTCCGCCTGTTTGTCTGTGACAGCATTATCTTGGGAACGGATCGGTGTATTTTGCTGCTTTCTTTTTTATTTTGTTTGGTACCAATATCACTCGCCGGTGGCACTGAATGAGAATTCTGTATACACTGGGTGTTGAGCTATAGCCAAAAAACGTGATTTGCTCAAGACTATAGCGCGAAAACGGCTCTAAGGATTTTGATTAAACTTGCCTAAAGTATTCTTCTGATAGCTCTTTACCACCCACATATAGCGCCAGCTCTGAGAAAAAGCACAAAAAAGTTATGCTTGAATAGAATTCCGTATTTTCCATATGTTTCTTCAGATTCTGGCTAAACGTTCCATCTTGCGAAAAAATGTTACATGACCATTGTTGTTTGTCTTGACATGCTGAAAAAATCAGTGGTAGCACGAATTGACCAGATGATTTTTACTTTACTGCCGCTATTATCGTCGCTAAGTAAGGAAAGTATTGTAATAGTGTAAAATATTTCATCAACTAGAATTTGCCTGCGAGCGGTAGGAAAGTCGTGTGAGTGGGCACACCAGAGTTTTTACTTTCCTGCGCTACTATAGTAGCTGCATAAGAAAAGTATTGTAATCGTGTGAAATTTTCGGTATCGAGATATTTACAAATGTTGACGTTTCAGAGTTTTGTAAGTCTAATAAACATATTTTCAGCCATTGGTATGTCTGTCTGTATGTCAGTCTGTCTGTCTGTGACAGCATTATCTCAGGAACGGATCGGTGTATTTTGTTGCTTTCTTTTTTATTTTGTTTGGTACCAATATCACTCGCTGGTGGCATGGAATGAAAATCCGGTATACACTGGATGTTTGGTGATTTTCTCAAGACTATAGCGCGAAAACGGCTCTAAGGATTTTGATTAAACTTGCCTAAAGTATTCTTCTGATAGCCCTTCACCACCCACATATAGCGCCAGCTCTGAGAAAAAGCACAAAAAAGTTATGCTTGAATAAAATTCCATATTTTCCATATGTTTCTTCAGATTCTGGCTAAACGTTTCATCTTGCGAAAAAATGTTAAATGATCATTGTTGTTTGTCTTGACATGCTGAAAAAAATGAGTGGCAGCACGATTTGACCAGATGATTTTTACTTTACTACCGCTATTATCGTCGCTATGTAAGGAAAGCATTGTAATAGTGTAAAAATTCTCATTCACTGGAATTTGCCTGCGAGCGGTAGGAAAGTCTTGTGAGTGGACACACCAGATTTTTATTTTTATGATTTGTTCTATCACACAGAATATTTTAAGCAAAAGTTGTAGTTATAAATCATCTAGAAATGTGAAATATTTTTTGATAACATTTATCCAATGAGTTTAGATTTTGAAACTATGTTTCCGATCATGCTCAATAACTAACTCAACTTCTTCATTTCAAAGAAAACTCACACATTATTTTTTTTTCAATCCCAAAAGGGACATGTGATATTTGATTATTATTTAATTTCAGATGATTCATGCAAATTCAAGCATCTTCTTAGTTAATTTAGTAACGATAACATAAAACGTGGCATTTAGGACCTACTATGCTATGATTATAAATATGGCTGAATATCTCAAATTCCATCGAACAGTTCAGATGATTTATGTTAGATCATTCGATATGGACGTCGGTATTAATTTGAAGATCAAATTTATTTTCAATAAAACGAATTATACTTATGCAATTCAGTATTAGGTCTAACGGTATCCAAAAGCCAATGCAAATTGTGTGCAGGCAGTGGCAGATTCCAAATTTGCACGCGAGTCTGATGTGTAAGGAGACAAGAAAAAGCCAAGCTGCTGACTGTATGTGACGTTGGAAAACGTGTTCCCATCCCATCCAATTGATTTCCAACAACTTCCTGTTCCGCTTCGAGCGTATTTCACTACAGTGGTAGTTGAATTTGATGTAACATGTCGAAAATTTTAGATAGCGAATGTGCACTACCTTGAAAATAGATTTGAATTTATACATAATGAGTATATATATTCAGTTGTCTAGGTAATATCAACGTTACTGTAATTTAAACAAAACAGTCTTAATAGTAGAAATAAGGGAAGCACGTTGAAGGAAGAAAAGAAACACCTCCATATTGGAATGATTCAACACAATCAGAGTATGCAATGTTGAATTGTGTTTATTGATGAAATTGTAAACTTCGATAATATTTCGCATAAAACTATTGCACAGACATGGAAAATATAGACGGTGGCCGGTAAGCTTTATTTAGAGTCAGTATGATAATGTCCAGTTGCCGAAATTTAAAACTCAACCGAGGGTCAAGAAAGACTTTACGCATTATAAACCTCCAACTGACGGTTGAACCGACTGCAACTGATAGTTTTTCCAAACATTTAAACCGGTTGTCGAATAACTGACTTTAACTATTATAAACTTTTATAAAAACGGCTCTTCAACGTTCTGGCTTAGGATTCAACACCTGCGCAAATTTGATAGGTTGATTTAAAATATTAGACCAATAAGGGTGAAGTGCCAAATCTAGGACAATAATGCTGTACAGTGCCCAAACCCAGGTGGGCATGTTGCATTAAATCAACCAGCTTGAAGTGCCGAATCATAGGTTAAAATATTACTACATTAGGCTCATTAGTTGAAAGATTAAAAATAATTTAGTTTTTTTGTTACACATTGAATCCGTAAAATGAGGAATATAAATCATAATTATATGAGGTTACTCAGAAAAAAGTTGAGATCACCCACAAGTTTATAAATGGAAAGCCCTCTTTATTTTTACAATTTTTGATTCTATCGATATAATACATAATATGTGGAGCTATCATTTAACAAAACACTTCAAGAATCATCATTAAAAAAATCTTCCATTCTATACAGCTCCTAGATTAGTAATAAATTTATACGGAGGAAGATGTAAATAAATGCTTCTGAAAAAAAAATAGACATTCTTGAATGTATAACGCGGGTACTGTTTGGAACCTCTTGAAATAACCCCACTCTGTATACTTTAAATTTAGCATTATTCTCAATGCTCGCTTAACATATTTCCAATTTCTGGACTATTGCCAAAACATATCAAGTTATATCTTATTCTAGACATAAAATTTGCATGATACAAGATTTTCAGTGATTGATGGTCAGTATTCTTTCTAGGTACCCTGAGCACAGAAAATATAACCAACGTAAGTAATAGACTTGACTCAGTTTCTTACAGAGTTGCTCAACATGGATGCCAGAATAAGAAACTATTACATTTTGAATTCTTTATGTAGCTAATATATTTTTAATATTAATGATGGTTAATCAACTTTTTATTACGTGGAAAGAATAAGTTCAATCTTCACAGTGACCAGTTAAGCCACCACTAATATCTTATTACCCACGTATATACTTTGCTTGTCCTTGTTATTATGTAGAGATCTCAGAACATCGCTGCGGAAATACGCTGAAATATTTTAGATTTAACCATTCTACTACCGCTTACCTCGAAAACCGTAACTCTAAGGAGAAAATGTGCTTTATAAATGTTGATACACATATTATTGTCTTTCATGTGGCATCAAAAGATTTTCAGTTTTCGCAAGAAATTGGCCCTTCCACAAAAATACCCGTATGTGAGATTTTAAAATGAATGTAAAAAATATACTTTCTCTTCAATAGTGTACTCACACGGATAAGGTACACTTCCTAGTTTCTCAGGATGTTCCTCGGGATTTTCATATTCTCGCGGATCATCCATTTTCTTATTTTTATATCGTTCAATCCAATATCCACCAGCAATTGAGCTCCGGATAATACAAAATATTCAACAAACGTTTCTACTCTTGTATCTACGTGATTTCACGGTTTTTTCTTCGCTCAAGTTCGATCCGACCAAACCATAAGAAGTATTAACATCAAGAAAATGTTTCACCCTCGATGTACCATATATTTTTTTATGTGGGGCATTCCGACGATTCAAATTTTGAATCATAAATGTAAGAAGAAAAAAAAATTCGGATTATCTAAGCATACAATATTGTGTTAACGTTCAACGAAATTGGTCATAAACAAAGCTGTTGTGTTTGTTTAGAAGGGAAAAGTCCCAAAACGATATACAAACGATCACATTATTATAGGCAAGATGTACGCATCCGTATGGTTTATGTTCTGGAAACTGCTTTTACCGAATGCAGATCATTTCAGTATCTGATCGCCAGTTTTTTTATATTCATTATGTGAATGAAATCGACATTAACGACCTCTATATATCCAACAATATAGAGCACAGAAATAGGCAGAGTATCACGTTCTTGTTAGAGTGCATTAACTGAAAGCAGTTAAATGAAATTATGAAGCTATAACGGGTTTTGAAATTCTCTTTGATGTTATAGGTTTACATTGACTGAATAGCTTATTATTACATTAGTGAATTTTGGTGAACATTGGTCAAACAATATTATTTGTAAAAAGCTTGCCATTAGAGAAATTTGTAAAGCTCTAGTTCCCTAGATAATGGTTTGGTTTTCATAATGTGGGAGGCTTCTTATATAAAATCTTAAATTGATTTAAGAAATTTGGCGGGAGAGACTTCACAGTTTTGTTTTGTCGTTGCAATCATTAGCGACTGTGATAAGTAAACACTGATTTTTTTGTAAAATAAGTTTATTTTTAATAATAAATAACCTTTACTGTGAATAAAAAATGTTTTAATTTTTATTTTATATTTATAATTATATAATATATATATATATAATACTGACATTATGACGCCCTGCAGTTGACAATACAATTTCGTTTGTATTATTTTATCTTTATTTGGTGTGCCAATATTTAATGGCCAGATTGATCTCAAAACATGTTTACTAATTACAGCCGCTTATTAATGCAACGATAAAAATAGCACAATATAAATTAAGCCCTAGATTCGGCCCTGTAGTGTCATCCTTAAACGAAATAACCGCAGCTGTTCACGAACTGACGGATTCATGCTGTGTCCAAATTTTATTGAAATTGGCTTGAAAACAAAAAAATTAATAGGTTAAAATGTGTCCCAACTTAATTTTGTCTACAGTGTATATCTAGATTATATTTAAATCTCAAAATGCTACAAGAACTGTAACTTCAAACTAATTCAAGCTGAATTGTATGCTTGTGCCAATTCATATCTCCCCCCAGCAGTAAATAGATTGGTAAATAAGTCGTCACTGTGTGCAGATGACATAATCATAATTATTGTAATCTCTCAAGATTTTAGGAGATTGATTAGATACATATCAACATCAGATGGCTGGATGGGTTTAAAGGCAAAATATCTGAGGTATCGAGTTTCAATCGATAACGAAAGCCACTTCCATCTTTCGTGAAATAATATAATATGAATAATAATCAAATAGGGAACCCATTTAAGAGCTTTCGAAATAAACGAGCCCGTTTATTAGTTCATTACATGTGCGGTTATTTTACGACTTAGGGGCGACGTCGACTATTTGCAGGTAGTTGAAATGAATAAATTTTAAAAAATAATCAAATTACCGGAAAATATTACCAATTATCAACTGTATGTCCCAAAAACCAAAGTTAAGTTTTATATTGAAACCGTAAGAACTGTTTTGAAATTGTTAAGCATGTACAAATGGATAGACACAAGAAATTTTTGTTTAATATAAAACTACATAGAGGCAAAGATCATGAGTGCTAAGCTGAACACATCAACTTTTTTATATTTCAAGTGTCGAAAAATCTCAATACGGGATTTGTGCATATCTGAATGTAAAAACTGAATTTGAAAAAAGGAGAAAAACAACAACTTTTTGGAAAATATTGATACAGCAGATATAGAAAATATGATATGATTTTGTCGCAGAACTAAAGATAAATATAACAAAGAGAAAGCAAACCAGACATAACCCAGGAAATCAAAATATGTTGAACCGTAAAGTTGTCATGACAGTAAACTGAACGTTTTCGAATACTTCGGCACACTCTATTTAGCACGAATTCAGCAATTTGACGAATATACTGCCGTTTATATTGAAAATAAATATAAATTTATTATTATTTGAAGTAGGGCCGTTTCTGCCTAATATAGCAATATTCCCATGTCATATATTTTTTCTGTAACCATCGAATAATACAAATCCCTCACTTCACTATGTTTATCCGTAAGCCATGTGAGATAACAAACATGCGACTGAATGTTGTTTTCTTAGGTCAAATAGCACTTTGCCGATAATGCAGAGAAAAATATCTACCAAACACTGTCTCGTTTAATGTTTCTGTTCCTTTTATTGCAGATCCTACACTAATGTTTCTTTTGTAGGTTTTATAGATATTGATACATTTTGAATGAAGCTTTAGCCACAACCTTTCATTTGAAGTCATATTTTCAAGACGCATGGCAGGACCTAAGGGACTTGAAAAATAGTGTACTGAAAAAAGTAATGCCCAGTATACGAATCTTCGTATTCCCAAAACAACATCGCCATCAAATTCCGATTAGGACACACCTTTACATACTCTTGAAGAAAGATGATCCGCCAGTTTCTGACAAGATTTGAGCTATAGATAATCATAAAACATTTGTTATGTGACTGTTCCAAATATACAGTATGTTTCACGAATCATGGCTATTGTTTGAATTCATTCACGAGCTACGTACACATCGCTATACGTCTCATCGCATCTCATTATCATGAAATTCTCTACTACGTTTGTCGATCAAAGCTACGACATTAGTATGTCAAGCTTATTTCCTTTTATACAATGATAGGGCGCTGCACGTATGTCTGAAGGCAACGCAATCTTTATTTCATAGGAGTCACAAAGTCATTGTGACATTTCAGATAATTCAGGTGCATAAATTTATATTTCATAAATCAAATAATATGATTGCTTATTTAATCAATCGATATTTTTGCCTCTAATTATATGAACTTCCTTAAATGCCATATCTTAGCTCGAAATCGTTACGCCACTGATTTACTCCCGTCAGTTGGATTGATCCATTTTTTGTGTTTTCAAGGCAGACCCCAACATTCGTGAAACAAACTGTAATACAACGAGAACAGAACTTAATATTACGGGAATCAGTCTGGAAGCACTAACAGGTACCAAGGAGTGAAGTCAAGGCATATCATACTTCAAAGATAGCCTGTGTATTTAAATCACATATTGTATCTTTTATTTTAAGGTTTATTGCTATTGACCTTTGTGATTGAAGCAATAATTTGAATAAAAAGATAGAAAACCTTGCATTCCCCAGTTATTCTTATTTCAATAGATTAGGCGTATCAAAATTGTATCTACCTACATTAGTTATTCAGCTATGAGCACACTGCATTTGCAGTGAAAAATGATAGCGGAGAACCGCTCTAAATAAATAAACATAAACAATAGGGCGTTGGTTAATTTTTCTTCAGAAATGCTTTTGACAAACAGCACACTAAATATCGGAAATTTCCCGCAATAATACAGAGCTCAGGTGTATTTTTTCCACATTGTCAACAAAGCAATTCCATAATATCAAATAAACTCCTCTTCGCTTGTAGGGCCATAACATGAAATTATCTAAAGATAAAATTAATTGTTCCACTAGATGGGAAACGGTCCTTATACGGGACATTTATCGGGAGAGACTCTGGAACACTGTGAGTTGGTAGGAGGTATATATGGTGGCCCTCGATCAGGCAATGCGACATTAAGAACAAAGTAATGGGCGAGTCACGATGCCCGACCATAACGGAGATACATTGATAGTGGGCGATAGCTTTTATCATTTAGAGAATGGGACATGATGTATATAATATATTATATCCATGAGGATTAAGGAAATAAATCTTCAAACAGTCTTTGCTCAAATGGCGAATGTGTCGATCAATAACGTAAATTTCCTACCACCACGACGATATAAGCTATGAATATAATAATATGAATGTGTCAATTAAAATTAAATATGCAATGTATGTGGAACAGAGACAATAATAATAATTTTCCATCCTTCGGAGTACCTACTGAAGCGGAAGAAATGCTGCAAATATTAATCAACCAAGACGACTCAGATGGATGGAGATCATTTCTACCAAACCAATACTTAGAATCTTTGAAATTTGCTTATGATAAGTGTGAACTAAGATGGCGCTCGGATTTTTAGAGATAAGCCACCCACTCTGCCGTAACTGCTCAAACAGAAGATAAAACAGGAAGATTGCTTACTCTACTTCGAAAAATCTAATGATAATCAATTTGCAAGTCTTCTTTAGTTTCTGTTCTGCCCTAATGGCTGTGAAAGCTGGCTTGTAAATATTCACGAAGAGCTGCTTACGACATATCTTAAGTATCTTCTGGCTAAAAACTATATCCTTCTGGAACCAGAGCTTGAGCAAATAAATACATTTATTTTCATACATAAAAAAGTCAATCACAGCAATCTGTTTTTTAATAATAATGAGTTAATTCGGACAGGACTTGAACTGACGATCCTAGGATTACCGGAAATCAACTTTATCATTGAGCTAATGAGCTATCATTTTAGATGCCACGACATAAAGTGGTATTTCATTTCACTTAGGACCCTTTGATATTTCGTCCTGTGCTATATCTGTTCTACTTGTGTTAAGGTCGTTTCAACAAAAACATGACATATTTTTCATATTGTATTTTGAGAACTTAACTATATTCATTAGAGATATCATTGTATTTTTCCTTACAAGCTATACAGAAAACAATACCAGCCCATTTTTTGGAACTTCTACATCGCTGTTTTCGGAGATAAGGGAGGGAGATCGGGCACATAAAATCGAGTCTATAAGAGTTCCTCTTCTCATCTTTCATGGAATCCTAAATGTCAATTCAGGAATAAACACGTATTACACTATTATCCTGTAGCTATATTTTCTCCAAGTTAAATCCATAAAGCGATAGAATAATAACATGGAATAATAATTGATAATTTCAGTTCTATAATTTAGTTGAGCCGAAACACCAAAACACTTGATATCAATGATGATACTCCCGACGCCAATGAGAATATTATACATATGGGAGATAGAGTTTGCATTTACCTACACAATCGAGACTCGCACACATATTACAAAGTTCTTGATGATGGCCCATAGCAACGAGTTAGATAATATGCATAGGGTTAGCTTTTACAATACACAGTAGTTGGCTTTGTACATAATATTATAATGATGAAGAGTTTGCAGAGAATGAGAGACGTAAAAGTTGTTTAACTTATAATAGGAATTTGCTGATATTAGATATATAAATCATTAACTTCAGTAACTATACGAAGTGTAGGATAAACTACACCTGTAACCTTTGTTCATCAAATACATTCTAGCGTATTTGAGCATATAGTATCCTAACGGGCAAAAAGATTTTCGTTTCTGAGATAACCAAGTGGTTGAACTCCTCTTCAAATATTTTTTTAAACCAAAGCTGGTAACGAATGCCTGAAGCAACTGGCAAAAAGCAACAAAGCCAGAACACAAAGGTATCGATTATCGATTCAATGAACAAGCCATCTGATACTGGCTAAAACAGGCTAAAAGAAAAAGCAACAGATCTAGAACTATTCAGCGGATATACAAAAATTTACATCAAAATAGTTTCAACAAGAAATACGCCCAACTTTGTAAGTTGGTGCACTATCTTTTTCAAATAAGGTTAATTCTATTGGTGCTTGTAATTTTGAAGTGCTGAAGTTGTGGGTAAGTACTTTCGTAACAACTTCCAAAGTAGCAGCACCAATAGAAATAACCTTATTTTGAATGTTTCATTCAGTGCAACTAATAAAATCGGTTCTATTTTTAATAAAGAATCCTTATTTTACATCATAAGTGAGTGTTTCAGGACTTACAAATTGTTGAACTTTCATTTATGTGATAGTGATTTAAAAATATGGCTGCAACAATAATACACATTCCTCCTCCCCTTTGGGGGTATTTATGCTGGCATGGTGGCACCATTTCTCAACACTACTCTTTCCAATAAAATAAGAATCATCAAAATCGCTAATGTGTACAAGGCGCCTCCTCCATTTTTCAAAATCCGTCAAAAAAAAAGGTAGCCATATATCGAGAGACTTTTTGAGGGTCGGACCCATGCTGGACTTGCAGGTTTGGGCTACCAGAGTACAGATATGTCGGCATCGACACAGTCTTTCATTTGTGTTTGGTATCTGATCCTTCAGAGAACATTACAAAACGGGACGTCTGACCAAGGTATTATTATAGATAGCTTAGAAATACCTGAGTCACCTGAAATAGGCTTCATAGTAAAACAATGGGATGCCTAAAGAAAAGTTACTTATAATAAAGTATCCGTATCAATATTCGAAGAGAACTTTGAGAGTTTTATATAGATAAATTATAATTGTACTGAATCACAGAACAGCATTTCTGTCTTTTTTCAAAATCTTGCAATTAGTGTTCAAATATATACTTGAAAAATTGCTAGAGGAGTATCAGCCCTATCTATTAAATATCCATTTGAAAAGATATCAGTTCACGTAATCTGGGGAGTCGCTAGAAATTCCTAAATCGAGAAATAATTATAATCCCATTTTGATATCTGCAGATCCCGGAAATATTGGAAAGTTAACCTTTTTCAACGAAATGGAATGAAAATATAAATCAGAATTTATAGGACAAGAATTTTTTTAATTATTTCAAAATAATTTTCTCATTAGAAAAAATGTTTTCAGCTATCAATCAAAACTATCTTGCATTAAATTGTAAATGTTTTATCCCAATAATAAAATAGGTAGGTACTTTAATATTTAAAAGCCTGAAAACACAAAAACTTTTACTGAATATGAAAAACAACCGAAATAACTGAAGCTAAATAAAGATATAATTATTACAACTGAATGTATGTGATTTGGTGAATTTAGTATGCATGATAATTCCAGTGTTTCTTAAGCCAGGCATTTTGTGTATGCATTGTTTTTAGAATTATTAGCTTTTAATATACAAAACGAAAAAATAAAATTTATCGTCGATATTTTCTCTGTAATCAATAATGGAGAAAATTTCTTGTGTCATTTGAGTTCTAAAGTTGGAGAATAAGACATGATATTTGACCTCAAAATCATAAATAATGAAAGAGATAATTCAGCACGAAAGATGCAGGAGCAAAAGTGGTCATAAATTTCACAAATCATGAATAAAGAAACAGATGTTTCCCCGGTCCCAGCAAATGAATACTAACCTGTCTAAGCAGACGTTATGGAAAAAATGGACATCGGATCACAGACAAGAACCAACCCTTTTATTTCATAATCTATTCAAACTGTAAATATTTTTTTACCAAAAATAAGACCTTGTTGGTGTACTGAAAAATACTAGTAATTTTGAAGCGGTGCAGTTGTGAATAATCAGAAGACTTGTGGAACCAACTTCAAAAGTACCAGCACCAAGAGAATTAACCTTATTTTAAAATTTTCTGCAAAACAACTAATAGTCAGACGTATTTTTGTATAAAATATATAATTCACATTTTTTAATGTTCCATTGGTCATTAAAATGATTGAAATCACATCATATTCAGTGATTTCAAAATATATCGGTAACAATCTTGCACATTCCTTGTGCGGAAACTCTTTATTTTTTAAATGTCTAATATAACCGGAATAATACCGGAAATAATCTTTTCTTTGATTCTGTCAGATAAAATTGCCTATTTTCGGTTTTTTTCTTGCTTGAAGGGTATGTTGGATTATTATTTCTTTTGTCTTTCCAATGAAAGCAAACTTACAGATGAAATTTTTTTGAGAACTCGGATTTATCTTACTGCACCGACATACAATCAAACGAAGAGTTAGATAAATATTTTTTACAAAAAATTGGACCGACTTTATCATTTGTTGCACTGAAAAATACAAAATAATATTAATTCTACTGGTGCTGGTAATTTTGAAGTTGTGCCGTTGTAGTTTGTTGTTGTAGGCACCAAATCCAAAAAAGCCAGCACCAATAGAATTAATATTATTTTGTATTTTTCAGTGCAACAAATGATAAAGTCGGTCCAATTTTTTGTAAAAAATATTTATTTCACATTTTTGAGTGTAACATTATTCATGAAAATTGTTGAACGTTCACTAATACCCAAAAAGTTAGAGGTAGGTTTAGCTTGTACTAGCGAAAATACGCATATCACATATTTCAGACATTACCATTGCGAAACTCGAAAAACGTAACTATTTTGAAAAAAAATTCAATTTAAATGTTTCCGGATATGGTCCCCTTGCTAATTTTCAAATCTCGAATTTTCGATTTTCAGAAAAATTTGCCCCTTCCACATAGCTGAAACACATATTTCAGACTGTAGCGCAGAAACGTATGATTATTTTAAAAAATGTCCAATTCAAACATTTCCGGATATGGACTTTTCGTTAATTCTGTCGTCTCGGATTTTCAATTTTCGAGAAAAATTGCCCCCTCTACCCCCTTTGGGGGCGGTTTTTGGAGGGAAGGAGATTTTGAATTTGATTCTCCTGAATATGGGACCATTTCTCAACCCTCCTCTTTCAAATGAAACAAAAATCGTCTAAATCGGAGTACGTTTACTATGCAAAACGCGCGATCAGCCATAAAAAAATAATTAAAAAAAGCAATCTTACAACTGAATTGAATAACTTCTTCGTTTTTTGAAGTCGGTCAAAAAAAACAGTATTATCTCTTACTGGAGCTGCTGACACTCAAATCAGGCTGATATTAAGAATTTACTCATCTAGATCTTTTTCAAGATTAATTTCAATCAAAGTAATCTAGTTATCGATAGAAATAACAATTAATCTTGGGGGAAAATCTATTTCGAGTTTCGAAAGGCCTACGTTGCTATTCCACAAACTGCTTGGGGGTGGATACTATCGTGTGAAACCTTCAAGATGTTGTATGTATAACAACACGAGGTCAACATAAGGGATTAATAGAGAAATATTGGCATGTGGGTTTATAGTTCCAGCTTTCGACTTCTCCACAAAGCATGCAGGGCTGTATTACAGCACAGATTTAGTGTATGTTCACTGAATAACTAACGTAGAAGAATTTCCGCTAAGATGTTATAAAATCAAAACAATTCAAGAACAACAATGTGGAAATAAAATATCTATGCATTATCCTTTGTATTTCTGTTACTGACAATTGTTCTGAAAAGAACTCTCCGATTTTTTAATATTTTGTACCTAAACATTCGAACATTTTCTAATGAACTCAAGACAAAACCGAACCTAACGTAATTTTTTGTATTTATTAAATGGATTGCTTTTCTAGCTGACGAGTGAAAAATTGAGAAAAATGTATAGTTTTATAGACAGACGGAAATTAGTGTCCACTTTACAGAAATTCGTAATATCCTGTCTTATATATCAAAATAAATTGTTTGTAAGATTAGTTGTTCTGTGCGCACCATGAACCAAGAAAATGGACCTTTCTTCTCAAACCAAGAAAAAGATTTTTTTATCCGCATCATTCATCCGATAATGCCTCTGGAATATTTCCAAACATCACAATTAATCTTTATCTGTCGCTTTGTGTTTTATGCATTTCTATAAAAAAATACTAAAAAAACTAATGTATCTTCGTGTCTTACAAGTCTCTATAATATTTATCCGACTTCGGCGAGATTCTATTCAGTTATGTACACCCATCCGAGAAAATTGTCTATATTAATTTGCCTTAATTTATTTGAACCAACCTAAAGGAATTAAAGCACATATGAGCGCTCAGTTTATATATAATAAACCAAACTCCATAGCTTATATCAGTTCCGAAGACCCACTTTAATGAAAAAAAAACGAGAACTGTATAATTCAACGAGAAGAAATATAAATCAGCAGTAGAAAAGATTATGTGACACACATTGGTGTGATAGGATGTGAACAAACACATCCAGCGAAAAACTTGGCATAGATCTTCTCTCTGATTTATGAGGAGCCAACGAAGTGGCAGTGCATGAGAGAGTATTTTTGAGACAAATAAAAAATAATGGGGATCCAACCTTAATGGGGTAGCTTCAAAATTCGATATTTGGGGAAGTTGTGACTTTTCCTCATTATATATATATGAAACGTGAAGGCATCTATTTGATTTATTTATTCCATATTTTCTGAATAATTTATGTATTTGAACCCATAGATTGCCAGATCATATATATTTTAAGTATAAATACTTCAGATTTTGATCTTGTTTCCTAAGAAGCTTTTTTTAAACAAAAAAATATGTCGAATAGTAACAAGAAATTTATAAACATTCAAAGATATTACAATCACAATTACCACACATTTTCTAAATGATAAAATTTTTCCATTGCCTATAGGCCACTAAATTTATTATATGCTTATGACCAAAAATATTTTTTACAAGAAATTGGACCGACGTTATTAGTTGGTGCACTGAAAAGTATAAAATAATATTAATTCTATTGGTGCTGTTACTTTTGAATTTGTACAGTTGCAGGTAGATTGATAACTTTTGACACCAACTTCACAAGTACCACCACCAATAGAATTAATATTATTTTATACTTTTCAGTGCACCAACTAATAACGTCGGTCCAATTTTTTTTAAAAAATATTTATTTCACACTTCTGAGTGTAACATTAGTCACGAAAATCGTTAAAAGTTCACTAATACCAATGAAGATAGTACTTATCCTACTACCCACGTATATTCCTTGTTAGTAGTTGTTATTATTGAGATCTCAGAATATCGCTGCGGAAATACGCTTGAACATTTTGTTGTTACCTTTTTAACACCGATTTTACTCGAAAACAGTAACTCTAAGGGAAAATGTTCATTATAAATGTTGCTACAAATAATTATGTCCTTCATGTACTGCCCACAGATTTTCAATTATCGACAGAAATCGCCCTCTCCACATTGCACATTTGAGAATTTAACATGCGTCTATCTCGAAAACCGTAACTCTTTTGAAAAAATATTCAATTTAAACGTTTACGGATATTGTCCGATCTTTAATTATACCACCTCAGATTTTCAATTTTCTTGAAAATTCAAATTCAAAAATCATCAAAATCGGACTACGATTACTATATGAAAGGCGCGCACAAACCAAAAAAAAAACGAGCAAAAGTAGCTTTGAGAATAACATTAGTAGACCATAAAAACATAGCTATTGAATTAGCAAATGAAAAAACTACGGAACTAGCAAGTACTAGGTTAGGTATTCATTTATATTTTGACTCCCACCCACAACTCTTATTACAAGTGACATGTTTTTTTACGTAGCATCTTTTGGTAATAGCGGAAATAAAAAAAAATACTTTACAACATTGAAATATTAAGTAAGTCATATGTTTTTAATGGATCACTCTGTATAATATTAGTTAGAATGAGAGTACTATTTGTTCTGATTTCAAATATATATAATTTGTTGGCATTTAGTTAAGCCACTTAAAATATGTTAGTTTAAACTTATTTTTCCAAAAATAATTAAATTGCCTCAAAAACGTCTGTAATAATCGTAATCATGGCAATGAAACAATGTCATTTGAAGATTAAACAGTATGGCATAGAATAATAATTATTTGAAAGATTTATATAAAATGGGTTATTCAGCCGAAGAGAGAAATCAAATAATAAGAATATTTTATTGAAATATACCGGACAAAAGGATCCCGTGAATAAATACCATTAAGAAAGTAATAAGGCATTTCGAAAAAAACTGCAATAGCCTTCAACGAAAGAACACATGACAATCAAAACAAATCTAAACGAAAAACTTCATATTTTACTTTGCTTTCAAGGTAATGGAAATATCCCTTCATGGACTTTTTAGAATACCTACCTTTTATTTTTTAGAGAATCCAGAATATTCGGTTCCTGATGTGCAAAAGATGTCTGAAAAGTCATATAGCAAAATTCAGCGAACACTAAATCATCATAAATACCAGCCCTATAGATTTCTTTCAGTGAAAAATTCAAACAAGGTTTGCATATTGTGCTGAAATGCTTCGGATGTATCAAGAAAATGGCGATTTTCTCAATAAAATTATATTGATAGAGGTGGCATCTTTCACAACAGCGGATATTTATTCGAAAAAATAAGCATCAGACTGTTAAAATACAGGGACGAAAATCTCTTAATGTTTAGTGTGGTATGTTAAATAATAAACGGTAATAGGTTGTATAAAGGATCCGTCAATGGTGAACGATATTTAATTTTTTTTGGAGACGAAAATGGAACCATTACTAGAGAATATCCCAGCTCAATAGTATATTAGTTGATTATGACATCAAGATGGCACCCGGGTCCACAATGTTCTACAAGAGAAAAATTATCTAAATAATAAATACCAGCTCTGGATAGGGAGACACAAAACCGTCCAATGGCCAGCGAATAGCCCGGATCTAAACCCCTGTGTATAAGAACTGAACACAGTAAATGTTAATGTTATTACCACTTGTATAAATAATAATTTTAAGTTATATTCGCAAGTGCTTCGAAAACAACGGGAGTTAGGTAGAAAACATTTAGCTTTTTATTTAGTTTATGTGTTGTCGATGTTTTTCTTATAAAGTTTAATACTTCAAAAATCTATATGATAAAATTAAGATTATTAATATTTTGTTGTAGGTAGTTCGAAAAAAGTATTTTTTTTAAATCAAATAATTAAAAAGTGGCTGAACCAAAAGCCAACAAATTATATATATTTGAAATCAGAACAAAGACGATTTCTAACTAATAATATACAGGGTGTCCAATTTAAAAAAGACTACTCAATAATTATTTTCAATATTGTCAAGTAATTTCCGTTAGTGCCAAAAGATACTACGTGAAATAAAATAAAACTTCTGAAGTTTTTTGTTTCTCTCATTCGTAATAAGAGCTGTTGATGGGAGTCAAAATATAATGAATAATCCTGTACATAAAATTGAATCAGGAAAAGTCCTTTTTTTCATATCAAATCCTGGAAGCCTAAAATGGATGATAATGAATTTATTCTGACTCATCGTCAAAACAATAATACTACAGGATTCGAAATTAGCCACCCTTACCACAGAGTACCTTAAGCTGTGCCCTTACTACAATGTAATCTCAAAATCAACAAATTCCTCTGTATAATATAAATTCATACAATCAAGCTGGGACCAAAAAAACTGGAAAGACAAAGGCAATATTAGACGAAGAAAATATCTTTGATATTACATTTTCACGATATTTTGACGACCAATATTATAAAGAAGATGATATATGTATATAGGCATTTTCTGGATATTTTGCAGGTATACTTTTTTGTAATATAAAATTTAGTTGAAGAAAATATATAGTGGTCGTAGATAAAATAGCGTCCTCTACAATGTAGCGGAAAATTTTGTTTTTCACCAATACAAACTTCCCTGTTCCAAATTTCATTGAAATATTTGACTTACTTTCGAAGATATTCCAAAAAAATTCTAACCAGAGACATTTTATCTAAAGAATAGTTGTTTAATCGTGTTTGCTTGACTTTGCCAACCGACCCATGGATCTAAAATTCTAGTTTCTATTATTTAAGATCCTCCTACGAATTATTGTTTTTATAACAAAATACACACATTCGCAATCACATAACAGCACAATAAATCGACAGTACGCAGCAGCAGCAGTATTGCCAAACTTCCTGTTTTAGAGCTTGAGTTACATAACCCTATGACCTTTATGTGTTGAGAACGTATTGTCAGTCATTGTCTATCATCGAAAGCTATACTGAATGATATATTGTCACTATCTGCTGCGTACCCTTAATCGTTGAGCCGACTTAATTGAAATTCCGTGAGATCCATTTGATTTTCCACAGGCGAAATGGCAGGTATTAAGTGGTTTCTAAAGACAAAATTTGCTTTTTCAGCTCTTTATTAGATGTTACATGACATTCAATGAAAACGTAATAGTGAGAAAACATTCAAGAAGAGTACATCTTATTTTTGAAGCAATGGATATTTTTTAAAATTTTTTGAATATAGAGATATTTTTCTGGTAGATTTGATTTCAATTATTGGATGTAATTGAACGTATTCCAAGTCCAAGTCTTTTCTAATTTCAGTTCAAGTCAACCATGCAATTTTCCATGCGACAGCAGCGAGAAAGTCCTTTATCTGTGACCGGATCAATAATAACCCACTTATCTCAATCTAACTGGAATCTCCTGACTCACCGATTATAGCCTGGCCATTTCGTTTAATAGACTAGATCAAGAGCAAATTATCGCTATTCACATGGCTCGTTAAATTGTTCAACTACATTATTGCACTAATAAAACACGAAACTATTATCATGCCAAGTGATTCCAGTCCCTATGGATCATAGATCAACGTAGAGAGAAATGTTAAAATATAGGCTAGCCAATATCTACATCTGTTTTTAAATGAATAATATAATCAGGCTGTCTGAGTGTGACACACGAGAACCAAAAAATCTACGCCTACACATCAAATTAGATTAGGACAAAAAAATCACACTTGATGCCCCTACCTAGTACTACAAAGAAGTAAGTAAACTTTACACTTATTGAAGGAGCCGTAGCCAGCAAATATTTTTTGTTTATATTAAATTCTTGGTCCTGAAATTATTAATCTTACTTAGAGCAGTGAAACGTGAAAATATGTCAAAATCTGAATTTTGGACAATTAGAATAATTTCCCACTCGAAAGTAGATCAAAATCTTCATTCCAAATAAATTTTACAAAAACAAGACGGAACACTCGAAAAGACAAAATGATATTTATTTTATTGGTACTTGTATTGTTGAAGCCATATATAAAATGAAATACCAATTATTATAGGAGGATATAAAACACCTGATTCCTAATTGAAAAGTGGGAATACCAATAAAATAAACATTATTTTGTTTCATAGAGTGCCTCGCCTCATCAAAAAAAAATGCTCATAGTTATTTGTTAAACCTTTTTGTATTAAACACATAAACTCTTTCCAGCGAAGGTTATTAATGGAGCAATTAACAGCTGTCCTCTATCGATTAAAACAAGAATGAGGATCCAAACACATTTACTCTGCGAAATATGTGGTCATAGAAAAAACAAATGTACCGTCGAATATTAGTCCTCCGTGTTTTGAAGTAAAAAAGGGGAGTACCTAATTATAGTTGAAGAAAGTTATAATAGCAGCTATCTACTGAAATTGAAGCTTTGGCTATTGGAAAATAAATAAATATTTTTTTTACCAAAAAATTTGACCGACTTTATTAGTTGGTGCCCTGAAAAATACAAAAT
Source organism: Crioceris asparagi (assembly GCA_958507055.1). NCBI lineage: Eukaryota > Metazoa > Arthropoda > Insecta > Coleoptera > Chrysomelidae > Crioceris > Crioceris asparagi. Next base: position 12,427,077 of record OY293826.1, on the reverse strand, counting down.
AATATTCATTGTATTGGTACTGGTAATTATGAGGTTGTGCAACTGTAGTTAGATAGAAGATTTTTGGCACCAACTTCAAAAGTTCCTGCACCAATAGAATTAATATTATTTTATATTTTTCACTGCACCAACTAATAAAGTCGGTCCAATTTTTGGTGAGAAATATCTGTTTCACACTTTTGAGTGTAACATCGTTAAACGTTCACTAATACCAAAGAAGATAATACTTATCCTATTACACATGTACATACTTGTTATTATTCAGAGATCTCAAAACATCCTGGCGGAAATACACATATTTCAGACTTTACCTAGCAGTGCTGTAACTCAAAATCCGTAACGTCATTTGAAAAATAACCAATTTAAATGTTACTACATACTATAATCTCTTCTTTAATTTGGTCATATAATATTTTCAATTTCGGAAAAAATTGCCCCCTCGATATAGCGAAAATACTCATATTTCCGTCTTTACCATTGCTGTAACTCAAAAACAGTTGGTTTTTTGAAAAAGTGTTGAATTTAAACGTTTTTGGATATGGTCTTTCAGCCGTCTCAGATGTTCGATTATCGAGAAAAATTGTCTGTTTTTCGAGATAAGGATATTTCGTATTTGAGTTTTTATAAAGATAGATTTTTCAAATCTCCTCTTTCAAATGAATCAAAAATAATTAAAATCGGGACACGTTTACTATAAAAAACACCCAAACAGCTATACATAAAAAATAAATAAAAAAAGTAAAAAAGTACAACCGAATTGTACCTATACCTCCTCCTTTTTTGGATGTAGATGAAAAAGGATTTTCATCAAAAAATATATGTGTATTTGGAATATTTTGATACAAAGACAAAGAGTCTCGTTATAATCCATCTTCTACTGCAGGTACCGCGATTTCCTTATTTCTTTAACATCTATTAGAAAAAGAAGAGGAGCTTATTAGATAGATGAGAAAAAAATAGTAATTAGAAAGAGACCAAGCGCAATCTATATTCTTTATGTCTATTTGGTGTCGGAGACATTTCTGCCTTTAAAGTGTTCCCAGAGACAAGAGGACCGACAGTTTAAAGCGGACTGCCAACCACCGATATGTCTCAGGATAAATTTCAAGACACACTGTTGCATAAAAGCTGTACAAGGGAAATATACTCTCACTGGTTTCCCGTTGCATTGAGATGACAAGAGATTTGAACGCGCATCCGTATCGTTGAAGGTAAACTGAGAACTGGCGATTGAATTAGTCAAGTGAAATCCCACACCGTATTGTACAGGGCTAAGAGCTACAATTGGTATCAGAAGTGGGAAACCTCGCATTACGCTGAGAATATATGGCGAATACCAGATCAAAAGATTACGATAAAATGGCAAATATTGAAGATCTGATGGATCAAAAAAAATAGTCAAGAAGAAAAGGAGAACAAGAAACAATTAGACAACAAGAAAAACAGCAACGGCAAGAATAAGACAACATGATTAGGAAGAGCCAGTAAGAATTAGGCAAATCTTAGAAAAATAAGCAAGAAGACAAAGAAGAACAGGCATCAGACAACTAAAAAAGAAAGGGCAAGAATTAGACAGCATAATAAAGAAGAACAGGTAAGCATTAGACAACAAGAAAAATAAGAACAGGAAAGAATTAGACAATAAGAAAACCGTAGCAAATAAAATAGATGCAAAAAAATAATAATCCAAAGAACAGTAAGTACTTCACGTAATATTATTTTAAAATCTCTATTGCCTAGCCTAATCTTGTAATAAGTATTATTGTGCCGTCGCAATGTCGACGGCCAAAGTAGCTCGGCTTAAATGTTGGTTAATGCCGTTTCGGAGCAGAGATGTGGATGATGTTGGGTGAGAGGGCACACAAATCACATTTTCGCTCGATAAAAGTGAGCGGCGTGGAGACGAATCCTTCTCATACTCATAGCCTCTTCCTCCGTCTACTTGGGTGGATATCATCAGCCAGAGCAGTTGAGTTGAGAGTTCTCTGTGAGCTTTTAATTCGCCTAGTGAACGATAGGGAAGAGAGTGGCGCGGTTAGTTGGCTGGTGCACACCAAAAGTTGGAAAGTTTCTATTAACCACACGAGTAAAAGCAGTTTTCAAACTCTTTATATAGGCGCTATCATCCTTCAACTGCAAGTTGTTCTAGAATTGATGTATATATAAAACTTTTATTTTATTTATCAAACCCCAAGAGTATAAGAGTGCCGAAAGATAGAATGTGGCTTGTGTTTTAGTAGAGTTGAGAATACTAGATACTGATTCAAAAGAGAGGAAAACTTTATAAACATTTATAGACGTTATGTTACAGAATCACACATCAGAAGATTTTTAAATCGAATAGGTATAGAAAGTGTGGGTCAATAGAAATAAAAAATTGATATAGGTTTGTTTTGAGATTAATGATGGAATTTCCCAAAGATTATGCTTAAATTGGAGATAGGAGCTAAGCCAATAATGGACAAAAAAATAATAAGAGGTTATTCACGAGAAGTAACATTTACTTTAATGAGATATTTCTTTATTGAACTATATCCATGCTTATTTAGAAATGACATAAGAATTATAGCTTGTGCATTACCGGATTTGAAATTATGTATCTCCAATCACTAATGTATGAGAATTCAGAATTGAAAATCAACATTCTAAAGCTTAAACTTACTGTTGTGAGTTTAAGCTTTAGAATGTTGATTTTTAAATTGTTTTTATCACTTTCGTTTAGGTGGGTAAGGTGGGCCCGTAGCGATTTCTCAGGCCCTGTATTCATACCTAGATCGGAGGAATTTTGATGATCCAATAAAGATCAATTAATATTTAACATAGAGTAATACTTATAGGAAATTTTTATTGGCGCATAGAACCATAGAGTCTCATATACATCTATGCAAAGAACAGTTATGGGTTCGATTAATGGAACCATGCATTAGGATGGAATATTTATCTCCCTGTAGATCTAAGCTCTATCTACTCTATAAAGAATAGACCTGTTACTCATTATGTCGAGTCAACTGGTATGTCAAACGTCAGAAATATTTTAATTTAAGTACGTGTATTCAAAGATGCTATGGTTCAAATCAAACGAATTGTAATAAATATTCTTTACCAAAACTTGGACAGACTTTATTAGTCGGTGCACTAAAAAATACGAAATAATGTTAATTCTATAAGTGGTCGTATTTTTGAAGGTGGTGGCAAAAGTCTCCTATCTTACTACAACAAAAATTCTTGAAAAGTATAGATATTTGAATTAATTTTCTTAAGTAATTGTTTTGATATGTGTTGCAATTTTTTTCAATTAATTTTCTAATTTGCCCCATGGAATGCATCTCCAAAATCAGAATTCATGTATTTATACTATTTGTCCAAGACTAACTATGTCAAGTAAAACTGAACTTTTACCAATTTTCCGTTTTTCATGGTATGTAGCAAAACCTACAAATCAAGTCTGTTCAAATCAATTTTTTTCTAACTAATGCATTATAATGTTGATTGGTTTGAGTTTTGATCTAATTAACCGAGATGAAGCAACAATATCGTCACATTTCAATGCATATTCCAGCAGCTTATTTATATTTTCCAGATCACGTAGCCAAGTATTTTCTGAAGCGTAGTCACGAATAGGCATTAATACTCGTACAAAAACCGCAAATTAATTTATCGATCGTCCGTTCGATGCAGAAGTGGGAAGGAATTAAATTAGTTCACCAAATTTTCTGCCTGCAAATACCCCAACATCGATTCCAACAAATGTTCTTTTCGCTGAAATTTTTCCATGATTGCGAGTCGGAATTGAACAGAGCTGTTGAATTAATCTTAATTTATTGTGATAAAGTTATAATAAGACATGAATTAGAAAAAAAAATAGAATGAAATGATATTGAGAAAATCATTCTTTAAGAATAATCTGCTTAAAAAAAGGTACGAATAATATTTTACTGAATTAAAATGGGCTGGGGATTTTCATACTGATTCAAAAACCATTTCAAAAGTTATAAGCGATGAAGCATTACAAAAAAAAAATGTTAATTTTTACCAAACTTTTCAGAAATACTATCATCATTTGTTATTATAGCAGCTATAGTATAACTTACTTTTTGAAAATTTCATGTGTCTACCACCTAACCTACGGTCCAGCATTTGTTAAGGTCAAGTAAAAAAAGAAAAAGAAAGTTTTTTGTATGAGGGGACTTTGTAAGTTTTATTCTATTTTCATTATTTGTGGTTATAGCGGAATACAAATACATACTCTTTGAAAATTTCAATAGTAGTGTAAACCTATATTACGGTTCATGAGATAGAGCTCGCTGAAAAATGGACGGGCGGACTGACAGCGCAGGCTTAGTAACAGGGTCCCGTTGGCACCCTTTGGGTACGGAACCCTGATAATAGAGCTCAGCACAGCGAATGCAGTGAGAATACGCTGCATGGAAACTGGTATTCAACTGGTCAAAACACTTGGCATTTTAAAAAAATACATAGATAGCAGTTTTCTCAAAAATGAGCCTATTATTAATTGGCCAATGTTTTATGATTTCTTGTTTACATTCCAAGTCAGATAATTATTAGTTAAAAACTCCTACTATTATTTCGCTACGGGCTTAAGACTAATTCACAGCAGCAATAATTAAAATGTTTCTGTACTTATGAAGTAGACTTCCGCACATTTTTCTAGATTTCATTGCGAATCCAATGAATCATCGCATGTCTTTCGATTCGCATCAGCATGATTCCAAACATTTCTACACTATTGAAGTAGCATTAGAAGATCTGTCTGTTCCATTAAACGGATGAATTAAAATGAGATCTAGCATTCGCAGAAAAACGCTTTGTACACGGTCTGACCGTATACCTACAATAAATATTTCCAATTCTTACTGTAACATATTCGCATAAATTGTAACGATGCCTGGAATTTACAATGCAAATTTCTGTAAGTGCAGAATTTACATAAATCTGTGTCCGCATAACATTTACATGAGATGAATTTATTCTCCAATCACTCTTAATACCTTCTGAGAAGAAAAAAATGTATTGCGAGGGATTTAGGATTGGCACAAGCGACGCTCTTGAAAATAATAATTAATGTGCTAAATGTGAAGTTCCATTGATGTTCAAATAAAATCCTGAACACTATCACGTAGAGGTTGTAAATTGATGGAAATCATCAATCTAAATGAAGGGTCCAGGCGACAGAAATTTTGATTAAAATCGACGCCGCCGAGCTAAAGTCGTCGACGCCTACTTCAGTTTGACCCAAAATTGCTTCTGTGTAGGTATTCTAGAGTTCTATAAAGTTTTCGTTTCAAATCATTATATACCCAAGAGGCATGGATATTGATAGTAAATGAATTCATTTTATTGGCGATATTTGATATTTATCTACCCAAGTTTAATTTAGTTTATTTCAATTATTAACTTCCCAATAAGCAATTATTCTAATGCATACGATTTTAGTTTGGAAATTTTCGGCGTTTGAAAATAACCGTACAATGATTTCTACAAAGATGCATCATTGTGCCGATTTGGTTTCTACTAAATTTTGTGGATCCATTATTTAGAAAGATTGATAACTTTGAAAAAGTATATTTGTTCTATAGTTACCAAATTTGGTACAATGTTCAATTTTATTAACACTGTGTCCAAAATTATTGGGTATTTCGGAAACTAAAGAAATGCAAAAACCGATTAAAGTTCTCCATCATTTTTGTTGGTAACTTAATGCCCTTTACTCTAACTACTTGGTTTTATCAAATATTAGTAAAAACTATATTCAAACATGCATTTTTGAGAAGGTTTTATAATCCCATTTTCAAAATATTTTAAAACGCTCAAGGTATTGTTAGAACAAGTTTTTGAGAAAGAACAAGGTTTTATATATTTTAATATCAACGTTTCATTTGTGTGAAACTTTGAAAATGGAAAAAATTATTTATTATGATTAGCTTTTATACTGACGTAAAGCAATCGGTTGCAAAAATTAGTGGTGGATGGAGGATATAAGAAAATATAATTTTGATAAAAATTTGGCAACGCGGGATCGTAACAAGAAATTCAATAGGATATCCAATTGAATTTCTCAGATAGTTTTTTCAAAACTAAAATATGATGTAATCAATTGACTTCATGATAATTCCTTAATATCAAGTTGGCTCCAGACTTTAGACCGATGAAAACATATAATAAATAGGTCATGAATGTGTAAACTTGACTGAAACAATGAGGTCTTCAAGAAATATATCAGATACTTCCATTTAGACAGGTACCCAATATAAATAATTAATTTTTTTCTAAAATACGTAGCTTTTGCAAACATAACGTCTGTCATATATATAAGACCAGCATTGTGGAATCAAAAATGTAAAGAGGTGTGATATATAATCAAAGGTTTGTATCTTCATTCTCATATACTCCATACAATTTTCAGGATGTTGCCTTAATTGTCTATAAAGATGATGGAATTCTCCCTGAGTGTCTATAGAATGTGCAGCGAATTTGAATTTTCTAACTGACCAATATGATATTTGACAGCACTTGAAGACAGCAGTATTTCTTCGTCAGAATCACTCATTTTAAGAAAAATATATTGGAATTTGTAACCACAGGTCTTCGGTCGACGCGATTGTCGAAGCTCTAATATAAACGGATACCAAGGAAGTTAAATTTACGCCGCTCTCATCGCATCTCTAAGTCGTCGCTCATATCGTTTATCGCAGCTCCTACATAAACGTACCAATCCAATCCAATAGCATGTCCTCTTGTGCTATAATGTTTTACGAACCCACGTTGCCAAATTCATACCAAAATCATATTTTCTTATTCTTTCACTCACAACTATTATTTCTTACCGATTGATTCAATTTTGCGTCGATATGAAAAAACAAAGTTGAGAATGATTCAAAACTACTGAAACTTTGAAATTAAAAAGTAGTTGCTTTAACAATATCTTAACCGGTTTGATCTTTTTACCCGTTTCTGAACACACTGTATACCAGATCGAATTTTGATAATGAATTAATATTGATGTTAGATAAAGTGTATCCACTTAAAAGTACTATACTTTATAGGAAACTTAATTTACCAACATTAAATTTTACAACTTGAATGCAGCTATAATATGTAAATATGATTACTACATATTCTAGTAAAAATCAATGAACAAATCTGAAAAAGTGAAATAACAAATGTATTAGTTAGTATTACAGCAGATTCCAAATAAAATTAAAATTAAATGTTATGCATAAATGCTTTGACATTTTGAATGATTTCCTAAGTAATAGATACGGCACATATATAGATTAAATAAAGATCATTCAAAAATGTTGAAGCCAAAACAAATATATACAAATAAAGCTCATATAACATAGCGGCCCCTTCATCCTTCATTATGAGATATTTTGTTGCCCAAACAAAACGACTTACCGCAATTCAACTAGTAATTCAAAATGGTTATTCATTAATATATGACATAAACACCGTTCTAAATAGACATGTTAATAATAACAGATTGATTTTCCATAAAAAACCATATTGGATTTGTCAACTAATATATTCAGTTAGTTTATCTACTAAAAAGAATTCGATTTGTATATAAATGAGCTTAAGCTAGCCCAGCATTTTATTTCATTTGCTCTTTTACGAAACGTTACTCGCAGCCAGTCTTTTTTTCATTTATTTATGATATTAATTTACAAACACAACATTAGTGTTGTTTTTAAAAACTTATACTACAATTAAAATTCTATGACTTTTAAAATGGTCTCGAATGAAACCACTTCTTTCAAGATGAGAAAAAAACATAATTTTATTTTGAGCAATGAAAATGTCACTAAAAAGGGCATGATATGTGTCATATAAAACTGCACAAACATTACCAGCATATAGCGTAAAATGGGCGACTTTTGATATAAGAAACTAAAAAGAACAGGTCCCAGAACCGAGTCTTGCGACACCTCTGTATCAGATTCTGTTACTACCGATTTGTGAGATCTTGTTCTATTTTGACTATCGTATCTTACTTCCATATATTGGTTTCTATCCCTCAGAATACTCTAACCACCAGAGAGCTTACCTCTTATTCCTGATCTATGAGTCTTTGTGATATGTACAGTCGAATGTCCTGCTTAAATCACAAAAAATCCAGCAGATATTTGTAGAATACCCATTTCAAGACCCATGTTAGTTTATAGAAATGACTTTATTCACGAATAAAACTCAAGACCATTGAGAAAATAATACTTACACGATTTTTTTAGAATGTTTCTGTATTTAATTTTGTTGTTTACTATTAAACGTAGTTCATTCTCTGATATGGGTTTTAGAAACATTGAAATATTAATATTTTAAAAGGAATGTTTATTTGTAACATATTTTTGGTATGTGCTGTTTTTTTGGAACATTATTAAAAAAAGAACTTTTTATGATCAAGTTTAATTTTTTGAAAGTTCTCACTGACCCTGTATTGCAGAATTTTGGTCTAAAGAACTACATCAATTTCCTTGTTAACCCATTTCTTGCAACTATCAATTTGATTATCATGAAACAGTTTTTCAAATTACGAATGAATTATCAAAGTTATAAACGTTTGATACGCAAAATGATCGAATGAATTCCCCTTTTTTATGAACTCGGTCGCTAACATTGAATCCAAAACCTAAACTGCTCATGTTATTTACAACACACTGAATCTCTTGACAGAAAGCAAGCAGCTCGTGAAATTTCAATATAACATTTTTCATACTCTGAATATTGAAGATCTAGTCGACGATCTACATCGAGGATTTTCAATGAAAATATTAAGATGGATTTCACAAAAAAGAGGAGTAAAGTAATTTCCTCGTCGTTCCCGAGGCTCAACTTATCGCTTAAATTATACGATTCATGTTTAAAGATCACGATATCAGCGCAGGAATTGCAATCACCACCACCTAACTTCCGAATAAATTCAATTAATCATCTCCTTCTCTAGTTTTTCTGTTTGCTATCACGAACCCAAAGACTCATACATTTTCACTTCGAACTGTGAAACTGAAACAAATCTTGATATTTCCGCGCCGAGCTGGAACAAAAGTTTGTGAACTGAAAGTCGTTTACAATTCTCTATCTATCTACAAAATCACCTACCATCGATAGATAATCTTTCGTCAGCTCCTGAGTCTAGAATCCCTAGACATTTATAGGTTTTACCCTAATATTTATGAAGACTTAGACCCTCGGAATCTTTTATCTTTATGGCAACTGAAACTAAGGTTTTATTATAATATAATACATAATAAGAATAAACAAACGCAGGTAATTGAAAATAATATTGAAATATACAAACGCAATAATATGAATATTTTTCCCATAGTAAGTAGGTACTCGAAATTGTTACAGTAAAGGAATAAATACATTATAAAGATAAACAAATATCAACATAAAATTTAAAAAAGTTAACCTCAAGAATTGTTAAACATCTACACATATAATGAAATTATAACAGGACAAGGTCTGTACATTACAGATATTTCAAAAAACTAATATGGGGGTCTTTATAATAGCAAAAGAAGCCAGAACAACAGTTTGTAGAATTTTGTCTGTCTGTCTGTATGTTTGTACACGCATCACTCATAAACTACTACATGGAATTAAATGCAATTTTCACCGAAGTATGGCTAGAGGTATAACTTAAGATATAGGTTCCATTTTACCGCGTCTGTCTGTTTGAGAATATCTGTACACGCATCAGGCTGAAACTACCGCATGGAAATGAATGCAGCTTTCCACGTGCACGAGGTCGTGGGCAAAAGCTAGTGTAATAATATATTTTAACCAGGGGCGGCTCCTCAGAGGAGGCAGGGGAGGCCAGGCCTCCTCTACAATTTAAGGCAAATTCATATTTTTGTGTATGTAGGAGCGTATCAAATCTAAAACATTTTATGAAAGGTATATTTTATATAGGTAATTTATAAAATAAAAAATCAGGATCGTTATATTTTTAACGAAAGTATCATGTCTGTATATTAACTTATCATGGACATGGACATGGACACTAAATGAGCGCCACCGCATTTCTAAGTACACAGCGAAAAAATTATAGACGTCAACCGACAACATTTCGAGCAGAGGAGGCTGGAAATTATTTGCCTCCGTTCAACATGTACAAATCTTATTGCAGTGTGACCTTGGATTTGATGGTTGTCGAAGATTGTCGATATTAGCGTATGAAATTTTACGGACTCTGTGGAGTCTGGCCTCCACCCGACGCGCCCACTTTGCATAGTCAGTCGATCATTGTCGGACTGATTCGCATATCACAGGGTTAACAGTAAACTAGTCATAGTATTTAAAATTTCGGGTACTGCGTGTTTTATTTAAGATTACGGCCGTGCTTTAAGAGTGAGTGAGGGTGAGATCAAATCAATTTATTATCACTAGAAAGTAGTTATCTATATCTATACTAATAAATAGAATTGAAGTGTCTGTTTGTAATATCAAAATAACAGCTTCTAACTAATTGCATATTTGTACATATATAAGTAGGTACCTATAAATGTCACTAATAACAAACCAACAATTTTTATAATTGTTGTCTGTCTGTCTGGTTGTTTCGACTATTCTCCGTAACGGCAAAGCCGATTCCAACAGGATTTTCACTGGTAGGTAGCATGGACGAAGCCGCGAGTAACAAGTTAAGTGTATACGCAAATATTAAGGTGCTTCCAATGTTTGGTATAGGTATATCATTTGATTATTTTATAAGAATATTTAACAGGCGATCGAAAATGAGTATTCTAGATGAGAGTTTCATAGTTTTTGCTTGCTAATGATGACCTATAGTAGATTAATTTTTATTGAATGCCTCCAAACCGCCACAAAAAAATGTAAGGCGCCGTAGCAATACGTCCAGGGGTGGGGAAACGTGCAAGTTATATTCTTTTAGTAATTTTGTAGAATTGGCCTCCTCTGCTATAAATGTCACTGATTTTAACTTGTGAATAGTTAACCAACCATGATACAAGTTCGTAATATTATTTTTATTTGTGTCAAATATTTTAAAAGGTGGATGAAATCTATCTTAGTTTTTGTCAACAGTTATACCAACTACTACACAACTTCAAAATTAATATTAGTTTGAACTTTTCAGGTCATTAACTAATAAAATCGGTCCTAGTTTTAATGAAAAAGAAAACACAAAGCAACATTCAATAGAATACTATTTTATATTTTTCCAGATCGGGTGATCATTGGCAAAAACGTAGGCATAGATAATACGTTGCTCCATCACCCAATAAAAAGGTAGAAAGCATTCATTGGAGAGAGAAAATAGATTGAAAAGCTTTCATTAGTTATAAGAACAAAGGAAATTATCGAACCACTGCCATAGTATCTAACGCTCATTCGTTTTATTTTCTATATCGAAATTATAAGAGACTCTTTTTTCCATCTCTTTAATACGGAACTCTAAGAATCAACTTGAAACATATTTTTGCCTCACAAAATTAATCTGCTGAATCAGAAATCATTTATTTATGCTACATGTGATGGGATCAATCATTTCGTTATATATAATTACAAAATTTTTTCGAAGTGCGATATAGGTAGATCGAAACTCAACTGGAATACTAAATATATTATTAACCAGCCAAATTATTAATGAAATGTGAGTATGTTAATAAATTATGCATCGTGGTTTTATTAAGGCTACAAAAATATCAAACATGACAGTACAAAAATATATGAAATACACCTATTGAATGTGAAAATAACATAGAATTATCAATTGTACCTATGTCTTGTATTATCCCTATAGTGCTTAGACATACTAAGTGCCCATGTTTGTAATTGTATATCTACTAGAACACCATAGAACGTGGATATGCTCAACCACCATTTTGGAGCGAACTGTCATCTCGGTACTAAATACTAGACTACCTTACCTGTTCCTAATATTCTTAATGAACGTCAATACATATAGTTTGTTTCACGAATGATAGCGTCTGCTTTTTTATACGCTTTAAGGAAATTCATATAATTAGGAAGAAAAAAAGCATCAATAGATTGAATAAGCAATTATATGAATGATTTATTATTAAAAATAATCCAAAAACATAAAATACAAATCTTTTACTTGAGTTATCTATAATATAAAAATGAATCTCTAAAGGTGTTGCTAAGAACAAATCTCGAGAGCAGCTGCAATTGACAGAACGAGGTTTATAATAGTTTCATTTCAATTTATCATACAGTGAGTTTTTGAGAACTGTTTATTCATATCGGTAAGTTAAAATTAATCACAACTAATATTGAAAGAATGAAACCCCTGGATTGTGTTGCGGGAGTGGTAAAGTCAAACTGACGACATTGGTACTGCCACCAGAGCCTCTGCATTCATTGGTTTACGGAGATGGCACAGATTCTATACATTTTTAGCTCATATACAGGAATACAGTAATTGCTTTCAAATCAAGTCATTTGGCGCAACAAAAGTTATTCAAGACAATTTTATGCTAACTTTTAAGGTAACTATATTTTAAAACAATAAACCTTTACCACCACGTGCCTTAATACGTTGGTAATTTTCAATTGAAATCATATATCAATTAAAGTAGCGTACAGTCGGTTTGTAGCTAGGTGAATAACCAAAAGCAGCCGATCTTGAAAGTCACATGGTGGTACAATTTTTGCAAATTTATTTAATGGGCGAATCAGCAAAACAAGTCGATCAGCGTTATGCACACAATGAATCGGTGAACACACCAAGAGTGGAGCAACTTCAAATGTTCTTCCATCAGACAACGAATTGGTTGTATTATTCAAGACTGCATTAAACCGCATGCCATCTGATTACCACAAAATTGTCAGCAAAGCCGATAAGACGCCTTAGGACAACATGCAAGACGCTATAATACGGCAACAATTGATGAAGTTGCTATTGTTGTCATGGTTAGAAATTTAGAGAACCAAGATATTGTTTTTGCTTTTATTAAGACAAGACAACGTCTGTCGGGTCAGCTAGTAAAATATAAATTTATTCATTGAATCCTCTAAATGTCACTATGACTTAGTGAGTGAGGCCGACGCCTATAAAATAAGAAATGCGTTGCTTTCGGGCATACGAGAAGCGTCCTATCATGTTACAAAGCTTGAAATACTGATGTCGTAGTTTAGATCGACAAACATAGTAGAAAATGTCATAATAATGAGATGCGATGAGAAGTATAGCGTGATGTACGTAGTTCGTAAATGATTACAGACAATAGCCATCATTCTTGAAACAAACTATAACTGTTATTTCCGTAAAGTAAGTACCTACCTATCATGTTTATTGATTGCATAATAAAAATAAACAAAATACACTTTTTCAGAGACGTAGCTCCAAATTCTAAATATCCAACCGATTCTTCAGCATTCGAATAAAAGCATGGTTTGTACAGAAATGAATATTAAATTCATTGGTTAACTTCCAAATGTAAGTATTAATTATTTTGTTCATGCTCAATAACTATATTCACGCTATGAATGCAATTTATTCACAAAAAATGCAATGAAGATACCTATATTGGTAGAAAAAGCTTTCTGTAGTTATTGATTTGAAAATATATGCCAGGGATTGTCCTCTATCCCATTGAAAATATTTTTCCAAACACATTGCAATCGCTGCAGATTTCAAAAATGCAATTTGTTATGATACAAAAAGGCATAAGGCATAATACCTTGAATTCAGGGTTTTGATTCAAATCATCGATTATAGATCCTTCAAATTATTTCAAAAACATTATTTACAAATTGTAGAATATCCAATAAAAGATAATTGCTCCATAATTTCATCATTGAAGTCTATTTCTTGTAATGTTTGAAGGATAGGTTAGCTATAAACTAATTTGTTCGTTTTTATTACCAAGTAACGAAAAAAGTTCGCAATATTATTTTGAAGGATGAATGTGACAGAAAATATTATTACAATATATGACAGGTAATCAGCTGATTATCATAAATTCTAATTTACCGGTTTGTAGAATGCAACTTAAATAGACTATAACACCAGAATATTGTTATATCTTTGATATTTCAGGTTAACTGTTCAACTGTCACGTTGAGTTTTGATTATGAATAAGACTTTCTATCTTTGCAAATAATTATCAGTATCCATAGAAGTGACTGATTAGTGGATAACATAATCTATCTTTTGTTTCTGATAATACCCAATTCTATTGTGTACATCTATAGTTTTGTTTAGTACATAATCTTTTTCACTACAAATATATTGAAATGAAAATAACGTTTCCTTTTAATTTTTTTTTTCGGTAGCTGTTTCATTACATAACCCTAATTCATCAAACAGGATATACCATAACAAACATATACCTAGTTTGAAAACCCATCGAATGGGGTTTCGTCATACTTTTTTTAAAATTAGGTGAAATAAAATTTTAACGTCATAAACATATGTCTTCGATCAGATCGGCTGATTGTTATTTTGACGTTTGTTATTGTTCTCTTTGACGTTTAATGTCAAACATTTCTATTCGAAAGTGATTTACAGTGTGTTCCTGAATACAAAACATTAGCCTGGCCAGGCTTAAATTATGTCATCAGTCAATGTCATATTCCTATATCGAGTGCATAAAGCTCTCAATTTTCGACGGCCATTTTAACCCTGACCAGGCTAATGTTTTGAATTTTGGAACAGCCAGTTAGCCCCTTAACAAATATGTCAGTATTGTCAGTGTCAGTGTTTTGAGGTTAGATATTGAAATTTATTCAAACTAATTACGACATTCGTAAAATGGCAGATGACGTCAACGAAGAAACCTCATTCGATAGGTATTCAAACTGTATATCAAATATAGCACCTTTCAACTATCCGTAGCAAATTGAATACAACTAGGTGCATCAAGTTAAGACTTAGATATCCGAAATTCGTTAAATATTCCCTATCATCTTGCTCATCGAGATATAAACCGGCTTGAGAGGTTTGATAGTATGGCTTCGATTCCACAGTATTATTTGCAGCTAGGACCTTAGCACTCCCATCACGTAGCAACTTAGTGTACGAAATCCATTTCCGATCTTAATTTATAAGTGATGATATTCCGTATCAGGATAGTACAGAGAAGTATATAGACATTCTGGGCAGGTAAGCGTTCCTTGCTGGGCGCATCCCGTGCTACCATCATTCGACGTGTTCCCTAATTAAATTCAATTGTCACCGGAATCCTTCCCAGCAATACCAGGTTACAACACCGAAACACTCTACTATTAATTAATGAAACACGTTTCTCTATAGATACTATACAAGGACTAGAGCGAAGAGTACCTACCCTTCACGCCTGATCAGGATTAACAAGAAGTGTTCATCAAAATGATTGGAACTGCCCTTTTCTTTTATTCTTGTTTATGTGCTGTGAAAGCTAATTTCCACATTCTTACAACTCTCTCGATACGCTCCCAAGTGATAGCAGTCGAGAAGAAGTAAAAGATTGTTTCGGAATATTAATATGGACCATCGATTTCTCAGAGACATACAGCCCTATTCATAATCAAATCTGAGTTCAGTAGAAGTTTAGTTTTTCAGTTACTATCATAGATACAAGAAGATACAAGATACAGAACTGAGATTTGATTTTGTATAGTTCTTCTTCTATGTACTTATTAGTCAAATCTGCTTATTTTATTATGGAGTTGAGCCCTTTTATTATATTATCGCATCATCTTTTCCGAAGTCGAAGGGCTTTTTCGGAAGGATATGCTTGATCAAACCGTAAAAATAATTTGAATATGGAAACATCTCTGTTTCAAATGAAAAAGAATCAGACATATTTAGTCGAATCCCTTGCCTCCTTAGTTTGGGAAGTCGGTCAAAAAGTATCATTAATATAAACTATTGGGACTCTGGTTCTGTATGCAAGAGGCAAATTCAAGCGCGTCTTAATCCTACAAGTTAGTAAGTTAGTTTATCATCATAATGTTATAGAGAAACAAAGCTCTATTGTTGTGTGTCCTCAAGAGAATAATAAGTCTATCAAGCATTGAAACAATGCCTCTTTGTTCAAAGAAAGTACACTAGTCTCATTCCACATCTTATGGAATTTGCTGCTCACTACTTTACAATATACGAGGGAAGTTACAAACAAACTTTTGCTAGTACGACTCATGAAATGATAAAAAATACTGTTTAGAAATTCACAAAACATATCCAGCACCATAGACCAAGTCAAAACAGTATAGTGTCAAGAAGGATGAAAAAGAGCAAATGTGGAAAGCAAAAATGTGTCGAGGGGGATGAATTAAGCATATGAAGGTCAGATTATGTATTTAGATATATCACTTGAAGGGATTGCAACCCAAAATATGTTTATAAGCCTTCGGATAGACATAAAAGATACACCTGAAGGTGAAATTTCATGCCTTATGATTGCCCTTTTCACCTCCGCCTTTAGAAGATAGGTTTAGCATATTTGTAGTTGAATATCTCAATACCATTGTTGGAACTATGTTATAGAGTAAGTAAGGAATTGAGTTTAAAATAATTATATTGTTAAGTAGATTCTAATATCATATACATATTTTTAAACAATTTTTTATTACTTTCGGTTCTTTCTGTACATGGACTCCGCAGCAATTTCTCAGGCCCCATACGGTTTAGAGACTTGAAATTTCGAATTCGTACTTAGATCGGACTCATCTCGCCGCCTGTTAAGCTTAACACTGATCCAAGTGTGACCCAATAATGATTAATTATATTATCTGATTCAGATTCAGATCAAATTATTTCTTCAACTTGGAACAACAATGTCGACCTGACCTAACCTAACCTAACCTAACCTTTGTTTACACTTTACAGGATTAATTTTGTATTGTGGTAGATAAACAGGAATTTGTTATGGAATAGTTGGCAAACAGATATACATAAGTATAGTTCAAATCAAGAAAAGGGAGATAGCAATTGTACTCATTGCTACGGTTCAAAAATTAAATGCCTAATAAAAACAATTTTTTTTTTTCGAAAATTCGACTTGTTCTAATATATCTATAGATAGATACAAATACAATTACCGATAAGATCCAGGCCTCGCCGAGACAATCATTCATTCTATTTTCCTACAGAATAATGTCGTAGTTTTTACGAAAAGAATTTTCAGTGGAGATTCACACGAGATACTCCTGGATCTGGTAATTCAATTGAGAAATATGTTTTGCATACCTACGTGATGCGCATATGGAGAAACATTTTCAGGGAGACATCAGATATCAGTTACCTGAGTTATGAGACAAAAAAGCTGTTAGAAATCCTTATGTGAGCAGACAAAAAAGCCTATTTTGAGGGGCAATTTCCAGAAGAGATACATTTACGAGTATTATTTAGGAAAAGGGACTGAACCGAAGGAAATGGACGAAAACTACATCATATTTTTTGGCTTTTTGAATGCTTCAACTTTTTCTGATAATTCCATTATAATATTTGTTCTCATGACTATGTCATTTTATGGTTTTGCATAATTTTTTGTTCAGTCATTCCTCTTTAGAAGAATATTGATTCCAACACTACTTGACTATGGCGGATTTCATAGGGTTACATTCACAAAATACGATGATCTAGGTAACCCAATCGATTTTAAACTCTCACCAACTTGTCTATAATTCTCCTTTGGCTAGGAAACGAGTAGGCGAGCCTGAATATTCCAGTAAAGCCACTCTAGAATTCTTGTGATTTAACTTTAGACATATCGCTGCATCGCAAACCCCGTTAAACTGTAGCACCCATGCTCAAAACATCTTATTTTAGCTAAAATAGGTCTCTTGGTGTTAAGAGATGATAAGTAACTAAGCATTTTTAAAAATATCTTAGAAAAATAACTTTTTTATCTAAAAGAGGATGCTAAATAGCGCTATAGTTATCTATATCAGTGAAACACTTTCAAGACAAATATTTAAGTTCTGATACAAACATAACACTTGAAGAATAAATATCAATTCCAAAATTACTCAAACTTTGTTGGCGCAACACATGCTTAAGATGTTTCTCATGTTTTGATCCAAGGCTTCCTAAAATTACCAACAGAAATGTTTCAAAACTTATTAGGTACCTACATCTAGGAATCCTATTACGCAATGCGCCTTGATACACCCTAAATACGAAAGCAATGTTTCTCTTCCCAAGAGCTGCAATATAAGTATCATCGTCACTAAGGGCCTTAAGAAGTTATATGAAGCGTACACCATACATACGACAAGCAATAAATCAGATCTTGATTCAGGATCAAAATTGAATCAGCTATATATATATATATACTTTGCTGGGTAAGATATATAATGCCATTATACCCATAATAAATGACTTAATTAAGGACTCTTCATGTCGGCATCGATAAGATGTGACAAGTGTCACTACCTCCTATAACCCTTATCAACCTTCTTGCCATTTGTAGCGCTTTCGCAAGACAGGTGGCTTAGCATGAAAGCACTGGGTAATTTAAATACGCTTTAATTTAAATTCTACTACAAGCAATAGACAAAACAATTTCAACAATTAATCAGGCATCTAATCATTGAGAATGCTTAATTTGTATGTGAAAATATGTTTGACAATTAACATGGAAGTAAGTTCAGTAGAGAATCGATTATTCAGACCAATTGTTATCATACGTGATAATAGAACATATACAGAAAACCGGTTTTTGTATTAGAAACTCAAGAAAAGAACATACCTGGCTCGCGTATGGTTATATTTTAGGTATCTTATGGTTATATTTCCAGGGTTGATATATAACAAATATTTTCAATCAAATTGACAAAAACTAAACTTAATGAAGTCAACAAAAATCAAGATCAATGTATTTAGACATTCGAGTACCTACAGACGAAACACGGTGCAGCGGCCGCATTTTTTATAAAAAAGTAGAAGTAAAGTAAAGGTCTAGATTAGCAACTTTTGCCCAAAAAAAAGCATAACTTTTAATACAATTGAGGCGGAAGACGCTATTTTCAATGATTTGTTACTAAAAGAAGAGAAACCGACTATTGCACTGAAAAATACAAAATAACAATAACTCTATTGGTACCTGTTGGTAAATTTGAAGTTGTGCAGTTGTAGTTAGATTGAAAATTGTGGCACCAACTTCAAAAGTACCAGAACCAATAGAATTAATATTATTTTGTATTTTTCAGTGTACCAACAAATAAAGTCGGTTTAATTTTTTGTAAAAAATATTTATTTTACACTTTTGAGTGTATCATTAGTCATCAAAACCATGCAACGTTCGCCACAGAAGATAATGCGTTACTCTTACTTATTCAGAGATTTCAGAGTTTCTCACTTCTGTAACTCGGAAAGCAATGATTTTTTTGAAAATGTCAAAATCAAATTATGCTGAATATTATCTCTTCTTTAATTTGAACGTCTCAAATTTTTGATTTTCTAAAAAAATACCCCCTCTACATAAGTAGCTGAAAACATATTTCAGACTGTAACGCGGAAACGTATGATTATTTCTAAAAATGTCCAATTTAAACATTTCCGCCGCCGTATCATGTAAACTTTAGCAACTAGTAGCAATCGCGTTGTTGTCTTAGTGTTGCCACAATCTAGTATACGCTGTCCATAAAATATTGGTTATAAAAGAGAGAATAGCAATTTCATTGAGAACATGTTAAAAGTAATTTATTATTCTCAAATACATGAAGTAAACCTCACTTTGATACTTTTTACTCGAGTATCAGCTTAGGCTCAAGACTGACAGAGGGACAACACTGTACCAAATCGATGGTTTGACAGCGACGATTGTGCGATAGTTACGGTCGCGTTGCAGTTGATATTTACGTGATAATCCCGCCAGATATGGAATTTTCTTTAATTCTGCCGTCTTGGATTTTCAATTTTCGACAAAAATCGCCCCCACCAGCCCCTTTGTGGGAAGTTTTGGAGGGAAGGGGCATGTCTCATATTGAATTTTCTCCAATGGGCCCAATTCTCAATACTCCTTTTTCAAATGAAAAAAAAAATCATCAAAATCGGAGCACGTCTACTATGCAAAAGGCGCGAACAAACATGAAAAACTGCATATATACGGTCAAATTGAGAAACCTCCTTTTTTGAAGTCGGTTAAAAATAGTGTTCTTAGTTCTTAGGACAAAGGTACGACTTTAACTGGAATTTTCGGTTTGTTTGTATGTTTTATATACCAAATAGTATAAGTATAATTATTCTTGTATTCTATCAAAGGGTGAAAATTCTAAATAAAAGTGAGGTTGAACGAATAATTGATGATTAACTTGTACAGTATATTCAACATTCAAGTGCTGTTAATATTCATGTTGCCAATGCTGCCAGTATAAATTTCGTAGAATTAGATTATTTTATGAATTCCATTTCCAAGAAAATTTTCTCATGAAAAAATTAGGTAACCACAATATCTTCTAGTAAAGCAATCACTGAATTCATATTTTCGAAATCCTGATGACAAAGTTCATCACCATCGTCATCAAAAATTGCCAAAATATCATATTTTTGATCTAAAGCAAGTATTTGCAAAACATATTTTTTAGTAAATTTTAAAGATGAAACTATACCTTTAGACCCTTTAAATCTGACCACTTGGTTTATGCTCTCGTAATTGAATATTTAAAAAAAAATCAATATTGCAAACATTATATTGGCAGTTTTGGCAACATTGCAATTGATAGTTTTTAAACATCAAACACAACGCACAAGTCAATCATCAATTCGTTTAACCTTACTTTTTAGTGAACTCATATCTACTAGTTTTACGCATATTGTTGCTAATTTTGAAGGATGTTACTGTTTAATAGAATTCAAGGATGATTATTTACTATTTGGGATTGAAAACATACTTCCAAATCGATTATTCCAGTTGAAAGTAGTAAGAACACCATTTTTCCCTTTTTTTTTCATCAACAAATCATTAAAAATAGCGTCTTTCGCCTAACTTTCATTAAAGTTATGCTAACATACATCTATTTTTG
This sequence comes from Crioceris asparagi, assembly GCA_958507055.1. Lineage (NCBI taxonomy): Eukaryota > Metazoa > Arthropoda > Insecta > Coleoptera > Chrysomelidae > Crioceris > Crioceris asparagi. The sequence continues at coordinate 12,406,116 of OY293826.1, read as the reverse complement.
CAAACAACTGATTTTTAGGGCTTTTATAGCAAAAGCCGCTAAACTTATTAGACCATTACCGAAAATAATATTAATTATACTGTTGCTATTAAGTTCTCTTGGAACGAAGTTAACTGCACCGCTTTATAAAAAACAACAATAAATTCGGTCCTGTCAATAAAAACTCTCCAAACTAAGCTATCCAAATGACAACATATAAGCAAAACGAATTACCTATTACAAACAGGTAGAAATTAATTTGTAACTCAATTTTATTTGACATTAAGTGTAGATAGATCTCTTTTGAAACTTATTAGTAGACAAGTTCGATCAAATATCTCGTCAGTCCTCAGAAGAAACTAAACAGTTTATCTGATTCATGCTCCAAATTTCTCATAACTCGACTCTTCAATGGTATATTGTCTCAATCTCTTCTAAAACATTTATTTTTGAGGAACTTGATACTTTGTTTGCCGTTTGGAGATTATCCATCATAATTTAATAGACGGAAGATAGGAAGTTGGAAATGTTTCATTTATCAATAAGGAGAATCTTATGCTAATGACAACTAAATTACCTATTAATTTGTTCGAATGAACAGATAACGGGCTTCAGAAATGCGTGACAAGGAATTATCACAATAATCTGTATACCTACTAATCAAAAACTATTCCAAATTTCAAAGTGTGTCAAAGATTAACTGAAAAAATTAGGACTGTAACAAAACAAAAAGAAAAGCCACCAGTACAATAATATAGTATTTCTAGTCTATTAATAGAATTAATAAGTGAATGACAGGAATTTTTAATCAATTTGTATTACAATTTGCACATTTTCTAAACAAAAAAGTGGCTGAAACATAAATGAACTCTTATTCTCAGTATTTTTGCTACTCACTGCACAAACGATATATAAATTCACTTTGCGCTAATAACGACCGTCCTACTAACCAATAGAACGTTTGAAGTGAATGACATCGACATCGGATGTCAAGCAAATGTCAAAATGAATTTTGGGTTACAGCAATGCCGCTAGTACTGCACGTCAGAGATTTTATTATCATTCCCTATAGTATAAGACCGCAAAGATGAATTAACTGAAAGGATTTATATGCAAATAAAAAACAATAAATCATGAATGATTCCTACCATCTTTGACAATACGAGAATATATAGTTTTCTTCAAGTGAGAATATAAACACATCCAACACTATTGTGAGTCTAAGTGAAATATTCCAGTCTTTTATATTCTATATTACATCCATAGGTGAACCAGAAGGTAAGAGAATAATGGTAGCCATAACCGACATAAATTTCATATGTCATGTTCTTAGAAAATCATTCAAAACTGTCGAGATGTTACTATTTTACGGTGGCAGAGTTATTGTTTATCTCCATGACAAATGCAGAATCATTACTGATAGTGAAAAATATCCACTTGGATATAGAATAAGTATTCTTTCCAAAGAAAGAAGCCTTTATCGGTTAGAACGGCATATGCACTCACTGGCTCTAGGGAAGATTTGAATTTCTATGAAAATTGTTTGAGAGGTTTATTTCTAAACAATTTAACTTGAATGTGCGTAGATCCAAGTTTTGTAAAGTGGTTACAAGGCATAGAGATAATTCTTGAATAATAAAAACATTTTCATGATTTTTATGAGTTCTCGACAATCGAAACGAAGCCATCTTTGACGCATATATTGTAAATTCTCATGTATACGTTCAGATCGCATTCTGAGTGTTCGAAACGTTGTGTTAGTTTGATCTTCTCGTCTGTATTTGATCCTCGTTTAAATATAAAAGCACTAAGAATAATATTTTGAATCTGTTACATATCAACAAGATCGTCACTTTAGTACGGTAATAACTAATTTTGATACATCGAAACATTGGGTAGAAACATAATTATTGAAAAAAGGCGAATTAGAAATACACATTCCTACTTTAAATTTATTTGAATTATTTCGATACTGAAGATGTGAGCTTAGCTCCAATTCTGAACCTAATGTATTAGTAGACAATACTATTTTTCAAGAACTAGCATCTGTATAAAACATCAAATATTGTAAAACAGTTTTGACAAAACCCTGTTTTAATTAACTACCTTCTCCTTTATTTGTGTTCTATAGATATCAAGTATCATATTGCTTGCCATATTGATTATAAGTAAATGACATGCATTTTTCTGTCTTTGCATGACTTTGCTAGAGCCAGTTGGGTTTATTTTGGATTTAAATGCCATAAACAATGAGTGTGTTCCGATGAACAGTTAAATGAGCTAACACGGTCGATGGCAGCAATTATAAGCACACATGATAAATGAATCTGTATGCCTCTTATGATGAAGGAGTGTTTATAGTACGACCAACGAAAGACTGCATGCGACGAAAGGGGAAAGTTTGCCATTTGCGCTGTTGCGCAATAAACTTAATCGTCGCTGTACTTAAGTTATTTCTTAAATTTATACGTTTATATCAGAGGATTATATTTTAATGAGATACGCAATGCCTTGAAATATCGTCACGTTCCATAAACGTGAAAAAAGCTGAACAGATACGCCGTTGATAAATATGTGTTTGAAGATTGGTAATATATATGACAACACCGTAACTACTCTCCTACATTCTTTGAGGATGCATTCTCCTAATGGTCGTACTAATAATATCTTATGAATTCAACCTAAAAAGATAATTGCTCCATATAAATGTGTATTTTGATGAGTAAAGAGTGATTTAGTTTTGATCGACGAACCCCGAACGGAGGAGGTATACAATTCGACTGTCTGCTTTATTTTTTGGTTCGTGCGCGCCTTTTATTTAGTAAACGAGCTCCGATTTTGATGATTTTTGATTTATTTGAAAGGGGAGGCTTGAGAAATGGTCCCATATTCATAAAAACGCAAATCGGAAATCTCCTTGCCTCCGAAAACCGCCCACGAAGGGGTGGAGGGGCAAATTTTCTTGAAAATCGAAAATCTGAGATGGTATAATTAAAGATAGAACAATATCTGGAAAAGTTTAAATTGAACATGTTTTCAAAAGAGTTACGGTTTTCGAGTTAGAGGCATTTTAAATTTTCAAATATGTGTATTTTTGCTATGTAGAGAGGGCGATTTCTTTCGAAAATTGAAAATCTGTGGGTACTACATGAAAGACCTAATTATTTGTTGCAACATTTATAATGAACATATTTTTCTTAGAGTCACGGTTTTCGATTTACAGCGGTGGTAAAATGGTAATATCTAAAATACTTACTATTTCCGTTACACGATGTTACACTCAAAAGTGTGAAATAAATATTTTTTACTAAAAATTCTACCGATGTTATTAGTTGGTGCACTGAAAAATACAAAATAATATTAATTCTATTGGAGCTGGTACTTGTGAAGTTGGTGCCAAAAGTTATCAATCTAACTGCAACTTCAAAAGTAACAGCACCGATAGAATTAATATTATTTTGTATTTTTCAGTATACCAAATAATAATGTCGGTCCAATTAATTGTAAAAAATATTTATTCAAACTCTTGTTAGTATCCGTTCTGTCAGGTCCATACCATTCCAAGCCAGAGACAAGATGAATCTATTATTTTTTTAAACCATTTTGTAAATACTTCAAAGAACATGCATCTAAAATCCCAAATACCTGCCTTAATTGAAATTGTTAGACCATCAACTGAAAATGGTTCAAATAAACAAATTCAAATAAACTTAAGTAACTTAGAGAAGTTATTTAGACAATCTTTGCTTATACCTGTAGCAATTTTACTCTTTTCAGGAGATTTTAAAACAAAAATTACCAAAAATTCAAACGAACCTAAACTGAGATTTGATGCGGAAATTATCAGTACACTCCAGTTATTTCAAAATGTTAAGAAAGTCTGCAAAGTGAAGTTAGAAAGAGTTACAAGTGATCTGTCGATATTATGCGATTTTAAATGAAAGTAAAAACATGCAAATGCATGATCCCATATTTACATGACACACTTCAAATATTTTTTTATCGCTCGTTTTAATGAAGAACTATATATATATCACAAAAAAGTTTCAAAACATTAAATATAATATTTATTCAACGATCCCTCGTTTACCTACATTGATAATCATTCTTAATGCTGCAACATATACATAAAATAGTAATTCAAATACCATCAAGAGGATATTAATTAGTTTTCAATCAACATGATGGATAAACTAGGTACATACCATTTCATCCAACATCCGTGGAGAGAGAGCTTTTAGTTGAGAGAGATAGAGAATTCACCGAGATTATCCTTACTGATTATTACAAACGTTTCCAGAATAAAATATTAAACATGCCCGTTTTCTACGCTTATACGCCATATATATAAATTATTCGGAAATGCTGGAGGAGCAAGCCCCCAGATTCTCTCTCAAAACTCTTTGTACTTGCTTGTTGCATCCATATTTCCTTATTAAAATTTAAATAGTCAAAGTTACATTACAAGAAGATACAACGTTTTAGAGAGGCTGAGAACGCAAATAAATTTTATCCGGATAAACCAGGATATAGAACAAAAATAACAGCATCCCTTCACTTTACAAATAATATATTTAGAGTATGTTTGGAATTTCCGACAAGACTTCAAAAGGCTTATGAAGAGTTAGTTTTATAGAGTTGATTTTAAACTAAGTAACTGAATGATTATGTTGTAATATTTAGATTCTAAAATTTGAGATATATCAATAAATATTAGACGTTTCAGGAAATTGATGAAGGCAGTGAATTAGTTGTCAGATATAATTTTTTTCTAGAAGGTCAGTAGGAACATTGTCTGAATTTCACTTAATTTACCAATAGTTTACCCTCCGATAAAAATTGGACCAAAGCAGGTTTCGAACAAGATCTTGTTCCTACAAATCCATTCATACTGGTTTAGTGTAAATAATCTATAAAAACTCAATCACTTTCTAACAATTAATTATATTTGTTTTAATTAAGGAGAATGGGAGTAAAATGTCAATAAAAAATCATTTCAAATGCTCAAAACGCTAGTCGTTGACCTCCTGGCAATATGTAAGATTATTAACAAAGTCTTGAGTTTACACTGACCAAGACTACTTGACGGATTAGTTCACATTCATTAGCTTTTTCAAGAAAGTTGGCCTTCTAAGGTAAGAACCTGATTTGAAGTAACAACATAGAAGAAAATCTAAAGGATTGAGATCCGGGACGAGCAGACGTATAAAATCTATTGATGCATTCTCAGAAAAACAAGACCTATTTATTTAAATATAAAAAGTTGAGGGTAGGTATATCCATTTGATGCAATGGGGTCATGGCACATGCCTGTTAAGTTTCGTAGATATCGTTATTTCCGTTTATAATATATTTACTTGGTTCCATAGTTTCTCCCAACCCTGTTTATGTCTAATGCTTTTGAAAAAAATCATGGGTGTAAACTTCTCTAATTGACTACTTTGGCGTTCGCGGAATCCTTGTCAGTTGGATCGATGCTTACATACCTACCTGAAATTATGTTTAGTATGAAATTTGAGGAGCCTTCTAAGTTTGTAAACTTATTCAGAGAGGTTTGCAACAAGGATCAGTTTGAGGGCCACTGTTATTTATCAGGTGATATAAGAATATACTGTAATCCTAGAAATCATATGCTACAACAAAAGGACCCTCACAATGTCTATTCTTTGAACGTTGAACTTTGATAAGCGTATCATATTGGCAAATGATCCATGTTTATTCAGTTGACAGCGTTAAACTAAATAAAGTAGATTCCTATAACTATATAAGCTTGATATGTTATTAACTCATCTCCAAATGTAATGGCATCGGACGTGGTAGCATATTATAAAGCCTGGTATATACCTAAAGGGTGTCTCCTCTCTATAGGTATATAATTAGGTAAATTTCTTATAGAAATATACCTATTGCGATCGTTCACACTTTTGAATTTCGAAAAAATTTCAACGGCATGTTGTTATATGTCGATAAGCTAGTCCAAAAAAACATTTGGTTCAAAAGTTATATATATATATATATATATATATATATATATATATATATATATATATATATATATATATATATATATATATATATATGGGATATTACGAAATTTGTTAACACGATAGAGGTCGCAGTTTTAAAGGTATCAAGTTCAAATTTGCTACAAAAATCTCTCAAATATCTCGGTCGAGTTCGTTATTGGGCAATATCGGGTAAGTACTTTCAAAATGGCGACCATGATATTATCATAGTCTAACCGAAATATTAATTATCCAATTTATTTAAGTATTCAGACGATGAAAACAAACATATAATTCACCAATTTAACTTACACAACATTTTAATTGGCTTAAAATTGGTGGAACATCATCCACAGTAGCGAGAATTGAGAGAATAATATGTACCTATCAGCATTTCAGTACCGTATAGGAAAGTTTAGTTAATGCAATTTAATACCAACTAGCCAAAGAAGCTTATAGTGAAGCTACCGAGTTATCAAGAATTTATTTGCCAACTATGCGCATGAATAATTCATATATTATACGCTGCAGACATCCAGGAAGGCGTATGTAGGTATACCTCAAGCCGTTTCTATAGCTCAAGTTGAAAGTTTGGCGTTGGATAAATATCTCTATTTGGCAACATCTAAGGAAATCGAGAAACATTGAAGACAAAACACACAACAGCTTATTTGCATTATACACCGGGTGATATTGAAAATGTAATAATAATCATTAAAAATCAAACTTAGAATATTGTAACTTTTAACCATCTGCTAAACAGTGTGAAAATTCACTAGAGTAAATCACTAGACAATTCCCAGTTTGCTTTCAACATTTATTCTTAAGACTTTCCACACCACTTTCCATCATAATACTTCTTGTCACAACCTCACCTCACTTTAACCATATAACCTTTCACCGATTTTACCGCCTAAATTACTTTTGACATATGACTTGCTTTCTGGCGAGCGTCGGAGCCTTATCTAGTTGAATTTCAGTATTTTTTCGCGAGTTCCCGGTGATCTGCTGTCGGTAATAGAGCGGCTATACCCCCACCTTAAAATAAACTTCAAAGTTATTCTCGTTTATGTTTATCGCGAAAATGGCCCGGTTATCAAATTATCAATGACGTTTAGTTTTTTGACAAATATTTTGTTTTGCAGTTTTGTTTACGTGTGGTTTTGATTGATAAGTTTTAATTTCCACTCAGACTAAATTACCAGATATAAAAAGAAGTATTCTTTCACCTTAACAGGGTGAACGTTATTTAATTCAATTTCAATTATTTCTTCTTTCATTATGATCAACAAAATGATGCGAAAAAATAAATGAAATATGAATAATTTTAACCCAAAACTCATCAAATACAAAAAGATAGGCAGCCAAATTTAATTTTTTGACATTTTTGGAACTTTTGACATGTATAACCGCCAGTTACCATGCTCAAGAGAACGGGAACCAAATCAGTTCCCGTTTTATAAGATTAGTGACGTCAGAAAATATTCCCCTATTACCGTTTATGTCGCGGAAACGCAACGGGAAGTACAATTCGGTTCCCGCTAGTTCACCGGGAACTCGCGAAAAAATCCTATTTGACATCACATCAAACGAGATTTTTCTAGAAGCTTGTCAAACTGACAAAACTGGGGCAAAATGTATTTTACATATAGGTTCTGGAAGGATTGAGAAATTATTAATTACAGAATTAGTTAATGGAACAATTGTAGCAAATAGAGGCAAAACTAAATAATAATTGTAAATGAGTGATGATAAGATCTCCATTTAACAACTTTCTTGGTAAATAAAAGGGTTTATGTAGCAGGCATATCAGATGATCATTTTTAAAATAACTGTCGTGTTCGCGACATATGGATTTCCATCCATCCAGATAGACTCACATGGACTTCAAAATGACCACCATGAAAACGCTACCAATGACATTGACAAATGATAAGTCAAAGTTTATATTGTTCTAATGTGATCAATGTATTCTTGAGGAATTGATTCTCAACTTGAACGTCATGGCTTAGGCAAATTCATTAAAGGCAGAAAGTTGACTAAATCTTCTACATATCATGTCTCAAACATGCTCAATGGATGGAAGAACAGGAGACCTAGTAGGCCATGAAAGAATAGTAGTTTAAGAATGACAAAGGAACGTGGCAGTATGAGGAATGACATTATCCTGTTGGAAAGTTGAGTTTTCTAGTAGATGAAAATCTGGTATAAAAATAGGAGGATGCAGTCCTGAGTATTCTTATTTCTTTAACGGAATATTAATGGTGATCTGCCTGCATACGAAATGACAAACTCAATCATTATTCCTGGTATTAGCGCTATCACATCATAAAAAAAATCGAGTTTCGTCACTGGAGGCATATTTTGAAACGGAGTAAAGCTAAATAAATCATTTAAAAAATGCTACAAGCATTTGCTGTTGAAAACAAATTATTTTTTATAATTATTTTATATCAGTACAAAACATTACATAGGTTAACCCGAATTTTAACTTTGATAAGAGGGTATGAAATTTCGATCCAGGATAAGGATTGATCAACCAAAGAATCAATTTTTTATAGTTGTGTTATTATTTAGCAAAACATCGCTAAAATTCCTTATAATTCTCTGGGTGTTACATTTTAAATATCACTCAGTATAAATGCCGCCGTTAAATTGCACCACGAGAATTCCTTTAATATCCACCTTAACTTACTTGTGAAGGGAGGGGGGGAAGGTGGCGAGATAGAATTGACCTATGGTTATTGTGGCAGAAATTTCTCGGTAATATGTAATTAACGTTGGCTCAACAACGGAAAACCCCTATCAAGAGTGAAGCCCCAAGATAAACAGTGTATACCTTCCCCAACAACTAAAACTAAACCAATGCTTTCGAATTGTTCACTGAAACCGGGATGCCCAGTATAACTATCAAATTAAACCGCTATTTGAACAGTTATTATATGAACACGATGATTTGTACAGAATTATTTTGGAGCACTCTTAGAAAGATTCAATAATTGTCGAGAGTGAAGGTGAAAAGTTGAATAGGTAAATTTGTTCATTTTAATATAGTTCTGAACTGAGAGTAGCTTTAATGATTGTTCAGTTTTTTACATCGCTATTGAATATCGAGTAAACATTCAGGAAGCAGTGGAATTTCATATGATGTAATATATGAAAAAATTGCACCATATAAAACTCTACCAGTTTTGTGAATGATTATAAAGAAAATTATTTTTTGTAACACCTGCCTTAAAAGTTCAACTTTCAAGTCGAGTCGTCGCGAAAGTAGTCGATATCCACTGCCTTGACGATAACTTCAGTCAATTGAAAACAACCGTTTGTCAAAGAATAGCAAATTTCAAATTATTTTCTTGGAATACATATTAGGTATGAACAGTTTTATCTTTATCTCAAATTGAACTTCCAAAGCAGGTGTCGTGAAAAATAATGTATCCTATATGTGTAAATAGGCAAAACTTACAATAATGTTACAATATTCGCTTCAAGGTATATGTCAGAATCATTGTTATACTCGCGTAGTATTTTGTTTGTACCTGATTGTATCGAAAATTATTTCGTTAGTACTTACTGTATCATGAAAATAATTAAATTTTGTTATGATAATTCAAAAGTCGATTTTAGTAACAATTTTCATATTTCATGTTTTTTGTTTGTACATAATTGATTGTACCAAAAATAGTTCCGTTTTCAACTTCACCTTTCTTTCACATAACTTTAAGCGTTAATCTTACTCCTTAATACAAAAAACGTCTGTGGTATACACGAGATTAGGAACGAATATGGATTTATACCAAAATATAACTTGAATATGAAACAAATATTTTGGCTAAGTACTTAGGTACTTGCGGATGTTTTTTTTTATTTTGGCTATTAATATTATTTATATTGCTAATAAGTACAAGTATCCAAGTGAAAATAGTCCCGAAATAAGTAAATACTTGTTAAAATTTGTATAATATGATGCAGAACCTGAGAAAAAGAAATATAATATTACTTCAAAATAAATGATTATCGACGCAATATTTATTTAGCTGCAGGTACAAAATTGCTAAAAATAAATTCATTATTTCCAAATGAATGAAATAAACAGACCAACCATATATATACACTCCCCGGCAAAAAAGGCCACATTTGATTTTTATGTTTTTTTTGTTAGTTGTAGATTGATTTCTCAGTAAAGATGTTATGTCAGAAATTTTTATTCGGATTTGAATGTGACCATATATGAGGTGCAACAATGAGACGAAGTTTATTTCCCGAAATTTTTAACACCATGTGGAGTGCAACAGTTATAGCAGCTGTTGTCACATTGAACATTGATCTTCTCCTAACGTTTTGTTTTTTGAATCTCGACAGTATCTTTGTTTCTACTTGAGATACACCTTTTTAAATAGGTAGAACGTCTCGGAAAAAGTGTTCGCAGGTAGGTTGAAAGTTCTACGTGTAAATAATCAAGGCAGTACATGCCGAAATGGATTTGACTTGACATTGATTGACACTGACATTAACATCAAGATCTTACTTATGGCCTTAATTGAGAATGACTGAAGTCAACGTTAGGTATGTGTTCTTATCTTGGTATACCTCGAACAACAGTCCAGTTTGCCTGGAATCGGTATATGGTAATGGGACATTTCAAAAGGCGAGTGGGTTCCGGAAGGAAACGGAAGACAATTGCAATTGACGACCACTTTATTGTCCCGAATGCTTTTCTAAATCGTAGAACTACAGCTGTTCATAATCAACATCTTCTATAAACCGTGCTTACGATTGAAGTCAGTGAGAGCACAATCCGACGAAGACTTAAAGAAAATGACCTGTCTTCAAGGAGGCCAGCCACAGGACCACAGCTGCTTCGAAGACATCGTCGAGCAGAGCGGCCCTGAATTCGTCCCCGAGCAGGTAGTATCTAATTTCTACAACAATAATTCGTCCCCATGCTACTTACGGTCCTTTAATCTCCTACCAGAATTGGTCCGCGGGCAGGAGATTAAGAGATTTATAGTTCCTTGGAAATATAAATAGTAATTGTCTATGAAATACAAATTCTACCAAAAGCCTAAATTTCTTTTAATTCGTATTAGAATTTTATTTCATTCTGAAATACTATTCCTGGCTAAGAATTACTTAGTTAAGTGTGAGAAAACATGGAAAGCTTTGCCAGTTTGAGTGAACGAGGAAAACATGTGCTAATTGTAGACTGTAAAATTTACCAAACATTTTTTTTAAAAGTATTGAAATATGTTGGCGATGTTTGAATCGCTCCTGTAAGACAAAAGTTTATACTGTGGGTGCAGAAAACTTTTGTCAGCAGTGAAATAAAACATACTCATGAAAAATATGTGAAAAAACTAAATAGACAAATAGTAAGAGTTAGTGTTAAACGTAAAACAACCGATGAAATTTGTGAGAAGCCTTCAAAAATAATATATTCAGCTCTAAAAGAAAATATACATCATTTCAGTACAATCACTGTTCAAGACATTCATTGCATCCGCAACAATCTATACTATAACAGAAGAAAATCTCTGTGGGTGATTCATAAGTCGGGGACAAATTCAAGGATCTATTTTTGAGAACCTATTCTTCTTGGGGACAAGTTTAAGGATACTTTTTCAGGTAAGAGATTAACTAATTACTTCATTTTATTCCTGGAGCCGAGTTTTGGTACGTCCGTCTTCAATTTGCGCTCCTACATACGAATTGGGGGATCGCGCAATGGAATAAAGACCTTTTCACTGATGAGTCGCGATATTGCCTGCGATCACCTGATGGTCGGGAGCGAGTTTGGAGACGTCGAAGATTCAATGGGGGTTCTGTGATTGTGTGGGCGATAATTTTGAGGGACGCCCGTACAGATTTAAACTTTGTTGAAAACGGCGCCTTAAATAAGTATCGATATATAGAAGAAATTTTCCAGAACGCTGTTGTTCCCTACTCTCATTTTAACGAATATTTTGATGAAGTGGGTATTCAACGAATGGTTTGACCAGCTTGCAGTCCTGATCTCATTCCAATTGAGGCATTCCTCGCCGACCTGCTTTACCCGACAGCCTTCTTGATCTGCGAATTGCCTCCTCAAAAAGAATTTGACGCCATACCACAAGAATCTCTTGTAAATCTTATTGATTCAATGCAACATCGACCAAATGCAGTGATTTCAGCGCTGGGAAGGCTACACTAGATATAAGCCCCTTAAAATTTGTTTATTATTGTTTCCCCTTTCATGTCTTCGTAAGTTTTATAATTAAACTTACATTTTAATGTTTATTTTTTCTGTTTTCACATCTTCGTCCGAGGCGTTCTCTTTAAAAAAGTGTATCTCAAGTAAAAACAAAGATACTGTCGCGATTCAAAAAACAAAATGTTAAGAAAAGATCAGGGTTCAATATGAGTCCAGTTGATAACAGCTGCTATAGCTGTTGCACTCCACAGGGTGTTAGAAATTTCGGGAAATAAACTTCTTCTCATTTTTGTACCCCGTATATGCTCAAATTTACATCTGAATAAAAAATTCTGACATAACATCGTTAATGAGAAATCAATCTACAATTTAACAACAAAAAAAACATGAAACTCAAATGAGCGGTTCGCGAGGAAGCCAACTTTGAAATTGGGGTCAGTTTTCAGTGGCCGTTTTTTTGCCGGGGAATGAAAAAGTCGGAATTTTATCAATCGCTACCCTGATTAGTTGCGCATTTTTCTCATATTTTATTGATCGACATCGCCATAACAAATAAGTCATTTTATTCGTTTCACTCTTTCATTCGTATTGGGTGCAATGTTTTCATTGTTTTATAAATTCACAACGAAATTTCATATTAGTAGTTTTGTGATCACGATTTTTTGTGCAACCTCCAGTTTTAAAGTAGAAACACCTATAAAAGATTTGAATGAACAGATGCGGAAGTGATTTTATAAGATAAGAATATAATGTTATGTCAAATGTTTCAATAAATAGTAGAATGAATGGTAGAATAAGAATTTAATAAAATATAACGTAATTTACCTTCCTGATATATTTTTCTGCATAATATGTAACTTTTTATTACCCATAACAATTATTCATGAATTTTTTTATGACCTTAGGGAGTCACTTATGCGGTTATTCGCATACTTATCGCGATGAATCTCCTCAGTCTGTGAAGCAGTAATTCTTCTGAGATTTCACCAGTTAGGGAGGCTCAAGAGCTCGGTTGAAGTTGCTAGGCGTGGCTGAAGAGCTTTTCAGATAATGTGTCTGCATTACCTCTTTGTGGAAAATCCAGATTAACTGCTTTGTTGATGAGGCGGACAATTTCACTTCCTCATGTCTTTGAATAAAATTCCACAATCATGTCACAGAGGACACGATATTTCACTTTATAGGATTCAGGGCAGATGCAGGTAGTTGATGGCATTTCTGTGACTGTTACATATAATATTGAAAAACTTCATACATGAGGAACGGAATATTATCAGGCGGAATTAACAGATAATAGGCGATGAAAAAATGTATCCATCCAAATTTGGGACTATGAGTACGCTACATTTGAAATAAAAAAAAACTTCTAGAACTGGTCTGAAATTAGCGCAAAAACTATAAAGAACTGCAAGACTCCAGAAATTTTATTTTTACAAAACAATTATTACAGCTGAAATTATAGAATAAAATTATTGAGTCAATTATAAAATTAGTAACTTCCGTTACTTTTTCCTTGCACACGCTCATATAGCTTAAATAACCAAATTCCTAATCCTTTTAAGTTAGAAAATTAGAAGAAAAAATCCTTATTGTCATTTGAAACACAAAATGAAATTGAGTTAATCGAATTTATATGTTTATAATTTCAAACCATCGATCTGACCAAGTTAAAAAAAATCTGGTGTGTCCACTCACAGACTTTCCTTACAAGTTGAAACGTTTAGCCAGAATCTGAAGAAACATGTGGAAAATATGGAATTTTATTCAAAAATATTTTTTTTGTGCTTTTTCTCAGATATGGCGCTGTATGTGGGTGGTAACTCTCAGATGAATACTTTAGGTAAGTTTAATCAAAATCCTTAGAGCCGTTTTCGCGCTAAAGTCTTGAGCAAATCACGTTTTTTGCAATAGCTCAACACCCAGTGTATACAAGATTCTCATTCAGTCCCACCGGCGAGTGGTATTGGTACTAAAGAAAATAAAAAAGAAAGCAACAAAATACACCGATCCGTTCTCCAGATAATGCTGCCATAGACAGACAGACAGACAGACCAATGGCTATAAAAATATGTTCATTCGTCTTAGAAATCTCTGAAACATCAACATTTGTAAAAATCTCGATATCGAAAATTTCACAAGATTACAATACTTGCCTTATACAGCTTCTATAGTAGCGTAGGAAAGTAATAACTAAGATGTTCATCACTATGATAATCTAGACTCACCAAATTAATTGGGATCGGTATAGTCATTTCCATGTAATTTTTTTAACTAAAGGGAATATACGGTAATGGCCAACGAGGGATAATTCCAAACGAAGCCTTTAAGCCGTGATGGAGATGAGTATAGTTTATAATCTCTTCCACCTCTAATAGAGATTCCGGTTTTAAATGTTAGATATTAAAATAGTGTAGTCGAACCATTCAGCCTTGTTTCAAGTTTCTAGTAAGCTTATCCGAATGTTCATTTAATATCATCCAATTTCCTGTTATATTTTTTTATATTTTTCGCGAAAGAAAAATAAAAAGTCAAAGAGTTTACTCAAATAAGATAATGGAATATGTGCATTTTCTACAACTTTCAATTTAACAATTTGATTCCAAACCAGATTGGAGTCTTTTAAAAGAATCAATATCCTAGTCAAAGTTAACATATTGCTATATTTTCATGAAAAATTCGAAATACAAAGTTTCATTCCGTATCTAGTTCAAGTCTTGCAGGATATAAGGGTAATAGGCACATAAATATTATGTTAAAGGCACCTAAAACTTTCAGCCAGATCATTTTGAGTTTAAAAAAATATGAACATGAACTGGTTCAGAGTTGTTTGATATATTCGAGATACATCTATCTCTGAATTTATACTAATCGATACTAATAAATAAAACCAAAGTGTCTGTTTGTAATATCAAAACATATGTTACTGATAAAAAACATTTTTTATCATTTTTGTCTATCTATCTGTCTATTTGTTCCCGCTAATCTCCGTAACGGCTGACTCGATTTCGACGGTATTTTCACTGGCAGGTAGCTAAAAAAGAATAACTTAGGCTGTGTTTGGACATATTATCATTCTACATTATTTTCCTGCAGAATAAATCTTAAACTACCACTGCATCACCACTTTTTTGTTTAATTTTTGAGAATTAAAGAGATAGATCAGGCTAATGGACCCACAAGTGTCAATATTTTTTCATTTAGTCACAATTATTTAAACAAATATTGTATTAGTTGATCACATCGCTTTGTTAAGAAGATGTATTATGTAGATAGACTCAAATTTCCATTTATTTGAAAAATACTTTATGACAGAATCCAAAATAAAAAAAATTTAAGTTTATATTTTTATATATATTCTTCATATTAATACACGGATGAAAAAATGTGCTGCTTACTCGAGGTTTGGAATTAGGCGGAAGATGGCACAAATATTGGCGACACAATAAGGGTTCCATACTTGAAATGTGTCAAAACAGGATCATGGTGTTCATCTTTTCGATTGCCCCTTATTCTTCAAAGATAACAAGGTAATAATACGAAAAACTTATGGTGGTATAATTTGATCGATGCCTTTAGTGCGTTTCAAACTGAGAATGCAGAGTGGAATTTTATGAAGCACATCGTTGCCAGCTTATTATGTTCGTTTCCCGCTAACCGTTTTCAGTTAGGTACTATAACCGATTCAATTGCTCAGACAACGGTTACCGCCACGCTGATTGGGGAGAGTGTCAACGGAATCGGTAATCATAATTTGACAATGGTCACTGGGATAAGGACATTATGCAGAGTTCGATCAGAACTAGTCTCCCGCAAATTTTCACAACAGCTAAAATTTTATCTCAACGTCTTTATAATTAATAATATCTAATAAATAATGAATTTTAAAATAACTATTAGGTACATTTCCCATAGCCGGCCAAACTGCATTTTCAGTATGGAACGTAGTATATAGAACAACAGTTTTTGTATATCTTTGATGAAAAAACGAACCCCGGTGATCTAGTGGGTAAGATGTTCGACTTCCAATGGTGATGTCACGGGTTCGAGCCCGGCTAGGTCCTTACATAAAAGAATCCTGAAATAATTAGCGACATATCGATGGTTTGGAGTCCACTTTAAATGGTAGGCAGGGTACGGAATCATATGAGTTTCACCCGAACAATACGCATATTTTCTCTTCCGAATATAAAATTTAGCATACCTATACATATTTTCAAATGTTTACATAAAAAAATTCAGTCTTTCATATAAAATGGGGAATGATCAGAGCAGATTTATCAATTATTTTTCCCAATACATGCATATGAACAATTTCAAATGGAATTTCGACATTTGTTGACAATTTATTAATAGAACAAATACATCTTATTTGACAGTGTCGAGTGCAAATTGGATAACTTGGGATGAGAGTGGGGAAGTCCGTCCGATTTGGCGCATTAATTTATGAGGACATCGCCAATGCCAAACATACATACATACATACATAGCATGCGAAAGCTAGGGTATACCATAAATTTGAATCAAAAGCTGATCTGTAATTTATAAACGGATACACTCCAAATTGTACACAAATGCCGCTCCACATATATAGGAATTAGTACAGTGTGAGTGCGTTTAATGTTTGTTTATATGTTCTGTTTGAATACGAAATATGACTAAGTAATAAAATGAAGCTTTGATATCAATACTTTGCAATCAAAATTTCAAAACACAATTTCACTAACTGTCTATACGTATCCGTTTTCCACAGCAACTTGTCAAGTTATTGTAAAATGTCATAATTTTCATTAATATAGATATGAAAGTCGATGGACCAACATATTATATTTACCAGCAATTTATTAACACACTTGCTACATGTTCGAGAAATGTAATGTTACTTTGAAGAGAAACCATAACCAAATTTCATGTTGTTTTAATTATTAAAATGATAAATTAAAATTGCTATACTACTATAGCAAGATATAGATAGGTTATTAATACTAAATCATCCTTGCTCTTCAACAGTTGAATACGATTAAGTTTTTTGCGCATGCGTATGTACAGGATTAGGAGTGAGATAAATCCGTGAGTCGAATATTGCCTTAGGGATATTGGAATAATGGAATTGTCCTTGCCAAAATAGGAAGAGATACAGGCAGACAAAAGTTCAACACATTGATATTTTGGGGTCTCCCAGATTCTAAAATTTTAAATCAGATTTTTTGGAAAATATTTCATGTACAAAATTTTCCTCCCAACGATTTTATATATTTACATATAGGTTTTATATTATAGTTTTACCGCGTTGTCCAACTGATTCATATATTCGTCCTTTCCGGTTAGTCAAGGAAAAAATGTTCATCATAAATGTTACTACAAATAATTAGGTCTTTCATGAAGTATCCACAAATTTTTAATTTTCGAAAAAAATCGTTCTCTCCACATACAACGCAAAAAAAATGCAAAAATACACATACCTATTTGAGAATTTAATATGCCTCTAGCTCGAAAAGAGTAACTCTTTTAAAAAAAAATCATTTCCGGATATTGTCCTATCTTTAATTATACCACCTCAGATTTTCGATTTTCGAGAAAATTTTGGAAGGGAAGGAGATTTCGGATTTGAGTTTTATGAATATTCTACCATTTCTCAAGTCTCGTCTTTCAAATGAATCAAAAATCATCAAAATCAGAGTACGTTTACTATATACAACGCGCGAACAAAAAAAAAACAGACAGTCGAATCGTATACCTCCCCGTGTTCGGGGTTCGTCGGTCAAAAAGACTCTGTAAAAGTACGCCCAGCAGAAAAACATATATCAAACAGCATTTCGATAGCAGTACAAACTTTAATTGAAAAACGTAACCGTCGACTCAGAGTGCGGAGTAATAAAAAGTAGGTATTTCTCAATTATCGACTCGTACTAGTAGCATTCTGATGAAATGCAATCTAACTTATCTAGCTTTAATGGCAAAAAATACATTGATCTTGCTAACATGCAAATAGCATTTGTTTACTTTACACATAAATCTATCACTCTTGACATGTTCATCATGTTAGTTTCCGAGACTTTGATACTGAATTTTTGAACGACGAACCCCGAACGGAGGAGATATACATTTTTTTTGGTTTGTGCGCGCGTTTTAAATAGTAAACGTCATCCGATTTTGATGATTTTTGATTTGAAAAAGGAGACTTGAGAAATGGTCCCATATTCATAAAAACGCAAATCCGAAATCCCTCCGCAAACCGCTATGGAAGGGGGTGGAGGCGGCAAGTTTTCCTGAAAATCTAAAATCCGAGATGGCAGAATTAATGATATCAAAATATCCGGAAACGTTTAATCTCAAAATTTTTTCAAAAGAGTTACGATTTTCAAGTTACATTGATGTTAAAATAGCACGTACCTATGTGTTTTTTCGCTTTATCGAGGGGGTCTCCTTTTGAAAACTAAAAATCTGAGGCTACCAAATAAAAGACAAGAATATTTGTTGCAACATTTATTATGAACATTTTTTCTTAGAGTTACGGTTCTCGAGTTAATGTGGTGGTAAAATGGTTAAATCTAAAATACTTATGCGTATTTCCCCTGCGATGTTCTGAGATCTTTACGTATTAGCAAGTACAAGCAAAGAATATACGTAGGTAATAGGATAAGTAGTTGTTATAATTGAGATCTCAAAACATGCTGAGGAAATTCGCATAAATATTTTAGAAGTTACCATTTTACCACTACTGTACTGTACTGTAAAATTATCATTATAAATGTTGCTGAAAATAATTATGTCTTTCATGTAGTACCACCCGTAGATTTTCAATTTTCGAAAGAAATCGCCTTCTCCACATAGTAAAAATACACATATTTGAGAATTTAACATGCCTCTTACTCGAAAACTTTAACTCTTTTGAAAAAATGTTCAATTCAAACGTTTCCACATATTGTCCTATCTCTAATTATACCGCCTCAGATTTTCGATTTGAGAGAAAATTTGCCCCCTCCACCCCCTTCGGGGACGGTTTTTGAAGGGAAGATTTCGGATTGCGTTTTTATGAATATGGCCGTTTCAAATTCGGCTCTCACCATTGGGATCTCGGAAACTATAGAGAATACGAAGATGGTTGAATTGGGGCAAAGTTGCGCATTTATGTGCTCAACAATATGCCTTTGTACAATTTTAGTTACATGATCCCTAAAAGTTAAAGTTTCATCGAACAAAACACCCAGATTGCGTACTTGTGATTTCTGGCACAAAAGTTGTCCATCCAAATACACTTTTACGTTGTTAAGGTAGAGTACTTAGATTTACTATCCACTATCCAAGTCCATATTTAACAAATAATTGGCCTGATTGAAATTATATGGGTCATATGAAAGATATAATTGAGTATTATCCGTGTATGAGTGGACAGAACAATACTGAGTACATTTACTAAAATCGGCTATGTAAAGTGTAAATAGAATTGGTCCTAATATCGAGCCTTGGGGCGCTCCCGTGCAAATGCTAACTTTATCAGATACTCTTACCCCGATTCTAACAACCTGTGATCTACCTAATAAATAATCTGAAAACCATTTTAGAACCGATTCAGAAAAAAAACTAGATATTTCAGTTTAGCCAAGAGAAGTTCATGGTTTATGCAGTCAAAGGCCTTTGTTAGATCGACCATGATGACTGTTGTTACGTGTCCAATATCTATTGCTCTCAAATAGTCATCACAAATGTCAATCAAAGCCGTTATTGTGCTATAGCCTCTTCTTAATCCGGACTGTTTAACAGGAAGCATATCGTACTTGGTTATGTGATTTGAAATTTGTCCAATTAATTCTGGCAACTCAAGTTTTAGATTTTCGAGAAAAGTAGCCCCCTCCATTCCCTTCGGGGGCGGCTTCAGGAGGGAAGAAGATTTCGGTTTGAGTTTTTACGAATATGGGACCCTTTCTCAAGTCTCCTCTTTCAAATGAATCAAAAATCATCAAAATCAGAATACGCTTAATATAAACAACGCGGGAACAAACCAAAAAAAAAACAGACAGTCGAATTGCATACCTCCTCCGTTATGGGTTCGTCAGTCAAAAAGTGAATAATATAGGATTCTGATGTTATGTATTAAAGTATGTATTTCTGTTCAGTAATCAAATGAAGAATCAAGAAAGATAAAGATTCCAAAGAGTGAGGTAATATTGTCTATTCTGCCAAAAAATACCAAGGTACCTACCTAATGTAAGAAATCAAATAAAAAGTTAAGATAGAATCCCTTTTCTCGATTGAATTTTAAAATCTCTAATTCCAGTTCTAGACAACAAATAAATAATTAGAAAATCATGATTCTGAAGGTAAATTTATATTCTCAGAATCTCAGGTCAGAAAATATTTCATGAATCGAACTAGCAAGCATAATTACTCTTGCATTTGGATAATTACGCAGTTATCTCACAAATCATACCTATTAGATAACAATATGCCTCAGATTATAGTATAGAATATTGTACATTACGTATGCAATATATCATGCTAAGTTTAAACCGAATACGTGGATAACATTATGTATTAGTTCTTAACGAAATAAAACTAATGTAGCATCCATAATGTGTGTGTCATCTCAGTGGAAATATTCAACTTTTTCAGCATGTCAGAAATGAGGGGCCCGCCTCCCATCATGTTCAAATTTTCCAGAAACGTATTACATGCTCACATAGATAAAACGAAGAGAAGACAAGCGCATTCGTGTCTTTTCGGTTCTTTCTAGAAGCCACCAAGGACTCAATTTAAAATTTTAAATGGACTCAGAGGTGGAAAAAGCCCTTCGAGCTGACGACGAGAAGCACATACTTTTACCATGTTAGACACACAAGAAGACTCTTCTCTCATATTATGTGTTCGGCAAGCCAAAGAGCATCTGCTGAAACATGTTTTACAGAAGGAGAGAGGTTGTTACAATGGAGAGCTGGCGAGAAAGAGTCTGCCGGGGCATAGTAATGATAAAACGTAGGAGACCATTTCCATTGCTTAAACATTACTATTACCCCTAGCTAGCACCACCACCTTCTGTGGAAAATATGGTTCGTGGAGATAGTGGAAAGTTATCAAGAGTTAGATGCTATATATATAAAACTCACACGAAGCCTGACAACGTTTTTGCTGGAATGCGAGAGTCAGGTGCTTTACGGAAAATTCATAAAGGCCAATGGAAAACTTTACGACGACTAAAATCAATATGTTGTCGTCACCACGGAATACAATATTTTTTCTTGTGTAAAGAAAAAAAACAGACAAAATCGAGAGAAAAGAACTATGGCGTTTGAAAGTATACAATGGAATGGAATATTTTTTCTGAGATATTCTTTGAAGTTTCTCTCAACATTGAAATCGTCTACAAACTGAATTGATGTTTTGCAGGGATTATTTAACACATCTTTATTATGAGCGAGATTGATAATCTTTTTGATAAATTGAAATTATAAAAATCCCGATGGCCTGTAGTCAGCGGAAAGGTAAATTTTTCAAAATTCATTGAATTGAAATTTTTACAACCTTTTCATTGGTATACCTACATGTTATTACAAAATATTATCGTATGTGTCATAGCCTTGCGGTTAGAGGTTTTTGTTTTGGCTGTTGTATATAAAGCAGACAGAGTTCGAGTCCACTTCAAGGCAGATTTTTTTTTTCGCCTATTTCTTTTCAATAAATATGCTATATATTTTTTTAATCAGGGTCTATATTAAGATCTCCAGAAAATGTACAATTACATCAAATTTATATCGAGTGTTCATGTTTTATCAATATTTGTTATTTTTCTTTATTAATTTTTATTTTTGTTTCTGTGTATTTTATGAAAAATTTCTCTGAACAAAAGTTGTAGGTACTGATTATCTATATGATTATCTATAACCTAAAATTATTTTTAATAATATTTACACTACGGCTCTTTTTTGATAATTTTTTTAAATGTTTGAAAGGTCGCCATTTTGAAACTACTTACCCGATATTGCCCAATAACGAACTCGACCGAGATATTTAGGAGATTGATTTTTGTAGCAAATTTGAACTTGATACCTTCAAAACTGCGACCTCTATCGTGTTAACAAATTTCGTAATATCCCATATATATATAAACTTTGGAACCAAATGTTTTTTTGGACTAACTTATAGACATATAACAACATGCCGTTGAAATTTTTTCGAAATTCAAAAGTGTGAACGATCGCAATAGGTATATTTCTATAAGAAATTTACCTAAAATATAGCAATCCGCCTACAGAGGATGAACATCAATCAGAGCGTTTCAAAGAAGTGAATTACCTAATATTTTTAAAAGCTGCATTCATATTTCATGTAAGTATACGTCGATTTGCAAACATCTTTGACATATTGCACCCCATTTTTAAACATTTCAATTCACATTCTAACCCACAAAATAACTAAGTCCTTGCAGATGTTTCTAGTAGATAAACATACAGATCAAAGACGTGACGTCAGTGACGTCATGTTACTAGCAGAAAAAATTTCTTCGCCTTCGTTTCTGCAGTGTTAAGATAATTTTAAAGAGAATCCTCACTAAAATGGACAATGAGCTCTTTCCGATTGTTTTTTTTTAGTTTTTTGATGGAAATAAAGAAGGAGGAAGTATATAAGTGTATGTTTGCTTTTTATGTATGTATGCTTGCTTTCATATGAAAGTATGTTTGTGCGTTCTCAGGGTAAATATGCTCCGATCTTGAAATTCTTTTTTATTAGAAGGAAGCTTGCTATTTTTTTTTTTATCGAAAATTTGATTTGGTAAATTGGAAAAGAGATCATTTCGAAAAAACACGGTTTCCGAGTAAGAGTCCGTGGAAGGTGGAGTAATGTTCAATTTAAACGTACCCGGATATTGTCCTATCTTTGATTCTAGAATTTCGAATTTTCGATTTTCGAGAAAATTTACCCCCTCCACCACCTTCGGGGCGGTTTTCGGAAAGAAAGAGATTTCGGTTTGAGTTTTTACGAATATGGGACCAATTTCCAAGTCTTCTCTTTCAAATGAATCAAAAATCATCAAAATCGGAGCACGTTTACTATATATAACGCGCGAACAAACCAAAAAAAAGCAGACAGTCGAATTGTATACCTCCTCCGTTCGGGGTTCGTCGGTCAAAAAAGTATAAATACTACTCCTGAAACGAAATAAAAATCCTTCTCGTTCTTCTGAGATATAAGAAACTCTACTGCTAGTACTAGAACATTATTCTCCATCATGTTAGCAGATTTCTCTCTGGTGGAATGTTAGCAGGACAACTACACATAACTACTGACCTCGTGCACGAAGGAGCAGCAGTAGCAGCATTAATAAACTTTGATAATACCGTCGGGGTTGGCATAAGGTGTACCTACTTCTCAAGAAACTTTGCCTCTACCTTCATTCTACATGAATATTCACATGAGAGTTGATATGCGCTGATGTTTCACATTTAGTTATTGTTTGAAAATAGTGTGTCTATATAATACACTATGAATAATTTCATCAACTATATACCTACATAACATGCTGGTTTAGAAATGTATGTCACGATTATATTGTTAGCCTAGAGTTGTATAACTCCATCACGTTGTCTCGACGTGTAAGCATGTGACCAAGGAAGATTTGTTGTTGCATAATTCTCATATAATATCATTAGAGAAACAATCGATGAAAAAAAAGCAGACAGTCGAATTGTATGACTCCTCCGTTCGGGGTTCGTCGGTCAAAAAAGGATAAAAGTAGTTTTGATATGCAAATATTTTGGTTCAAATACAAAGTTTAAAAATGAGAAGTTCGTTATTGGAAATAATTGAAACAGGGCATTACACTGTATCGGTTTTTCTTAGCATTCTCAACATCATAGCGCAATTATTTGTTCAGCAAAATTATCTAGATGTAGATAAAATTATTTTGTTATAAATCACAAATAGGTATATAACTTTGACTACTGCTACTATATTTCATACTAGAATCTATGATGTGATGAAAAAAGAGCAGCAGGAATCGAAAAATTCGTAGACAACACTGCCTGGGCCGGCAGGAGGGCAAGAAATAGTCTATAAGTTTTAGTAGGTTTCTAATAAATCTATCATGCCACAAATAGGCGTCCTCTCCACGTTGGCCACGAATTACTGTGGGAACCTTAAAATTGCAGCTAGCTTGTCAATAAAGAATGTTTGGTATGGGTGTAACCGGTCGTATGAAGACTTTAAGGTCCTTGTAAAAACTCTTCACCAAAAGATTAAGGTGGAGACAGCAAACGCGCTTCTGTGAATATGTGCGAATTCATGAAGGGTTTGGTATGTTAAGGAGCGACAAACACTCACGAATATTTACATTCTATAAACCATTTTGTAATAAATTCAGATAAAAGAGTTCTGAATAAAAGAACACATGATTGCAGGTTAACAGGTTCGTGTCTAATTTACTGGTATAGTACGACCAGAAATCTAAGAAGGTTGTAAATCACCAAACACTTGAGTTACATTTTATTTTATAGGTAGGTATAATGGGTTAAGATAATTATTAAGAAAAATCGCTTGAACATAATCGAGAATTGTTTATGTATATACAATATATTATGATATATAATAAGTTGTTAAGAATTAAATTTAATATACACACTTGTGAATTTACCGTTTTTTGCATTATAAACAAAATTATTCATGAAGATCAGTTTCACTTTCACTGTAATCATCCAAATTGATAATAAACTTTTATTTGGGATTTTTTTCTAAATCGATATATGACTTTTCCACCTTTTTAATATGGGAAACACACTTGGCCCAGCTGCTATCAGGAATGTTTGCAGTTTCTTTTTGAATAAGACCTACCACAGATGAACTTCAGGTTGAAGAATTATTATTTCTTCGAACGGCTGATTTAAACTGATGCCATATTATATGTTTAATTGGGTTAAACATACAGTGAAAAGAAGGAAGTCAGCACCGTAAGTAAGTCCCAAGCTTTCAGCCAATGAATCACAATAATATTTCTTTTGTATAAAATAACTGTGTAAAACTTAGAGTAATTGTTTTTTGTGTACTTTTCCTCATTATCATTATTTGTCGTATATTCTTGTATAGTGGCTTTAGTGTCATTTGAACATGGTACTTTATCAGCTAGCTAGCATTATCCATGACGATAATACTGTTGGGTGGAATATTTGGAATGAGTTTATTTTGGAACTAGTCTTCAAAAAAATCATGATAATCGACTAAAGAGTCGTTAATTTTCTTTGCCGATAAAGACAACGCATTTGGTATAAAACCATTTTTGATTCCTGCGTGAATTATCGTAGGTAATGCGTTTTCCTTTTTTAGACGTCGCCTTATTTTGGCACAAGTCAAATAAGTCTACCCAACTTTTGTTTGGAATATCGTGTGTATCGAACCAAGTTTCATTCAAATAAACTACTGTTTTACCATATTCTCTAAATTCTCTTAATCTTAATCCGGACCTGGAAATACTTTTATTGCTTATCTTTATTTCGAACAATAGGTGATAATGAGGATCTCCGGTTTATATTGATTTACAGCCTTCTTAAATTTCTGGTCGTACAATAAATAACTCAAGTTTCAGAAATTCGGCAGGTGTAGACACTTTCTCCAATGGAGGTATCTGTTCATAAGGCTGAGATAAACTCTACTTTGGAATGTAAAGAGAAAAACCTTGGTATATGTAATGTAGGACAATGCAAATCTATATGTAGGGACGATCTGGCGATACCAAAGGCTTTTGAATTTACATCAACGCTTGTGGCTGGGTGTCGAGATTGTGGCTATGTATGCCAAACAAGGTGAACCTAATATGAAACAAAAGCTTTGAGGGTTGATGTGTTCAAAATAGAGGAAGCCTATATAACCCTTAAGAAGAAAAGTATGCACTGGATAACAAGAAAAGGATAAGGTTGAAACTGTAAAGGCTGCGGAGATTAAGATGGTCTGCCGAGAAGCCGACTCAGTAAAATTTTACCGGCCACTGCTGTCTTCTCGAAAATATTTATGTGGAACAATCGTAATTTAAGTATCGATATAAATTTATAATGAGGGCCAGTTAATTTGGATTAAAGTCGTTCATAAGCTTGAAAGTACAGTTTAATCCACCCTGTGACCATTACATTACATACGATTGCAAGAATAATGCGGTAATAGTGGAAAATGAGATTTGGCAACGTTAAAGCTTGTATGGTGAAGGAGTACCCCAAGCATGCATTAAATTAAATAAAGTGAATCTACGTTTTTATGTATAAATCTATGTATAGGATTGTGGTTTACTATGGTAAATCAAATTTAATGAAATAAGGTCGAATTTCGATCACTTAGCAATCTTGTACATGTTATATGAAACTATATTCAACATAATATTAAAATAATAATATAATTTAAAATTGCTGCATTGTATCATTATCAAAAGTTCAATTAAATTTCAATATTAAATTTCATATAATAAAATAAACATTATCAAGGCGCATTTCCAAGAGAATAAACGACAGCGATAAGTATCTTATTACTTGTTTCTCTCCAAAGAAGTATTACTCACTTTCTAGAAGTTTCCATTTTAATTTTGTTTAGAGCTTAACACAAAAGTTGTATTGTTTTCTTATAGGTACGTATTTTCTTAATTTATGATGAGTTGACATTTTGTATTTTATAAATTCTAGATCACAAGTTAAGAAGATCACTTGTGAGTCTACATTTATTCAGCTATTTTCGTAATAAGACTTAGAGAGTTAGAGAGATATATTTTTTATTATTTTATAATATTGAAAATTCAATAATTTTGTTTTAAATAATCAGTGCAAGATAACACATATATTAAAAAATACCGTTCTATTGTCAGGTTAAGTTTTACAAAAGGAACGGCGTTTCCTGCTAATTCGTTTGCACTTTTATTGTTTTTGTATTATCTATCAATTGCCTTCAACTCTGTTGGACTGAGAGCAATGGTAAAAGAAAGTGCATGACAGAAACAAAACAATACAAAAGCGTATCGACGTGTTCGTGAAAAACCAAACAATTTAATTTTCGAGACATCTCAAGCATTTGGCGTTGAATCATATATAGGTGATTTTAGCCCACGGACCCTCAATATTATGGTGTAAAACATTTCTCTGAAATGTATCAAGTCGGCACTTGTTTGAAAAGTTAGTTTCTCAGATAACATTTGCAAAAAAATATTAGTTCTACATCACTAAATTTTTACATCTACACCACCAAAAAAAATGTCTATTAAATCGAAAAAAAATAATGAAATAAATGCTTGAATAAATTATTAAGAAAATTCAAGTTCTATATAAAGTAAAATTGAGCAAATCATTACGAAAGCTTTAATTTTGATATGGTAGATTACCTCTTCCGTATTTATTCTTCAATATTGTTACATCATAGCTGAATCCCTAGTTTTAACTCGAATCAATCATCCCAACTTTGACATTTATAGCTTTATGAAATCTATTAACTGATTACAGACATTGGCCGCATTATATCGAAGTTTAAATTGATTCCCAAAATCTATTCATAAATCTAAATATAATTTTCAATATTTCATAAATGCTAGAAACAATTTACAAGTAGGTATTTATTTAAGAAATAAAATGTAAAGCTAACTATCGACTAGAATATAAGGAAGATGTCATTCGAAAAGATAAATTGACCGGAACCAATAACTACGCGAAATCCTTTCTCTATCCCGAAATCTTCCGAGCTCTGCAGACGTAAGCATTTCCTGCCCTTGTTGTCGATAACTAAGTGAAAAATCACTCGTCACAAATAAGGCAAAAACATTTTCTCTTGCACTGTTCTGTTTTGTAGTTGAGGATAGATGCAGCAATGGGCGATTTTAAATTCTAGACTATGTAACAGAATTTGTATTTTATAGGAAACAGTGAGAATCTCAGCCAACTTTACTTTGGAACTACTACACACTAGTTTAGAAAGACGTTCCAATGTACTTATTATTAGTTATTGAGCGTTTTACCTTATTATATCTATAACTGTCCAAAATTGGTGAAAGATCTATGACGATCTACGATGCAATAAGCGGTACAAATACAGTAAATGGGTAAACTTTAGATACTTTTATTGTTAATTTAGCACAAATGCAGAGCGATTTCAATTATGTGAGTTTCGCAAATATTTTGAAAAAGCTAAGTTGTGCAGTTTTCAAAAAGTGTCAAATTCTTATAGGGCCCTATTCTGTAAGCAACTGTTAAAACTAAGCGAATGTTCTGATGTTTCAAAAATCTATCTAATGGAATTATTTTGCAATTGAAGAAAGACAAGTTACCCTTAGAATATTTCTGACTCCCAAATAAGTAACCCTTAAAATGCTTCAGTAAAATTCAAAATGAACAAATGATTCATTCAATTAGTTTTTCGATAATACTTCAGTAAATTAGTTTTAAATCCTAGACAAATGGAAATGTTTTTGTTTTGACAAATCCAGATACAATGCCAAAGAAGAAAGAAGAATCAAAATTTTTACATGTTTTTTTCTCAAAAAATATCTTGATTACTCTTTACTGAGCTTTTCGACACCCAAATATTCCACTACGTTATAATGAAAATCTCACGTCCTGTCTGTGCAAAAGACAAATTTCTTGGTTATTCTAAACTGGCAATTTGGTAATTTAAAGTTATATGAATACTATTATATTTTATTTGGAATTAGAATTCTCGCATCGATAGGGTTCCATACTTAGGAATTTTGCAAAACTTTTCCAGTAAACTTTGAATTAAACTGCTGCTTAAATAAAACGGCAGATCATTCTTTTCGCTATTAATTATCCCGTGAAGTGAAGCAGCATCTACAGCACCGTGCTCTGCTATCATCTATTCTTCATATTTATGTTTTTGCAGCAGCTCAAGATCGTTGCTACAGCATTTATTCCAACATCCGTTCCACTACCAGCAGCATACCGAAAGCACCGAGCTGCACAAAGTCATCATCGCAGCCATCTCTTTCTTGATAACGTTCGAAAAAGTATTACGCAATGTTCCAAAAGTTCCC
Source organism: Crioceris asparagi (assembly GCA_958507055.1). NCBI lineage: Eukaryota > Metazoa > Arthropoda > Insecta > Coleoptera > Chrysomelidae > Crioceris > Crioceris asparagi. The sequence continues at coordinate 12,376,946 of OY293826.1, read as the reverse complement.
TTCCGAAAAACCGTGAAGCCCGACACAATTCCTCGTGACACACACAGTTCAGTCCGGTAGACATTCTTCCCAGTCACTATCACCTTCACAACTTGTTTAATGCACCATACTATCCCACTTCTGACACCAATTTAATAGACATTTAGAAATGACGGAGTTATTTATTTTTAAGCTCATTTATTTCTACACTAAAATGTCAGTCTATTTATTAACACTATTTATATAACTTACACTTCACTATTGACAACGATGTACAATTTATGTTTACTATTTACACTATTTACAACCAAGTGTTATTTATTCATGGTCCCCAGAAGTGAAATAAGTAATTATCATCAAGATATTTCCCAATATTTACTTAAGTAATTTAAATGTAGATTATCTTCTATTTTGAGAGAATATACAAAGTTAACAGTGAAGTTCATGACCTATTCGAAGTTCTCATCATTTCAGAGATGAAAAACATCTTCAAATGTAGGCTAATATATTACTTTCCAACTTAAATTCAAACATAAAACATTAAATAGAAGCAATCACTAAATATTACAGAGAATTATCTACCTATTATTATTATTATCAAAACTGAAACTTGAACAGATGGAATATCACGCAAGAAGGTGGTAGGTACACAGATGCTTTGAAAACTCTTCTTATTATTCCAGAGAATAATCATGCTGTATAAACTTGAGAAACTGTGACATATTGTTGGGGTAATTTTATAGACGCATAGCTTATTCCAAACTAATGGCGATCAACGTGAAACAAGAAGGCGAATGCAGAAGATGAATCGCTAGCTTTTCAGTAGGTAGGTACATTGAATATTCATGAGGTTAAAATACACTATGCTGAGAAAAGGCTGAATTTTCGAAGATAAATATTCTTTGAAAGGAAATCTCAATCTAATTTTCATACCAAAGAACAACAAATGTAGAAAAATTTAAACAAATAGCCAATATCTTATCGACTTTCAAATAGAATATTGATAGTAAGATGAGAGTTTACAGGATAAAGATTTTGTTTGAAACTCATCTAAGTAGAGTAGATGGAATTCGAACGAAAATACTTCTCCGGATATGATATTCAAAGTCAAACTCAATGTTATAAAATGGGTGCGATTGGCAGAAAATAGCTATCTATTCGAGAGCTTCCTTTTCAATTACTGTAGGTTCTCAGACATTCAGATTCATTCATCTGTTTCTAATGCTTGTTCAGTATTTTTGGGAATTTTATTGGAATCGATAACATCCATGCATTCATAGTTGGAACTGTTTATTGGTAGTTTTTAAAATAATCCTTGAACTGGAATTACATTTTCTTTACAGGTACAGGTTTCAAATGACCTACCTCCCAAAAAAGTAAGAGGCTCAAAATATTTATCTGGTTTCAAGTTTGATAAGTTCTACATTAATTAGTGATTAACAAATTTAATAATAATTTTTAATGATGTGAAGCCCTGTTGGTACCTATTGTTAGTTATTCTGAATTTACCAAAATAAGAGTAGAAGTTATCATCGTCAGATTGGAAAGTAATTTTATCAATAACCGTTTTGGAAAATTCCATCTATATTGAACTCGTGCGCATTATATTTCGATATTTGGTAAAATATGACTTCTAGTGATACTTATAATATATATATATATATATATATATATATATATATATATATATATATATATATATATATATATATATATATATATATATATATATATATATATTATATTAGCATTCATGAAATCGAGCTTCGGAAAGCTTTTGCATTATATATAAAGATACGTGATATATTATTTGGTCTTGCTATATGAGGAATACCAAAAGATTATAAATCTCAATTTCTTATAGATTTAAAAATATTTTCTGAATTTAGGAGAGGCAGTCACTAGGAGGAGCGCGTAGCTGCGGGTTAACACTGACCGACGTCGATCATCGAAGTTAAGCAGCGCAATACGATGGAAACGGCTTGGACGAGTGACCGTTGATGCGGGCGCGCGTTCGAGTCTCTATCGCATTGCATTCCCCTCCTCTCGCAAGGTAACGGGAAACTAGTGAGAGTATATATTTCCCAGTACAGCTCTCTGGAACGGTGTGCCCTTAAGATTTATCTTGGGACACATCGGTGGTTCGGAATCCACGTTAAACTGTAGATCCCCTTGTCTGTGGTAGCACTTTCAAGGCAGAGAAGCCGCCAACGCTCTAATACGAGTACGGCACTCAAAGAAGAAGTCACTAGAAATGGCTAAAATTTTCAACCAAAACATTTAAGTTTTTCGTACTAGTTGAAAGAATATTCTGTTATCACACCAGAAACTTTCATAAATCTAAATGAAAAATCTTGACAAAACATCAGAGACCTGAAAAGCGAATTCCACCGTGGTTACCTATACAAATCTGAAGTTGAAATGTTTGAAATATTTTTAAAGAAAAGAGGTTTAACTATGAAATTCGGAGAGAAGTTATTTATTTAATATAAAAAAATCAGTAGCTACGTTTGGTTAAGTTTGATGAATAGTTTATGCAATAATTATATTTTCTCATAATACGCTGCACAATATGAAAAACATTGAAGTTGCTAAAGCACAAGAATACAATTAAATAACATTTTATGAGAGGTTAAATAACTTTCAAACATTTGATTTAGGAACATACAATAATTAGAAGCTAAATATTCACAGGCAGAACAAGATTTTTTAAGTTGACAAATTAATTATTCTAAATTTTGGAGCAGATATTCAAAAAAAAACAATGTGTCACGCATATAGATCGATATTTTTATATTAAACTAGCAGCAAACTAAATAATTGTCAAATAAGAGCTACCCCTGCCACTTATATCTGTAAAGATACAAATCTTTAGAAATATTGGAAAAAATGTTATCACTCTAAAATATTCAGTTTTACAAGGTAAGATAGCAGAGCAAATTGATACTGAACAATTTTTTCCCACATAACATAAGTATATATGTTCGTTCTTACGTACTAAGAAATTGAAATTATGGTGGACCGTGAGAAACACTTTATTGTGCGGATTAAACCTAGAACACAAAATAAAACTGCTTTTCACTGTACGTCCACTACAAAATACACTTTATATAAATAAGGGATACCCGTAACCATATCGAAAATAAATGTTGATTTGTTTAAATCCAATTCTTACCATTAATAGTGTCGATGATTGATTTTTGAACTCACCTGCAAAGCAATAAAATAATTAGCAAATGATTTTGATTTTATAAAGAGTAGCCAGCTGACATTTGTCCAGAATTCGCATGTATTATGTTAAAATCTAAACTACCAATATGGTTTTGACCATCAAGTTCCACATTATATAGATTCCAGTAGATCTAAACTTTAGCTAAGACCCTTATTAAAAAATGCTTGTGCCTACTGATCAGTATAAGATGGACGTTATATTCTGTTGAAATAGCACTGGTAAACGCAAATATGTACTCTTAAAACAACTGTCAGCGTTTGATCAAAATGCTGGTGTCCAATGTCCTTGATTCATTTGGGATGGCAGAAGCCATTACGGTGTCACTGGATGACGTCACACTAAACTCACTCTCATTTCGGATCTATCCAGTTTTGAACTAGGGTAAATGTTTTACCAGTTGGGAACTTGATACAAATTTTGGAACCTCAGCTGTTTCTTAATTGCAGATTGGAGACAAAATCATCATAATCTAAAATGGCTTACTGAATAGGTATACCCATATTTGCAAACATTTCTTCTTCTTCTTTTATTAGATGTTAAATGTATGTCAACTCTACTCTACAGAAATTTCACATGGTTTGCATCTTCTTTGAAGCACTTTATGAGTTGGTATAATTTTTTTAATGTAGTACCATCACTCAAATAAGTCAAGTACTTAAATAAAATTAGCTAACATACAGAACAATAATTGTATACCTGCTTCGTTCAGGCGCAGTCGGTCAAAAAATACCTAAAAATATAGACAGGCGCCAGACATAGTTCATTCGTGATTCGGAGAGTGCATCGATTTATTTTTTTCTCTATATTCTCTTGAAAGATGTAATATATATATTAAAGGCTATTTTTTGAATTTAGTTTCTAGTTACCAAAAGAATTAGGAGAAAACAATATTTCATTGAATTGAGCATTTAGCGTAAATGGAAGTGACTTTTATCATACGAGTAAAATTGGATTTATTTTTTCAACGGTGACTCCCCTCTATGTCTGTGACCCACAAGCACAAAACCCACCATGTTTTTTATTCAGAAGATTTTCATACCGCTAGCTGTCAGACTTCCATAAGGGAAATAAAAAATAAATTTTACATTTTCTGACACGCGGTCTCGACGCTGTGGATTGTTTGGTATAATAATTGGTTTGTTCTAGACTAGATACTTGACAAAAAGAAAATTGTCTTCACTGACACGCTCAATACATATAATGTTCGAGACTATCATTGAAATTAATATTTCATAACTGAAAAAGAGGCTTACTGTAATTGAAGGTTGAAATTTCAATTGGAAGTTCATCATACAATTTTCGAGAATTTCAACAGCTACGTAGGAGATCAAAGAAGAATATTATAATATCGCTTTGAACACATATTTTATTGCCTTTAAATATAAACTTCCTGTCGTTTGAAAACCGTATTCAGATAGTACCTAATTAATGTAGCGCTTCTCAATTTCCTTGAAGATTTCTTAACCAATTATAAGAAGAAGCCTTCATTTATTGAAAAATTGAATCATTAACATTTCATTCATATTGAAACTGTTGTTACTGTCCTCGTTTATATATTACAAAAATAAATAAAATTCTGTTGTCACATTAGGGACGAGAATTTACATTTACTGAAAAATACGTATTTCAGAGAAGACAGACAGCTATAATATGGAAGCTCATCTAATACGAACATAGTCCCACCAATTTCGCAACAAGCCAATTTCCTCTGTCATCGAACACACCTGTTCATTAGTTTTGAAACTGGTGCGGAATGTCAAAGAGAATTTTGAGCTTTTAGATGATAGCATCCAGGGGCTTTTTTTGTCATCAAATCTTCTAGCCTTTTCAAAACGGAAATAACGTGACAAAGCAAATCGAGCACAGCCAGCCAGACAACGGGGCTAGACTTCGTTATATGGAATATCTACCGGTAAAATAGAATGAATTACCCTATCTCTTTCGCAGGTTGAGAGATCAAGCGAATAATTCAACGTTATCTCGTTTCTCGGCACAAGCTAGCTAGAATCCTATACATAAAGGGGGTTCCAAAGTGCTGCTGCAGCAAGTGATTCATCGTTGTGGCAGATATATAGATAGACAGACAGACAAGAGCAACAGGAAAAGCGAAAAGTAATGAACACAGGCATATTATACAGCTCAAAAAATTAAACATGACTACCCTTTACTCAAACAACATATTCTTAAAGGCAAAAGACTGGTAAGCGTAACTCACATTCATTCGAAAACAACTTCTTGTTCGTGAAAATAATTATACCCAAACATGTTCTGATTGGTTTACGTCAGAGACTATTGAATGCAACCCTCAGATTGCTATAAAACTGATAGAATCAGGCAAACTAGAATAAATCTGAAAACAAAATAATGTGATCCTATAGAACGATCAAAAATATTCTCGTGTACAAATATTTAGTAAGTAAACAATTAACCTAAAATCGGTCGATGGCAAAGATAGAGATGTATATTCTAGTACTATATGAAATTATAATCATATTTAGTATGTCTACGCACCTAAGCCCAAAACCGATAACATTACCTAACTATTACCTAACCTAAAAATGTAATCAATTGTTTCTTGCAGTTAAACTTTTCAATCGGAATCACTTGCATACTGTCCCGTTTCTTGTTATCGTTCCCATAGTAACTATAACGATGCTAAATTTAATAACTTATTGAGTTTTAAGTATGAAAAATGCTGCTAGGATTAAGTTTAGTGACCAGTAATATATTCTAAAATTGTGATTTTAGAACATATTAATGGTCACTGATCAATGTTTTGACACATGATCCAAATATATGAGATAAATAGTGATAATATCACGAACTTGTATTGCGATTAGTTTGATATTGTCACATAGCATCAAAACTAAATACGAAACATGACCTGCAAACTTGTCATCGAATTCAATGAGGAATCGATTTGACTGTACTATTCACACTGATATATTTCAAAGCAAATTTACGATTTGTCAATGTCAACTAGCGCTGGAAAGTCAATAAAAATGTTCCTAGCTGATGGCGTAATCACATTGCTCATTTAAATAGACTACATACATTGACAGGTATGTACGCAAACGGAATTAAATTGGTAGATTTTTCCCAGGACATCCTTAATAGTAATACATCTATCTACTGCGATCGATCGTATTTCAGACATGCTTTCAAAAATAATTGGAACTAAACTCTTCAATAATGTCACAAAAAAAGTTCTAATTCCATCGTCTGATCTTTGTTAGATTTGAATTGTCTTCCTGGTACAATCTCTGAGAAATTATAGTTGGCAGACCAACGACATCGATAAGTTTTGATCACGATAACAATAGAATAGATAAAAAAAAGAATCTCTGCAAGTGAATTTATGTGTAATTTGGGGGATAAGGAACTGATATCCGTTATGGCCATAATGGCCTTGTCGTTGAGCAGGTGAGTTCGCTTCTCCTGGAAGTTCACAATGCAAATGGCGCTCCTTATCTAGGCTACATCAACAGCACACCCGTGGGCTTGACCAAGTTACAGTTCTCGTTAAATTTGCTCAAAGCTCTAAAGATAATGTTGCATACATAATTTCGGTAGCTATATCAAATAACACAGACAATTGTGGTGAAAGTTTGCCACTTTGATTTGACAGTGGCATTTAATTTCAATTACGATGCTGACGCTCAGCCAAACACAATTTTATTGTCTTGAATATGGCTGGCCCTTATATATAAGGTCTTGACGTATAAGTAGGAACAGCATTGTTTTTTCTTAAACGGTAAGAGTAAGTAACGATGAATAAATTAGAAGAACCGTTGTGCAACTAAGAACTCTTTAATATTTGGATCTATAAACCGGAAAAGAGGTCGATTCCTATTGAACTTTTGAGGTTAGAATCACGTGGCAGCGTGGTCTGAAGGAGACAAGAGGGAAATCCTCGCGGATAACTCGGATCGAAGCACATTGCTGGACTCACCTTGACGCGTGCATTGAAGAATAATTATATTTAGTATAAGTAATTAGTAAAGCACAAGTTCGTGGTTTCCGGTATGGTCTAGAGCCAGTCAACACCGAGAACTACATCCCAAATTGAGCTGGCAATTGCCTAGTAGCAGCGCCATAAACAAGCAAGCAAGCAAGTGAGAAAATAAATAAAAACTTTTTTTTAATATGCCAGGAAAGATTGCAAGTTTTCCATTTCGTAAATCGGAATATTGAAGAAGTCTAAATTATTAGATTTTAGGCAATGCTATAGACTCTTTATAAATAAATAACGGAATAAATCCTATCGGATGCTATCCTCTTAGCGCAAAAACCATAATCTCTTGAGACTGATCCCAGCAAGGGTCAGTGTTGATTCATTTATCATTTATATTCAATATAATTATCCTTCAGAATGAGATTATTTTGAGAGTGAGAGACCAGCAAGAAACTTCCATAGTATGACATTTAATAGATGATAACATACCCGAAGTCTTTTCTGCTGTTATACTTTGAATTCATATTAAATATCTTGAAAAAAAAGTTTCCAGCTTTTTGTATGACATCAGACTAGAATTCCTAATACATTTCTATCACAACGTGCAAACTGTCTGTAAATGAATAAACAAAAAATAGCTGAAACATAAGTGAATTCTTATTCTGAGTACTCTTGCAACCCACTGCACAACATTTCCTACTGTATTTCTGAATTACCATATTTCTCTGTAAGAGGTAAAGCCACGTTGGATATATTTATTTTTGTACTAATAACGACCGTACTAAAAACAAATAGAACATTTAAAGTGAATTGAATTTTAAGTTTCAGTGGTGCCGCAAATACTGCACGTCATAGATTATACAGTTTGTTTCACGAATGATAGCATGAACGTTACTAATCATACATAAGCTACGTACATCAAGTTACACTTATCGCATCTCATTATCATGAAATTATCTACTACGTTTGTTGATCTAAAGTAAGACATCAGTAAGTATTTCAAGCTTATCTCCTTCAATACCACTATAGGGCGCTGCTCGTATGTCCGAAGGCAACGAAATCATTATTTCTTATGCGACACAAAGTCAAAGTGACATTTCAGAGAATTCAGATGAATAAATTTATATTTTATAACTCAATCAATAAATTTGTATTTTATGTTTCTGCATTAATAACAAATCTTTCATATTATTGTTTATTTATTCAATTGATATTTTTGTCTCCATAAATATACGAAGCATATAAAAAAATTGAAGCACCATATCTTATCTGGAAATCATCACGCCACTGATTTACTCCCCTCGGTTGAATTGATCCGTTTCTCGTGTTTTTAAGGCAGAGGCCATCATTCGTGAAACAAACTACACTTTACTAGCCTATTGCTTAACAGTAATTGATTCTTTTCTATCAAATGATTTAATTTTTTTCATTATCTAATGACTGCTTTCCCTCTTTCTGATAGTTACTTGTAACAGACAGGGTGGACCACCTTATCGTTACCCGCATAGCAGACTGACACGCTGGCAAGGTTAAATTCTCAGATAATTCTATTTCTGGTTTCAAATTGATAACACATCATCCATGCTTGTTGCAATTTTGATGCATGACCAACATTAATATTCATTACTATTCGACATCGATGACGGTGTTATGTACAGATCAATCAATTCAGCGAGTCGATACGAATTTGATATCCGCCTAGAAATCAAGTGAGAACAGATTTCGTCGATCAACCATTATATTAAAAAGAGAATTTGAATTTTTAACAGATATATTCCTATATTTCATGAATTTAAAAAATAATAACCTTTAAATTTTATCGTTCTCTTAACGTCAACCGTTTTCCAAAGATATGAGCAATCTCAATGCACGAAAGTATTATAGCAGTATTCAAAAATCGGTATTTATTCTTCTCCTATATTTATTTTCAAAAATATCATAGTGGCATGGGCAAATGTAGGTACCGCATTGGTTCAATTCTAGAAGAAACATACATATTTTTTACAAAAAATGGACCGACGTTATTAGTTGGTGCACTGAAAAATAGTTGTGCAGTTGCACTTAGATTGACAACTTTTGGCACCAATTTCACGGGTACCAGCACCAGTAGAATTGATATTCTTTCGGATTTTTCAGTGCAGCAACTAATAACGACGGTCCAATTTTTTGTAAAGAATATTTATTTCACACTTTTGAGTGTATCATTAGTCACGAAAATCGTTGAACAATCACTAATACCAAAGAAGGTAGTACTTAGCCTATTACCCATGTATATTATTTGCTTGTACTTAATATTATATAGTGATCTCAGAAGATCGCTGCGGAAATACGCCTAAAGGTACGGTTTTCTAGGACTGTCGGTTGCGGAGGACGGAACCGATAGCGGAGCGGAACCGAGTGTCGGTTAACAAATTCGGTCGCAGAGGTGGAGCCCTAGCTTTGCAGTTTTAAAGATTTCCGTCGGAGTTCGTCGAATTTAGTTGGCCATGGATGACACATAAAAAAAATGTGTGTCCTACTCCCGCTTGAAGAAGCAGAAGAAGAAAATTGCGCCCTTCATTTACTTCAGCGTCGCAAAAGACGAAAAATAAACGAAATGTAAAAGAAGGCACATTTAAATTGTTGATTTTACCACGGTTATCTGACGACGATAAAATATTTAGAGAATATTTTGGATAAGAAACTTTTCGCAACAGTTCTGTTTTACATAGAATGTGATATTTTAGTACTCATTTTCATTCAAATTCCGTACCGCTGTGGGTTGAAATCAAGTATCGACTGAATAGAACCGACAACCGAAACCGACAAAAGTGAGCCGAAATTATCCGCCTTCATTTAAAAACATACAACTGATTCCAGCTATAACTTGAAAACCGTAACGAAAAAATATTCATTATAAATGTTACTACAAATATTGTCTTTCATGTGGTACCCAGAGATTTTCAGTTTTCTAAAATATTTATACCTATGTGAGATTTTAACATGAATGAATGAATGAATTCAAAAATCATAAATCTTCTGAAAAAATATTCAAATTAAACGTTTCCGGTTTCCGGCGATTTTAAGAGGGAAGGAGACTTCGGATTTGAGTTTTTACGAATAATGAAGCATTTCTCAAGTATCCTCTTTCAAATGAATCAAAAATAATTAAAATCGGAGTACGTTTACTATATAAAAGGAGCGTACAAACAAAAAAAAGCAGATATTATATACTCCCTCCGTTCGGGGTTCGTCGGTCGTGATTTACTATCACGTGAATTCGAGTTAGTGGCGAATTCAATGAGTCACCTAGGCAATTGGAAGAAGATCTTTAAAAAATGTACTACTACTAATTTCAGAAACTAACTTAGAATGATGCAAAAATATCGCGTATCCAGTTAGCATTAGCAAAGTAAATTACTATACTACTATAACTAATTGTGTACAAAATATTTTTCTACAGCTATGTGACAATATCCTAGTCATCATAGTCATTTCCGAAAGAACAATCTCGAAAATATCCGGTTCAAATATCTCAACCTTTAAAAGTCAATATTTCTAAAGCAAATGATTTTGAACGAATACGTTATTTGATTCCGAAATTGAATGAGGATAAAAATAAAATAATATCCACCGAAATTAATTCGAAAAAATGTCTTATGTCATAAAACGTTAGCGACGTACATGAAGGGTCAGTACAGTGATGGTTCAAACAATTTTACTTGTACCTAAGGTACGGCAGAAACTCGAATACTCCACGTCTGTATTTAGTTATCACAGCGATTAATTTTTTTATATATAAATAAGCAAAATACCTTCAACTTCTTTTCTCTCTTGAACAAAGTATACAGTTATTAATTACAGCATCAATTATACAAACATTCGATAATTTGAACGAATTTAGTTCGAGCAATCGACATTTAACCCAAATCAAAGTTTACTCCCATATGCATGATGAGTTTATCAGTATTGGTACTGTATACAGAATATGTAACGTTAATTAACATATATTTAACACAAAGAATATTTCCAATATGATGCCTATATATCTCTTATAATCAATAATATTAAATCAATGGATGAATAGCACAAACGCATTGTTTGTAATTTGTACTTTGACAGTATCAACGGTATTAGGTACCTACCTATATTTCAATTAGATCTGAAATTATACAATAACTCTATTTAAATAACAAAAACTGTATCAAAGCTCTTATGAGTTTAATCAAATTAATGATGATATGATATATTATATTCATTTCAATATGTGCATTCATAGAGCTATTCAAATTGATAAAAATTATAAATACCAGTATAAATGCATGAGTAGGTACGTACAGAATTTTCAACCTGTGTATCGTTTTTACTATGACTCTAGACATGTCAAATATATTACATTAAAACAACCCCGACAAAAAAACTAGAAACACTCTCAATCAAGTCACTTTTCAAAACTAAAATCTAAATCAAAATCGGTTCATCCGTTTCAAACTTAAGATGCCTCAAACAGATGAACACGGAAATTCCATTAAAAGAAAAAACACCTAGCTAACAAAACTCTCGATCATATCACCTATCAAACATAAAAATTGAAATCGCAATGGATTATTTCGTTAGCACCATTAGTTTTTCATGTACGGAGTGAATTTCAAATATATACAGGGTGAAGTTGAAATATATGTGAATATTTCAACCTGTTGATCTTCATGACTTCAGGTTTAATATTAAAATGCTTAACTGTGGAAATTCTCCATTATAAGAGAGATAAAAAATCATCAAAATATAACTATTTTATCTCAAACATTCCAGCGCCGCCGCTGGCTTCGAGAACCTTGGAAATTTCACCAAATGAGTTCATATCGTTGCCATATTTGTACACAATAAACAACACAATACTTAGTTTGTTGGTGTTATTGTTCAGTACCAATGGCAAAATATTGATCTGAAAGTGAGCTGGTAATAATTTACAATAAATGCATACAAAGAGAAATAGAAATATTTTCAAATTCTGTTCAATGTGTTCACAGTTGTGTATGTTTAAGTATATAATAATGAAAGTAAATGGCAAAGACCTTTTCTCTGAAAGATTTACAAATTCAGCTGAAAATGCTCACTATGCTGAACCTATGTTTATCGGACAGGGTGGCCAGATAAGAATGCAAAGTGCCGTATCTCGGGAGCTATTCATCATAAAGACCTGAGGTAAAAAAAAAGTGTTGACTGAAGTGATCAAGAGAAGATCATGGAAAATATTTTCAGATTTCCAAGATGGCCACCAGGGGGCGTAACCGCCATCTTAAACTAAAGTAATTTTTCATTGATATCCACCTAGTAAATGTACCAAAAAAATAGATGGTTTTAAGCTAAGCTTTATTTGAGTAATTTTCGTTTAAGACAAATTGACGTATCTATTAAAATAAAGTGGTGGGGGTGATTCAATATTCTTTTTAATAAACAGCTGTAACTGCTTAACAAATGAACGGATTTTAGCAAGCTTCGTATTGTTGGAAAAAGAGTTTATTGCTCCATCAAATTCATCTTACTCGTAATATGTCTAATTCTTAGTGATGCCGCTAGAGTGCGTTTTTCGATATAATTACTCAAATTCTCAAAAAAAATTAATGCAATAATATGACTTTTTTCTTATAAAAATGTAGTGAAATGATATTCAAATAAGCTAGTGAAAACCGCATCTCGATATCTTATTCCTAGCCAAAAATATCGAAGAAAGTATTTTTAATAATAAAATTTTCGAGAGATGCTATTAAATCGGTATTTATTCTTATTTATGTGTCTTTTTCAAGATTCAGTCATAAAATTTCATAATTTTATAATTTTTAATAATAAATGACAGGCTCTGGTTGTTGGGGAATTTGGTAAACAATACATTTTAATCAAATCCATAAATAGAAGTCCAAACTGGATAGAAAAACAGATACCTAAAATTAACTTGTCAACAAATATCAAAATTATTAGAGAGGTAGTGTAATTTGTGTTTGTTACATACACAAGTAAGGCCTTAAACTATTAAAATGCCTTACAAATGATGAAGCTGTCGATATGATTGCAGTATGTTTTGAATGTCTTCAAAATGCAGCACTGGCTCAAAGAGTATACAGAGTTTGATATCCAAATCGGCGTTTACGGTATGCCAGAATTTTCCCGCGCTTAGTGACAAATTTGCTTAATACTGACAGCTTTCGAACTCAGTTGCGAAGACACGGTGTTAGAACAAGGGAAGACAATAATGTTACTGTTTTAGAATACACGCAGTTGAATCCCCATGTTAGTACGATAGCAATGTCTCTCGCATTGGGTATACCACGTACTGCTACTTATTATAAACACCTTTAAGGAGAAAGTTTTTATTTCATAAGAACACTACTTTACAGGTTTCACAATGTGTTTGTTATTTCAAACTCTTAGACTCCACCCATATCATATGGTTTTACAGCAAGCCTTAAATGACGAGGACTTCGACCGACGAATAGATCACTGTAACTGGATGTTGAATATGATTAGGGAAAATATAATTTTTTTATCCGAAATTCTTTGGGCGGTTGCCCAGCACATTTTTCGAGAAATGTGCGAGATCATTTAGATCGAATATATCACCAGAGATGGATTGGACGAGGAAGTCTATTTCCTTGGCCATCCCGATCTTCGGACCTCTCCTGTTTGGACTTCTATCTATGGGGTCGGTTAAAAGATATTGTTTACCAACTTCCACCAACAACGAGAGACGACATGAAGATATGAATACAAGAGGCCATTCGTAGCCTGTCAAGAGCAGAAATTGAAGCTGCTGTATCAGCGACTCCAACAATGCATTGAGTGTGATGAAGACAGTTCGAGGATTTAAGGAGGCCTTAGTTTTATTTCAAAATCATCCTTTCTTCTTATGCCCCTACACGTTTTTGATAAATTGTTTGAAATAAGCAGACCTATATTTATTATTAAATTTTATTACTGAATCTTGAAAAAGGACAAATAAATAAGAATAAATACCGGTTTAATAGCATCTCTCGAAAATTTTATTTAAAAAAAATTTTTTCTTCGATATTTTTGGCTAGGAATAAGATATCGAGATGCGGTTTTCACTAGCTTATTTGAGTATCATTTCACTACATTTCTATGAGAAAAAAGACATGTTATTGCATTTAATTTTTTTGAGAATTTTGCAATTTTATATAATTATATCGCAAAATGCGCTCTACGCGCTTACTCTATGAGTAAGATAAATTTGATGGAGCAATAAACTCTTTTTCCAACAAGATCAAGCTTGCTGAAATCCGTTCAGTCGTTAAGGAGTTACAACTGTTTATTTAAAAGAACATTGAATCACCCCCTACCATTTTATTTTAATAGATACGTCAAAAAGTATTCGAAAATTACTCGAATAAAGCTTAACTTTAAAATCCATATATTGTTTTGGTACATTTACTGGGTGGATATCAATGAAAAATCACTTTACAAGTTTAACATGGCGGTTACGCCCCCTTGTGACTATCTTGGAAATGTGAAAATATTTTCCATGATCTTCTCTTGGTCACTTTAGTCAACACTTTTTTTATTGCAGGTCTCTATGATGAATAGAGCCATAACTTTTGAACGAATGAAGATATGGTCATGCTGTTCGGACATATTCTGTTGCAAATTTGATCTACTTTCCTAATCTAATAAAATATTCATATGGTTCCATTTGAGATTTCATAGAAAAATTGAAAAAACTGTTAACTTTATAAAACCCGCCCCCAAGCGAGGGCGGCAAGAACCAGAATAGCATAGATGGTTCTATATTTTATTCAACGAACCATCCTTTTTGAACCAGATCTTGTTAAAAAAAATCTGTCATGTCAAACTTAAGTTATAGACACTTATAGTCCAAAAAGTTTAGCATCCCCTCCCGCCTTTATTTTACGTCCTACAATAAAAAATCATAAATCAAAAAGATCATTATGTTGACATTAACGTGAGAATATTCATTTCTAAACTTATATTGAAAATTTTCGAAAAAATCGCAACTTTTATACGATCGAAGCTTTTACCCCCCAAGCGGTGGACGTATGAATTTTAAAAAATAATTCCAGCAGTTTTCCTTGGCCGATTTCCTCTGAAGGATTTTTTTTCCAAACTTCTAGAACTATTACTTTCTGAGATACAGTACCTCGTCACCCTTATTGAATCACCCGGTACATTATGCAGTTAGCAGAAAGAGGAGAATACAAAAGGTTGCACCGTTTTCAAAATCACCTACAAAATAATTGTTCACTTATTTTGACGTAACCAATATATACATCCGCTTGAATATATTGTAGAAAACAGCTGAAAGTAATTATATTCCCGAGCAAAGCTGTGTACAACTACTTGTTACAATAAATTTTCCCCAGCGACATGGCAAATCAAGTTTAAGCTAGTATTCTTCCAAAGACAATTTAATGCTGCTATGTAAGGAACCGTAAACAAAATTCGTTGTTGATGGTAGGTACATCAAAAACATTCCAGATGTAAAGGAAAATATTCCCACAAAGCTCCTTAAACAACAACAATATATATGTGTATGGGTAACTGTTTCAATTTAACGACGTTTGATTCTTTCTTGTTATATCAGACTCCCACAATAGAATTCACTTCAATTTCACCATCAAATTACCCGTACGTAATTCAATAACGTCTTTTGAACTACCTCAGCTGAATCAATACTCACCAAAGCCGATGTTAGTTCTCTGAAGAGAATCCAATGGAAATGGATTCGATAAAACCATATTTTTATTATCAAGAGTTTTCGAACTTCTAATTCTATAATATCTATAGGGAAATTTGATTAGAATCAATAATTTAGTACTGATCTATTTAAAAAAGAGCAAAAACAGCTATATTTTATCTACATATTAGGTAATAGGTTTTGGCATAGTTAAAGCTATGGCGGAGGATAGCACCAAACTAAAATTAATTAATAATATGTTTTATAAATCGATTAAATGAAACAGAATACATTTTCGTTGACCAGCCGTTTATATTTATCGATGTAATGGAGTACCGCCCCAAAAAGAGGTGAGCTTATCATGAATTTTTCAGTGCACCAAGTAATACAGTCTATTTTTGTAAAAAATATTTTTATTTTTTTAATCATATTTTAAAATTATCAGTAGTTTTGATGATTATCAAAACAAAGTCGCTAATCTTATATTTGGGAGCTTAGCTTCGCTAAAGTGGGCAACGAATTTCGACTTTAACAGATATTTCAAAATATTCTAAGTACCTACAACGGAATTATGTAGGTATATCAATAAGGCCAAAAGAAAAATCCCGATGGCCTGTAGTCAGCGGAAAGGTAAATTTTTCAAAATTCATTGAATTGAAATTTTAACAACCTTTTCATTGGTATACCTACATGTTATTGAATAAAATTGTCATAGCCTTGCGGTTAGAGGTTTTTGTTTTGGCTGTTGAATATAAAGCAGACAGGGTTCGAGTCCACTTCAAGGCAGATTTTCTTTTCGTCTATTTCTTTTCAATAAATATACTATATATTTTTCATCAGGGTCTATATTAAGATCTCCAGAAAATGTACAATTACATCAAATTTATATTGAGTGTTCATGTTTTATCAATATTTGTTATTTTTCTTTATTAATTTTTATTTTTTTACCTGTGTATTTTATGAAAAATTGCTATGAACAAAAGTTGTAGGTACTGATTATATCTATAACTTAAAATTATTTTTAATAATATTTACACTATTGCTCTTTTTTGATAATTTTTTAAATGTTTGAATGGTCGCCATTTTGAAACTACTTACCCGATATTGCCCAATAACGAACTCGACCGAGATATTTGAGAGATTGATTTTTGTAGCAAATTTGAACTTGATACCTTCAAAACTGCGACCTCTATCGTGTTAACAATTTTCGTAATATCCCATATATATATAAACTTTTGAACCAAATGTTTTTTTGGACTAACTTATAGACATATAACAACATGGCGTTGAAATTTTTTCGAAATTCAAAAGTGTGAACGATCGCAATAGGTATATTTCTATAAGAAATTTACCTAAAAATCATCATCGTATATCTCTTGAGGATAAGTCACAGTAACCAATTTTACTTTTCGCAGATTATTTATAAATTTCTGAAAATCTCTATACTATACCAGAGTACCACTATTGTAAATTGTGACTCATATTTTCAACATAGACCTTTGCGGGTCTGAGGAGAAAGGAAATCGACGATTCATAGGCGTGCGGCTATTATTAAAAATAATTTATGTATATAATAATTCTTTATTATTTATTGAAAGTTGTGGGTAAAAGTTAAAAGCAGTATAGTGAAAATATTCTTGATATTTTTAATGCCGTACTTCGAAAGCCTTTGTTGGTAAAATGGCATTCAAAACTTCCAATATCCGAAAAAAAGAATCTTTCAGACTCCTTTTGGAGGTTTTTTCGCTGAAAAAGATGTTTCATATTTTAGTAAAAAAATAAAATTTACAATGAAAAATCAACCACGAAAAGTAAATATTCGATAAAAAAACGACATAACTACATTTTTTTAATGATGATAAATGTATGCTTTCTACAAGTTTTCATTACTAATTAAAAGTTCAAAGCCTCAAAATGCACAATTTATTATACTTCTGCAATGCATTTGTGGAAATAAAAGTTTGAAACTTTTTCGCGCTCAATAATTGGGAAATGATATTATCTAGTTATTAGGTACCTCTCTCGATTTGTTATATTAATCTCAACTTTTGTTGAATTGCATTGAATGCAGGACACGTAAGTTCTAATCAACGTCCTAGGCATAAGAAGTGAGAAACGTTTTACCTCAAAACTGATACTCACTTTAAAATAAAAACTAAAGAATAAGTTTTCATTTGAGTAAATTATTGACGAAATCAACCAAGCTATCCGCATGAATTAATCAAAAATATACTGTGTGTACTATAACTGCAGAATAAGTGAAACATATATTTTTTCATATAGCAAACCCTGTATATTTAAAATATGACTGTTAAGACCGCATGAAGCTAACTTTCTCAAATTAAAAGTTCCGGTCGTTTGAAAGTAGAATTGGATAATATTTAATTCATTCATTCATGGCTTGTTTTTCAGGAAGAACAGACACAAAAATAGAGTAGCTAGCAAGATCTCCCGATTTATCGCTATTAGATTTTTTTCTACGGGAATACCCAAAAAATATCCAATTTACCAAACAAAACTTGATAGTGTGGATGATCTAAGAATTAGAAAGCTCTTGATTAAATAATAATATATCATTCCATAAAACTGGGTACAGCTTGTAAATATGACATAATTTCACTTTATAATTGACATTCGAAATACACAAAAACGTATTTAAAACAAGTATCAAAAATTAAACTTAACCTAAGTTAACTAATCTCGATAGCTATAGTTAGCTCCTTTGAGAGTGAGTAGGTAGTTTTGTGGTGTTATCAGCACTAGCTTACTAGCCAACTCGCCAGCTATAAAACTCGCAAGACTTTATTAAAAACATTTATAAAACATTTGCTATTGTTGGTTATTTTGGCAATAACATTGTTTACATCAAAATAAATTTTCAAATAATTAAATTAGCCCCATGGGATTTTTTTAAATTATATTTTTAATTTATTATCAAATTGACTATACCATAAAATAACTTATCATTCACTCATCAAATACAATTAATAATCATTACTACAATTGAAACACAACAAGCCGACATTTAATTATCAGTTCCTTTTTAAAATTGTCCAATAACTGAGATGTAAAATTCATTTTATTAGATCTTTTAGATTTAAAGTTTTACCCACTAATTTAATTCTATATCCCACTGTTAAGATGATTCTGCACATAAGGTTATAATTGATTTTATAACATTTTCCACGTCTACTCTCAGGAACTCTACTAGCTGAGCTTCTAAGAAGCTTACGTTACTAATTATCAAATTTCATCTTGGGTAATTGTCGGCGTGGGATTACTCATTAGCCAGTTAAGTCCTTTTTGTTTTATTTATTTATAACCTAGTTAGGTAGGTATACATATATATATATATATATATATATATATATATATATATATATATATATATGTAGGTATATATAAATCGTTGCACGCTGGCGGTTGGAATATATTTTGGGTTAAATTATAAATTTTAATAGCTACCAAATGCAGTAAACAGCTTAAGGCATGATAGTATAATAATGCATCATCAATGTGGCTTAAAATCGATGCCATTTAATGAGAATTACGGAGGATTGAGATGAATTTTTGCGTTGAAAGAATAACTGATGCTCATTTTACCTTCATGAATATTCATAGCAGTTAATAGTCCTTGGGCCGAAACCTGAAATTATTCATCGAAAACAACTCTTTGGAAACTTTGCATATCGCATCAATATATTGAGGAGGACAACTTTTTTATTTGAGAAAATTCCTTCAAGACCCTTCCCTTGACTTGGATATCTCAACCAATTATCAAAAGATGACCTTAGCGATGAAGACATATATGACATCATAGCTTAGTTACATTGCAAACTTATAACGCCCCGACAAGCTCATCTTTTAAGAATTGATTGAGAAAAAAGTTTTTAAAGTAAAACTTCTATACGCGCGCTGGACTGAGGAGTAAACTGGTGAGAGCGTTACGAAAAGTGTGGTCGGGCGAGGCGAACGGAAGTTGAGAGGGAGATATACATTGGTAAAGATAGAAAGAGAGAGTGTTGCGTGAGGTAAAACCTGAAACCACTACAGGGTGATGCGCAGAATCATTTCCTCGGTACGTTTGATAGCATTGTGAGGTTGTGTGAAAGATTCTGGTGGTTCATTCGATGGGGATGGAGTCGTAGCAGGGTGGGGCTTCGAAATATAGTGTTATGGTGTGCGTGGAACTCGCTGATGGTGGGTTTCGTACTTGGGCATTTCTCTAGGGTAATAGCATTTTACGTTTTCTTCGATGGGATGGAGTTAAGGGTTGGTGGAAAGGTATGCCAGTGCGCGTATGATTCGTTGGTGGTGGGTTTCGTACCTGGCGGTTTTTGTGAAAGTGATAGGGGGATGGTTATAAGTGAATGGTTGTGAATGGTTGTGTTTAACTGCGATTGGGACTCATTGGATGTGCGTTCTATACCTAGGCCCCTTGAGAGCCCTGGGGACGCCTGATATTAAAGTTGAATTGAAGTTTCGTTGTGGGTGAGGGT
Organism: Crioceris asparagi; assembly: GCA_958507055.1. Classification (NCBI taxonomy): domain Eukaryota; kingdom Metazoa; phylum Arthropoda; class Insecta; order Coleoptera; family Chrysomelidae; genus Crioceris; species Crioceris asparagi. The sequence goes on along the minus strand of OY293826.1, from coordinate 12,356,598 downwards.
GGGGTCGATGTTATGATGGTATGTAATTGAAATTGGGACTCAATAATTTTGGGTTCCATACCCATACCCCTACGAACCCCTCTAACGGTTATGTACTGGGAACTTCGTTATGGTTATGCATGGGGTCAATGTTATGATGGTATGTAAGTGCACATGGAACTCACTAATTTTGGGTTTCATAGCCATACCCGTCCAAGCCCCTCTGATGGCGGTTTTGGCAACTTTTGTTACGGGTATGGGTACACTGGATCTTATGATGGTGTCTAAGTGCACTTTTGATCCCTCCATGATGGGTTACAGCATTTTTTGATCGGGCAGCCATCTTGGATTTTGCGGTTTTTTCATTATAGTTCGAGAAAGGCTGCATATTATTGAGATTTTCAAGTGCTAATGGGACACATTAGTGATGGGTTCATAACTTTCTTTTCGTTCTGTGCAAATCTTACATTGTTACCACAAATATCCACGTGTCAGATGGATTGATAAACGGTGATGTTGGTAAATTAGTGCATATTGAACAAAGCGAGCAAAATGAACTTACAAGAGTATGGTTAACTTTTGGCAATTCATCAAAAGTTGTTGAAAAAATCTGACGAAAAGCTTCCGGTCACGTTGCGACTCATAATATTGATAAACATGTCGTCCCAATAGAATGCAGAAAATCTACCATCTCCATTAATAATAATAAAACAATAAACGTTAAACGATGGCTGATTGCGCTTCGGCGCTGGAAGTGCGTTCGTAGCTTGCGACAGCTCATCTCAAGCGCGGGTTCGAATCCCGCCGGAGCCATGGCTGTTTGTATACTGGACCCGTGCACAGGTATCCCAGATATAAAAAAGTCATTTGCCTTTAACAGCAGGATGTGCTATTCCATAAAAGTATTATCTCAGTCTCACAATCCACTACTGTAATTACCGATGTACCAGATAATGAAAACAATAAAAAAACAAATTTTCAATATTGATTTATAAAACCAATAAAAAAAATGCGATATTTAAAACATGCATACTATATTCATATATAATAAACGTAAGTTTTACTTTAAGTGTGTGGTCCAGAAGCACACTCTTTTTTTTTCGTTAGAATTGCCCGAACAATTTTTCGAAGCTTAGACGCATTCCGGAGCTCAAAAATAAAGAAAAAAGTCTTAAAGGAAAACGCACCATTTCCCAGAATCTTTATAAATTGAACAAGTTGTTCTACTCATTATAATAACAAGATATACAAAGTCTCAAAAAAGCGATTTTCGATGAATACGTTTAGGTCTGTGATATAACACAATATAAACCATCGAAGAAAAATTACCTTCGGGTTGAATATGAATAAATTAACAATGGGAAGATAACAAATGAATACTTTCATTAATATTAACAACTACTTTGATTAGAAAAACTTTCTCCATTAACAAAAAAATATTTGGTTTGAAGAAACACAAACCCAAAGCAATATCGCATAAATCTATCAGTTCGAAATGAAAATGGAATCGAAAACCGATCCCCTGTCCCAAAACCCATTGTTTAAGCCTTCCTTTATCTTCGGCCGTGAAACAATTTGTGTTTTGTTCAGAATAGCGTACGCGAAACAAGATCTGCCTCTGTGAATAACCACAGCGCCTTGAGAATCGTGTTTATACAAATGAAATTGAAAATGCTACGAGATGCGCCTCTGGGAAAATACTCTTTTTCATTCATTCCCAATGGCGAGAAAGAAAAAAATATATAAAAGATGGAGAAATGAAGGACACAGATTTGGAATAAATTATTGTTTTCAATAAAAGTACCCTTGATATTACGAACTAAGAACCTATTGCCAATTCTGTTATTAGGGTTCCGTGAAATATGACAAAGAGAACCTTAATATCCGTATCCCACTGACCAATGTCAAATAATAATTACCGATTCCCTTGACACTATCCGCTAATGAGTGCCTCGGTGACCGAGTAACCGTTGACCGCTGTGCGGTGGTTGTCAATGGAATCGTAACTAGGAACCGACAACGGTTAGTGGGATTTGCACATAAAATCCGTATCCCACTGACCGCTGTCAAGTTATGATTACCGATTCCGTTGACATTATTTGCTAAATAGCGCCGCGGTAACCGTTGACTGATGAAGGTCCGTTAATTGGCAGAAACAGAGAATGAAATCGGTAGTCGTAACCCGACAACGATTATGTCAGTATCCAACTGACGGCTGTCAAAGTATGGTTACCGATTCGGGTAACACTTTCCTTCAATAAAAGCGGCAATAACCGTTGACCGCTGATTGACAGGAAGCACCAATGAAATCGGTAATAGTAACTGACAACGGTTAGGGGGGTACGGATATTAATCCTCTCAGAATTTGGAACTTCAGAAGTAACTATCGAGGAAAAGAGGTTTTCTTTGTTTTAAGAAACGAATAGTTTAGTTTAAGAGGACCTTCCAAATAAGCTATCACTTGATACTATCTAAGATTTTTAGAACGGTAGCTCCTCGAGGGCAGGAGGCTGGAAAGGACAAAACAAATCTAGCTTCAAAAGTGCCCCCCTCATGTTTTTTTCTCTTTTAGCGATTTCTCCATATTTCGAGAAAACCGAAGAAAATAGAACAAATAATTAGAACCTAGAATGACATTCTACGCCTAGTCAACTATACTCAAACTGTCTATTAAAATTGTATTCATGAATATAAATAAAGTTTTTGATATGAGAAAATTAATTATTACCCTGATTCTATTGATTCTAAAACAAAATTTTGATATACAGAAATGAAAAAAAAATATAAACGAGTTGCGCAATTGGTAGAATAGTTTATATAAATGTTTTTGTTTTATATAAATATAGAAATTATTTATATCAGAAAAAAAATAGAGAAAAGCAGTGGATGGCAACTTTAAATATTGTTTGCTCGCTTGTATGTTTTATGGCACTGCTACGATTCAAATGCCAGCACAAATTGGCTGTGCTTGGCTTCAGATAATTAAAAGTATAAAAACGCATACCAAGATAGAACCAGGATAATGATCCGATCCGAATATATTCGCGAAATGCTCCTCTTCCCACTACCAGGTAGCGCTAAAGCGTGCTTTTAACCTCAAAGACAATTAGGAATCAAAAACCACCCCTATATTCCAGACGATTATCGTATACTAAGAGAAAGAAAACTAATAAAATTTACTTATAATATGATATAAATACGGCCGAGGTCGAAATGAAGGTCGCCTGAGAGCTTTCTTCCGTTTTTAACGCAAATTCCGCTACGTTAGATATATTCTTGGTTTGAATTAAATATAAGTATATTGTTCTAAACCAAAAAATGTGGTAAGTAGGAATAGAACTCACACCCCGACGATTTCGTACATTTGTATTAAGGTAAAGCTGACTCAAGGACTTTATAGGAAAAATTGCAAGGTATAAACAAATAAATAGATTTATTTTCATAAATAAAAAAGCCAAGCTAACGTGGACGAGATTTGAACATACTTACCCTATGATTAGCAGGCGTCCACTTTATCAGTCAATCAATGTTTTGTTCTGTGCTGTATCTATCATTCTGTTTTTTTTTTGTATTTTGCCCTAATGGTTCTTTTTCTCATCTTTCACGGAACCTTATCAGTGTACCTGCCTGATACACATAAATTGATCTAAGCTTAACCTTATTCCTCAAGATTTGGAAATATAGACTCTAGTTCCGATACTGCCTGTACAAACAACATTTATATGAAAAGTTCCAGCAAAAGAGGGTCAGCTAACGTTAGTAATTATATAATAATTACTAGCTGTTTCACCCGGCACTTCTTAGGCAAACACTTTTGTTGATTGTGCTACGAAAACATAGTCATTAAAAGTCTTCAGTATGAAACCGTTCTATGAGACCTACTCGCACGTAGAACCAGTCCGAGCACCAACCCAGATCAATCCACAGATATGCACCAAAATCCACGAAAATTCAGCCATAGAGCTCAGAGATGCTTCTTTGGGAATTACAGATATGGAACCCTCAACCTAGGAGGCCTAGACATACATAAAATATAGCCTATGTCACCCGCGCAAATATAAAAAACTCAATAACAAAATGTTTATCGAAATGGGATTGCAGTATTTATAGATTCCATGTACTAGAGAAATAATTATTGATTTTCTTTCTCTAATGTCACTTATAATCTGGCAATTCAAAGCCCAAAGCTCTTGCTTCATCATAATCATAATGCCACTGAGATAAGTTGATAACACCTAAAAGCTACCCCCATCGTCTGCCACGTAAGTTTCAGAGAGTTTCCTCAAACTGGAACAATTAGCACAGTTTGTCAGTGTCACGTTCGTGCTGGAACGCGCTCGCTAACTAAACTAGTATGTCTGTGAAAAAATCAGAAAAAGTTGGAGGAAAAAAACCGGCAGAAAATTAAACGTGAGTAGGGTAAGACAGCGGTCAGACCCAACTCACTTGATTTCTTCTATTAATTCATCCATCGTGAATTTGTGAAGTTTATGAAGTACTCTATCTTTCTTAGACTCGATATAAGTTTAATATCTTCTAATATCAGTATTGGGGTATCGTTGTTCCGAAAGTAATATATCTTCTCAAAGGAAAGCACTATAGGCAAACAAAGTTTTTTTTTATGAGACTAAGAAAAGCTGCTCGATAATATATTTTTATCATCAGCGGATTATGTCGAGGAAAACTTTTCAGTAAAGCAGTATCTTCGAAACTCCCCATGTTCAAAAGATTTTATTTTACTTGCAATGTATGTTTCTTCAGGGTAAATCTGAATTTAACAGCAGTTATCCACAACCGACTGAGCTGAAATTTTGCATAAGTAAACGTTTAGTTCGGATTACAATGCCTGTTTAGGTTGGTAAAGAAATATTTTTTACAAAAAATGTTACCAACTTTATTAGTTGGTGCACTGGATGTAAAAAAATATTGATTATTTTGGTGCTGGTACTTTTGAAGTTGTGCAGTTGTACTTGGATAAAAGACTTTTGGTAACAACTTCAAAAGTACCAGCACCAATAGATTTAATATTATTTTGAATTTTTCAATGCACTAACTTACAAAGCCAGACCTTTTTTTTTTCTAAAATATTTATTCACAATTTTCATTGTACCATCTCATATTTTCATTTTTCGAAGAAAAGAAAATGCCCACTCTACCTACCGGAAATACGCATATTTCAGTCGTTACCATTGCTGTATCTCGAAAACCGTTGCTTTTTTGAAAAAATGTCTAATTTAAACGTTTTTCGATATGGTTTCATCTTTCTAGGTTTCTCTTTTTAGAGACACAGTTGAGGGTCTGTGTTCTTCCTCTACGTGGTGGTCTACCTTCGAAAAACAATTGAAATGTGAGTAATTTGTACATTTTTCAGGTGTAGCGGTTAAAGAAAGCTTTAGAATCATGCCTCATTCATGAAATTTGATGAAGTATTAAGGTTGTTATGGCGTACCGACAAAAAGGCCTTAAGAAATAATAATACATATATGATATTCGGCGCTTTGCAGTTCGTCGGCTATCCGTTCACACTAATTTGGAAATATAAACGAATTTACTAGGTAATATTTCGAGAGAAAAAAACACCTTCAATCACAAGACAGCACAATTAGCTTAATAATTAATTTGGATTTGCATCTCATCACGCTGAAACAAAAATAGAAGAAAAAAACAATGATCGGGTTAATAACTTCCTGCTGACGCTTTTTTGAGCCGCTGATGAGCGGAATTTATAACAAATGGACGACGGTTTTTGACAGGAACACAATATGGCCTCAAATTGATTTCCATTGTGGGAAATCTCTGTGCTGATTTTCAAGCCGCACCCGCTTTGCGGAATTTTAAAAGCTAATTTATCAATATACCAATTTCCAATACGGTCCCCTTATACATAACAGAGGCATAGGTATGATTTTTTTTTCAATTTTGATATTCAAATTAACGCCAATTACCAATGAGGTATAAAAATTTAAATGTAAATATTGTATCAAGCACCCAATTAAATATTAAAGTAATCGATATTTTTAGTAGTTCCTAATATATGGAGTGGAGCATGAGGACTAATTGTTGTCGTAAGGCATCCGAACATCCAGATAATTAAATACATGAAAGAAAAAACGCAGGAAAACCGATTTTTGTATTATTAACTTGAGAAATATCACATTCTTCGCTCGCGTATATTTATCTTTCAGATGCCCTGTCACATGGGTATTATTTTAGGGTTAATACCTTATATCTAAGAACACCAATACATATTGTTAATCGTTTACTGAAATCGATAGAAATCAGTATTTATAGGCAACTGTCACGAGTTTGTTGCGGTCCGCTAAAAAGTCAAAAGGAACCACGACAATGTAAAAATTTCACATTGGCTTGGATCCCGTTGCAGCAACACTAGAAAGAATCGCGAATCTGTATAGATGGGGTCCGGATAATCGAGTTTAGCGTTGAACGCCAAACCTATAAAAAAGTTGTGCAGATACTTTCTTCGCTAGATTGTGTTGGACGTAGGCCTTCCTTATGGAAAACTGTAAAAGCTGAGAGCCAATTTTGCTCTTCTGTATGTTTAGGCCAAAAAAATTGTGAAATAATAGATCCAAAATAGATCCAAAAATTGGTCAAAAGCGAGTAGGGCCTGCGCGGAAAGGGCTCCATACTTAGGATTTTCAAATAGACTTTCGAGCAAACTTTGAGAAAAAATAGGATAAAACAGAATATACAAATTTTACGCAAAGTAATTTAGGTAATAAGCCCTTGGTTTACGGATACTGAAAAATATATATACTTATATGAGCTCATTAAAAGCCTTTTTATTATTTATGTTATACGATGCGCTAGATTAAATTTCTTCTTTTATTTTTTTAATTTCATAAAATTAACACTTTACTCGATCATGAAAACATTGTTATCACATTAACTTAAGAACTAAACTGTAGAATTATATATTGCTTATAAATATACCAGAACACTAAGGCAATGTGTTCCATTATAAAATATGGTGATTATAAAGTCAAATTATCCAAGTTTCCTTTAGGCTAAATTACTTCTACAAAGTAAACATCGTCGGATGATCTAGGTCAAACTACTAAATCAATATACATCTCCACTAACTTTCTAAAATGAGGATAGTTGGAAAAATGTCATTGCATAAACGAATTTAATTTATGTTTCCCGAGAGGGTAATCTAAAATCTCTGAAAAAATGTTATTTATCAAAAAATACGACAAAGAAATGCCATCGTCCGGCGTATTAGTGGTCGGTAAGTACTCTTGGTTATGACAATAATGATTTTTCGCACGATATATTTGATACTTGTCACTACTGATGACTGTCTAAACACTATTTTGGGTTCGTACTATACAGTGTGAAGGATAGATTCATATTATTATTGTTGAATGTAATTTCTGGAAAGAATATCACGATTCTATTTATTGGACGATAGATATACTAGGTATAGTATTTTCATCTTCTTAAATCTTTTGTTTTAAAAGTTATGACTTCTGATAGTACTTTCTATTATTTTCTCAATGGTCTATACCTATTTAAAATAAATGTTAAATATCAGACGTGCTATTTTCGGTTTTTTTTAATTCTATAATTATTTATATTAGAGAATTCCATAGGGTTAGGTACTAAATAAAACAAAAATCCATGTGACAAATATCAAAAGTCAATAATAAGAATAAATAAATGTTATTTTTTATGACGCCGTCTTAATCCATTCTTCTAATTAAATAAATATTCACCATATTTGAAATTAAAGGCTTACACTTTTTATGTGACATATCAGATTGTTTAGGTACATCGTTGAAAAGATGATGAAAAGTACTAACAAAAAATATTAAAAATATAGGTCCTCATATAAAATAGATATCGATGAGATAACTTTAAAAATAAAAGACTTACATACGAATGTGAATATTCCATAACTTCGACAATATCGAAAACTGCTAATACATTTACAATAAGTATTATATTAAGATTACATCTGCACCAGGTAAGTTCCCACTATTGTACTTTCAAGTAAATAGAATAGTTAAACTCAAATTCATAGAAAAAGAAATTTGGAAATGTCTCTCATTAAAGTGATAAGAATTGACACGCAGCAGAGATTTCATTAATCACCATTGTCAATAGAAATCGTATTATTTTCCAGCAAAAGAAAAAACGGAACCAGTTTCCGAATATTTAATTTGAATCTACGGAGATAGGGAGGTAGAACAGACAAACGTACATACAAGTGTTTCTTTATCCCCTTTAGGTTATTATTCACCTCTCTATGGACAGATATTTTATTTGTATAAAAATTAATTCTAATTTTTATAACAATGGAAAAAAGTCTAGAAATCGAAACCAGAACCACTACGAATACTAGTAGTTTAAAACTTCAACGACAACAGAACATGATCTCCATTTTCAATTATTATTATAAAATATCATAAACATTTCCTAGACTCATTAAAAAGAGTATTCTATTTTACCTGCAAACATCACACTAGATTCCATTTCTTCCAGATTTTTGAAGGTTCCATTTTTACGTATTATGTTTTTTTTTCTATATTCAGAGTGTAATCGAAGATCTTCGTGAAACAGATAGAAAAAACGTATTTGTAAACACAATAAAAGTAGTTTCGTTAGGCTTCCCGCTTATTCCACGAACAATAGCAATATTTTATATATTCTTTATTGTATAAGCCAATGCTGCAGAAAGCAAAAAGCAAATCAATAGATATAAGTATATGAAATATTGGATGATTTCAGGCACACATTAAGAATACGGATGCGCTCGATTCCACAGCTATAAAGCTTTCGCTACCATTGTCTTCAATTCAAATAAATAATGGAACATCGACTCTAGACTATTTACGGCAATATATTTCAAATAAGGTGGAAATTTGTCAGAGCAAGTGCAAAGTGCCAATGCATTTTCATGCTTTATAGGAAGCTATTTCGAATAAAGTTTTGTTTTAATGAGCTCGATGGAGGGCGTTCATCCATTTCAATCTACATTTGACAAGTTTTGAAAATTATTATTGATTTTTCTTCAACCTTTTTTGCACTATATTTCTTGGAAACATTTAATAACTAACGTAAAACTGACTTGGTATCAAAAATAGGGTTCCGAGATCTTCGAAATAAATGCATATTTATATTGATCTTCCAAATGACAGTAGAACACTTTAATCCCAGAACATAACAATAAAAAAATATTTGTACGACAGAAGGGAATTGGCAGTAGCAGCAGCACTATGTCGATATTTAGCAAACAAAAAAGGCTTTTACGAAGAAAACTACCGCAGAATCTTTTAATGCTCTCTCTTTTTCTGGATTAAAGGATTTCCAAGTATTTTTCTAAGTGAACGGATATAGCGAACCGTTAATGCTTTTAATGACAGTGCGGAAGATCCCTACAGACACAATGAGCTTTCAAGTGGGGATTTATCTAATAATGGCTTTTGCCTGACTTTTCCCCAAAGTATCAGATGCCAAAATCAAATAAGGCACAGCAAGCAACATTTTATTCTGACTCTAATTTATGGTAAGTTAGGTGGAACAATTACTATTAGACGTACATGTACCTAGGTATTATAACTTGTGTCCGATTAGATGTCAAAATTGGAGCAAAATATCAAGCAAGACCTACATCAGTCAATTTAAGATGTCAATAGCGTGATGTCAGATTGTATTTTTTGGAATATCCTGTTATGTGCAACCCAAATAATTGCTATGTATATTTATATAAATGCTTAGGGCATTTTCCATTCTTCAATATATTTACAGAGGGTTCGTAAAGTAACAAATATAAATATTTTGTTACAAAAAATCGGACCGATGTTATTAGTTTTTCCACATAGCGAAAATACACATATGTGAGATATTAACATCGCTGTAATTCTAAAACCGTAACTCTTTTGAATTTTCTTTCAATTTAAACGTTTCCGGATATTGTCCTGTCCTTAATTATGCCATCTCAGATTTTTAATTTTCACTTCCAATTCGGGGAGTGTTTTTTGAAGGGAAGGAGATTTCCGATTTAAATTTCTACGAATTTCTCAAGTTTCCTCTTTCAAATGAATAAAAACCAAAACTGGAGTAGATACGTTTACTAAATAAAACAGCCAAGCACAAGCCAAAAAAAGTAGACAGTCGAATTGTAGTCCTCCGTTTGGGTTTTATCAACAACACTATACAGGATGGTCCAAATTATAATGGAGAAACTTTAACAGCGTATTTAGCAGTTAAAAATAATTAAAAAAGTTCATATAAACTTATCTCCAAAAACACTTCGTTTTGGAGATAGGGGGTGTTGAAATATTTCTTGTTTTTACGGAAACTCTTCTAGATTTTGCTTACAAACTTATTACGTATTATTGCCCCTTAAGAACAAATTTATAACATGATAAACACTTGTTTTTGTTTTATCAGTGGCGTTCATGAGACTGTTTTAATTATTTTAAATTAAAAAATTGTACGCCAATGGTTTATCGCAATTATGTTAATAAATTTAAATATTCTGATCAATTTTAAACAAAAATGGTCTCTTCAGTCTTTTCCCTAAAATAAAACTTTCCCGAGAAAAAAATATGTTTGTTTGCATGTGCACCTAATATCTGAGGTTTGCAAATTAAATTAAGATAACTCGCGCTATTTCAATTCGTTTTTATCTACATCACATTTGCAAACCTAAGATATTAAGTGCACATGCAAATAATTTTTTTTCGGTCGGTTCGTTTTAGCGGAAAGACTAAAGACACCATTTTTGTTTAGAACTGATCAGTATATCTAAATATGTTAACAAAATTGCGATAAACCATTGGCGTACAATTTTTTTTATTATTTAAATACCTAATTAAAACAGTCTCATGAACTCCAGTGTTTATCATGCTATAAACTTGTTCATAAGTGGCAATAATACTTATTAAGTTTGAAAGCAAAGTCTAGAAGAGTTTCTTTGAAAATAAGAAAAATATTTCAACACCCCGTATCTCCAAAACGAAGCGTTTTTAGAGATAAGTTTATATGAACTTTTTTAATTATTTTAATCTGCTGAATACGCTGTTTAAGTTTCTCAATTATAATTTGGACCACCCTGTAGGTATATCAGTTTACCACTCAAAATCTTTGTCAATGGTGTCAACTACTGTAACCTGGGGCCATCCATCATGTTGGGCTTATAATGATCTTAGATATATCATAACATTGGATGACTTCCTAAAAGAAGAATCTTTAAAATTCCAATGTTATGTTTTTTTTAAATACAGGGTGATTGATTAATTTGATAAAGATCCTTTATTATGTAAGATATCAATTTACATTTGGCGTTAGAGATGGTCCAACATTCGAATTTCAGGGTTTTATCCAATTTATCCATTTGAACTTTTGAATTGTTTTATTCAAATTTTCTTAAACCTGCCTGGTAGGACATATTTGTTCACAAAACATTTCTTGAATTAATTACCTAAAAAAAACAGGACCGATGCCGCCCAGAAAAGTGTAAAACAGCAACCCAATATACCTAATATTAAAAATCTCCCGATGGCCTGTAGTCAGCGGAAAGGTAAATTTCTCGAAATTCATTGAATTGAAATTTTAACAACTTTTTCATTGGTATACCTACATAAAAATGCCGTATGTGTCATAGCCTTGCGGTTAGAGGTTTTTGTTTTGGCTGTTGAATATAAAGCAGATAGGGTTCGAGTTCCACTTCAAGACAGAATTTTTTTTGGCCTATTTCTTTTCAATAAATATACATATTTTTTTAATCAGGGTCTATATTAAGATTTCCAGAAAATGCACAATTACATCAAATTTATATTGAGTGTTCATGTTTTATCAATATTTGTTATTTTTTTTATTAATTTTTATTTTTTTACCTGTGTATTTTATGAAAAATTGCTTTGAACAAAAGTTGTAGGTACTGATTATATCTATAACCTAAAATTATTTTTGATGATATTTACACTACGGCTCTTTTTTGATAATTTTTTTAAATGTTTGAATGGTCGCCATCTTGAAACTAATTACCCGATATTGCCCAATAACGAACTCGACCGAGATATTTGAGAGATTGATTTTTGTAGCAAATTTGAACTTGATATATATATATATATATATATATATATATATATATATATATATATATATATATATATATATATATAAACTTTTGAACCAAATGTTTTTTTGGACTAACTTATAGACATATAACAACATGCCATTGAAATTTTTTCGAAATTCAAAAGTGTGAACGATCGCAATAGGTAGATTTCTATATGAAATTTACTTAAAAATCAAACAGATTTTGCAGTTGGTGCCAATAAATTTCTAATTATCTAAAGTTGATACATCATTATTTTGCAATACTACTGACTCTTTATGATACTTACATTTTGTGTTGTTATTTTAAGCTTTTCAGCCTATAAACTAATGAAGTTGGTTCTAGTTTTCTCTCAAGTAATTTTCCTGCAAAGCTTTCACACAATTTGATATTAATTCACATAGTTAGAAATGCCACCAACTGGGGACATTTAAAAACATTGAAAAGTTGATGAGAAATCTCTTATAGCAAATTATTGGAAATACATTGGCGCGAAATAAAATCGTTTAATAATCAAACTATCAAAGATATGGAGAAGGAATAATGCAAACAAACAAAAAATTAGGTCACCGTCTCAGCGCTCCGGTCCATAATATTCGCAACAACATTTCGACAATTATTATTGATTTCCACAGAGAATAGCAGCTCTCAAATTGAGACTAATAAACGTTAAACGTTGGCTATAAATGGAAGTTGTCAACATCAACGGAGTGAGGAAAATAAATTTTACTGTTCAATTAGGTCAGCGTAGCCAACCAACATGGCATTATTCTTTAGCGAACTTCGTAACAGAATTGGTTTATGTTATTGCAATAGTTATATTATTATGACCTTCTCTTTATCCCTTCAAATGTGTACGGCGGTTCACGTAGAAACAGGAGAATTGCGTAGCCTACGCAGACCTGGATATATTAATATATCTATATATATATATATATATATATATATATATATATATATATATATATATATATATATATATATATATATATATATATATATATATATAAATAAAAAGATGTTCTTGGGGATGCAGACATATATTCAATAAAATTCTTTGACTGAAGCCGAGCTTTCGAGAATGTTTATTCTCTTCTTCAGGGCAAAAATCGTGAATTTAGAATAAATTAACCAAAAACAGGAAAGATTTCATAGCCATCAATTACAAAATGAAATCTTTCCTGTTTTTGGTTAATTTATTCTAAATTCACGATTTTTGCCCTGAAGAAGAGAATAAACATTCTCGAAAGCTCGGCTTCAGTCAAAGAATTTTATTGAATATATGACTGCATCCACAAGAACATCTTTTTATTTATTATAAATCCAGTCAAGAATACAAAATCAAAATATATATATATATGTATAGGTATATCTATAAAAGCGAAATACCACACTGATTAATCACGAAATCTAAGAAACTGTAAGTGCTAGAAGTCTCAAATTTTGCATGGGGGTTCCTACTAGAACATAGATGCTTAGATGGGATTTTGCAAAACTCTATAGGTTCAATAGTAGGGATTTCACTGTCTATTAAAGATATTTAAGGAAAAACAATATGGGGGGCCTTTATTAGAGCAACAGAAGCCAAAACGACAGTTTTTTTTAAATTTTTGTCTGTCTCTGTATGTTTGTATGCGCATCACGCAAAAACTACTGCATGTAATTTAATGCAGTTTTAGAGGACTAACTTAAAATATAGGCTACATTTTATCGCGTCTGTCTGTCTTTCTGTATATTTGTACACTCATAATGCCGAAACTATTACAAGGAATGAAATGGAATTGAATACAGTTTTAAACGCGGACGAAGTCGCGGGCAAAAGCTAGTTAATATTTGTCCCAAACCAAACAAACTCATTCAAGCAAACTCTCATAAATAAAATGTAGGTAGTGCATTTTTGACCGACTTCAAAAAAAGGAGGAGGTATACAATTCGATTGTATGTTTTCTTTTTTCTGTTATTTTTTATGTATGGCTGTTCGCGCGTTTTGCATAGTAAATGTGCTCCTATTTTGATGATTCTTGATTCATTTGAAAGAGGAGAATTGAGAAATGGTCCCATTTTAGAAAAACTCACGTACGTAAAAGCGTGTTCATTTTACCCTCCTAGGATTTCCGGATTTCAAAAAATTCTTAATTACCCCATACCTATACCGTAATTTCAACCCTTCTAGGATTTCACTTACCGAGCTGTTTTCAAAGAATCCAGACAGTTCGTAGCCAGGGGAAGGTAAACTACACGGTTTTTTATTTTTATTATTTCTTCTATCACGCAGAATGTTTTAAGCAAACGTTAAAAATCATCTATAAATCTGATTTTTTTGATGACATTTATCCAGGCCACTTTTGGAGATATTTGAAATTTTATATTGCCCTTATTTTGAAACTATTTTTTCGATCATGCTCATTAACTAACTCAACTGAGATATTCACACGACTGACTTTTTAAATAGATACCTAGTTTTATAAATGCACGTATTAAATCTCCAACTGTTTTTAATTTTCATTTTTTGGAAAAAGCTTTCTACAAAAATAGAAGTTAGTTTTATCAGAAATACTTTTGATCGCTTTCAGAGATTCTTTCTATTTTATTAAAGAAAATGGTACCAAACCATTGTAGAATGAGCAAGAGAATGAGTTATGAAATAGAAGTATGAAGTAGAAGTATGTAGTAAAATGAGTGCTCAGTTGGGACGGATGATACCAAGAAAACACAAGCAGACTAAGTCGCGCTAGTAAGATACGATTCCCATTTGTGAATGGTGATTATTAATTTATAAACTTTTACGCATCTCACTTGCCCTAACTTAATTCTAGGCACCTAGTTTTATTCTCATTACTTATTCTACATTACCAGGCGTGTTTGTTCTGGACAATGACAATTTTTTTATACGGTCAATATTTATCCATTTCGAATGATAATATCATTATAGGCAATCTTATAAGATTATCAATTACATACTTCCCATACATATGCAGGGTTCTTCTTCATTTGGATTAAGCAATTACGGTTTAGAATCGCAACAACTTTTCACACTTATAAAAAGATCAAAATTTTTGCAAGAGTCTTGCAAAGTCTTGCAAGTCTTGCAGCAAGACCAAGACCAATACCAAGACCGTATATGCAAGACCAAGACTAAAGATTTGATGCAAGACCAAGACCAATACCAAGGGTGCAAGACCAAGACCAATACCAAGACCATATCGGTCTTGGTCTTGGTCTTGCTTTGCGCATCACTACTTGCTGCTGATCAGAAACGTTAAATATTTCTTGAAGAGTTTATTCCACAAGTTTATCAGATATTTTTATTTGTTTGGAAGAAGATGGACAATTCAATATTTTGTTGGAAATCTCAATTTATCTATATATGCTTCTGCTACGGAGGCAGATTTCCAGCCAGCGTGACGTTTTCTGCATCGATAGAGATGCAGAAATGTCAATTTTTGTTGAAAGTTGTACAAAAAAATTGTTTTTGTACAACTGTCAAAAAAACTTGACATTTCTGCATCTCTATTGATGCGTAAATGTTTTAGTATTCTCACCGGGAAAAAAGTATTTTTTCACCGTGAAAAAATACTTTTTTTCACTGCCAAAATAATTCACAAAATAAATATGAAATATTATTTTTTCAATGATTTATTTTTAACAGAGACAATTACTAATTGATTATTAATCTTAAAACAATTTTATTTATTGGAATAATAATTGATAGTAAAGTTTGTACAATTACTTCCAACATAAATTTCCGCAGATGTATGCAGACATCTCAAGTTTTTTTGACAGTTGTACAAAAAATGTTGTTTGTATTTCGCGTATAAAATTCGTGTTTTCATGGCACTCTCATGTGCCATCAAAAAACACTGATTTTACAGAAAAATAACTATTGTAGTTAGTTGGTGTAGGCACCAACTCCAAAAGTACCAGCACAATTAATATAATTTTGTATTTTTCAGTGCAACAACTAATAAAGTCGGTAAAATTTTTTGTAAAAAATATTTATTGACATTATCATGTTGTCCTAAATTAACAATAAAACGTGTTTCAAAACGCTGGAATTTGTCACGTTTGATGGGGCAATCTACACAGAGTTTCCAATATAAGAATAGGATCTCCAGAACGTTATAGATACCAAGTCGGACTACCGAACGATCTGAAAAGATATCATCCCCATCCCCACAGAATTTGAGATGATGTCTTTACTGACATAACATAACGATGAAAAATCACTTCAGTTTTGAAAGCCAAAAACTGTCATAGAATTGCACAAACTTGAACAAAACAAACATTATAGATGCTTAGATGACCATCCAAACATTTCAGAATTTCATTTTTCATAGGAAAACATTTGATAATTGTTTCTGCGATGTGGACTGTATGGTAATGAGACAAATAGAGTAATGAGAAGGGTTAAAGGATATAAGCGACGTACCTTTTCGGCTTCGGGTAACCTTCTGGTGATTGCAACCACTCGATTCCACTTCCCGAAAAGTCAATCTTCATATGAGATGGTAAAATTAAACTATATTAATTTTGCGATGCGAATTCTTCTGCTTTCTCGACTAATCAGGCACTGATCGACTTCGCGTTGGAGACTCTCCTCTTTCCAAAAATTCACTCGCGAATTTATCCTGAGCGGCTTTCTCCCACCTTAGTTCGTGGCTCAGGGTGTGCGCAATGAATTCGCTGAGGCTCTCGCAAGGAAAGGAAATTTGGGAAGGAAAATGGACAAAAATAAACTAAAGGCGAGTACAACCATATTACCCAATTTAAGCGGCGCATCCATTCCCCCCGGCTTGAAGGGTTACCTTCAAAAAAATTGAAAAGGAAAAAAATATTCTATGTATCACCAATAACCAAAGAAAAATATTTATTTGACTATATCTAACCTACTTTACTATTACATTAAATATCACTACTGATTTGGCAGCGGACAAAGACGTATGACAGGGCGCAAATAGGATCCGCTGGCAGTTTTAACCCGAACAATCCTAATAACTCCGTTAGATCCCGGAAAAACTTCTTCAACTATGCCTAAAGGCCAATGTAGAGTCGGTGTATTTTCGGTTAGCAAAATCACGACCGAACCTACCGTAATAGGGTTAGCTGGAGTATTCCACTTCTGCCGTGACTGTAAGGTATGCAGATAGTCCATTCTCCAACGCTTCCAAAACGATTGAACCAATTTGTCAAGTAAAGCGTAGCGTGAAAGAACGTGCAATCTATCTTCATTTAAATCTCTAGCGGGTAAATACTTGAGAGGTGTCGCATTCAAAAAATGTGCCGGAGTCAATGCCAAAGGTTCTGAAGGATCACTGGACAATGTTCTGCACAATGGACGAGTATTCATGACTGCTTCAATTTGAGCGAGCACAGTACTGAGTTCTTCAAAAGAAAGAATTTGTTCACCTATTACGCGATACAAATGTGCCTTCAAGCTTTTAATGTTAGCCTCCCAATTCCCTCCGAAATGGCTCGCGGCAGGGGTATTTAGTGACCATTCAATACGGTTTTCCGCTAAGATTTGAGCAAACTCTGTATTGAAATACTTCGTACGTAAGAAATCATATAACTCTGAAATGTGACGTTTAGCGCCTACATAATTCGTACCGTTGTCCGAGTAAACTCGCCCTACAGGACCACGACGTGACAAGAATCTCTTAAAAGCTGACATGAAACTTGACGTACTCAAATCCCCAACCAATTCTATATGAATTGCTCGAGTTGTCATACATACAAAAATACAGATATAAGCTTTGGTCGAACGCATACCACGACCACGCGAAATTGTAATCCGAAAAGGTCCAGCGTAGTCTGTTCCAGTGTGTACAAAAGGCTTTGAGGTTTCTACAACTCTACAAGAGCGATGGTCTGCCATTTCTGGAGGAGCTATTGTCCTCGGACGAAGTCTGAAGCACGGCAGACATTTGTGCACTCTATCGCGAATCAAATTGCGAGCGGATAGAATCCAGTACTTCTGTCTCAAAATTGACATCAAGAGTTCTGGACCAGCGTGACAGTTCACCTTATGGTGATAATCAACTAAAAGATTGAGAATATGATCCTTCCGTGGTAGAACAATCGGGTGCTTATGTTCAAATGGTAAATTCGAGTGACTTAATCGACCACCAACACGAATAAGTCCGTCCTGTAAAAACGGTTTTAACTGTTGTAGAGCGCGTGTACATGGTTTATTCGATTCCAGATAGCTAAACTCAGCAGCAAAACAATTGCGCTGAAGATCACGCAGTACAATAAACTCAGCCTTATCAAGATCTGCAGCTACTATATGCTCCCGAGAAGGTAAAATTTTTATAAACCGATATATATATACAACGCAACGCAAGAGCTTTGACCATGATGAAAAGCGATTAGCTAAATTCATTATGAAAGATTCTTCACGTGGCGCCGCATTAACTAAAGCATGTTTCTTTTGTTCTTCTGGTTCTGAAACTGTTTTTGGGTCGAAGGGTCTAACAAGCCAATCCGTGGGTGCAGCTTGCATCCAAGAAGGGCCGTGAAACCATAAAGGATGATTCAATAATTTTGCAGGCGTTAATCCACGCGATAGGCAATCAGCAGGATTGTCTATGCCTGCCACATGATAGAAATTTCGAGGTGATAATTCGGACTGAATTTTTGCGACTCTATTTGCAACAAAAGTACTCCAGCGGTGTGGAGAAGAGTGAATCCAACATAATGATACTGTAGAATCCGAGAAAGCAAAAATGTTATCGATCTTGATACGATTGCGACAAGCTTTAACAATCACGGAAATGAGTTTAGTTAATACAAGTATGCCGCAAAGCTCTAAGCGTGCGAGAGAAATGACCTTGCGAGGAGCGACCTTAGATTTGGCACTAATAAGACTCACTGAAATATTATCCTTATTTTGTACATGACAATAAACTACACCTCCATATGCTCTCTCGCTTGCATCCGCAAACCCAACTATGGTGACTATACTATTTTTATTTGCACCAATATGACGCGGAATTTGTATTTGGTCGAGAGCAGGGAGCTCTTCCCTAAAACGAGACCACATATGAGCGACGTTATCTGGAGCCAGGTCATCCCAATCACAACCAGACAACCAAAGTTCCTTTATGAGAAGCTTTGCAAATAGGATTACTGGTGCTACGAATCCCATGATATCCCACAAACGCGCTACGCATGATAGTATAATGCGTTTGGTACAAATTGTTGGTGTAGAACAAATTTTAAGACTAAAAGAATCAGATACTGGTGACCAGCACAAACCAAGAACTTTATGTGAGTCATTTTCGTCAAACTCTTTGATTATTGACAAGCGATGCGAGGGCGGAATCGAATCTAAAACAATTTGCGAATTACTATTCCATTTCACAAGATCGAACTGTCCAGCTTTCATAAGATGTATGACCTCAAAAACTGTTTCAATAGCTTCATCCTCACTATCCAAAGAACAAACAAAATCATCCATATAGAGACTAGTCTCGATGACTTCTTTGGCCTTCGGGAAAGAATCTCCTTCGTCATTGGCAAGCTGTCTAATTGTTCGTAATGCGTGAAATGGACTTGACTTAAGCCCGAAACAGACGCGGTTAAATTCGTAAACCTCTAAAGGTTCTTGCGGAGAAAAACGATACAAAATCCGTTGATATCTTCTATCAGACTTTTGAATACCGATACAAAGAAACATTTGCCGAATATCTGCCGAAAGAGCGACCGAAAATAAACGAAAGTTAACTATTATTTCAAACAAGTTACCCTGCAGATTTTGGCCACCATGCAAGATATCATTTAGAGAAACTGAAGAGCTTGTCTTAGCGCTACCATCCAAAACTATACGTAACTTCGTGGTGAGTTTATCTCCCCTAATCACTCCATGATGTGGTATTATATACGAAGGAGTGTTCTTTGACTCTTCAGTCTCTGCAGGCGCTAGAGAGAGATACCCTTTACTTAGATACTCCCTTATAACATCATCGTAAGCCTGCTTGAAACTAGGGGACGTTTGCATTTTTCGTTCCAAGCAAAGAAAACGTTTTTCAGCTAATTGACGGGAACTGCCAAGAGAATTAACATCGCCCTTGAAGGGAAGTGCGACATTGTATCTACCAGTATGATCACGAGTAGTGGTATGACGGAAAATATCTTCGCAGACTCTATCGTCTGGACTAATTATGGGCAAATTGACTTCTTCGATTTCCCAAAATTTCTCAATTGCAGAATTTAAAGAGTCATCAATACAACAATACGACATATTCGTGTAGCTATCTAAACGAATGGCTGCGGTACCAACTATAACAAATCCAAGAGTTGTTTCCAAAGCGTGCGGTGCGATTTGTGAGGGATTCCCATGGACTTTACGCGATAACAAAATATGTGGAAAAACTGAGGCTCCCACTAACATCTCTATCCCCCCTGGAACTGCGTAATAATCATCGGCTAGAGGCAAGTCATTAAATTTCGAAAGTACTGAAGTATCTATGGCAACGGTAGGCATAGGTTCGGTTATTTTATCTACAACCAATGAATCCACTTCATAAGTTATCCCAGCATTGAAGCGCGAGCAAAATTTCAGTTTCACAGAACCTTGAACAGCCTTAGTTGAGCCTCCAATACCCTTGACTACGTTACACCTGGAGTCATTTGTTATATTCCAACCTAAACGTCTACAACAATCCAGAGTAATAAAGTTACTTTGAGAAGCGCTATCCAACAAAACACGAATTAAATGTTCATTTCCACGTGAATCAAATACCTTTACACGAGCAGTTGCCAAAAGTACTGTGGTAGGAGATCGCGATGCTGACAATGAACATAATGCGACACCATCAGTGCGATTCACCTCCGGCGAATTATCGTTATCCCTTTTGCCGCTACCTATAATATCTGTATCTACCTCGGAAGTATTGGTATGCTTTTCAAAATGAAGTAATGTGTGATGTTTAGCTTGACATTTACGACATCTAGAATCTGATTTACAAATTAAAACACGGTGTTGGTCACTAAGGCAATTAATACAAAGGTTATTCGACCGAACGTATTTATAACGATCGCTAGGCTTAAGTTGTATGAACTTCGGGCATTTATACATCTGAAGATGATGTGTACGACACAGCGAACAGATGAATTGCGATGTGATGTTCACATAAGAATGCATCGGTTTATTTGCACTCCATTCGTTTGGTTTTGCGAACTTATGTTTCGGCGTCGTAGAAGTGCGTTGCAAAATTTTGATATGATCACGTATAAATGTTTCTAAATCGTCGAATTTAGGCATTTCATCCCTACCACTTCTGTTCATTTCAAATAATCGAACAGTTTCCAAATCTAATTTCTTCAAACCAATATAAAGGAACATTAGGTCACTTATGTCATTGAGCTTAAGGTTCTTTATTGCGCGAACTGATGATGCGAACGTATCAAGAAACTTCTCTAAGCTAGACTCGTTGCTAGAAGTAATATTTTTCAAGTCAAATATCTGATCCAAGTATGCTGTTGCTACCATGCGTTTATCCTCATATTTTGCCTTTAGAATATTCAAAATCAGCTCATAATTCTCAGCACAAAGCGTAATTCCGGCAAAAACTGATTTGGCCTTACCAGCCAGTTTATTTTCCAAATAATGTAGTTTTTCATGGTCAGTTAAGCTTTCGTTTTTATGAATGGTATTTTCGAAACTATTGAAAAATGAAGGCCAATTTCTAATATCGCCATTGAATTCTGGAATCTGAATAGGTGGCAATTTTGGTCTTTCACGTTGTAACTGACTTCGAACGCCTGGAGTTTGTTCTGATCCTGTAGGTTGCTGCAATAATCTAGCGGTTCTTTTGACGCGACAAAACAAATCTTCGAATGCTGACAAACTCTGATAACTGACTATATAGTTTTCATCTAGTTCTAATTCAATTGTGTTAATTTGATCTAAAGTACTTTGAAATTCAGTGCGAATACTATCTACTGTTTCGATCTTACATAAGAATATGTCCCTTGTTGCCTCCGAGATCCCTGTGGCATTGTCGGATAATAATTGTATACGCGCGAAAAGGTTATCCCTTTGAGCGTACAACAATTTTAGTTTATTTACCTTGCTATTTCCCATACTAAAGATTCAGAAGAATTCAGTAAAAAGAGTGTAAATATTATCAAGAAATAAATTTGGAATGCTAAGACTGCAAAATGCAGATGTTCGATGTACGCCACGCGGACAAATAAATCTTACAAATTCCTACTACTATATATTAATATAATTTACAAATTATTGCAGATATTCTATTCCAAAAATTAAAAATGCTATTCTAATCTAAAATATTTACTAAAAGAGAGATGCGACGATTAAAGAGCCCAATATGGTTGTACAAGGTATGATAGATAAGAAAATTGCGATTATGGTTCAAATTGATGATACAACAATCATCCGGCTCGATATGGGCCAAATTTAATGTTTCTGCGATGTGGACTGTATGGTAATGAGACAAATAGAGTAATGAGAAGGGTTAAAGGATATAAGCGACGTACCTTTTCGGCTTCGGGTAACCTTCTGGTGATTGCAACCACTCGATTCCACTTCCCGAAAAGTCAATCTTCATATGAGATGGTAAAATTAAACTATATTAATTTTGCGATGCGAATTCTTCTGCTTTCTCGACTAATCAGGCACTGATCGACTTCGCGTTGGAGACTCTCCTCTTTCCAAAATTCACTCGCGAATTTATCCTGAGCGGCTTTCTCCCACCTTAGTTCGTGGCTCAGGGTGTGCGCAATGAATTCGCTGAGGCTCTCGCAAGGAAAGGAAATTTGGGAAGGAAAATGGACAAAAATAAACTAAAGGCGAGTACAACCATATTACCCAATTTAAGCGGCGCATCCAATAATAAATATTTCTTAATTGGTTCCCTCAGTTCGTTTCATTTGTATATGTTCTGAAAACTATTTTTAAGAAATATAAATTGATGCAGATCCTGAATATGTTCGTAAATTATTTTCGAAGTAGAGACCCCCCAATTATCTAAGTATAGCCGGATATTTTCTGGATGATAAAAAAACATATAAAAATCCATACTGTAATCTTTGACATTAGCCCGACGTCAAAATCAGCGCGACAGGGGTCTTGAATTTACAATACGTATAAACATAACGTAAAACATTAGGTATTAATTCCTATTTAAACAGCACGATTCTAGTTAGAGAGTATATGTTAAGAGAAATCTCGATTATTAGAATATGTAGAAAAGCCAATTTGCCAAGACAAAAAAAAAATCTCGTGAAGTCTATGCATTTTCATTCAAATGAAAAATATGAATTTATTATGAACATAAAGAGCATGACATATGCAACTGGCAAACTCTATTGAGAAAAATGTAGAGCCCAAAAAGGGATGCAGAGAGCATCAAAGGCTGAAAAGGTCACTCCAATAGCATAATAAAAATAATTAGGACTGGCAAAGCGAGTTCAGCCACAGGTTGACAAAAAATTACATTTTGTGATCCCTATTAATAGAAAAACTTCAGTCAGTTTCTACAAGATAAATGGGGAGGACCGGGGCAAACTACATGAGTTTATTATTTACTTGAAAATAATGTAAAAAACCTCGTATGTTCTTATTCGATTTTTATTTGTTTTCATTATACAGAGTAAAACAAAATTTCATATATTAGCTTTTTTGACTGACGAGCCCAAACGGAGGAGGTATACAATTCAATTCAACTGTCTACTTTTTTGGCTTTGTATGTAGTAAAAATAATCCGATTTCGATGATTTTTGATTCATTTGAAAGAGGAGACTTGAGAAATGGTCCCATATCCGTAAAAACTCAAATCCGAAATCTCCTTCTCTTTGAAAAACACCTCCGAAGGTGGTGAAGGGGACAATTGTTCTCGAAAATCGAAAATCTGAGGTGGTAAAATTAAAGATAGAAAAATATCCGGTAACGTTTAATTTGAACATTTTTTCAAAAGAGTTACGGTTTTCAAGTTACATGGATGTTAAAATCTCAAAAAAGTGTATTTTCGCTATGTGGAGGGAGCGATGTCTATCGAAAATTGAAAATCTGAGAGTACCACATGAAAGATCAGATTATTTGTAGCAACATTTAAAATGAACATTTTTTCCTTAGAGTTACGTTTTTCGAGTTAAAGCGGTGATAAAATGGTAAAAGCTAAAATATTTGCGTAATTTCTCCGCGATGTTTTGAGATTTCTACTTAATAACAATTACAAGCAAAGAATATACGTGGATAATAGGATAAGTACTATTTTCTTTGGTATTAGTGAAAGTTCAACGATCTTCGCCACTAATGTTACACTCAAAAGTGTACAGTAAATATTTTTTTACAAGAGAATTGGACCGACGTTATGAGTTGGTGCACTGAAAAATAGAAAATAATATTAATTCCATTGGTGCTGGTACTCGTGAAGTTGGTGCCAAACGTTATTAATCTTACTGCAACTGCACAACTTCAAAATTACCAGCACCAATAGAATTCATATTATCTTCTATTTTTCTGTGCACCAACTAATAACTTCGGTCTAATTTTTTGTAAACAATATTTATAATCATAGCGTTTTAACAAATGGACCAAACTACAGTAATGTAATATACTCATGAAAATAATATAAAAAAAATAATAAGTTCTTATCCGATTAAAAAAATGTATCTAGCGTTCTATGTACTTGCATCCGAATTTTCCTTTAATAATTGAGTATGCCATGCCTGAGGCTCAAAAACATTCAATAACTTTGTTGTTATGATAATGTGTCAGTGTGTTGTGACAGTGATTGAATGTTCATCAGATGATTAAAGTGTTACAAAATGCCAAACACATATTCACATTTAGAATACGCAAATATGGTGTTTGCATATGGCTTCTGTAATAGAAATGCTAGAGATGCTGTTGAAGAATATCGTCAACGGTTTCCACATCAAAAACATCCCAATGAAAACGTCTTTATCAGAGTTTTAAACAGATTGTTGGAGAATGGTAAGCAAAAAAGAGTTATAGGCAGCGGCACCCTTCACGAGCAAGTCTTACATCCATACCATGTACCTACAGCAAGTACAACACTTACAACAGGTAATTTATGCTAAACGTATGAAATTTTCTCGCTAAATAATAAATATTTTTTACAAAAAATTGGACCGACTTTATTAGTTGGTGCACTGAAAAGTATAAAATAATATTAATTATATTGGTGCTGTTACTTTTGAAGTTGTGCAGTTGCAGGTAGATTGGTAACTTTTGGCACCAACTTCACAAGTACCAGCCCCAATAGAATTAATATTATTTTATACTTTTCAGTGCACCAACTAATAAAGTCGGTCCAATTTTTTGTAAAAAATATTTATTTCACACTTTTGAGTGTAACATTAGTCACGAAAATCGTTGAACGTTCACTAATACCAATGAAGATAGTACTTATTCTATTACCCACGTATATTCCTTGCTTGTAGTTGTTATTGAGATCTCAGAACATCGCTGCGGAAATACGCTTGAATATTTTAGTTGTTACCATTTTAACACCGATTTTACTCGAAAACCGTAACTCTAAGGGGAAAATGTTCAGTATAAATGTTGCTACAAATAATTATGTCTTTCATGTACTGCAAACAGATTTTCAATTTTCGACAGAAATCGCCCTCTCCACATAGCGAAAATAGGTATATTTGAGAATTTAAAATGTCTCTATGTCGAAAACCGTTACTCTTTTGAAAAAATGTTCCACTTAAACGTTTCCGGATATTGTCCTATCTGTAATTATATCAACGCAGATTTTCAATTTTCGACAAAATTTGCCCACTCCACCCCCTTCGGGGGCGGTTTTCGGAGGGAACGAGATGTCGGATTCCCGTTTTTATGAATATGGGACCATTTCTCAAGCCTCCTCTTTCAAATGAATCAAAAATCATCAAAATCGGAGTACGTTTACTATATGAAAGGCGCGCACAAACCAAAAAAAAAGCACACAGTCGAATTGTATACCTCCTCCTTTTGGGAAGTCGGTCAAAAACCCGCACGCAACAGACGAACGTAATTTTCAACCAAAAGGACTACTAGAGAATGTTCCTGTAAACACCAGAATACAAATAATATACAATCAGCCCGATGGTGCTCCTGCACATTTCGTTGGATTTGTCGAGGTGGTCCTATCAATTGGTCACCAAGATCCCCAGACCTTACACCTCTAGTTTATTGTTTATGGGGCTGGTTCAAAAATGCGGTGTACAAAGTAAAAGTGGACACTCGTGATGAGCTAATTCGACGTACATATATGACATACTACAGCAGATATTAAAGAAGGCAGACGTGAAGCAAGTAGGAGAGCAACAGACGCTCTTTATGGACGAAGCAGAAAATGTTTAGAGAATGTTTAGAGGACAATGTTTCTTCTTCTCGTTTTTATATTTATTCTTGTTAATCAATGGAAGTGAGTTGGACTCTGGTTTTGCAGGACTCTTTGTTAATACGGGAACTGTAAGAAATATCTTAGGAAGTAAGATTTTCGTGTTTATGAGATTAGTAATTTAGATTCTGGTATTAATAAGGTGTGAAAGAGTGAATTGGATTTTCAACCATAATCTGGCAGTGTGAGGAAAGAAAGTTGGAACTTTGAAGTAAGTATTCGGTATGTACGGAGTGGCTTTTTGAACTATCCCACTGCAACCATTTCTAATCTATTGTGATTCTGCATACGATACATATGATGAGTGTATTAGTAAATTGGAGTTTTGGTTATACATTGTATGAATAAGGGCGAGAATCAGGTTTGAATATTGGTTCCTATAGGGTGCGTGAGATAATTTGATTGATTTTTTTTATTCACAGAGAGGGCTATGAGTTGGAATTTTTGAGAGTATGGGGTGTGAGAGAAGTGTGAATTGTATTTTTTTTATATATATTTCGTATGTGGAAAAAGTAAGTGGGATTTTTTGTATTTACGGAGGTGATGGAGAAGTAAATGCTACTATAGGTATATTTGCTTCAGTATTATCGTAATTTAAGCATTATGATACCCATAAACGCAGCACCTAGATTTGACTTTACCACTGATAACTATATTGAGTTGTGAAATCCCTCTAACCATGTAATCTTGAAACAACACGTTAAAGGCATAAGTATATATTGATTCGTTATGTCACTAATATATCAAACGTCAGCAGTATTCTTTGAATGTCTTTGTGCGTATTTTACATTGTCATAGAACTTGAACTGCGCAATATCCGCCCTTCTCTGAAAAAGGCAAACAGTGTTCGCGACCAAGACCTGTCTTTTTTTCAGTGGTCTACGAAAAAACATAACCTATCCGTTGAAAGTCGACACAACTAATTTGAGTGGCATCCTAAAAAATTACAACTACTGGACGTGAAATGAATCTATCTCTTCCACACTTTTAAGCCATTTTTTCATTTATTAGCAAGATAGGGAATGTGCGGTCCATGTCTCTATGTTTCTAAGTGTGGTACCTATGGTTCAAATCATGCGAATCGTAAAAACAGTTGTACCGGGTAATTTAATAAGGGTGACGAGGTATTGTATCTCAGGAACTGATAGTCGTAGAAGTATGGGAAAAAATCCTTCACAGAAAATCGACCAAAGAAAATTGATGGAAATATTTTTTTTATTCATACGTCCACCGCTAGTGGCTTAATAGCTTCGATCGTATAAAAAATACGATTTTAAAAAAAAAATCCAGTATAAGTTTTGAAATGAATACTCTCACGTTAATGTTACCATAATGGTCCATCTCTTTGGTATATGATTTTTCATTGTAGGACGTGAAAAAAGGCGGGAGTGGATGCTAAACTTTTGAACTATAAGTGTCTATAACTTAAGTTTGCCTTAAGAAAATTTTGTTAAGGAGATCTGGTTCATGAATAGAAGGTTTGGTGAATAAAATATAAAACCATACGTGCTATTTTGGTTCTGGTCGCTCTCGCTAGAGGGCGGGTTTTATAAAGTTAACCGTTCTGTTAATTTTGCTCTGGAATCGCAAATGGAACCGTATGCATATTTTATAAGATTCGGAGAGTAGATCAAATTTCCAACACAATATTTCCAAACGGCATGACCACATCTTCATTATTTTAAAAGTTATGTTTTAAAGAATATTTTAATAACGAATTTATTAAGAAAACCAAATAGGTAATTGAGTATTTTTAAGGGCCGATTTCATAATGAATCTCTAAAGGGAGATTAATTAATTCTTCAATTGGTTTAACTCATATCTTGATGACCGAATAAAAATAGTGCGTTTTTTAATAACTTCTACAAAGTCAGTCTCCTTTTCTTACGTTCTTTTGAAGTAACTTTTAATCATATGTCCAATAAAAAAATCCCCATGGCCTGTAGTCAGCGGAA
This sequence comes from Crioceris asparagi, assembly GCA_958507055.1. NCBI lineage: Eukaryota > Metazoa > Arthropoda > Insecta > Coleoptera > Chrysomelidae > Crioceris > Crioceris asparagi. The sequence continues at coordinate 12,328,189 of OY293826.1, read as the reverse complement.
AGGTAAATTTCTCAAAATTCATTGAATTGAAATTTTAACAACTTTTTCATTTGTATGCCTACATGTTATTACAAAAAAAATCCGTATGTGTCATAGCCTTGTGGTTGGAGGTTTTTGTTTTGGCTGTTGAATATAAAGCAGACAGGGTTCGCGTTCCACTTCAAGGCAGATTTTTTTTTTCGCCTATTTCATCTCAATAAATATACTATATATTTTTTCAATCAGGGTCTATATTAAGATCTCCAGAAAATGTACAATTACATCAAATTTATATTGAGTGTTCATGTTTTATCAATATTTCTTATTTTTTCTTTATTAATTTTTATTTTTTTATCTGTGCATTTTATGGAAAATTGCTTCGAACAAATGTTGTAGGTACTGATTATATCTATAACCTAAAATTATTTTTGATGATATTTACACGACGGCTCTTTTTGATATTTTTTTTCAAATGTTTGAACGGTCGCCATTTCGAAACTACTTACCCGATATTTCCCAGTAACGAACTCGGCCGAGATATTTGAGAGATTGATTTTTGTGTCAAATTTGAACTTGATACCTCCAAAACTGCGACCTCTATCGTGTTAACAAATTTCGTAATATCCCATATATATATATATATATATATATATATATATATATATATATATATATATATATATAACTTTTAAACCAAATGTTTTTTTGGACTAACTGATAGACATATAACAACATGCCGTTGAATTTTTTTCGAAATTCAAAAGTGTGAACGATCGCAATAGGTAGGTACATTTAAATAAGAAATTTACCTAAAAATTATATTTTTAATGTGGTACCTATTAAAATTAATGGAAGTTTAAATTTGATTATGAAAATGGCCCTAAGTTTCCTAGTCAAGCATGTCATGGACAAATAAAGAAAAAACAGTTTAAAATTTCGTTCTCATTTTAATTTAATTAAGAACATTAATAATAACAGCGCTCCAAAATAGGATTTCATATGTCGTTTTCAATTTATTTCTAAAATTAACTACTTATAATATTGCCAAAAATCAAAAGCTCGTCTACTGTGATTAGGTATTAAAATTCAAAATTATCCTATTTCTTAGAAGGCCGTGAAAAGACTGGGTAGACAGTTCCTATGGAAACAGCGATTTTTCACAAACAGATAGTTTATTCTGAGATTGAAATGCCAATTTTGTCGCTATTTTGCGACATGCTGAAATGGATTTACCCTCGCTATAAAAGTTTCAACCCAAAAATTGAAAACTCAATCTATCAATTACCTGTTTTGTTTCTTTAATAAATTCGTTCGTTCGTAAAATATTCTTCAAGCGATAACTTTTAAACGAACGAAGATATCGACATGCAGTGTGGACTGTGGACAGATTTTGTTTTCAAACTTAAGTTATAGACACATATAATCCAAAAAGTTTAGCAACCCCTTCCGCCATTTTTTAGATCCTACAATAAAAAATCATATCTCAAAAAGATTGACCATTATGGTGGCATTAAGGTGAGAGTATTCATTTCTAAACTTATACTGGAAAATTTTCGAAAAAAAGGGTTTTTATACAATCGATTACGCCCCTTAGCTGTGGACGTATGAATTTAAAAGATAATCAATTTTCCTTCGTCGATTTTCACTGAAGGATTTTTTTCTCAAACTTTTACGACTATTAGTTCCTGAGATACAGTATCTCGTCACCCTGTACAGTTTGGCAGCTTCTAGGCCTAATAGAAAGTAATTTAATTTTTTTTTTTTTGAAAATCAGACTTGTTTCATGAGTACGACAATGAATAAAATGAAATTCATACATCATCTCTGCTTGATTCCAAGCCCTGTGTCGTCGAGTCTAGCGCAACTCAATTTCGAGTTATTCTCTTAGCTGCATACCAAGTCGCATTTCTCACACGTAGCCCCGGGTTACGTAATATATGGATAAATTAAACAATGCAGTGAAATAAAAATCTATCAGATTGCATGTGTGGCTTCCATTGAATGTAGGTACAAAGGACATTGTAAATAGAACCAACCTGCATTCAAATCCAATTAGAGAAAAGACAATGCCCAATGTTCCAAATCATGAATTTCTAATGTTGTCTTTAAATACAGTAGTTTGCAGCATAAGGTAATACGGTTTTGTAAAAGATGGAGTAATTAAAATGTTAAAACTGCACTATTTTTAAGCTTTTTATCTTATATTTTAGTTTAATTTTTGAAAGGTCTTGATGCGTGATTACCAGATAAACTCTTGTTGATCTAACTTTAGCAATAAAATGAAAAAATTAACAAATATACAACAAACAATTTAGGGTGGTGTTACATTTCTTTTTTTGAAAATGAGTCAAGAACCAACATTAATTGAAATACCGATACCCCTTTAATTATATATATTTTGAATCACTAGCGTTTTTCAAGTTTCTGTGCGTATTCAAAATCTCTATTTTATGAACCTTAAGGATACCAACTTCGCTTTAGGTCAGATCTAACTGAATTCCCGCGAAAATCGTTCAAAAAGTTGTTGTTCGTCAAGCAGTGCCAAACATCTTGGGCAGAACATCGAGTCGGTGAACTTTAATACTAAGTAACAATTGCTGTGCAACATCGAGAGCTTTTATAAGTGATTTTGCTAATGGATTTTTATTCAAATAACCTTAATTCGATGGGAAACAATGCCTTTCTATAAATTTAGTGTAGAAAAACAAGATGGCCGGCCACTATTTTCGCAATTATTGATAGTAAATAGTAGTCGCCAACCCCCCACCGGCCTATTACTGGGAAGGGATAATTTTATTATTTCTCTATCACATCCAATAAGAACAATATTCACATTATCTTTGTCTTATTGCATAGTTTGGTATAAGCTTATCTTCTGTACCAGTAGACGGCCGTGCGTACGACACTTGGAAAAAATCTTACAAGCCATCAAATCTAGTGGCCGACTACCAGAACTTACGACTTTTCATAATTTTACCAGTAATCGGCAACAAGATTTCTGATGCTATTTCAAGCAAATTTTGCACGGAAAAGTTAATTTTAACAATCCTTATGTCAGGCCGTGCGAAAACAAAGATTCATCAATACATCGCTGAAAACTTAGCAAACGCTCTTGAAACTGTCAGAAATCGTGCTTCGATAAGGGAAATATGCCGAAACTATGGAATACTCAGGTCAACCCTACAATTAAAATTTTCACACTGGCTTTACATGAACGAAAGTCGAAAAGTATTTGGCAGCAAAGTCAATGTGTGATGTCACTAGAAATTACTAAATTACAATGAAACTAGCTACATTTTGCATGTTTGCCAAAATACCTAGTTCAGACCTTGTAAGAAATTACCAATTTTAGGGCGGCCAACTACTAGTATTGGTAAGGCCGACTACTAGTATTGGTACGGCCGACTACTAAGATACAAAGGGCCGACTACTAGCAAAACGGTTCCAATTAGAAATAAAAATTAATCAAAAATTCACATTCGAAAATCGGTTATCTTTCTCTATTCTATCCGATAGCATAATCTGCGAGCTACAAATGCGAACCAAAGTTTGTCCACTCAGTGTACATATGCCCATGTCATTGTCAGAGTGAGATTACTTCAAAAAAGGCCGAGTACTAGTACACTCACCCTATACCTACATGGGTTAGTGAAATATTACCAATATGCGTTCCTTAGTGATATTCACCTGAAGTATTTATCTTACAAGTTACAGAATATGAACTAGTGATATCAAAGCATTGATAAACATATAGTTAAAGGTGTAAGAAAGAAAATAAATTAATTTATAATTGATATATCAGTTATGTGAGATGAGATGAAAATTAAAAACGTACATAGATTTTCTTCTTTATAAAAACTGGATCCGATTACCGAGTTCTGCTGCAACAAAAAGTTGCAATTTACTGAGTATCCAATTACAATAATTTCCTTATGTAAAGTTGAGAAATCAAAGATCGATATAGTGATTTCGATAACGTTAAATACAAACCAGGTGAAAACTGTGATATTCTATTGTTCGTTAGTGTCACCATAATACAACATCATAATCATATTAGTTCGAGGTAGGAATGGCGCATGTAGTGAAAAATTGAAAATCCCTAAAATTTGCATGTTAAATACAGAGCGATATAATATCATTAAAGTATCCATAATATTTACCGTGATGATAAAGGCAATAACATTGTCCGCGTCATATCAATTTGCCCTTTAGATACCAAAAACGATGACACTCACTACCATATTCCAACATCAACATGTGCGCTTCTCGTAAAACAACGATAATATTTAGCTAATACATGAATATTCATATCTTTCCAAAGCACTTTCGGGGCTCATCAAAATATATGTAAACGGCACAAATATCACCTCATGTTGTCCAATATATCAGACATTTTCATGAGCTTTACGAAAGATTTAAATATCGACTGATTCAAAAAATATCTATTCGAAGTATGCGATGAATTTTGGTATCATGTTTTCATATGAATTATATGAAACAAAAAAATATTCAAAAAACCCTAATTGTCACTTTCGTGATCCGAAATGTTCTAATAAACAACACTGAAAGAAATGAACAACCCTTCACCACAGCTTACCTAACTAAGCTTTGCTTTCACCAACGTAATGAACGTAACAAATATTAAAAATCTAAAATCATTTAGAATTTCACTGTCCTGTCCTCAAGGTGTTCTTCAATTCTCCATTTCAGCTCGTTTGTATCATAGTCTTGTTCTTAAATTTCTCTGGAGGAAACCAAAGTCATGCAAATCTCACAGATACAAGTATTTTTATTGGTGTAATCAGCTTAGTTGATTTTCTAATAGTACCAATTAAAGCAGGCAATATCTTATTTGTTCTGCCAAAATGAATGTCCTTGGAAATATTCACAAAATCTTTTCAGTTTCATCTCTGCATAGGAAACACCATGAATGTATGACAAAACAAACAAAATATGCAGAATCCCCAATGCAACATTGATATGACGCACATTGTGTATGAATTTTGTATCCTCTAAAATGTTCTATATAAACAACTAAATAAGTTTTGATGATATTTTAATTACTTTGCAGCATATTCTAACAGTTCCTCCTATCCCCCAAAGGGAGTGGAGGGAAATTTTTTTTCGCTATATTCTTAAATCACTGAATACAAGTGAACTTTCTACAATTTACATGACTAATGAAACTTAAAATGGTGTAACAAATATTTTAAAAAATATAGGACCGACTGCACTGAAAAAATCTAAATATAGTTAATTTTATTGGTGCTGGTAGTTTTGAAGTTGTTACCAAAAGTCTTCTATGTATTTACCTGCAACTGCATCATTTCAAAATTATCAGCATCAATAGAATGAACCTTATTTTAAATTTTTTTATGTACCATCTAATACACTCGGTTCTATGTTCTTGTAGAAAATATTAATTTTCACCGAGATTTATCTGTATTTATACAGTTCAAACAGTATGTAATCACATTCTAAATTCCGCTGATAGATATCAAACCAAAGTTAGAACGTGATAATATTAATGAAAATTTTATACCTGTCGTTTTTAGTCCATCAGATGTTTTGATTTTGACAGGTTGTTATGACGGCAACATGAATTTTTCGAAAAAAAAAAAATCGGTTGCAAAATTAATACGTGATAATTTCCCTGGCTTGACAGCTGTCACGTGTAGATGCCAGAATAAGAAGCGTAGATTATTTTTGACAAATATTTATTCATAAGCGGTCAAAAGTTATATTTACTTTTTTGGTCTAAAATTTCATACCGAATTTCTCGCAAGCTTGAGTTATTCTCCGTAAATTTTTTCTCTGTTGTGAATTTTTAAAGAAAATTGAACCTCGAAAAAAAAATTCGGGAATTATTCAAGCTCTAGGGAGATTTTAAGTGAAAATTCCTACAAAAAGTATGTTTTGCCAGAAAAATCATATTGCTTATAAATATTGTAAGAGTTTTTTTCTGATAATAGTAGTTGACAGAGCTGTTAAATTTCAGATTTGATTGTCAAGTCTTGTGAAGTAAAATTAATTATGAGAGTGCTGATCAAGCATGGGTTATAGACTCAGGAACAACATTTGTTCATAGTTTAAAATAATAAGTATTGAAACTAGGCTTTGAATATTAAAGTAACATTCATTAAAACGCATACTTTAATCATTGATTAGAATCAGCTCATTCCCTCTTATATAACTTCAAACTCAGGCAACGAACCTAAATAAAAGAAAGAGCAAAAAATGTATTCCCGATCTAGATAAAAGTTTTACATTTATGATTTGTAAAATGACATTAGGTATTACCATCGGATGTATTACTACAAACCACAGAACATTCATAGATATGATTTATAATTTCTAAGGGCCAGAAATTACTGCTCGACACACTCAAAAACAAATCTTACTTCTTGCGTGGAAGTTAAAGGGATGTGAGGATGAAGTAATAAGGCATGCCAAGGGTCTATTTACGCTTCTGGGGTGGACCTAAGCGAAGCCCAAACTAAAACTAAAGTACAATAGTTCTCAGGTCGAGGAATTTTCCCACACAAATCAAAGTTATCAGAAAGTGTTATTGGATTATTCTAGCCATCGGTTAAATGTGTGGTGGTGCTGTTGATATAACATGATCGAAATTCTGTAACAAGAAGTTTATAGAGTATACATGCGCAGAGTGTTTAATTGATTTTCATTTATAAGGCACTAAATAGATGAGTATTAACGTCCGCCATCTTTTGTCCAGCCGCAGTAGGTGTTCTATAGTCCAGACCGTCGCCTGTCATGTCACAAGTCAGTCGTTAAGGTGATATCGATTCAATATCTAATTATATACCTTGTTTAAGGATTCCTATTGCGGATGTTCCGATTTGCATATTCAAGGGCAATGAAAAGTTATGCTGAGCATGTTTTTCAACTTGTTCATGCCCTCAAATAAACAAATCTACTTTTATTCCCAAAAAAGACTGAACTATTCACCTACGACGACAACTGACGACTGACATGACAAGTGACAGGCAGGAATGCTAGACACAAGATGGCGGACAATAATACCGATCCATACCAAGATATTGCAAAACATATATAAAATAATTTCTCAACTTTAACAGGCACAATGCATCGAATATTATTATGACAATTCCTGATGGAGTGCACCCACCGGCTTTATCATAATTTTCGCCCATACAACAAATGTGTCATTGTTAATCCATGCCAGATAACCTTGATTATGTTTTGGTAGACCTGTAAAAAAAGTTAATAACGGTCATTCATCCATCTGTGTGACCGTAAAACCTTGTCAAGCGACAGATACACCGTAGCTACCATACATACATACATATACATTTGGGGGTTGCAGATAATGCTGAATCGTCGAAATACACATGAATAATAATGGTGTATACGATCGAGTTGGGACCTGGTGCTGCTGCTCTTGATGCGCCATTTTTCATTTGGCATTCGAGATCAACCGTGTTATCGGGCGAAATAAACACACACACCACGGCAAAAAAAGATACGAAACAATAATGTTTTTGGCGTGTGAGCTTGAAGGGAGAAATATCGAATGTGACGTTAAATATAATACTCCTATGAGAGGGTGTTACAACATATCACTGGTAGCGGATAGAAGGTATATACAGGGTGGACCGCCGGAAAAGACAACGATCAGTTGTGAGCAAATGATAAATACAAACAATCTGAAAATTTGGTATCATACTAAAGTTACTTTGTGTAAGGTATTTTCATGATAGTAGCATTTCCGGATATACTGGAAGTAGATGCCAACTTTGTAATTTTTAATGGAATACCCTGTATATTATCACATTTTTAGATTTCTGGTATAATTTTCAAAACATTCTATGTATAATGTCCAATACCTAAGTCTAAACTTTTTTTGACATGTTTCAAATTTTATGTCAAAAATTAAGTTTGCAGTCCAAAACATAATTATCAATCTTTCCTATGAGGAAGCCTTTATTATTTAATTTGTATTGATTTTCTTGTAGAAAAAGATCTACTATCAGTATTTTTTTATGATATTTTAATAATACATTTCAAAGAGTGGTCAAAATAGACGCTTGAAAATAGATTAAAAAACATGGAAACTCCCATTTTTCAGTACTTCATTGTATTAAGCAGCAAAAAAGAGGGGAACTTTGTATAAGGTTGTCGTTACCGAAAATTAATATATTTTTTTAAATAATTGGCAATTTTTCATTTTTATATTTAAAAATTCTACACATCTTTAAAGTTGTGTTAGAAGTGGGCCATGATTGCATTGGAAAATAATAACAAATGTCAATAAAAGTCAAACAAGCATCAAAAAAGTCAATACTTGTGCAAATTTTGAGTAATTATCATGCTGAGAAAACCTATTTATACAAAAGAAGATTATTTCAATTTATTTATTATTCATGGACAATGTAAAGTACAGAGAAAACAAACAGTTGTTAACAATGAAAATACTGAGATCGCAATTTTGGGATAACTTGCCGCATATCCAACAAATTCTACAAGGCAAATAGCATGCGAATTAGGAATATCTAAGACACCAGTTCTAAGGATTTTATGGAAACACAAGTTTTATCCATACGCATTTTCGATAGTTCTGCATATGAAAGAGACTGATTTCCCACCAAGAATGGAGTTCTGTGAATTTATTCAACTTTGTTCGAAAGAAAATCCTTTCCTTTTGGAATATATTATTTGGTCGGACAAAGTTAAATTCATAAGAATGGGGTGTTTAATTGACGCAATTCCCATTATTGAAGTAATACAAATATACATCTATACAAAGAGAAGGACTATCAAAAATTCAATCAAGATAATCTAAATGGTAGGTTAGCTATTTTTTAAGCTTTCTAGACAATAAATACGTTTTTTATGGTGGGCGCTATATCAATATCTTGCGAAATTTTGAAATGGACTACTAAACAACTTGCCACTGGCTAAATATAAACATATCTTTTATCACAATGATGGGGCGCCTCCACAGAACGGTCATTTAGTCAACAACCATCTGCAAAGGTCGTTTTATGATCAATGGATATCCAACAATGAACCACATCTCTGGCCACCTCAATCCCCGGACCTATCCGTACTCGTTTTTTGTCTGGGGAGCAGTTTACAGTACCACTTTTAACCACCATAGAAAATACTGTATGCGATGAGTCAGAACAGCATTTGAAGATCTTAATCCGTAATCAATAAGAAGAGCCACCCATGAACAACAAATCCTGCTTAGATGCGAGGAATGACTGGGCTTCATTTTGAACATTTACTGGAATACATTTTTAAATTTTGACATAGAAAAATGATAATTTGCCAATTATTTCAAAAACGAAGATTTCAATATTTTCATTGTTAATAATTGTTTTATTTATACGTACTTCAACCTTTATAGTTCCAAAGTTCTTGAGGTTTTCTCTAATTCTCTCAACAGATTTTGATGTTGGTTTCTGTTTCTGTGGATATTGCATAGCGATTGTATTACATGTTCTTGAAATAACTTTATCACCTTCATCATAATAATAAATAAATTAAAATAATCTTATTTCGTATAATTAGGTATTCTAGACATGATAACTACTCAAAATTGGCAAATGAGAAGTATCAAATTGACTTTTTTGACGCTTGCTTGACTTTTATTGATAGGTATTTGTTATTATTCTCTAATGACTTTTGACGTTTTTTTTGGATCTAGTTTTCAAGCTTCTTTTTTAATCACCCTCTACAATTTATTCTAAATGTTATGAAAATACTGATAAAGTAGATCTTCTTCAACAAAAAAATAAAATGCTTCCTCAGAGGAATTTCTATTTAAGAAAAATGGAAAATTACCAATTATTTTTAAAGCTACTAATTTTTGGTATAGACAACCTTATACTGAATTCCCCTAATTTTTGCTGATTAATACAATAAAATAATAAAAAACAGTTCCATTTGAAAAGATTGACTTTTGACGTTTTTCGGATCTAATTTTCCAGCTTCTTCTTTGATCACTCTATAAATTATTATCAAAGTATCATAAGAATACTGATAAAGTAGATCTTCTACAAGAAAATTAACCAAAATTCCTCATAGGAAAGATTGATAATTATGTTTTGGACTGAAAACTTAATTATTGACATACAATTTGAAATATATCAAATACCTTAGGTATAGGAAATTATACATGTTTTTAAAATTATACAAGAAATCTAAAAATGTGGTAATATGGTAATGTGGTATTCCATTCCAAAATAACAAAGTTGGCATCTACTTCCGGCATAACCGGAAATGCGAATAACATGAAAATACTTTAGACATAAGCCTTCAAGTGATTTTAGTACGTCACCAAATTTTCAGATTGTTAGTACTTATCGTTTGCCCACAATCGATCGATGTCTTTCCCGGAGAACTACCCTGTATAGGAAAGTGATGATAACTGTTAATGTTTTTGGCGAATGCGCTTCATACTACATTTTCAACAAACGTTTCCAGGATATATTTATTGAACTACTTGTGTGTATCATCCGAAACTTTTTGCTGCTTTGATTTCAGTTGAAGAGGATTTTGTGGAAATGAGTTTACAGATGGATGCATGATTAATGTGGAAATCGAATAAGAATTGAACTGATAAAATATTATTTTGAGATTTGTTGAGTAAGTGAGCATCAGTGACTAGGAATGGATGAACCGCTTTTGTTGCAATTTTTATTTGTTTGTATGTTCTCTTTATCCATACTTGCAACAGTTCTGAGAAAAAGCAGGAAAAATATGTTCTACTTGTTAATTCATATTCTGGCAAAATGGTTTTTCCACCGTCGAAACTGAGATGACCATTATTGTTGGTCTTGTCACGGTTAAAAAAAAATAAGAACGTACGAGCCAATTGGACGATTTTTATATTCGGTAGAATTTGTTTCGGAGCGTTAGGAAATTCAAATGAGTGGACACATTAGATTTTTTGCAGATGAAGGTTTGTTTGTTTGACAAGTCAATAATTTTGTTAGATGTAGTATAATTCCTGAATTTCGCATCAAAGCTCATGTAACAGCCATTATTGGTAAAAGTTCTTTTCAATATTTTTTGAGGCAGAGAGTATTAGAGATATTTTGGAGTTATTTCAGAGATAGAATGCAGCAAGTTAGGATGATAGAAGACCAGTTTAGTGACCATCAGGGAGTCCATCTAGGCATACCTCAGGGAGCTGTCATAGGGTCCCTTCTATTCATAATATACATCAATGCCTTACTAAATTATAATATACAAGGTATAATTATTTCCTTATTATTCAATAATGACACATCGCAAACAGTAAAACAAAAGCTGAACGCGGCATATCGATGGTGAAAGAATGGCTGGATGGATTACCATAAACTAACACTTAATTTAGACAAAACAAAATATATAGCTTTCTCTTTAACTGATATTAATAGACCAGATTTTACTTCTCTCTCACTATCAAGAACGGGACCCCTAATCAGTGAAGTTACTCACATCAAATACCTAGTATTGATCGTTGACAAAAATTTAAAATCGTTAAATCATATCAACAACTTGCGTCTTAAGGCAAGACGACTAATTTATAATTTTTTTGAATTCAGAAATTTATGAGTAGGTACTCTACTTTTGACAATATATAAATTAATAGTTGAGTCAATTCTACAATAAGCATAGTTTCATGGGGTGGTCTGTATGACAATGCGCTTGAACCTCTAAATAGGAAACAAAAATATTTTCCCTCAGACCATCTATATAACGAAAGAGTTTTAAATATCAGAATGCTTTATTCTTTTATAACTGTTGTCTGAACAAGACAGAAAACAAACCAGGATATAGTTGTTCGTTTCTACAGAAGGAATGGTAACCACAGATTTTTAAGGGGTTTTGCACCAAAACTTTACAACTCATTACCTATTAAGATAAGAATTATATACTCAATATAAAACATTTTCTAAAATGTGTAAACCGATCATATACAATAACTATAAGAACTATTCAACTGCTGTAGGTAATTAGTAAGGTTTGTGCATCCTAACTTATGTATATCCTAAGTATTACTGTTGCATTCTATAATCTAATCTAGAATACAATTGAATTGTCTTATTACTTATGTAATATAGATAAAATTAGCCAATAATTTGCAACAGTTGTTTCTCAAGGTATTTGTATTACTAGATATTTAATTCTTGTTGTAGTAATTTTGATGTATTGATTTCTGGATTTATCTATTTGTCTCTTATTTCTTTTTCTCTTTTTTTGATTGATTTTACTACATAGTTATTTAACTATTGACTATTGCACATACATGTTGTCCGTAATATAGGTGCAATTAATATATATAAAAAAAGCTTAAATTACTGAGAATTACTTTGAATTATTCAATAAAATAATAATTATTATTATTAGATATTATAATAAAATAATAAAAATGTTCTTTTACTATTCTATTGTCTATGAGAGATAAAAACTAACATAAGGGGTATGATCTTAAATAGAAACTTCCCATTTCATATTAAATGAGGACAATAAATCACGAGAGGAAAAATAGGAGCATAAGGTTCTTCTCTGAGGTTTACATACTACGAAAACAATGGAAAGTTGTTTTCATAGATTAAATTTAATTACATTCTAGTCTAGATTTTATGTTTTTGTGGTAAATAATTATAAAAATGTGTTAAGTCGCATTTACTAAAATATTTTTTAATTTAATTTAATTTATAATAAAATTATAAGCAGAATTCATAACAGATACAGTAAATGGTTATAAATTACAACCTGAAACTCTGTTATTTATCAAGTTATAAGTCATGTTTTTAATTGTAAGGAAGTCAATTTTCAAAGCCTTATTGTCATAAAAAGTTTTATTTTAATCGAACCTCAGAGTAATTGGATGTGCCTTATTTCAAGTACATCACTGAAAAGCACTTTTAAAGCAAAGATAAAAAATGCAATAATGCTGCCATAATAAATGCTACAGAAACAAAATACAGTAGAAGCTTTCTTAACCCCTTCCACTCCAGTTACAGTTTGCAAAGCTTCTTCGCCATACCAAATATGTAATTTGTAAAATTGATAATGGATGCATTTAGATACTTACCGGGAATATGTACCATAACAATTTTTTATATATAACTCAAAAATAAAATGGCGGCTAATGTCAAAAATTTATGACTATACCAGGATATCCACATCTGGATATACGGATATACCATAATATCCACATACGGATACATGGTCATACTATAGGGTATCCACAAAAAAATGATGCAACATATTTTTTTATTATTTTATTTTAGTACAAGACACATTATTATTAGGTTATCACAAACTGAAATTTGAAAAACGCTATTATTTGTGGTATTCAAGGAAATGTTCGGCACAGCATAATCCTGGCTTATCTGGACACTCAAGGTAACATTTTCTTGTGAGTTTTCTTGTTCCATTATGTCGACAAATGACACAAACTTTTCGAAGTGCACGCTGTTTACCTTTTTCTTTTGGTAAATCTACCATAACGTGTAATATCTTAGAAGCAGTCGTGGACGGTTTATTTGTATCACTTAACATTTTACGATATCCCTCACTATATTTTTTCAAAATCCCATCACAACACATTTTTGTATAATCATACATGGTAACTTGGGAGCCTTCATTTGCATTATTATATAGAACTCTAGAGTTTAACAGCATCTGGTGTATTAAGTGCAGACCTACTTTAGTGAACCATGTGTAGTTTTTTCGCAAGCAATTATAAGGTTCTATGTCTTGGTCAACTGCATCAACTGAACCCATATTTTTATTATAAAAATCAATATGTGCTGGTTTTTTGAATGTTGCTATTTTTCCACCTGATAAGTGACGACTTTTTTCATAAAAACCCGCAGTATGTTTACTTGTCAGTAAATATACATCTTTTTTGTCTTTGAATCTTACAAGCAACAGCATATCTTTCCGTACAAAACATGATTGATAAGGTTCCAGTGCAATTTTAGTTAACTCACTGGGAACCCCTCGATTAGTTCGGATTGTTCCAGTCATATAAGTGTCCTGGGTAAGTAGAAATTCACAAAGTCGCACCGAAGTGTACCAATTATCCAAAATAATTTCTCGTCCGGTGTTCAGTGCGGCCAGGCGAACCACAATGCGTTCCGAAATAGAAAGATTTTCAGTACCAGGTATATGTGAGACATCATAGATATCTTTGCCGATATACAAACAAAAGTTAGAAGTATATCCCCTCAAATGAGGCGCGCTTGGACACAGCGAAAATATCTTTATGCCAAATCTGCTCCTTTTTGATTTGATGTATTGCCGGAAATGTAGCCTCCCTTTATATAACATCAACTGTTCGTCAATGGCAAAAACCGGCCCTGGATCAACCAATAACATGCAATTTTCTCTTACCATCGCCATGAAAATTCCTAGTCTCGACAATGGAGCTTGAGGTCTAGCATCTTCTGGTGGCGAAAAGCGAATAAATTTTAGAATGGAAAGGTACCTAAAAAAAACAACATAAAACAGGTATAAAAAACTAAAAACCTAGAAACTCACTTGTTTCGGCTCATAACAGATTTATGAAACACTTTTGGCCCAGCACATAGTATACTGCTACTCCAATAATCCGTAATTCGAGGACATTTTACTAATCCTGTGAGGAAATGGAGAGCTATGAACACATACATCTCATCTTTTTCAATCAATTTCCACTGTAGACCAAACACTGTAACAGTATTATTTTGCTGGAGGTACAGTTCTGCTCTTTTGTTTGTCCAATCGCATAATTTTTGAACAATCTGTGGACTTATAAAACTTTCAAAACAAGTAACCGGGTCCTTCAGTTCTTCGAAATCTATCGCAGGATGAAAGTCGTATTCTGATGAAAAATTCTTTGGTGGTCTTGGAAGTTGATCGGAAAAAGGATCACTTATAACGTTCCAGTCGGCCATGCAAATGTTTTCTATATCTTCATCGTCATCTGTTGCAGAATAGCTATCATCCGTGTCATGTATACTTGAATTATCACTAGGCTGGTACTCTGTGTCCTCACTATCGCTACCGTTATCAGACCAATCCATAATTAGGTAGTTATTTTTAGTAATATTAAAAAATATCAAAACACGTGAAAGCAAAATATGTCCCTTCACCACAACAGATACCACTTGTAACGTATAGCATACTAACAAGAATAAAAAGGTACACCCTACTCCGTACCAGTGCGAATGACGCAAATCAATTTTATTGGCTGTCCCACCACAACACAATTTTAAGTGGGGTAATGCGTGTATGCCTTACCAGAATCTAACATCGAAAAAGCATGCGATACCATTATTTTATGCAGCTATACAATCCCGATGATCGCAATATCCACATGTGGATATTCTGGTACCCAGACTACTTAGTCAAAATATCCATACGTGGATATCCTGGAGTGGAAGGGGTTAATGCATTGTTGAACTATTATTAAAGATAGGGCATAAGAATGTATTATTCTAAGATCCGTATTTTAGAGGCTAAAATCAGAAATAGGTATACCTACCTCAATGCCACTTTCCACATTTTTATAACTTACTAAAAAATATAAGACCTGGGATATTTTTGAAAGTGATATTATGTTTATTTCTCTTATTTGAGACACAAAGTAGAAATACCTGCAGTTTTCAAATAATTAAGGTAAATTAGAATTTCTTTTTGGCTCACCCTATATATACCTACTAATTCAGGAAGCATACATATCAAAAAATAAAAATCGATGGTTCCGAGCGATTTTCCGGTAAATTATTATATGATTTTTTATCTAATCTATTCCATATATTTGTCCCTCAGGGTACTTGGAAAATTTCTGGTCGACCTTAAAAGACAATGTTTCAACAAAATCAGTAGATGCCTACAATAGTATCTGTAGTAGAAAGTTCTTTTTAACAATATGACACAAAGAAACAGTGCCGCTCTCGAGATATCTCGAAGGGGTAATCTTTAGAATTTTTTGGTATTGTTGAATCTCTTTTCTGGGCAACATTCAATTAAGGTAAGCCCAGCTCTTTCATTCACACCACCACTACCAAGAGGGTGATTATGCTTCGTATTCTATCGAATGGATAAGATCTTAGGCTTAGGCTTTTCATCCTTTGAAAATGTCCAATCAGCCTGATGTACTAGAAACGATTTCACATTGATTTGGAAAAGTACGTAGGAAGTGTGTAATTATTCGAGGAAATTGGAACATAAATCAAATTGGATTTAGCAGGACCGAAGAGAAGAGTTTTTTGAGTATCAATTTAATAGGTTGAAGCACTTTTATTCCTTTTTTAAAAAGACCAAAATATCAAGAATTCTTACACCTTATTTGAAAGCGAATCTCGAAGCGAATGTTTTGGTCGTCGTAGAAGCTCACAATTTATATAAAAAAATAATTTTGAACAAAAGTATAGATAGAACTATCCAAAACTTAGAAGACCAATCATTGCAGTTGTAGTTGAATAAAATTAACATAGAATATTAGCTAATAAAGTGTATCGTTAAGTTCTTAGAAATGACAACTTACATTCTATTATCTCTTACACGGAAACAAAATGGTGTTAACCGTTGTCCGAGACTTGTCCGTTTTTCACGATAATATGTTTACGTTTCAGAGGTACCTGAATCCAAAAAACATATTTTCAGCAATTGGTCTGTCTATCTGTCTTTGACAAGATTATCTCGGGAATTAATGAACCGTTTTTAGTCGCTATCTTTTTGGTTTTTTTGGATATAGATACCGTTCGTGACAGGTTCTCTTATACTCCTCACTGTTTGATAGTCAATAACTGAAAAAAGTGTTTGGCTCAAGACCCGCGGAAACGGTCCTATTGCCAACCATACACGAAACGATATACTTGCGCAAGTTTAGACTTGTACAAGTTCCAATTTTCGACTCCCAGACTTGCCCAAGTATACGTTTGCTCAAGTTTACTTGAACGAGTGTGGCATAGACTCGTTCGAAGATACAGTAGTACTCTATAACAGTATCTTGCTTCAATGAATGACGTAATCTTCGTAAGAAGCTTCAAATAAGTTTCTTCGTTCGTACGCAGATAATTTGCCAGTCTTTGGGTGCAAATTTCAATTATTTGAATAAACTGATGTGCGATTAATGATCCCTTTTCATTAACCAGTCAGTTCGGCGCTTATTCGGTCTTTTTAGTTGTTTTGCAGCAAATATTAAGCCAACAATCGCGAGGACGTCATCATCGTAATACACCGTGTGTTCTATGACAATTCTTAATAATCACTAAAGTATATACTTGTGCCGTCTGTGCTCATACCAAAATGATGTGGATTTGTGCAAGTCTTAAGCTTGCGCAAGTATATCATTACGTGTAAGGCTATAAGATAACGATTTTGATGAAACTTGTCTAAAAAAATCTTCTCATTCATGTAATATCAACATGTCATAATAGATAACTTATTACATTACAGTTTTATCACAAGGAATCTGGGGTTAAACACACTATTATTATTATGACGTTAGCTTGAGGGTATTCCATATTCTATGAGAAATGCTTCTTGCAGATTTCGGGGTGATATGATTTAAAACAAGCACCAAATCGTCAAACGATGTCATATCGTCGGTTCTGATATCTGAGTGTAAGGGACACTTGAATAGAATGTGTTCAAGAGTCTCGTCTTTATTTGAGTTGCATTTGGAGCATACCACTTTTTTGATTTATGCGGTATTTAGAACCTTTCATAGTGAATTTCTTACGGAATGTTAACATACACGTATTATAATAGGTTAAATGTTTCAATATATTGCAAATTGCTACAGATCTCCCTCTGGGAATGTGCATATGTTTTTTACTCAAATGAAACTTGTAATTGACTACATATTTAAGCCTGGCATACATTATACAGTTTGTGGAGACTTTAATTTTGATTTGTACACCAACTCAAATTTTAATGTACTGTGTTCTCTGATGTCTTGTCTTAATATCAGGCCAACGGTGGGATGGCCCACAAGAGTTACCAATAATAGTTGCACCATTATAGATCAGATATTTACAAGCGATCCATATACTTGCTTTGTTTTCGACAATGAATTATCAGACCATCGTACAGTTTTACTGGAACAAAAAAATATCTTTTATAAGGAAAAGCAGTCAAAGAGTGAATTTAAAAGATTATTTTCTGAAAAAAATATCAATAATTTTCAAGAAATATTACAGAAAGAAAATTGGGAAGGGATTTATCACTTAAACTGTTTTGAAGAATCGTTTGAGATATTTTATAACATATTATGCTATAATTTCGATTTCTGTTTTCCGAAACAAAAGTATTATGTGAAAACAAACGACAAAGGATGGATAACTGCAGCCATAAAAGCATCTAGTGCCTCATTGAAACAACTTTATAATTTAAAAAAAAATAACATTTCTCTAGCAGATACTTACAATAAAACAAAAAAAGTTCATTTAAAATTAATCAGGGAGACCAAAAAAGGATATTATCAGAATAAAATAATAAATGCAGAAAATAATTCTAAAACATTATGGAATGTGGTATCTGAGTTAACAAATAAAAGAAACGAAAACTCAAATATTGCTATTATAAAAACGGGTGAGTTAATTGAGCAACCTCAAGCTATCGTAAGTAACCTCAACTCTTATTTTCTAGAAAGTGCAAAACTACTTGTATCACATCTTGAAAAATCTGACGTCTCAGTTGTATTACCTTCAAATGATTTCAACTCTCATTCTATATTCTTACAGCCCTTTAGCGATGTTGAACTTTTTAATCTCCTAATTTCAAAAATTAAGAATAGAAAATCTTCTGGTATGGATGAAATACCAGCTTTTGTAATAAAAAAAGTTTTGCCCGCAATTATAAAACCAATAACTTATCTAGTAAACATGTCCTTTGAATATGGGGTTTTTCCCACGAAGATGAAATTGGGAAAGGTAACTCCTATTCGGAAAAATAAGAAACTGAATAATATCGAAAATTTTAGACCAGTTACTGTGCCACAAACTTTGTCGAAGATTTTTGAATATGCTTTTTTAGAACGAATGCTATCTTTTATTAACAAACATAATATTTTAAGTTCCACACAACATGGTTTTCGCAGTGGTAAGTCCACTCAGTCGGCGTTGTTGCATTTCTATAATACACTTGTCAATTTCATTAATGATGGCGAATGCCCTGTTGCAATTTTATGCGACTTAAGCAAGGCGTTTGATTGCGTTAATCATAAAAAACTATTAAATATCTTGGAGTCTTACGGTTTTAGAGGAAAGCCGCATAACTGGTTGAAATCTTTTCTTGAAAATAGAAGTCAATGTGTTGCTATGAAATTTGATTATAGAAATTCCATATCACTTGTGACATCAGAAATAGGATCGGTATATATGGGAGTCCCTCAGGGATCTATATTGGGACCAATTCTTTTTCTGTTATACATCAACAGATTGGAATCTAGTATACTTCACTCAGATTTCGTTGCGTACGCGGACGATGTTTCTATATTAAAGTCATCGACAAATACAGTATTATTAAAACAAGAAACAGAAAAAATATTAGCAGCCGCTTGTAGATTTTTTAGTAACCACGACCTTTATTTTAACGCTCAGAAAACCCAAGTAATTCGTTTTCAAAATTATAAACAGCCATTAGTTGAGTTACAATTAGGTTTCAATAATACAATATTAACCCATAAAAATACTGCTAAATTTCTCGGAATTTACCTTGATAAACACGTCAACTGGGTGACTCACTGTGAGAATCTAATTTCAAAGTTACACTCCTCCTATTACATGTTTATGAACTTGAGAACAGTGCTAGATGTTGGTCAGCTTGTAAATATCTATTATGCACAAATTGAATCACGACTTCGATATGGAGTCTGCTTGTGGGGCATCTCCACCAAGTCAAAAGATGTGTTCACTGCACAAAAGGCGATCTTAAGGTGCATTTTTACAATCCCTTCCAGAAAAAGCTGTAAATTAATTTTTAAATCTAACAATATTTTGACTCTTGCTAGTTTATACATATTTGAAATTTCTTGTTATATTTATAGCAACATAACCCATTTCAAACTTAATAAAGACATTCATTACAAGAATACACGTCAGAAAGGCTTAATTCACACGCAAGTTGCGAAATACAAAACAGTCCAAAATGCACCCAACCATATGGGACCACGTATCTTTAATCATCTGTCAGAACATATTAAATGTAGCTTAACACTGGAAATGTTTAAAAAGCGCCTTAAATTATTTTTGGTGCAAAATAGTTTTTATACTGTGCAAGATTTTTTAAACTGTCAGGTGCAATGATAGGTACTTATTTTATTCTTAATTTTTTATTTATATTTATATTTAAATATGTAGCGATATGTATTTTTAGGAATTTTGTGACGTTTCCAACACAATGTAAATATTGTCTTGAGGAAATAAAGATTATTATTATTATTATTATTATTAATGTAACTTTTTAATGTTTACGTCAGCATAGTAATCAACAAGTTACTGGATTTAGTAGCTATGAGTACGGCTATTTGTTTACAATCTAGAATAGAGCCTCGTCTATTTGCAAAGTAGCACTGAAATCAAAAGAGAAAATTAGAAGAATAAATAGCGTCAAGAAATGGGGGACGACACAATGCCATTATTCGAGAGATATAATTTTATGCGCAAGGGGCGCACCACTCAAACCATGTCACATCAATTATTCAGGTGTCAATAGCTACGCCTTCTTTAAACATAACAAATGAGAGAGTGTACTCAAGTTGCAGTCTTTCAACGAAGTACAATTGAGATTATTAAACAAAAGCTCGTATAAACATATAACGCTTCAACTTCAATCTAAATTCGTGTAGTATTTGACCAGGAGAATGATAAACCATTCAATAGATATATTATTCAATTTAAATTTGGAGTAAATTTGAAATCCTATCCAGATGATAAAATATTATGTGTAATTAAATTCTGACCATGTGCATGTCATTGAATAGAGATAACTGTTTAATTTATCCGGTTAGTGTAAATATATTCATTGGATCAAAATACAAATTGAAATTGAAAAATTCAGGTCATTTATTTACATTATATGATATAGATGGTATTTATATTGATCTGACAGGTATTCAACATAAAAGCATTATACAGGGTGATTATAACTTATACACCGGAGTTTGATAATACGAGGGCGGGTCAACAAGTCCGTGACTTTTTGAATTTCATTATTGCATTATTTTTGGGAAAAAAACATCAATCAAACAAAAGCTAAGCTTGCACCATCAATTTCAATGGTAAAAAAGTGGTTTACTGAATTTCGTTGTGGCCGTACAAGCACGGAAGATGCCGAATGTTCTGGACGTCCAGTTGAGGTCTCTACACCAGAAACAATTGAAAAAATTCACGACATGGAATTGGCTGATCTTAAATTAAAATTCTGGGACACTGTGGAAGCCATAGGCATCTCACACGGCTCGGTGGTTTCAATTTTGAATGATCACTTGGGTATGAGAAAGCTTTTCGCAAGATGGGTGCCGCGTTTGCTCACAATCAACCACAAATGCAATCGTTTGACAACTTTGCAGGAGTTTTTAAGGTTGTTCAATCGCAAATAAGACGAATGTTTCGTAACCGTGGACGAAATGTGGATCCACCACAACCCACCAGATACCAAACAACAGTCAAAACAGTGGGTTTCTCAGGGTGAATCGGCACCAAAGAAGGCCAGGGTGGGTTTGTCATCCAGTGGAGTCATGGCGACCGTTTTTTGGAATGCATACGGTATTGACTACCTTCAAAGGAGTAAAACAATCAATGGCAAATATTATAACAAATTATTGGGTCGATTTAATGAGGATTAGAAGAAAAAACGACCTCATTTGGCTAACAAAAAAGTTCTCTTGCACCAGGACAATGCAAGGATGCACACATCTGAAGTTTACTTGGTAAAAATCCATGTATTAGGCTACAAATTGCTCCCTCATCCGCCCTATTCTCCAGATCCAGCCCCGAGTGACTATTTCTTGTTTCCAAACCTGAAGAAATGGCTCGGCGGAAAGAGATTTGTCTCCAAAGATTAAATCATTTCACAAAAAATGCTTATTTTGATGACCTCGAGAAATCTTTTTTTTTTGGAAGGGATAAAAAAATTGGAGAAACGTTGGACAAAGAGTATAGAGCTAAAAGGAAAAATAAAATGATCTCTTATCGAAAAAACTATGTTTCATTCGAAAAGTCACGAACTTATTGACCCGTCCTCGTATCCGTTGTCCTGATATTTACAAATGAAATTTTCAAGGTTCACATTTTAAAATTATTTTCTCACATACAGGGTGTTGCATACGGTCAGCTCAGTTGCTCTTATTTTCTCATTTCATATATGTGCCTACTTGATATGGTTTTACTGGGTACTTTTATGTGAAAATCATAAAAGAACCGTCACTCTATATTCATTAAAATCTATTTGTAAGGGTTATTCTCTCAAGGCCAAAATAATTTATTAATAGTCTAGGTTGGTTGCAACTCATTTCGTTTCTGATAGCTTCCATTTTGTATACATGTCGAGCCAAAACTTACACTCATAATTATTTAAGTTATTTTAAATGGAACACCCTGTATTTTTATTAGGTTCAAAAATTGGAATGGGAAAAATGAGCGCAATGGAAATTCAAATAATATTTAAGGCATTTCATTAAAAAAATAATTTGGGTATGCTGTGACCGTGTACACCCTGTATGTTCCGAAATAATTTTAAAATGTGAAGATTGAGTATATCCATAACCTCCTTCCAAAATTTCATTAGTAAGATTCTATACAACAAATATATCAAACGACAGAATATAAGTTGATCAGCCTATACCTATATTTATTCAGGTAGTAAAATGTATGATATAATTTGAAAAGAAATTAATTAGCGGATACTTGGAAACGAATGGGGAGTGTATCAGAAAATATTCCGAAAAATTGAAGTTGGTGGTAGATTAAACAGATCCCCATGTATACAAACCGGAATAAAGGAAAGTCAAGTGTATAATAATTCTAAGATTGGGGAAAATGTAACTATTTGAAATATCTACGAAAAACGTAGCATGAATATTATATATATATATATATATATATATATATATATATATATATATATATATATATATATATATATATATATTTATATATATTTATATATCTGTTTCCTAGAACATTACCACAAATTATACCTACACTGTGTCCAATACTAGCAGTAGAATACTCATAATTTGCTGTTATTTTTGCTCCATAACCGATTCTGTGGCTCGAATGAACAAGCAAACTGGCCATAAACAATCCAAAGTCAGTTTGGAGAAAATGTTCAATTTAAAATTATCCAACGAATGATAAGACAACCAACTTGAGTGAAATATGTACTTTTTTATTTTAGATATAATGTTTTGTCTCCTTTCTATCGTTTGTGCTTGTCAATTGATTTCTAAACATTTAAATTGTTCTGTGTTCAATGACAAAGAAAGCTTAAATGAAAATTGCAAGAAATAATGCACAAGTAATTTGCTCAATGTTTTGGATGGATGAATAGAAGAATCAAGGATATAGAATTTCAATAGAAAATAAAATAATATTGAATTTATATAAAATAGGAATCTGCAAATAAAAGTAATATGTTTAAAAAAATCCAAATGTCAATACCTATGTGTCTATTTCGTCTTTTTGGAAACAATTATCTAGTTTTCACTTATATAAATATAAAATCTATGACATTTACATTTTTTAGATACTGTATGCATAGAAAGGCGAAAATAAATAAAACGAACGTTTTAGAGTTTTTTCTTATGATGTTAATATGTATTTTAGAAGATCTTGAAGCGTTTCTATACTTTATATCATTTTCAAAATATAAGAGATTCTCAAGTCCGATATTCTTTATTGGAATTGCTTTTATTCATATTAAGTACCGCCACATCAATGTATAGCTGGGAGTGCACGCATTTATAACGATTTATCGTAACAGCCTCACATAAAAGATATATTTCAGGACTTGCTTATTTCCAAACTTAATCCGTTTGCGACATAAACAGCTATTTTTCTTTTACCTAACAATACCTATGCGGCATTTCACAATGAAAATGCAGTATGGATGCTTATTATCAATATATTCTAAATGGGAAAATGATATATTCATTGCCTTATTATGTTTAACTATTGAAAAATGTTAAGATAAAATTTAAACCCAAGCGGAGATATTTGACTGATACACGACCTGATGATTGGTCGAGACCATAAGACGCAACATTGCATTCTCAGTTTGGAAGGCACTATAGGATTTGCCCATTGGTCGAAATTCGACCATAATCAATATTGAACATTTGAGGAATGTCCGATTTCGACCTATGTAGGGAGAATATAGTGTTTCCATTTTTTTTTTATAACAGAAAGGCGGTCAATAGCTACTAAAGAAAAAATATATCGGTTGACGAACCGAGGAGATGAAGGTACAGTACTGTTTTGTCTTCACTATTTACATAAAAAAAATTAAATATGCTTGAGGAAACATCATCAAGTTGTAATAGAAAAAATATATCTTTTATCTGAGGCTGTCACGTCTTTATGTAAAACAATATTATTAACACATTTGTTTAAATTTATTGAAGATATTTTAAATAGATCTGCTGTAAGAGGGTATCTATCATTTATTTTAAATTTTGTGTCAAAAGCCTTTTTAGCAAAAGTGTAAGTTTCTGAAATTTCACATACTCTACTATAACAGGGATAATTGTGACAAAGTCAAAATCAAAAAATTGTGTGTTGAGTCGATATGCTTTTGCTTTTTTTTATTCCAATAATGAATAATATTTACCAGTCAAACTGCAACATTTTTGTCCTCATCTCTTTTTTGAGAGTATGGGCGTGTCGTTCCAACTATATGTTTGGGACTTTATTTAAAAAGTAAACTGTTATTGTTTTTATAGTAACTGTACCCTCGAGTACAACTTTAAAATAATTCGAGTCTTAGACAAGATCGGGTTTGGTTGAATTAAAAACATATTCAATTTGAAAACTATCTCGTTTGATGCCGAAAATTTAATTAGAAGAAGATTCAAGTTCCAAAAAATTATATAGAAGGTTTATATAAGTTCTCGCCTCATCATAGGTGTAACAAATTCTACAATAACATCCATATATATTGGTAAATCGCCAAATCAGCTAAATTTTCATTTATGACAGAAATGTAATAGGTAGTATAAATAAATATAAATTGTAGTAAATTACAGTAGAACCTTTTATATATTATATATTATACGTTTATTAAGAAATTGAAAAAAATAATTCGAATTTTTATAAAAATGAGAGAAAAAACATAATTATTCCTTTAGTCCATATTTTTATCAGAAAAGTTCATGTGTTTTTCATATGTCCACAAAAAGTGCAAGGATAACGGCCGCCTAGAGAAACTTTCAGCAAACAGACGGAGCAACTAACTACCTTCTATTTCAGCTTTTGTCAATTTCGAGCTAGTATGCCGCAAATAACTAATATATCACAAATTCAACTCTCATTCTGAGACGTGTTGATATATTCACAATTCAATCCTACAACATTATCCATTACCAAAGTAGCTTTGTAATGAATCACTCAATCGGATATTCAATTCAATATTGAAATATCTTCTAACATGTTACCATAATATAGTGAATTAGAATGTGGTTTATAAATCGATTATCTGTTACAATAAACGCATAGGCACTCACCAATCTTAATCCAATAAAAACATTTGTAAAAAACATAATTAAACAATAGCCTATCGCTTCCCAAAAACAAAAGACACTTCACCAGAAAAACTTCGACAAAGGCAATAACAAACACAAAACAGTTTCAGCCTTATATGTCCTTATCACATCTATAATTTGACTCAATATTTTCCAGCCACAACTTGATTAGTGTTAGAATATCTTCATTCTCAATCATAGAACAGTGAATTATATATCAAATCACAACACAAAAATACCAATTTGCAGAATCACCAACGTTGAAATATTTATATATGTCACGTGACAGAAAAATGTTGCTGCAGTATCTAAACTACAAGAAGGCAGTAGAGATGATACACTTTCAAGTTGTAAAGGGTCGTGATTTTTCCTGTAGTCGGTGGTACATCGTCGGCAGTCACGCGAGATTAAATAATATCCCACACAGAGAGAGAAAAAATAAGTTCGCTTCTCAACAGGTTTGAGGCGATTTATGTGGGCGAGAGACGAAGGGGATCGCGGCGTGGACGCTCGGCGTCGCAGGCATCGCACACACTGTTGTGTGGCGACGATGGTGGGCACCCGGAGTCAGTAGCAGCATCAGAGCAGCCAGCAAACACCACCAAAGGCTGCTTTCGGTGTGTGTGTGTGTTTTTGACGCGTCTGCGTCGCTATCAGCAGAAGCAGCGCTCGTTTCTGGATCTCTCGCTTGCGATACGGAAAGTTCAAGTTTCATCGCCTTCTTCTTTTCCATAATGAACAACATACAGGGTGGAACATCCAAATGGAACTAATTTATTATCTATATATTAATACGTGATTGTAGACGATTTTTAAGGCTTAAATGTGCACGGATGAGTGTCAGTTTTGGCATAATGAAAGTTTATATGGTGAAGTAGTTTTAAAGTTTTGATGTATTATCCGTAAATATTTTAAATTAAATTAAATAAATAAAATATGGTTTACGTGGTAGAAGTGTATTGAGTGTTGCATAACGAACCCAATTGTAATGTAAAGTCAACGAGTCAGGGCTGTTAGATTGTTTTATCCGTGAATGAGAACCCTGGTCAAACGCAAAGTTAAATATTATGAATACTGTATACTTCTTATTTGAGTGCCGTACTCGTCTTCGAGCAGTGGAAGCTTCTCTGCCTTGAAAGTATTACCACAGACAAGGGGACCTACAATTTAACGTGGATTACGAACCACCAATATGTCTCAAGATAAATCTCAAGGCACACTATTGCAGAGAGCTGTACTAGGGAGATATACTCTTGCTGGTTTCCCGTTGCCTTGCGGGAGGAGGAGAATGCAATAAGACAATAAGTGCGCGTCCGCAACAACGATCACTCGTCCAAACCGTTCCCAACGTATTGTCTCCATACTGTATATACAAAGTACCTAATGTAATTATTTTGAGGGATACATTTAAATGTGCACTTAATGTCATTTCAAGAAATTTTAATACTTTTGATAATGGATTAATGCATTCACAACGCGGGTTTTTCAATGCAAAACATTTTGAATCTGATGTCACATGTCACTTTTGTGAAAGTACTGGATTCTTTTCAATTTTAAAGGTAAAGAAATATTACCGGCTTTAAGTTGAAACATTACAATGCATTGAATTATAAAATAAATAGCTAGCTGTCATTGTGTTTTTACTTTACTACGCTACCATAGTAGCTGTATAAGGAAAGTATTGTAATTGTGTGAAATTTTCGGTATCGAGATTTTTACAAATGTTGACGTTTCAGAGTTTTATAAGTCTAATAAACATATTTTCAGCCATTGGTCTGCCTGTCCGTCTGTCTGTCTGTCTGTCCGTCTGTCTGTCTGTGACAGCATTATCTCAGGAACGGATCAGTGTATTTTGTTGCTTTCTTGTTTATTTTGTTTGGTATCAATATCACTCGCCGGTGGCACTGAATGAGAATCCTGTATACACTGGGTGTTGAGCTATAGCCAAAAAACGTGATTTGCTCAAGACTATAGCACGAAAACGGCTCTAAGGATTTTAATTAAACTTTCCTAAAGTATTTTTCTGAGAGCCCTCTACCACCGACATATAGCGCCATCTCTGAGAAAAAGCACAAAAAAAAGTTATGCTTAAATAAAATTCCGTATTTTCCACATGTTTCTTCAGATTCTGGATAAACATTTCATCTTGCGAAAAAATGTAACATGATCATTGTTGTTTATCTTGACATGCTGAAAAAAATTAATGGTAGCACGATTTGACCAGAGGATTTTTACTTTACTACCGCTATTATCGTCGCTATGTAAGGAAAGTATTGTAACAGTAAATTTTTTCATTCACTGGAATTTGCCTGCGAGCGGTAGGAAAGTCATGTGAGTGGACACACCAGATTTTTTGAAAAGTTACTAACATTAAATTTTAAATTTCATATGTATTGTAACAAATTAGGCAAACAACACATGCTAATACCGTTTTGTACAAGCTTGCAACTGACGTAATAAAACAAAATTCCCAAAAATTATATGCAATTATTATATATTTGACAGAAAAAACTCAATAACGTTAGAATTCAAAAAATAATGAATTACGGTCGAATTTCGACCACTGGGCGTCCAGTAGTTTCATTATTATGCAATTTCATGAGATAGATCAATTTTAGAACATAAATGTTTCCATTCTGAAAGACAAACGTTATTTTTATGCTTTTAACGTAAACTGCTATAAATATTCTTCTGTCTGACACGGAACACGCTATTTTGTATGGAAAGTGATCACAGTAGTTGTCGAGTCTTGTGCTGATTTTAAGGTTATGTCGAAATATTCTAACGTTACAATATACTCTCAGCGTTTTCCAAAATTCAAACCGCTAGCTATTATGTCATCAGTCAATGTCATATTCCTATACGTATATCTGTCAATTTTCCACGGCCGTTTTAACCCTGTCAAGGCTGTTTTGTATTTAGAAACACGCTGCCTTTTCCTATATTATATTGGATAAAATTGGAATCACAGAACAATTTTTTATTAGTACTTTTAAGAAATTGTTTGTCTGTTGCTGTTTCATCAAATGAATAATCTGAGGTGAGGACAGAAAGTAATAAGTATATTTTGTAGATTGGCCGGAAAATGGTATTGTAATAAGACTTGAACAAAGAATTTCAGAAGTCTGAAGTAATTTCTTTTACGATTTGGTTGTTGCTAATTAATAAAATAAATAACCGGAAAGATAAGTATACATAGAGAACAACAAATAAAAATTCTGATTACTGAACTATCTACTTTATTCTTCATACTTTTAATTTATAATAACTAGGTACCTACTCTATACCGAGTGAGTTTTAAGTATGGACCGCCTCTTTTATATCGGAGATGGCTTTTTATATACTTTGGTATGTAAAAGTTTTGTAATACGGCCGATTTTATGGTTGTATTTACATTGTTGTAAGATCTTTCGGTGTTTCGTAAATATAATGAACTTTGTTATTTCAAACGTAGAGCTTTTGTTTTTTGAAAAATCCTTAAGAAATAGTAAGGGCCGAATAATAATAAATTTAATCTTCTATTGATTTTAATCCAACATTAAAAATTTTTTTTTTTTGATTGGACATATAATTCAAAGTTACTTTAAAATAACGAAAGATAAGGTGACTGACGTTGTAAAAGTTATTGAAAAATGCACTTTTCATTATGAAATCGGCCCTAATTATTTTTCATGTAATGTTCAAGATACCTAAAAGGCATAATTTCGGATCTATGACTACATTTACTTTATCTCCGCCGAAGTTAGAATAATATATTTAAATGGCTATGATGGAATAAACACGTTTAATTTGAATAAGTCTTTAATAATGTCAGTAAAAAGGTTTAACGAAATTGGTGCAGTAAAAGAATTCTCCAAATCATGGCGCAGAAAACCTACAGCAACTGAAGACAAATCTTTAATTGTTTGTGTCATATTAAAAGTAGATCCACATTTGAATAGTAGGAAAATTAGGAACTTTAGAAACATAAAGTAAAGGTGGTTGCAGCAAATGCTCAAAATGTTGTCCGTTTACTTCAAGCTATGCCATTTTTGAAACTTCACAATACATTTGGCAAAATCCCTTACTGCTCAATTCTTCTTATCTCTGTGGTAATCTTATCTTTTAATTCTTGAATATTGGCAGGTTATGTTTTAAAAATGATATTTTTATGTGTCTAAAGGATTCATGTCGGGTGATCGCGGGCGCCACCTAAGATTTAGAGGTTGAAACGTGGTACACGCTGTTAGATATCAAAATGAAAGATGAAATATATAAAGATAAGGATGATTCTAAGTCAACAGTAGAGAAAAGGAAATTAAAGCAAAAGGGTTAGAAGTATGTAATATAAGTATTGATTTGTATTCAATCATATTGCACCTATCAACGATGATGTAATGCAATGCGGAATGGAGTAGGTATTAGCTCACCGAGTAGTTGTTCAATCGTTTATAGGCACGGTAATTGTAATTACGTTTTCTCTACTTAGTGTCATTCATATTGTCATATATTTCACAGTAGAAATCTCCACATCTTTCATTTTGATAAAATAAATTATATCGTGCCACGAAAAAAAATCTGGTGTGTCCACTCACACGACTTTCCTACCGCTCGCAGGCAAATTCCAGTAAATGTAATTATTACACTATTAGAATACTTTCCTTACATAGCGACGATAATAGCGGCAGTAAAGTAAAAATCCTCTGGCCAAATTGTGCTACCACTAATTTTTTATACTTCAGGCAAGTTTAATCAAAATCCTTAGAGCCGTTTTCGCGCTATAGTTTTGAGCAAATCACGTTTTTTGGCCATAGCTCAACACCCAGTGTATACAGGATTCTCATTAAGTGCCACCGGCGAGTGATATTGATACCAAACAAAAAAATGAAAGCAACAAAATACACCGATCCGTTCCCGAGATAATGCTGTCATAGACAGACAGACAGACAGACAGACGGACAGACAGAAAGACAGACGGGCTGACAGACAGACGGACTGACAGACAGACAGATCAATGGCTGAAAATATGTTTGTTAGACTTAAAAAACTCAGAAAAGTCAACATCTGTAAAAATCTCAATACCGAAAATTTCACACGATTACAATGCTTTCCTTATATAGCTACTATAGTAGCGTAGGAAACTACTTTGAACGCCGTTCGAGTTATTATATCTAAATTAATGATGAAAATTGTATTTAGAAAATAAATCACGGGATTTGCTATAAACACACTTAGAATACCTATGATAATTAGTTTAAGTAATTCTGTTTAGTACTTTATAATACGAAAGTAAGTGATATTTTTGGACGGTTTCAACAAACGGACTAATTCCGTATTGGTCCTGACCCTGATCTTAGGTACTTCCTTTAAAAATGGATCTTGGAATAGAAGATAATTCGTTTATTTCTTCTACTGCGAGACAAAGACAAAGGGTTTTCTACTTAAAGCAAAAAATCTGTCTCATTCACCCCCATACCTTTTCTACCGATTTCATGTTAAGTTCACTCAAGTGAACCAGAGTAATGTTTTCTGGAGACATAGCGAAATTGAAAATCATTCGATTGTCACCATTACTTTTTTCAGCGAGCCGTTCCAAACAAAAGAAAAGTTAAAAATCATGAGTTTTCCTGCTTTTTGAGATAAACCTAGTACTGACAGGCAGACCAACAGTTGTCAAGAAGTTTTTCAGCTTCAAGGGGCTCAAAGATACTTTCCTAAAATAGAGTACAGTATGAAAGTGAAAGGCATTTATGTGGATATCGTTGTAAGCCTAGGGCTACAAAATAGGCATTTTTAGTGGACTGGAAACTAAAAATGTGTTTCAATACCTACTTAGACCCATTTTCAACAAATGTATACACAACAAACTCACACGTATTAATTAACAAAACATATTATCAGATAAAATCAGCCTATGCAGCCGGCGAAAGATCTTTGAAGCAAATATTTTTTGCAATTAAAATTAGAACACAATGGATATAAGAAAGCAGAAAAGGCATAATACAGAATAACGAATTAATTTTAAGAAAAACCATCCACAAAAAGTGTTATGGAACATAAATTCAATTCAGGAAACTGTAAACTTTATGCTAATTTATTCCCACCTTTTTAATAACTTTGAGCTGAATCCTTAAAAGATCTAGTTAAAACATTTTACAGATAAATTGTGATGGTGTTGGAGACACTTTTAATTGTACTTATCAAGAAACAACACAAAATGGAGCCACTCAACGGATAACTTCATAATAGACTTGCATCCGATTTTCACTTTAAAAGGCGATCGATTTATTCTACTTTATACTATCGAGTATAAAATTAAAATTCTAGTTTCTAATGAAATAAGAAACAAGTTCATTATTGACTGATAAAATTCAGTTTCTTTATCAAGTTACTGAATAATGACATTGAAAAACATTAACAAAATAATAAAGGAACTCAACCCATTACGGGATTCATGTTAAATATCTTTTTTCTGTTAGGGTTCCGTAAGAATTTGGTGAAAACTTACTGAGACTACGGTGTCCGTCCGTCTGTCAGCGGGATCTATCTCATTCACTGTTGTCGCTACAACAACAAATAATAAGTCCGTCGGTCCGTTCGTCTGTTAGAAGGCTGTATCTTATGAACTGTAATAGATAGATAGTTTAAATTTTCATAAACTGCGTATTTCCATTTTAGCTTTAACAAATAACAACAAATATTAAATCTGTCTGTCCGTCCGTCTATCAGGCGGGCTGTATCTCATGAAACGTACCTAATAGGTTGACATTCGAATTTTGCTTTTACAATGATACGTAACCCTTCTTTTGATAGTTCGACTTGCACTTGGCCGCTTTTCTTCATACTGATTTGGCCTTGAAAAATTATAAAGCCGTGTCTACCCGCTTCGTAGAGTGATGATGACCATTAATATCAAAAACCCTCTCGAAAACTCGTTAAGTTATAGAAGCTATAGAAGTTATAGAACATCCTTCACCAATAAAATACTGTTAATTCTTAAGAATCTAACAAATAATGTACCGGAGGGCGATGTTTTCTTTTTTTTCCAGAAATCGTGGCTATTCCTTGAAAATATTGAATGAATACAAAATAGCGAAGACAGACGATATAGATATATAATTAATCTATATGTTTTTTTTACCGACGAACCAAACGGACTGTTTGCCTGCATGCTTTTTATATATATATATATATATATATATATATATTCGCGCCTTATACATAGTAAATGTGCCCGATTTTCATGAATCTTTTTTCATTTGATAGAATACTATTGTGTGCTGGTCCCAAAAAATTGACATTCAACATGTCCTTTCCCTCAAAAATTTCTCCCAATGGGAATGGGGGGCTATTTTTTTTCTAAAAACGAGAATTTGAGACGAAAATTTAAAAAAGGCAACGTTTACATTATATTAATTACCGCTATCTGGTGGGGGTATTATTTTGAAAATTGAAAATATGAGACGGCCAAATTAAAGAAGAAATTACATCTAGCAAAATTTTAATTGGACATTTAAAAAAAATACGATTTCCAAGTTACAGCAGCAGGAAAGTCTGAAATATGTGTATTTCCGCGGTTTTGACATCTCTGAATAAGTACACGCAACATTGTCTTCTTTGGTGAACGGTCCATGATTTCGATGACTAATGATACACTCAGAAGTGTGAAATAAATATTTAAAAAAAATTATTATTATTAGTATTAGTTGGTGACTGAAAATTTCAAAAAATAATCATTTTGTTGGTTCGGGTAATTTTGAAGTTGGTGCCAAACGATTGCTATCTAACTACAACTGCACCGATTTTTATGATTTTTCATTGGGAAAAATGTGTGTTTAAAAGTGATCCCATATTTTTTTGGGAAAATTCAATTTGTCCCTCCCCATAAATAATGGATGAGACAAGATTTTCGAAAAATTGTAAATTATCTGGCAGGATTCAAAAACAAATTTCAGTAACATTTAAATTGGACATTTTTCAACACTAGTAAAGTGCAATATTACCTCCATATCTTGAAATCACTAAATATAAGTGAAATGTAAAATTAACATTTTGTACAAACAAAAACAGGACTGACTTTATTAGTAGGTGCAAGAAAACATACAAAATTATGTTTGGTGCTGGTACTTTTGAAGTTGGCGCCAAAATTGGCCTACAACTGCAACACTCCAAAACTAATAAATTCGGTTCTGCTTTATGAAAAAAATATTTTAATTTTTCCATTTCCTCAAACACTGAGTCAACCTTTTCAAATTGGAAGTAAACGTCACTGCCAGAGATCTATTTAAGTATTAAAATTTACATCTGATTTATAGTTTTTTTTTTCTCTTGAAGCTAAACTTTAAACTTTTTCCTGGATATGAAAAACGGTAATTTTTATCTGACAACACGGTTCATGTCCAACTAAATGTATATTGCGAGCAGAAATCGAAAAAGGTTGTAAATTACCAAACACTTGAGTTATCAGCAGGTAGTCTACGCAGAGTTGTACCTGCCCTAGCCATTCAAATTTTTTTTATAGGTAAGTATATTGGGTTAGGATAATTATTAAGAAAAATCGCTTGAATATAATTGAGAACTGCTTATGTATATACAATATATTATGATATATAACAGAAAAACATTTATAAACATTTCGATAATGAATGAGATTATGCCAAATGCCAAACTATTTAATGAGATATCTTGATCCGGACCTGGGAATGTTTCGAGGGACACACACTTTTATTGCTTTTCTATATTTCGAACAATAAGTATAATAATGAAGATCGTCGGCTAATATGGATTTACGACCTTCTTAGATTTCTGATTCTGCGATACCTTCACTTAAAAGCGTATGTACCAATGCCAATAGCATTTCACATTAAGCTGGAATATATTGTAGGATAAATAACTTGCACAATTATTATGCTGGAATCAATGTAGGTAATAAGAGGATCAATCGCACATACAAAAATAAATCGGAAACATTTCCATTAACCAAGTGAATATATATGGCCTGAAGCAACAAACCCAGCTGTCCAACCCTTTTAGCCACAAAACGCACACAACTTCAGCCGGACAACTGGAAATTTCCAATACCTAGTGAAAATTTATTGTTAATTACACAGCCGGACGTAGCTTGGAGAAGGGGCTCAATGTAACAAAACAATATATATATACATATAGGGGTTTATCTGTTCCAATTGTAATCAGATATATAAGCAGCATGGCCACTTGAATTTAATAACGTTTTAATTACCGTAGCGGTGTGATGCTGGTTTATTAATAACACAAATACACACACACATGGTGAATACCTTCCATGCCGATATTAAATTCCATCACTTGTAATGTATAATTAAGGGGCGGCATTCGGTATTCACCAATAATATAGAACTGTGAACATTATCTCAGAATCGCATGGAATCAACTGTGAATTGAGTAATTGTCTCAACTCAACAATCTACACCTTCGAGGTTGTTCTTGAAGCTGTACTTAGCGACCCAAAAAAGACCTCAAAATAGTCTATTATACAGGCTTACAGTAGCCTAGAATCAAAGCCAAGTCAGCTGTAACCTTTCTGACTTGACAATCCAGTAAGCAGTTGATAAACGGCTGGTCGACGTAAATTTACTTTCTTTAATTTGTAACACATATTATTAATTATATTGATGCTTAATGCACTCCTTCGGCAAAAATTAGAAAATCTTTGCCTTCGGCATATAAGCTTTAACTATGTCAAATCTAATGTGATCGCATTATCTGTTTCTGTAATTACAATTTCTAACTAATTACATGTAGAGGTATACATATGTGTCACTAATAATAAAACAACAATTTTTATAATTTTGTCTGTCTGTTTTTTTCGGCTAATATCCGTAACGGCTGAACCGAATTTGACGGGATTTTCACTGGCAGGTAGCTAATGTTAAAACGAATAACTAAGGCTGTTTTATAAAAAGAACTATACAAATGAATAAAAAATAAGTGTATTGCAACGTGGAAAAAGTGATGAATCCCACTTCTGACACCACAAGAGGATGCAAGGAGCTCCCCCAGATGAGACAGAAGAATGAGTTGGGATGATGGTTGATGGCTAAGAAGGGGGCAGTGTAACGTGGATAGGTAGTCATGTATTTACGGTAGTTATTCGTTTTTAGCCAACATTCGATTTTGAACATTCTTTAACGTCATGAAAAAATATATGTAGTAGTAGTTGTTAAGTGGACTTTTATTTAAAAGGGACTACTATAAAAAGCGATTTTGGCATTTATTATATGAAAGCATACTTTAATTTGATTAGCAAATCTAAAAGAAAAAATGTTATCTGATTTTCCGAAATGAGGAAGACCAAGGATTAATAATATCCAAGTTGCAGACGTTTTTCAAGAAAATTAATGGCCCCAACCTCCATATTCTTCTTTTGACATATGTATGCAAGTACGTACCTTTAGAGCATTTCCGGAGAATTTTCTAGAGGAATATTACGAAAACAAATATTTACGATATCTGACTGATTTCATTCTTCATTCTAATTTAAGTTATTCATCTACAAAGCAGTTTTTTGTTGACTATAAAAATTTCAGAATTTCATTTGTTATCTGAACACATGAGATGGTTTTACAACTTGTAAAGAGCCCTCACTATTTTTTTGCCATTCAATCCTATCTTCTACATTCTATATCAAGTTTACAATGTGGACTTTTCTTATAAATAATTTTAATTCGTGACCCAGTTCATGTATCTGGTTTTTCGTCTTACTTGTCCCTACAACTTGAATGATTATTTATTTTGTATCTTTTGTTCTTTCTTTATGACCTATCCATATCGGCCATCCTATTTTGTTATATGGGTCTTTGTATTTTTGATACAGTTTGTAATTCTAGTCTACGCCATTACCCTTTATCTTGAGTCAAGCCGTAAAAATGCCTCAGTATCTTCTATTCTAATATTCCTGGCAATTTTTCATGTTCTTTAAGTTATATTTCAATTAATCAAAAGTTCATACTTTTGTTTGGTGTCCTAGAATACTTGTTATTTATTATACAAGGGAAAAAAGTATAAGATTTTAGATCGTGGTTGTGTTGCTAAAATCTAATATTCTTACCGGGTATAATTAATATACAATTTTTTTCTGTGACGGGAAAAGCGATGATTTAATTATGAAAATTACAATATATTCTTCTTCTGTGAGTGCCGTACCCGTATTCGAGCGTTGGCGGCTTCTCTGCCTTGAAAGTGTTACCACAGACAAGGAGACCTACAGTTTAACGTGGATTCCGAACCACCGATGTGTCTCAAGATAAATCTTAAGTGCACACCCTTCCAGAGGGCTGTACTATTGAATATACTCTCGCGCTCGTTTCCCGTTGCCTTGCGAGAGGAGGAGAAAGCAACAATATCGTTTTCAAGATTCAAGAAAAAAATACATTCTGAAAATTTGGATTAAAGAAACCTTTAACAATATATTTTAATTTGTGAAAATTTTCAAGAAACATGAGAACGCATTTTGGTAAAACTATTTTTTGACCGACTTCCCAAACGGAGGAGATATACAATTCGACTGTATGTCTGCATGTATTTTTTTATATTTGTTCCCGACTGTTGGAACAACCTCAAAAGTACCAGCATCGTTGTAGTTTGTTGTTGTAGGCACCAACTACAAAAGTACCAGCACCAATAGAATTCATTTTATTTTGTACTTTGCAGTGCACCAACTAATAAAGTCAGTCCATTTTTTTGTAAGAAATATTTATATCAGTATCCACCCAAATCCAAAACTGATTAGACATAATATCCTACAGAATTGTCATTTTTTGGGAAGTTTGCAAGATATCAAACCCATAAAACGGCGCTATCAAAGACGGAAGATGAGAGCATATATAAGGGTTCCTTGCAATATCTACCGTAAAAGTTCAATTTTGGAGCATTCACTGTCTCGACAAAAGTGCTTAATATTTACAGCCTTGACGATAACTTCTCATTTCCTCTAAATAGTAAAGAAAGAAGCTAATTCTACAAATTATGAATTATTTAACGCTCTAGTGCTGAAAGTAAAAGAGACACTAACTGCCCCAGGTGTCTGCCAGATACAGAACCATTACATAGATCCACTTTGCGTCATTATTTATTCCCAAATTATGTTTTTAAACCAAAGTTTTCAAAAACATAACCTTTAATTATGGTATTAGTAGATTTAAAAATTATCAGCGTTCATATTCATTTATACGCGAATGCAGATCATATATACACTAGGTCTGGATGGAGACTTCCGTGGCGGAGGTGGTCCTTTTTGCTGCCAAAACACATGGTTCATCGCGCTGTTGCCAGTCTTCTCCGGGAATTAGAAATTTAGCTATACCTAGGCTCATGTTGCATTATTCTCAAATATTTGACCTTTACACACTTTCAGAATAGACTGCTATTGGTGACTTTGAATAGTCATAACAGAATCTGCTTTAAATCTATTCTATTCTTAATGTTTAATATAAAATTGTATTTTTAATGTGTTTGTGAGACATCAACGGGCCCACGAGGTAAACGAGTATAAACACAGAGTAAATAGGTTTATAAACATTTGGTTCTCGAGGGTTTATCTTCTACCAGTGAAAGGGGTAGTAAGCGCGTCCTGTATGAAATTAGATAATTTGATAGAAAATACATCAATGAGCGTTAATCACACAGCGTATTCAACCTAAAAAATTATTACATTACTGCGGAAGAAAACCTCATCTAAATATGTAGATTATATTATTATTTAAAATAGCGTAGAGGGAATACTATTCAATGTGCTTATCTCCGTTTGAGCGACAAATTAAAATATTGATGTATCCTCATTCATGTTCCTTGCACACCTGCCCACGTGGATGACTACGGGATTCTTCCTGCGTTACCAGTAAAATGAAATCCCCGAGGCGTTTCTCCAAATTAGCACACTTGAAGACGGTGGCAGGTCCTCCGGTTATAGGAAGCGAACGGGAGCTTAAGGCGTTTTCACAACAATGTTAAAGGCAAAGGAAAACCACCGTGACATTATTTTCCCAATATAATCACGGTATAGCTGGAAACTTCAAAGGAGCATGTCACACTTCGCAATAAAGAAACAACAGAAGACTGCCTATAAAACTGCCTACAAACATAATATAGACTGTTGCATTTATCAGTGATAATGGAATACTATTAAATTAAAAATTTACCTCATAGTCTTTTTTGTCGCATTGATAGCCTGTTTGTTCTAGTGAGATGTCCCCTTTAATATGATATTATATGATAGATGTAAGTAGATTTTCACAAAAAAGACACTGATGAGTTGTATGTATTAATGGTAGATCTTAGTTAAAGCCGTCTCTAGAGCCAATCATCATTGGCAAAAACTCGCCATTAGATTAATTTATAGACGCGCAAATAAGTGCATCGACGCCGGAGGTAACGTTTTTTTTTATTTTTTTATAAACTAATGTTGTGTATAACTATTTGTTTTGTTTTGTTAGTTATTTTTTTATTCCATGTTTTAAAAAATGGACTTGCACTTATCAGCTTCTTAGATATATCCTTAAAATATTTCCTCTTGAATCTCACCATATTTATGATATATCAGATTTGATTATAGATAAAGCTGTATACTGAAATATGATTTTCAAGAAAAATGAGTTTATGTGGCGGCATCTTCCGGCGAGCGGCTAAACCAATGTAAATGGTAAAACAGTCATCTGAACTTTATACGTATTGAACATTCGCACTACAGCTAGCTGCCCTGGTGTCTTTGTACGTGACGTCACACATCAAACGAATTTAATTCACCGACCCTCTACCCACCGATTTCAGGAGCTTAGGGAATGTCTGGCGAATTTCCAATTAATCCAAATTTCCATTTCATTTTCATTGTGACTCTTGAACGGTGTTCGAGTCCCAAACAGCATGTCCTCACGTTAATACTGTGTGAGAACAGATTGTGCTCTTAGTATCAAGAAATAGATAGACCTTCAATTTTCAATAGTCTACGCTTACGTATTGTTCAGTGGATGGTTGGTCTAGTATAATAGCACAGACATAGATTGTCTGTAATAATAGGAACAACGTGATTGTCGTTTTATCGCTCTCCAAAGAACAGAGAAAGGTACTTATATTTAATAATTATATAGTTGAAAAAAAATAATTTGTAGCTTTACACGGTCATATACATTAAGTCCAGTCAGCGCCACGTCTTGCGGGTGGCAATTTTGTGCGCCGCACGAAGGCGCCCTACACCACGGGGCGCCAAAAATCGAATTTTAAAATAGCTTATTTTTGCTAATTTGAAGGATGAGGGATTATAAGTATTAACCGAATTTATTTTCTGTGGGTAGATTTTTAGTACCTACTACTCTGAACTGAGCAAAACACCCTCTATGATCTGCTAGCTCAATCATTACCAGCCAACGAAGCGCTAGGCGCATGTCACAATGTCACCATAAACTACAACAAAAAACAAAACACGAGCACAGCGCACGTCATAGATCATAGCCGGCAGCTAACATTATTTTCAAATAAATAATCATAATCAAGTTCCAAGTTTCATAACTACTGGTGATCTTGTGATTGTGTGCCTGAGATAGTGTGACAGGTAGGAATAAAATCACAAACAAATTAAAATGAAAGTAAGTACCTGAAACCAAATTTTTCTGTATAGGTTCGGTATTTGGTAGGATAGTCGCGGTAGCTGTAGATTCAAGAAAGTCCCGGCCCAAATTTGGTAAATGAAATATGTTTGACGAAGTTAAAGCGAGGAAAATGTCTGAACATGAATACAGGAAGAGAAGAGCTTTACGCGATATTTAGCGCGAAAGAATGAAAGGCGTCTTAGACTTATTTTTTAAAACTACCGAACAGATCATGCCTTCGACTTCTAAAATAGTGACTACGGTCACAGTCACTTGAGTTTCAAAATATGTGGAAGTAACTGAAGAGCTGATGTCAGTAGACACTAACAAGGACATTATCCCCATTTCCAAAAATGATACAGGTTCAGGAGAGACATCATTTCTTGAAGTTGAGCTACCGGGAATCACAGAGACGGCCCCTGAAGATGATGCCAGCGACGGCAGCACCATCGCCTTTCCTCATCCTTATAATTGTTCCGATAGCGATGTAATTTCATCAGTGCAACAACATACTCATAAACATTTTCTTAATGAGCCTTCCAACTGGCCTTGTCACTTAACGCAAAAAGATATTGATTATTTGGTTTTGTATTATACGATTCCCATAAATAGATTTAAAAAAAAATCCTCGAGACGAAAGTGGTAGGAGTTTTTTCCAACAATTATTTTAGGCATCGCTTAAAAAACGGCGAAGAAGTAATTCGGGATTGGCTTATGTATTCTCGTAAGTCAGACAGCGTCTTCTGCTTTTGCTGTAAAATTTTCAGTCCCCACACAAATGTTAAATTAACCGACGTTGTTCAAGGTTTTAATGACTGGCAACATATATCGGATAGTCTTTCAAAACATGAAATGTCTGTGTCGCATTTAACGTCTTTTAAAAAATAGAAAGACTTAAAAGCAGGTCTTAAAAATAAAACTACAATTGACAGTACTCAACAATAGTCAACAAACTCTGTTTGAAATGGAACAAAGACACTGGTGTGCTGTCATTGAAAGGCTAATTGCAATAATTCAATACCTAGCAACTTGCTGTTTACCATTACGTGGTTCCTTAAATGGCCTTTATGAATCAAATAAGAATAAATATTATAAAATAGACGTTTTTGCATAATAATTATATAAATACAAATTATTACATAACCAATAGCAAAGGTTGATTGTTCAATCAAAACTAAGGCTTTGTATACCCGATAAACTTATCATCTGATAAGGATTAATATTTTAATTGAGATTATGAGTTTCTTTTTGCATTAGAGATTCATAATATTGTACGGTGCAACAATTTTTGATTCATGCAATTTGATATATAAATCTTGCGTGTTTTGTGGTATTTTTTGCATCCGAAAAATAAATGATCCAAATCTTCTACTATGTTGCATTTCTCAAATGTTAGTCTATTGATGGTTGTTATATGTTTCTTTGAATACTTGGCCTTCTTGGATCACAGTATTTTTGGGCTATCTTTTTGTAAATCCGTGTATGTTGAATTATAAGTACAGCATAGTATTTCTTCTAGTACCTAACTGTACAGTTTTTTGTACATTAATACAATCTTCTTAACTCTGTCGATAGTTCTCAATCTTCCTCCAGTAGCAATGCTTTCTTTGGCTAAGCGATCTTCACGATTATTACATTGCAATTCTTTTGACCTGAATTATTAAACATCAGATTAACTCTCGATCATTCTCTCAAGTTGTAAAACTGATGTTAGTTTTGGGTTTCCGCCCACTGAATGCACTTGACGCTACTTTTCCTCTATAGGAATGGGACTCTTACAGGCGTGTGAAATTTGAATTCAACTCAATGAAATTTTCTGGTTCAAAGGGATTTAATAATAATAATAATAAATCGACTTTATTCGTAACGAAAAGGCGGAGTGTCAGCAGAAGCTGTTTCTCAACTCAACCGTAATACATAATCTTTACAATTAGAAATATACTTATATAATAGAAAGATATATTTTCAACAAACATACATATCAGGAGTGATAAAAGTAGGGTAATTAATTTGGGTGGTCGGCAATAGAATGAGTCATTGTGAATCATTTAAATGATATTTTAATTTTTTTTTAAGTTATATATTGTATAGTCCCTGTATTCACTGGTGAGATCATTGTACAGTTTAGCAGCATTGTAAGAAAAGCTACGAGTGTAAATGGAGAAGGAGTGCTTAGGAATGACAAGTAAATGCTTGTTTCTGGTGTTCGTATTAAAAAAGCTTTGAAATGTTCGTAACTTCTGAGACAAATATTCGGGTTTTTGTGATTTCAAAGTTTTGTGACATATACTCAAAAGATGTAATTTCCATAGTTTCTCTATGCGGAGCCAGCTTGATTCATTCATTTTCAAGCTAATGTGGTCATATTTCCTTATTCCATAACAAAAACGAATACAGGTGTTTTGAATCCTTTGAAGGCGAAGTGAGTCAGCTTAGGTGACTGCTGGGCCATAAATGCTATCGCAATAAGATAAACTATGGTTGAGTTCAGAGCATGCGTATCCTCAATACTCATGCGTTTCAATAATTTTCGAGAAATATTATGAAATGGCTGCATATTGTTCAGTGGATGGTTTTTCTAGTAAGATAGGAATGACAGATTTTTTCGAAAAAAGCGAGTAAGGTATATCTTTCTAATATGTGTATACTGGAAAATTGTTCATTTTTAGTTATTTTACCATAGATTGCGAACTTAATTATTATTAAGGAAGTTATGTTTATTATTTTTTTAGATGTCAGAGCTGAAAAAAATGCGTTAGGATTTGTCGGAGCTCATCGATATGCCAATTTAACACCTGAACAGAGTTTTGTCAAAATTAACATCTGTAGCTTATACATTTTATCTCCGATGATTACGTGAATACTCGGCTTAATTGTGATGCTGTCGCATCGTTACTGCTACCCTACTACCCCAAATCTCTGACATAGGTTAGTAAAATGAATCATTTAATCCTATTTATTCCGATAATATGAAAGTTTACACAAAGTATTCTTATTATTACTAATGTGTTTTCTATGTTTCTAGTTGAAAAAGAAATTGCGGGATCCAGTAAGGATTCCATTTACCATGATGTCCAGGATCAAACGCAACATTTTCAAGAAGGTAAAAATTACCTAAGAAGTGGACAAAAAATACTTTCATTAATTCGATTATTCAAATTCTCTTCCTATTTTTATGCCAGGAACTAGATGTGATTTTAAACTTAAAATTATATTTTTATATTTTAAAACGTGTTTTCCTGAAATTGATCAGTTATTAATATTAATTAACCTATAATATCAGATATAAACTAAGTATTATCAGAAAATGGGCAAATCTAAAAATGTGTTTTTATTTCTCTTGCATAAATATACGACGTCCCTTGTAGGTTCCATTGCTTCGGTTTGATGATGATTTATGCGAAAAGCAAAAACTCGTACTTTCGAGCTGTCGACAGGAAATTTCAAGAACCCAACTTGCATAGTACCAAAATTGTAGACAGTGACTCATGCTTGGGTGTACTGATAGGGATTTCATATCATTATTATATACATAAATTATTTTTAATAATAGCCGCACGCCTATGTCGTCGATTTCCGCCGTCGCCCCGTCTCTCGTTTTACCGCTGTCTATGTTTCCCGTCCCCCGTCCCAGTCACCGATCACCGAGGCCGGAGGCCACCGAGTCGCCAGTCGGGTCTGGGGATTCTACTAGAGGTTTAGAGGTGTGTAACACAACTTGGTAGCGTCGGTTGTTGATAGAAATACATTGGGTGTGCCAAATAAGTGTCGCGCCTCGTTGTTTAAAGTTTAATTTTTGTAATTGGTAAGTATTTACCATGCCCTCCCACGGGAATTATTGTTGCGCAGATTTATGCAAAGTGAATTCTGTAAAAGACAAAAACGTTTCGTTTTTCCGATTTCCCAAGGATCCAGTAAGGTAAGCATTACATTATTAATATACCTATAATATATTTTTTTATATTTTTTTTATATTGGGTGATATAGTTTGTTTCACGAATGTTGGCGTCTGCCTTGAAAACAGGAAA
The DNA here is from genome assembly GCA_958507055.1 of Crioceris asparagi. Lineage (NCBI taxonomy): Eukaryota > Metazoa > Arthropoda > Insecta > Coleoptera > Chrysomelidae > Crioceris > Crioceris asparagi. The sequence continues at coordinate 12,283,862 of OY293826.1, read as the reverse complement.
AATGGATCAATTTAACTGACGGGAGTAAATCAGTGGCGTAACGATTTCGAGATAAAATATGGTATTCCTATTTTTATACGCTTCAAGGAAGTTCATATAACTATAGAGAAAGAATATTGATTGATTAAATAAGCAAATAATATGAAAAAATTACTATCAGTGCAGAGACACAAAATGCAAATTTATTGCTTGAATTATAAAATAAAAATGTAAAATTTATGCATCTGAATTATCTGAAATGGACTTTGTAACGTCTATGAAATAGAGATTGCGTTATCTTCGGCCATAGCTTCCTACCTACGTCTACTACTACTATCATTGTACCGAAGGAGAAAAGCTTGAAATACTGAAGAGAGAAGAATTAGATGCGAGAAAACGTATAGACGTGATGTACGTAGCTCATGAATTGGATACTTGACTAATTTTTTGAACAATTTTTATTTTGTAGTTAGACATTCAATTAAACCAAAAAAAATACAAAAAAAATTACGAGTCTATTTTGAAAATAAAAAAAATATATATTAAAAAATTGTTTTTAAATTTCCCGCATGAATTCAAAAAAGCGGCTGCAACTTCACAATCTCCCTTAGTTAGTTTCCCACGGTATTAAAGAAAGGAGGAATAGAGCAGAGAACACTATCTGACCAGAGAGAAGATACAATGTTGTATGTTCTGTCTGAGGAGGATTTGTTCATCGACTTGATTACTACGTCACTATCTTGGTCAATTTTGATAGGCGTTCGCAGTCACGTGATAATGGGTTTGAAATTACAACTATTTAAATTGATTATATTTTAAATTCTAAGGGCCGATTTCATAATGAATCCTTAATGGGAGATTAGTTAATTCTCCAATTTGTTTAAGTCATATCTCGATAACGGAATAAAAATTTTGCATTTTTCAATAACTTCTACAACGTTAGTTACCATCTCTTTAATTTTTGTAAAGTAACTTTGAATTATATGTCCAACCAAAAAAAATATGAAATTTTTAATCTAGGATTAAAATTTATAAGAGATTATACGGTCTTGGTATTGGTCTTGGTCTTGCTGCAAGACTTGCAAGACTTCGCAAGACTCTTGCAAAAATGTTCATCTTTTTATAAGTGTGAAAATTTGTTGCGATTCTAAACCGTAATTAATTAATTCAAATGAGGAAGAACCCTGCAATATGTATGGGAAGTATGTAATTCATAATCTGTAAGATTGCCTGTACCTAATTATATTATCATTCGAAGTGGATAAATATCGACCATATTAAAAAAATTGTCATTGTCCAGAACAAACAGGCCTGGTATTGTAATGGTATCAAACCAATATAGAATAAGTAATGAGAGTAAAACAAGGTGCGTAGAATTAAGTTAGGGAAAGTGAGATGCGTAATTAATTAATAAAGTTTATAAATTAATATCTGCTTGTGCTTTCTTGGTATCATCCGTCGCAACTGAGCACTCATTTTACTACATGCATACATACTTCTCATTCTCTCGCTCATTCTACAAGGTTTTGTACCATTTTCTTTGATAAAATAGAAAGAATCTCACAGGGTGGATAATGAGTGAAAGCGATTAAAAGTATTTCTGGTTTATAAAACTAACTTCAACTTTTGTATAAAGCTTTTTCAAAAAAAAAATTAAAAACAGGTAGAGATTTGTTAATACGCGCATTTATAAAACTAGGTATCTATTTCAAAAATCAGTCTTGTGAATAAGGGCAATATAAAATTTCAAAAATTTCCAGATGTGGCTACTGGATAAATGTCATCAAGAAGATATCAGATTTATAGATGATTTGTAACATTCTGCGCGATAGAAAAAATAATAAAAATAAAAAACCGTGTAGTTTAACTTTCCCAGGCTACGAACTGTCGGGATTCTTTGAAAACAGCTCGTTAAGGGAAATCATAGAAGGGTTGAAATTACTGTATAGGATATTTCAGAATTTTTTGAAATCCGGAAATCCCAAAAGACTAAAATGAACTTTTAATTCAATATTTTTAGTATATGTAAAATAAAGATCGATAATAAGGGAGTTTAAAGATTAAATCAATTAGGTTATTTACTAGCGTTTCTTACCTAATCATCGAGCAAAAAATATGTTTCCTACCAATCGGTTGTTTGGTTACGGAACTGCAAGAGTCTTGCAAGTCTTGCAGCAAGACCAAGACCAAGACCAGGTTAGTCTTGGTATTGGTCTTGCATCCCAGTATTGGTCTTGGTCTTGCATAGACGGTCTTGGTCTCGGTCTTGGTCTTGCAATTTTGCAAGACCAAGACCAAGACTGCAAGACCAAGTCCAGTCTCACAGCATCACTAGTAAATATAGTAACTTTTTACATTGTGACAGTAATTTGTTATTAGTTTTAGATAGATTTTGACATATTAATGTATCTAATGCTCCTTTTTTATTTGATTGATTGACAAACAGAGAGATGAGATAATAGAGTGCGGTAATAAAGTTATCTCACGCAAAATGAGTGGGATAAGTAGTTCTTATCTCAAGGGCGTAGATAAAATTAATATATATTTTTTTCAAGGTGTCAGCAGTGGAAAGACCATTTGGGCTTCATTGGAGAGCATAAATATGCAAGTTTAACAGCTGAACAGGCCTATAAAAGTGTAAAGATATGCAGTACACATTTTAATGGAGAGTCATTTGTTTACGAAAAACATTTAAAGAAAACTGCTGTTCCCTCAAAGTTACTTCCAGAGAGTTTAGGTAAAATTAGACTTATCTGAGGTTTTTATACAAAACTAGTTATAGTTCGGCCTAAATCTAGTAAGATACTTTATTTGCATAGCCCATCTCGGCCCATATTTTGCATATACGGTCGTTAAAACACCTCTGGAATTTTTTACTTTCAAAAGATAAAATATTTCACTTAAATGTATCCGAAAGGGGAATGTCTGCTATTTAACTTTTGTTAGTTCGTTAAAAATGATCGGTACCTATAAAAATGGTCTCTTATCCAATGGGCCCAAATTTAAAATTAAAATATTTATTTTAAAAGTTAAATAGGGGTAATTTTTAGTAACCGCCTTTCACTCAAATACTTTTTAGATCAGAACCAACAAAAAGACGAAACTTCAAGCACTTTTGTGGGTCATGAAAAGTCTAACGTTTCCGCACTTTTTAATAACCATATGACGACAGCTAACTCTACTGATAATGTTGGGAGATTCTTGGAACAGAAGTCGCTGGCTTCAACAAGAGATATGTCTTTATGATGCAAAAATGTCATTTGGTGATTTTGACATACTGTTGAATTTACGCGATTTAAACAAGATTTTGGCACTAGGAAGATTTCATTCGACCTTTTGATGAAAAAAGCCACCTGTAATTTTGACATGTCCTTAAATGTTTACTGTTAAAAGATGGTTTTAGTACTTACTAAGGTCTCAGACGACATTCCAATTACAAAAATGTCATCTGTTATTTTGACACTTTTTATTGAATTTCTACGGTTTTAAGATGATTTTAGTAGCTACTAAGCAAGGTTTCAGAAGAATTTCTGATAGAAAAGTAATTGGTCATTTTGACAGTTTTGAAATATAGACGTATTTTTACGGTTTAAACGTGATTTTAGTACTGATTAAGGTTTTAGACGACTTTTTGAAATAACAAGTAGGATATGTCAATTTGTCAAAAGTCTCAGACCTGTTTTGATACAATGAAATATTCCAGACAACTTAATAGCGAAAAGGTTTTATTTCTTTTAAACCGGTTTTATCAAACTTTATTGTTTTTAAACAGTTTCAATTATCATTAGTTTTATTATTACGCCATCGGTAGTGTTGCCGCTAGACGAGATGGCAGAAGAGGGTCTATCTTTAAAAGTTCACAAGCGACTATAGAAATATTACATCCCGAAGAAAACGCCCAGGTTTATATCACAGGGTATATATATATATATATATATTATATAAAAAAATGTTTGAGTCGTCAATCATGGAACGTTTGTATAGAATATAGCAATTCCGCAGAAAATTTGGTGAATGACGATTTATTTGTTTGTAAACTTAAAGTTTACAAGACGAAGGATAAACAATTTGGTGGTTTGTGTATCTTTATTTACAAGGCTTTATATATATTTTACTTTAAAATTCATAAATTAAGATATTACGCAGGTCATAGGTGGTGGTACATTGAATGTTAAACTCAATACATATTTCAAAACAATTGTGAATTTTTTAAAAAGTCTACTAATTGATGTTTTCTATTTATGTCAAACAAATGATCTAATTATCTGTGTATTCTTAGATGTACTTATTTTGTGAGTTATGAATTGTCTCCTTTTTTTAATAAAAATTATATTTTTACATTTTAAGACGTGTTTTCTCTGAAACTGATCAATCACACATTGATTAATTAACCTATAATGATAGATGTAAACTAAGTATTTCTCTTGCATAAATATCCGACGTCCCTTGTATTTTCCATTACTTCGGTTTGACCCTGGTATTATTGCCTCTGGCAATATATGTGCGAGCATGATTATGTGAAAAGGAAAAAATCGTACTCTCTAGCTGTCGACAAAGGAAATTTCAAGAGGAGCCCAGCCACAGTATAGATAAACAGGCGGTGCCTTAGATGATAGTTTCGGAGCATAATTTTTTGCGGTCGTAAATTATAAATGCGAAGACGACCAAATGGAGCCGGTTTGTCAGAGGCCAGCGCGATTTCGTGTCTCCCTGTTTATGGGTAGGCAGACACAGCGGCAAAGGCGGGTCGGTCACATGAAGGAATGGCTTGAGTGAGATTACTGTGTTTACCTATACTGTCGTCGTACCATAAACGGGGAGACACGAAATCGGTTTAGTTTGCTCCGAGTCTTCGAGTCGTCGGGCTGTGCTACTGCGTCGGGGGTGAAATCTGTGACAGGTAGGAGCGCAGGATCGAACTTCAACAAAAGGTTGCTCTGGTGATACTTCAAGCTTTTATTAACAGCGATTTTTGTAGATATGCCCACCTTAAGGTGTGTTGTAAGTGGTTGTAGCAATACAAATTTTAACTCCGATGTTATGCTATTTAAATTCTCAAAAAATGCTGATCGGTATGTACCCAGTTTATAAATAATGTATATGCGTTTTTGTTCAAAATGGTAATTTTATAGGAGTAAAATGTGGGCAATCGCCTGCAGTCGGAAAGATTTAGTGGCAAACTGTGCAAAGTTGCATTGTAGTGGAAGTAGAGTATGCGCTAGGCACTTCGAGCCTTGCATGTTTACTAGTGGGTTAAGGAACCGCTTACGAGCTTCCAGCATTCCAACAATATTTCCACAGCAAAAGGACACAGCTGACGATGAAGGGATGCATATAATGGATTGTAAGTGTATAAAATGTTGCTATTATCGATATCAAAGTGTATTGGTAGCAGGTGATGAGCAATGTGACGAAACGAAGGACCATTCATCTCTTCACAGCCAGCCGTCATCTTCGCAAACTGTTCAGACACGTCAGAATATATCACAGAGTACTCCCAGAAAACGAAAGCTACAGCAGTCATTGGGCATTTCTAGAACAAAAGTGGCAAGACTAGAAGATCGAGTAAAGGAGCTGGAAGAACAACTGGAGGCTGCTAAAACCTCTCAGAACGCTACAGTAAATGATGTAGATGCACTGATTACGAAATTTTGCCCGGAAGAGTTAGCTAAGTTTATAAGAATTCAAATGAAAAAGCAAGGTAGGCGATACAGTGCTGAATTCAAACGACTGTGCATGCAAATGTACTTTCACGGCCCTAAAATGTACAAACGTGTTTTAGCAAAAGCTCTCTGTTTACCGTCTGTTAATTGACCGACAAACCCTGAACGGAGGAGGTATACAATTCGACTGTCTTTTTGACCGACGAACCCCGAACGGAGGAGGTATACAATTCGACAGTCTGCATTTTTTTTTGGTTTGTTCGCGCGTTTTATATAGTAATCATACTCTGATTTTGATGATTTGTGATTTATTTGAAAGAGAGGGCTTGAGAAATGGTCCAATATTCATAAAAACACAAATCCGAAATCTCATTTCCTCCGAAAACCGCTCCTGAAGGGGGTGGAGGAGACAAATTTTCTCGAAAATCGAAAATCTGAGGTGGTAGGTATAATAAAAGAAAATGGGTAATAGGATAAGTAATATCTTCTTTGGTATTAGTGAACGTTCAACGATTTTTGTGACTAATGTTATACTCAAAAGTGTGAAATAAATATTTTTTACAAAGAAATGGATGTACGTTATTAGTTGGTTCACTGAAAAATACAAAATAATATTAATTCTATTGATGCTGGTAGGTACTTGTGAAGTTGGTGCCAAAGGTTATCAATCTAACTGCATTTGCATAGATATGCTTCATTCTGGAAAGGAAAATTGTGAGGACGTTGAAAGTTCCGTTTCAGATTCTTGATCTCAATGAAAAAAGTACCGTTTCACAGACTGAAGAAAATTCTCAAATGAAAATGTCAACTGACAGAAACAGGTTACCGAACAACCACAGCTTTAGAAGATAATTTTACTAAATACATTTGCGGATAGTTATTTAGTACGGAAATGTCTAAGAAGACATTCGTGTGCCTTTTGCGAAAACTACGCTAAAAGCGTCCATACAATTGACGATACGTCCCTGTTTTGTTATTTAAAAGCTTTTTGACATAGTGAATTGGAAAAGTTTGGAGACTTGCCTAGAGACAACTTTGTTATGTTTATTACATCTTTGGAAGTTATATTTCAGAAAAATGTTCGATCACTTTGTGTTGGTAATGATAATGTGAAAACAACCCGCTTTGTTCAAGGAAGTACCCTATTTATACCTTCGCAAGTGTTTTCCGCGGAATTATGTCTCACAATTGTATGGTAGCGTAACAATTTTCTATACATTGAAAATAGAAATTTTAAGAAATTCGGTAAAGACAGAAAGCTCATCAATATGGAAAAAAATATAGTTTAAGTACATATTATCTTTGTGACTTGATAAGAATAAAATAGATATGTTAATCCTAATTTCTTGAATGCGTCCCTGCTTAGAGGCCGAGCGCTGATCTTTGACAAACCGGCTCCATTTGGTCGTCTTCGCATTTATAATTTACGACCACAAAAAATGATGCTCCAAAACTATCATCTAAGGCGCCGTGGGTGAGAGGGACTACTGTGTTTACTGATTTTTATACGGAAAGCAAAAAATCGTACTGCCGACAAAGGAAATTTCAAGAGTGACTAACTAGTAGTCTGTAAACATTGATTTAACTGTGACAATGACTGTTTATACTCTTGTCAAAAATAAAATTAATAATAAGCGTATCAATCCTGAGGTAAAATATATTTTATCAGAGACGTTTATACTGATCTGAGAAAAAAGAAACCCGAATTTATCGATAACAAAAGCAGGGAATGGGGAAAAGAAGCATTTATAAATCTATGAAAGAAGGTCCAGAACCTATCAAAGTAGAAACATGCGGAAGGAAAAGGAAAATTTGAGACAGAATCCAATTCGGAAATTTTCATTCCCCACGGTATTTACACGGCGCGTGGTTTGTGACTCGGGGCTTGTGGTTCGCATAGGTTGCCTTGTGTTTTTTCAAATGACGAATCGAAATCTGATACACGGCGCGAGGTTCGTTGACGAGCCATAGCGAGCCAACCGAGCTTCGCGTCGTGTATCATGGTTGTGCACAATAAATATTGTCTCAGTCTCTCAGTGGTGGTTAAGAAAGATCGAGTGGTCGGAAGACAATACGACAAACTTTCAAAGCTATACCCTGTTGCTAAAAAACGGAGTGTAACCGCCAATCTTTCTTTTGGTGGAATACTTCTTCGCATATTTGTCACTTGCCTTGCGATATTTTTTAGCAGATCGGTCATCATGTCACTTGGATTTTATCTAAAAATTATAAGTTAAATCAAATTCTGTTTAATGTGGTGGGTACCTACTTGCCTATTTCGACTTCTGCTTAGGGATGTTACCCACCATCACCGCCGGGATGCACGTAAAAATAAATACTGATAACCGAACAACAATTACAGAACACCAGCAACAATCTATAGCTGGAGCTCATTCGCTTTTTACTCACGAGCTTATTTGTCATCTATGCTACACGACGCGTAATGGCTCGTCTTTACGTTTCGCGCACTTTGACTCGCGGCAGTTTTACCGACAGCCGATGGGAATAGCAAGCCACGATCCACGAACCGCGAGCATCAGCGAGTCAAAGAATCTCGCGCCGTGTATTTGCACCTTAACGGACACCAGTATGACCGATATAATCTAGGCAGTTACAGTTAGTAACAATATGAAGAATGTTTCTTAATAATATGCGAATAATTGATAGATTCATGTGCCTATTGCTTTACAAACCGTGATCTTTAAATGATCCATAACAAAAATACGGGGTGCTAATAAATATTTTGGAAAACGAAAGCATGAAATTACCAATACGATTTTCACTGTACAGGAATAGCTTTTCCAGTAACTACAATATCATTGAAATTACTGAATTACTTGCGTTAAAATAAATCAACAGTCAACTAGATAGACTTGAAGCTATACCTAATTTCCATTTAGTGGATGGTTTCAATTACCTTGATATTTTTTCTCTGTTTCAGGTGAAACCGTTGTAGATTATAAGCAAGTACAAAATCAAGTAACGGATTCAAGTCGACAAGCTACAAGTAAAAGCAATGCAATAACTGAACATATCCATCATCGACCATCTGGACTAAAAAATATGGAGGATTTCTCTAAGGAGTATAAAAACTTCTTGACAACTACGACTAAGGATATGAAATGCACAAGGCATAATGAAAATCGCTCACGATCGAAAGGTAAGAATTTCTTGAAAGATAAAACTACCGATCAAGTGCAAGTCGGACTCACACACGAAGGATTCTGCACCATTGTAAAAGAACTGTGTACCTACTGCGGTTCAAAAGATACAGCCATTAGGTCTAGCAAAAACCTTAGTTTAATGTAAACAGTGCATCCCATTTTGGTTAAGACAGCCAGGTACCTCGGTTGTTGTTGAAGATAAAACCTCGCGGTTTTCGCGGTCCATTGTCACTTTTTTGTGAAACTCAAGATGGCCTAAACAGAGATTTTGCCTAACTTTTTTGTTCAAAAGTTACAGGGCGTTTTTGAAAATTCACACATTTTGGACTGCCCACATCGAGGCTGCATGTCAGCTGGGCCAAAACTGAAATTTAATCCGCCTATCGTTGAGGGTAGGGATTAGAGTGACCGGCTGGGCCAAAGGACCCTTTTCTAATTCTTCGAATCCTATTAATATTATTAATGAATTTTAATAATACGTTGTCTAACTACCTCTTGACATCAATATATAAATTGGTAAAATTTTCTAAATTGTTAGTATTTGCAGAATTATTCGTCTCGCAACATGTACAGCTGCATCATGTCTCATAACGGGAAAATTATTTATAGTCAAAGGGGTCAGCCACTGTTAGTGTTTGATGAATTTGCCAAAGCTAATACCTCCAAGTGTGGAAAAATTCGCTGGAAATGTAGTAATCGGAAATGTAATGTTACGGTTTATACACATATTTCTGAAGAGTGTAAAATTATAGATATGCCTGCCAATCAGCATAATCATCCTGCAGTTATTACAATCGCTAAAGAAGCTTTTAGCAATTCTCTGAAGAGAAAAGCCAGAGAAAACTAACGCGTTCGGGAAGGAAATAATAACACCAGACATAAATTGCATTAGAAGAAATATGTATATGGCAAGAAGGAAAATTTTACCAAAACTGACAAAAAATCAAGAAGTGTTCAATAATGTGAAAGAACAAAATTTTTCTACAAACAAAGGTGATTTTTTTCTTAAATACCTTAACGAGACTTCCAAAATAATAATATTTAGTTGTTTACAAACTTGCGTTTCTTATGTTCTTCGAAAACTGTATAACATGGATGGAACATTTCAATATACAGCGAATTGTTTTTATTTTGTTACCAGATAAACGTGCTGAAACTTATGTGGCAGCTTTTAAAGCTTTAAGTGAAAACTGATTATGAATTAACGTTAGTTGTGATTGATTTGGAGTATAGTATTCATAAATCAGTATATAAAATTTGGCCACCATCGAAAATAACTGGATGCCGATTTCACTTGAGCCAATCGTGGTATAGAAAAATATTGAAATTAAGACTATCCCCTATAGTCTGTTTGAGAATGGTGTAGAGTAATAAATTATGATAATGAAGGGATCTCTATTGTATTATGGCGCTTATATTACAGAATACAATAGAGATCCCTTCATTATCATAACTTAATTTTTTTGGGGTATGGTAATGGATATTACCACTCAAACATTTTTTTCAATGGAACACCCTGTATTTTATTATCTCAATAAATTCCTTATTTTTTTCCCTTCAAAATGGTATTTACATGCTATGATTTCTTCATACAAAAAAGTTCCAATTGATGCAATATTATTTGATTTTACATGAAAGAAACAAAAAACAATACTAACGCTAATTCACTTACAAAGCACAAAACTTATTCCAGAATTTAAAAAGAGGGCCCTTAACAATTTTAAATGCATTAAGACGTATTGAGAAAGTGTGTCAATTATGTGCTAGGGAAAACGGACATTGAACAATTCAATGAATAAGTTTGTGTTTTGTTAGTGAATTAGCGTTAGTATTGTTGAATTGAATTGAAAAAATTATAAGTTTGAGTCGTATATCAATTACAATCCCCGAAAAAAAATTGTGTGTGCCAATGAATTCTGCATAAAATTTCTTATGGGATAAGTTTTCAATTTGACATTATCGCTGAGAAACTTCGTAGAACTGTGGGGAGTCCAAAAAGCGTGAATTTTCAAAAATGCCCCGAAACTTATGAACAAAAGAAGTAAGGCAGAATCTGTTTAGGCTATCTTGATTTTCACCAAAAAGTGACACAGAACCTCGAAAACGGCAAGGTTCTATCTTCAACAACAACCGAGATAAATGGCTGTCTCAACCAAAATGGGATGCACTGTACAGGGTGGGCAAATGTAGATGCTTTTATAGGGAAACTTTATGTCATAACATGAAATTTAAGAACCAAATTTACAATCCAGCTACGTCACGTCAAGAATGTCAAAATATGCACAAATATGCACAAAATTTAATTTTAGGTTATAACTGAACTGAACTGAAAAAGACGATAGGTAATTTCTGTTTTCACCATTGAGTTTATCTCAATCGAGATTGATTTTTTCTTATTTCTTCATAGTTATCAAATTGCAGTATAAAATCATCAAAATTTGCGACCCACTTTGACTTTATTGTAATTATTATTATTTGCTATTATAGTAACTATAGTTTTTGAAAATTTAACTATTACGGTTCAAAAGATACAGAGATTATTAGGCAAAAAAATGCCGAAATAAACTAGGTTTTTTGTATGGAGGCTGACTGTATTTTAAATTTTATTCTATTTTTTAATTTGTTGTTAAAGCGGTAATATAAATACTCACTTATTGAAAATTTCAACGATCTAGCTCTTAGATACAATCTGATGAAAAACGGACTAACAGTTGTTTTTTAACAAGAAACTATCATAATGTCAATGGTCCTAATTTTGGTGTCCATGGTTGTTAAACAAAAGTATTATTTCTTGTATGATTAGATGTATTATACTTTGTAGAATGTTAAATACGACTCAAAACCAAATAATATGCATATTAACAACTATAAACCCTAGTAACTAATCGTTATTATTTTTTTCAGTTAACAGCAATTTACATCGGAATATAGAAGAGACTAATCCTTGCAAGAGCAGTGAGCAATCAAAGGCCGAAAGCGATATTGATTTTGTGGACCTGGAGAAGAATGAAAGACAGTAAATTAATAGAAAATATTCTTTCCCACTTATATTTGACTCTTCTATTTCTTTTTAGAAACATGGATTGTATAAGTAATGCTTCTCTTGAGGTAGATGATGATTCTGCAGATTGGCATCAAACAAAACCAGTTTTACCAGATGTAAAAATCGAGAAAACCCATGATACTGATGAAATTGCTACCGATGAACCTTTAGAGACAAAAACAGTACTACCATTTGAAACAGCTTGGATAAATAATACTGAAGAAATGGCTCAAGATGAAAATAACATTTCAGAAACAAAGCTGACATTGCAATCGGACACAGTACTATGCAAAGATAATGTAGAGACAACCTCTGATAGTTCAAGTGGTGCAACCAGCCCTCATAGCCGAACGAAAAAAATTAAGCTGATGAAAAAGAAAAGATCCTGCGACCAAAATGAAGATGAGATCGATTTATTTTTTAAGAGCATGGCTCTTACAGTCAAAAGATTACCTCCACATCTTAAACTTGAAGCAAAATTGAAGATTTTGACGCTAGTTTCAAACCTTGAGGCAATCAGTCTGGAAAATACGAATACATAATATCTTTAAATTAATACATTGTTATCTGTTTCATTTATACATAAACCCTAGCTGAAAAACTGAGAAAATGTTTCTTTTATTTGAATACCAATTGAATTTTCGATTCTATTCAAGGAATCATAACAAATAATTGAAAATACTAACTAAAGTTTAATTATAATGGAGTATGAGGAAAATAAGCAGGAAATAGGATCAAAGAGCCAATTTAGAACAACTTCAAAGTATTTCATATAAAGCATCTGGTGATGTTCTGCTTTACTGCATTATAGTTTGGGTTGAAAAAAAATGTTTTGACTTGGATGTGTGTTAGGGCCAATGGTTAGCTAAGAATTTACAAGACACATCATATTATACGAAAGAATATAATTAGTAGTAGGCTAAATTTATGTCATAGCTTGAAATTTTAAAAACAAATTTAAAATCCAGCAACGCCACTACTGGATTCTACTCTAAAAATTGTCTGAAAAATGTCATAATATATTCTCGATACCATCACAAATGAAATCATCAAATAATACGCACAAAAGTTTTTGTCAGGTATCATCAATTAACCCGGAATGCAATGATTCTGCAACCCGTGGTTGTCAAAAAAAAAAACAGGATGCACTAACTTCGAAGGATATATTTTTTAAGTGCATTCCAATTACGAGGAATACAAGAAATATATCACTTGGATAATTTGTAGCTCATGATCACGTCAAAGTTTTCAGATATGCAGATAACAACCGTAGATTCGTGCACCAAGATATAGAGAGGTACTTCTGTATATCTAATAAACTTTTCATAAAAGACTATAATAGTCTATACTAAGTAGACCAAATTTAGTTCGATAAGCCGGTTATAGGTACGTTGTCCCTTAGGTAATAAGGCACTGGCAGGATTGCCATGTAAAGAAAATTGCTTGTAACTGGGGACCCAAGGGACGGGTCGTTGTATATAAAATACTAAATAGTACAAAATAGATATATTTATAATCAATCTACTATATACTAACCATTCTAACATTATAACTACTATTATGTCTAGGTGGGTGACAATATTATGTAATATATTGGTGAAGTCAATCTCAAGCGTGTGGTGTCTAGGCTTCCTGCATTGTCAGCACATTGACTCCTTACCGAAAGCAGTCGTGTCTCTCGTGATACAATAATTACTTTATTACTTATTGAGGCTGATGACCAGTTACTTTGGCTCATCACACATATAAATTTTCTGAAGTTTTATCGAAATGGTAAATTGCCAGATGTTAGTTTCAATGCTGAATTATGTATCTTAAAAATGCATAGTTAAAAATTTTTAAAAAAATGAATTACCCCTTTTCACGGAAAGCTCTAATCTATTTATTTAAATAAACATAGTGCTACAATCATAGTGAGGGGCCCGTGTCGTGTTTTCTAAATAATGTCCAGGATATAATCAACTGCCATTGGGCATATCTATACACATATATGGAGTTTGATACGTCAAAATTAGAATTCATTACAAACATTACTAACTAAACTAACAAACTTGTTAAGCTAGTGGAAAACATTAACTATTTGTGTAACTATCAACGAACAAACTACTACTATTGGCAGGATCAATATTAAGTCCAAAAATATATATATTTATATTTATGTATATTTAAACTTAATACTTCCCTCCATTTTGGAGATACAGAGGGTTTCCATGCAGGAGGAATATTGGATATAACTTCTACGTCACTCAGTACTTATTTAAAAAAAATGTCAGGCAGTTTTGTAAACTCAGAGGGCACATTTTTGTTAAAAAAACATTAAATAAATACAACCAGTGTCGTACTGCCTAATCTAACAATACCTTTACTCTCCCTGACTTCGCCGCCGCTGAATAAATCATAGTTTTGGTTAATTTTTTTGATTTAACAAAGAATTCATAGTAAATAAAGTACCTATTCCTGTTACACTTCCATTAAATAAGTAGTTTTTTAGATATCACACCGAAACGGTTTCAACAAAATGGGGAATTAAAATCATGAATAGAATACAAATTTCATGTTGATACTGTAGTGGTAGTGTACAAGAGGAGTAAAGATGCTTTTTTGTAAAAAAATGTGCCCTATGAGGTAATAAGACGACATGATAAATTTTGTGGATATACCTATACCGAATGAGGTAGAAGTTGTAGCAAATATTCATTTTTGGATTCTATCCCTGTGTATCTCGAGAATGCAGGACGCTAAGACTTAAGTTTATTAAACAACACCCTGTACATATGAATACAAATGTTGCAGAAAATATGGATTTCAGCATCACACTGATTCCATGATTAAATATTAAATTGTTGATATTTGCGACAATCACATTCGTAGTATTGCGTAGAAAAGACGATATAATAGTTGTACAGAAGAGTAGAGATAGTAATATTCATTATGTTGATTCTGCGCTAATTAGTATCTTATTACACATTCAATTGAACCTACTAATTCAGTTCATATAGAACTGGATTTGATGTAAAAACAAGCGTATATACCAAGCATTATCTTGTTAATATTATATTCGCAATAACTTTCTGAATAGGTATATCCGAAATCCGAGTCTATCTGGTTCGAGTTTGATGCACGTAATAAAATGAAAAGCAATAATTAACAGTTCTGGGGGCTTAAATCCGAATACAGAGTTCTGAATCAATCGAATTATTCTAAATCGTATATTAGAAACGACTTCTACTGGAACATGAAGAAAGTGGATATACATAATTTTTACAAAAACTAGAACCGACTAATTAGTTGGTGCACTGAAAAATACAAAATAATGTTAATTCCACTGGTGCTGGTAATTTTGGAGTTGTGCAGTTACAGATAGATAGAAAACGTTTGGCACCAACTTCAAAATTACCAGCACCAATGGATTTAATGTTATTTTGTATTTTTCAGTGCACCAAGTTTTATTACAAAATGTTGAGTTATCATTAGTCATCAAAATCGTTGAACGTTCACTTATTATTTATACCAAAGAAGATAGATGTACCTACGTATTAACTATATTATATTATTTGCTTATACCTACTTATTATTTATTCAGAAATCTCAAAAAATCGCTGAAAAAAATATATTTCATACTCTACAAGTGCTGTACCTTGGAAATCGTATTGGTGTCCAATATAAATTTTGTTGGATATGGTATCTTCTTTAATTTGGCAGTCTCAAATCTTCGATTTTCGAAAAAATTACGCCCTCAGCGAAATCACACATATATCAGACGTCAACCTTTTGTTTTTTTGGGGAAGAAGGTTATGGACTTTCATTTGTAAAATATAGGACCTAACCTAAGTTTACCTAACTACAGAGCCCTTAGGTTTCTAGAGAAGTTTTCTATTACAAATGCTTTCAAAAATCATTTCTATAAGATCTAACAAAGAAAGTTTAATTTTTTAAATATTTTTTTGTAGCATTAGAAGGTTTGATCTGTATATTTGAATATGGGACCATCTCCCAATCGTCCTCTTTCAAATGAAGTAAGTATACATAAAAAATATATAAAAAAAGAAATTGAGATAATTGTTGATGCCATAATAATGGCAGAAACTGAAGATGACCTACAATGACTAATACTAAAACTATTCCCAGATACGGCACTCCAATATAACATTATCATGGAAGTGGAATATTTGGGAATCAAACTATCTAGCAATGGAAAAGTGTATGATAGTAATCGTACTATTTTGATGATTTTTGATTGATTTGCAAGAGGAGGCTTGACATATGGTCCCATATTCATAGAAACGCAAATCCGAAATCTCCTTCCTTCCGAAAACCGTCCCCGAAGGGGGTGGAAAGGGCAAATTGTCTCGAAAATCGAAAATCTGAGGTGGTGTAATTAAAGATAGGATAATATCTGGAAACGTTTAAATTGAATATTTTTAACTACAAGCAAAGAATATACGTGGATAATAATAGGATAAGTACTATCTTCATTGGTATTAGCGAACGTTCAACGATTTTCTAGACTAATGTTACACTCAAAAGTGTGAAATATTTTTTACAAAAAACTGGACCGACGTTATTAGTTGGTGCTCAAAAAAATACAAAATAATAATAATTCTTCTGGTGCTGGTACTTGTGAAGTTGGTGCCAAAAGTTATCAATCTAACTAAAACAGCACAACTTCAAAAGTGACAGCACCAATAGAATTCATATTATTTTGTATTTTTCAGTGCACCAACTGATAACGTCTGTCAAATTTTTTGTAAAAAATATTTTTTTTCGCATTTCCTTACATGGGTCCAATTCCCCCACTTTCCCCTAAACAGCAACAAACATAGTGCAGCTGATGATTACTATTCTTATTATTTTCGGTGGTTTGTGTTCGTTTTATCGTTATCGTTGTTGATATTATCTAATGACATGCTGAAAGTACAAGTAAATATTTTACAAACCAACAAGTTTGATAGCACGGCTTCACGAAATTACTCTTATTTTAAACCAGAATGTGTGTTTGTTGTTTAAAAGGCTGGAATGTCTTTCTTTGTTTTAGTTCTCAACAGAGAGAAGATATTCTCTCTGGTTCCCAACAATGATAATAGATATCGCAGACTTATGTGATTGAATATTTGTGGTCGCAAAAATTATTGTTTACATCAATTAAAGTTCTTAATTATGTGAGATTGAATGTTTTTAAATTTATTTTCGGTAACGCACAGTGTATAAATATTTTTTACAAAAAATTAGACCGACGTTATTAGTTGGTGCACTGAAAAGTATAAAATAATATTAATTCTGTTGGAGCTGTTACTTTTGAAGTTGTGCAGTTGCAGGTAGATTGATAACTTTTGGCACTAACTTCACAAGTACCACCACCAACAGAATTAATATTATTTTATACTTTTCAGTGCACCAACTAATAACGTCGGTCCAGGTTTTTGTAAAAAATATTTATTTCACACTTTTGAGTGTAACATTAGTCCCGAAAATCGTTGAATGTTCACTATAACATATCAATGAAGATAGTACTTATCCTATTACCCACGTATATTCCTTGCTTGTAGTTATTATTATAGAGATCTCAGAACATCGCTGCGGAAATACGCTTGAATATTTTAGTTGTTACCATTTTAACACCGATTTAACTCGAAAACCGTAACTCTAAGGAAAAAAATTTCATTATAAATTTTGCTACAAATAATTATATCTTTCATGTAGTATCGAAAAATTTTCAATTTTCGAAAGAAATTGTCCCCTCCACATACCAAAAATACATATTTAACATGCGTCTATCTCGAAAACCGTAGCACTTTTGAAAAAATGTTCAATTTAAACGTTTCCGGATATTATCCTATCTTTAATTATACCAACTCAGATTTTCGATTTTTGAGAAAATTCGCCCCCACCACCCCTTCGGGGGCGGTTTTCGGAGGGAAGGAGATTTCGGATTTGCGTTTTTATGAATATGGGACCATTTCTCAATCCCCTTCTTTCAAATGAATCCAAAATCATCAAAATCGGAGCACGTTTACTATATAAAAGGCGCGCACGAACCAAAAAAAATAAAAAATAAAATAAAGCAGACAGTCGAATTGTATACCTCCTCCGTTCGGGGTTCGTCGGTCAAAAAGTTGTCCTGCACGATGTTAGAGATTCTTTCCGTCCGTTTAAATAAAGCCAGTATTTTCCCCTTGGTCTTGTTTTAAAATTACGACACAAACCGCCAGCAACTTCTACAAAAGCAACTTTTTTGTCGGTGTACAAAGCTAAAGTAAGTATTCTGGACCTCCAGCGGTTACTGGAGGTATGTATCCCTAGAAACTTTCCAGTGACTAAACTATTTAATCGTCTAGCTACATTAAAATTCGGTTGAGCGACTGTGCCTAGACATAAAAGACAGTCTGAGAAATCAGACAAATATATCTGCGATTTCAATAACTGTGGACTAGGTATCTCTTTAGTTTTATAAATAAGTTCATAACATCTCGATGACTTGTGGAAATTTGCTTATCTGATAGGTCTTCATCACATATCGCTGAAATAAAAAAAAAGTCTACTTCGGAAGTACGGAAACCTAGGAATCTAGATATATCATCTGTTTTCTTCATATGTATACCAAGTGATTCTGTGGCACAGTGGCATCGTAAGTTCCCAAACGGATGGATCGAGTTTGATTAAGTTTTTTTTTTGTTTGAAAAGTGACTTGATGTATGTTATGTAGCTTCGGTTGACTTCATAAATGCGATGATCGGAAAGGTAGTTTCAAAATGGCGGCCAAACAAACTTTTAAAAATTCTCAAAAAACGCTATATTGATTAAAAATGATAAAATGATAACTTTTGCCATGAACCCAATTTTCCTAAAAGTGATAGAAAAAACTAGGCAAGTGCGAGTTGAACTCGCGTGGAGAGGGTTCCGTACGTTCACGTTTTTTTAAATTTGACCCAGTTTTTTTATAAAAAAATCCACCTTCCCCCCAAAATACCCCCTCCATATACAGATTTCATCTATTCATGTCACACCTCTGCGTTTGTGCCACACAAATTGATATTTGTACAAAATTTCAATTCAATCGGTCAAGTAGATTCGGAGATAATTGACTGTGTACGACGGCCAGACCGACACACGAGTGATCCTATAAGTGTTCCTTTATTTTTTTCGGACGTACGGAACCGTAAAATAATAAAAATTAAAAACTATGAAAGTTACCTATCCGCAAGCTACGAGTCGTCGGATAATATGGATATGTGTGAATCATCCAAATTCTATAATTCTCTACTAATAATAACAGCGTTTAATTTCTAGATGAGCAGAGAAAACTATAGTTTATTCCCTGAGTAGAAAATATATAAAGTTAAACCGAAGCTTTCAACAAACTTTCAGACCATCTAAAATACATAAATTTGTGATGATTATGTATCTTCATTGTGTTCCAAATTATCGGTAAAAGGCCAACAAATCAATAGTAAGAGCAGTTCGATGCCGGTCAAGCGAAAAATAAATATGCCATTTGCAGATACTGAAATCGATTGTACAGTTTCAACTTCTAGATTTCTAGAGTCCATGTAACGGAAAAAGAAAACACTGTATATGATGGAAACTATTCTCCTTTAAAGGGTATCCAATTTTTCGCTCTATTTCATTCTTTGAACTCACATAAAATAATAGTATGTTAACCAGAATTGGTTGATATAAAAGAGCGACTACTAGACCGAGCTAGACTCGTCTTATTGGAACATTTTTGTTGTAACTTCTGTATAATAATTATATAATTATAATTATATAGTATGAAAAATAAATTTTGTACCAGGTCTGTAAAAATGACAAATTTTATTTCACCTTTATAAAACCTGCCTTTAGCGGACCAATATTTATAATTCGTTATTAATATTGATGATTTGAATCTCACCAGAATTTCTTTATAAAGGTACCTACCTCTACCTTAGAACGAATACCTCTTTCGTCTTCAAATAAATTATTCTAATATATTTTAGATAAAGATAAAATTACTAAATTAAGATGAATAACAAATTAGTCCTCTTAAATCTTTATATAAAAATTATGCTTAAATAATGATGTAGAGAATAAGAATTTTTCATATCGTTTGGTATATTTACCTTTTGAATATATGAAAAAGTCAGCTGGCTATCCCATTAGGAGGTGAATGAAGTTATAAGCTTTAGCTTTTCACTTACCTGAAAAATAAAGAGAAATACATATTTAGTATTCATTTTCTATAAGTAAAACAATATTAACAAACACTTAGATCGGTACTACATAATGTATTATGTACATTTTTAACGTTCTTTGTCTTTCATTTAATTATAACAAACCTACAAAATAGAGGCTGGAACATCTTTTTGATAAGAATTATTCATTTATCAGCATCTTACACATCCAAATATCTATTTATTTGTCTCAACTCTAAACTCCATATTTCTTACTTATAACTTGAGAACAACTCAAGTGTTAAGCTTTCAATTTTATCGAGTGGTTGAAGCAGATCCATAGATCTATCAATCATATTATCTGTTAAATTTATTAATAGTTACGAGAGCTTTTGAGTTTACTATTTGACATGTCATCTCATCTGAAATGGCTTTCGAAATGCGAGTAAGTTTCTAGTTTACAATCGCTTATTGCTTGAATTAGGTATCTTACACTTATACAAACCATTATAGAAAATTCGTCATATTAGCTTCTCACATCGCCAGCTTTCACTATTATTAATGTTCAAAAGAAAACGAAAACCCGCACTTAGGTAATTCAACACTATACCTATAAAAATAACAGACAATTATTATGGATCACAATCTAGAATCTAGAGACTCAAGAAAATTTTGACAATACTCAGACATCCGTCAACGATGCATTTTTTCGCATACGGGGTGTTCAAAAGAAAGGTTAATCAAATTTTAGAAAATCAGTTATTACAAAAGAAACATACCAGTGAATCTCCACTGGATGAATGCATTTTGCTACAGTTTATCGGTTAATTTCTCAAAAAAAATTATTAGTAATTGAATTGCTACATGCATTTAATAGAAGAAAGTTCTGTGAGAAATACATCTCAAATCGCAGACTTTTGATCTGTGAATTGATATGTTAAACAGTTTTTTGCATAAAAATATAAAACAATATTTTTTAGCTCAAACTGGCGAGCTCAAAAGCATAAGCAAGATTTTAACAATGGGAATACCTACTTACAATTCCAGATTCATAAACAACTTATCAAACTAAAGAAAAACTATCTAAAACTTTGTGATTAGGTAGGTCCCTATTAGAAACTATTTTTGGAAGTAAAGGACATTTACTTGATTGGAATAGTAAGTAACTAATAAATATAAATGTGTTCAAATATTAAGAGAATGTTTAAACATGATTTGAGCTTAATACGTTTATAAAAGGAAAAAATATTGTACAAATACCTAGATTCTGTACGACGAAAATAATATAACATGAAAATGTATGGTTATTTATACCTAGAAGCTTTTAATTGTCAGAACTACGAAAACTCCGGTCCTTACACTTGCAAAGGAATATAGGTATACATTTCATTCAATTCAAACATTCATTCATCTCGTTTGAGATAATAAAATAAAATTATTAAACTCTGTTCAAATGGCGATCATCGTTCGGAATGCGACCTGAATAAGTTTAAATTTTAAATTCGTTTGAATTATTCTACACTAATACAAACATAGACTTATAAGTCTATGAATACAAACCAATCTAACATTATTAGCTGTAGCTGTCCACAACTTCAGAAAACCCCGCACAACATTCAAACTTCAACTGAACTTACAAACTAATCTATCAGTTAAATATGAATCACAATCTATATACCTAAGAGAACTTTGACAATACACAGACATCAGTCAACGACGCAGTTTTCTAATACAGGGTGTTTATAAGAAGATGGATTAAGATTTAGAAATTCAGTTCTTACATAAAAAACATACCATCTTGTAGGGATTACACTTTTCGACACTGGATCCATTCATTTTTGAGTAAATTTACGGGTCAAGTTCTCGACAAATCATTAATTAGTAGGTGCATCCTACATGCATTATAGAAGAAAGTTCTTTGAGAAATTCAAAACTTCTGAACGCATGGGTACTTTTGGCCTGTACATCGATGTGTTGAAGAGTTTGTTCTTTTTTACATACAAATTTAAGAAAATATTTAGCGAGCTCAAAAGAGAGCACTTATTTGCACAAGCAAGATTTTAACTTAAAATGGAATCACAATTCGAGAAACATATTCAATTTGTGAAATTAAAGAAATAGTGGCAAAGTTTGCACATATTACCAACTATTTTTCGAAGTAAGGAGCTTAATCTTGAATCTAAATAATAAATAAATATAAATGTATTTAGTTATGAAGAGAATATTTAAGGATGATTTGAGATTAATCAACCTATGAAAAGAAGCAGCATTATTTAATTCGTTATAGGACGCAAAGTAATATAAATCTAAAAAATGGTTGTACAAATGAATTAAAATGGGAATTTTATTATATTGTTTGAAAGTCTATCTTCACAGAAAAGCTAACTCTGATCCTCTCACTTGCAAAGGAAGATATATGCGTTTATTGTTCGGAATACTGCTCAAGTAGTAAGTTCATAATCCTTAGAATTATTTTGCATTTATACAAACCAATATAACTTGGCTTAGTCGACTCTCAACCACTATTATTGTTCAAAAGAAATTGAAACCCCGCAAATTTTCAATTTTCTACTTTGAATAATTCAACACCAACAGTAAAGTAATATATATAATATAAGTGAATCAATAACTCAACAATATCATAATCTTCCACCGACGTTATTAGTTGGTGCACTGAAAAATACAAAATAATATTAATTCTAATGGTGCTGTTACTTTTGAAGTTGTGCAGTTAGATTGTTAAAATTTTAGCACCAACTTCACAAGTACCACCACGAATAGAATCAATATTATTTTGTATTATTCATATTTCACACTTTTGAGTCACGAAAATCGTTGAACGTTCGCTAATACCAATGAAGATAGTAAATACTTATCCTTTCGGTTGTTATTATTGAGATCTAAAAACATCGATGCGGAAATACTTGCCCCCTCCGAGGGTGGTTTTCGGAGGGAAGAAGATTTCGGATTTACGTTTTATGGATATAGGACCATTTCTCAAGCCTCCTCTTTCAAATGAATCAAAAATCATCTAAATCAGAGTACATTTACTACATAAAACAGGCGAACAAACAAATAAAAAAGTAGACAGTCCAATTGTATACTCCTCCTTTCAGGGTTCGTAGGCCAAAATTCTAGAGATAAGAACATTTTGACAGTACACAGACATCCGTCAACCACGCATTTATCATATACAGCGTGTTAAGACTAAGATGGATCAAATAAAAAGCAGTTATTACAAAATAAGCATATCACCTGAAGGCGTTATAGTTTTGTAAATTTACTGAATCTGTTCTTTTTTCAACATCTTGTGTGTTAATTGATTAAGTATAGAAAAAAGATCTGGGAGAAATTCAAAATTTCTTTATGCAGAATTTTAGCCTGTGCAATGATGTCAGTCGACCAGTTTGTTCTTTTTAACATAAATAATATATAGAGAAATATTCTTATATTAAGATTGTAAGCCTACATGTGAGGACCTATCTACGATGAAAGCAAGTATTTCAGCTGAATGAATTCGATACTCGTATTATCTGCCAAACATTTCATTGGGAGCACAATTCCAAATAGTCTATTCAAAGTATGAACCAAAGACATACTGGCAAAAAGTTTGCATAATAACCTTTTTTGAAAACTGAAAATGCACAATTAGTATTATGTTCTCAAGTACAAATGAAAGGTATTAGAGTTTATTTAGCAATTCACATGATTTTTATGGAACTCCAAAAATTAAGAGTAGAAATATATAAAAACAAGATCTTTTATTTGTCTCAGTAGTAGTAACAGTCTCACAGGCACTACAAAATAAAATAACAGAAGATGTTGATAGCACAACAAAATAATATTAATTTAATGAAGCGTTGTCAATGGTGGAAATGGATTCTGTTTGCTTACAACTACTTTTCTATGTTGATGTGAAATGTAACCTTTAATTTTTCCTTCATAAATCAAATTTGCAACAAGACACTGTGTTTCATTCAAATCGACATCTTGTCCCAAAAATTGTAAAGCTGTTTGGAAACCCTCAACTGGTATTTGATGAGTATCCAGTATAAGGTAGACTCTTTTAAACAAATTTCTATAAACGACAATCTTCAATTTATCGACAATAAGATAAATTCCAGATTTGATGAAGAAAGCTTCGTGCATCTCGAGCAATTCATCGAATCGTTTCAAGTTTCCTTGTGTTACAGCTAACACCAGGTCCCAGAATTGCATCACGTCATACTTTTCCAACAGCCTTTTGCTTGGTGTGTAACCAAGTATCATCCTTACTGGTACTAAATAGATCAAAATTAGTCTTTTATTTTTTCTACTTGATTTGTGACAATTTTCAAATGCGTAGGTGAGGTGCTCGTTTGCATCTTTGTAATTGCTGTCATAAACTGATTTTCTGCCCACAAAATACCTAAAAAGAACACTTACATTAATAGAGAATCGTATAAAACATTACAAACACAAGTAGATACAAGGGTTCCTTACATTTATTCTACGGAAACCTTCATAAATACGGCTTTGTGGGAGTAATCATGAATGATAATCAAACATAAAACTTTAGATAAATACATATAATCTTTTTATAAAATAAATTATATTTAAGACTGAGAAGAGTGAAGCGAGCTGAGATTCGAACTTAAATAAACAATCAATGAACAGGCATTTTATTCTAGAAGATTTATATGTCATTTTATTTTTCCTATATCAACCCTATTATTTTTCATTCTTCTTGTTGTGTTATCTTCGGCGATAAGGTATGGGAGATCGGATTGACATTTGGATTCATTCTATCATATTTCAAGCGACCGTAATATATGGATCATTTTGTCTATGTAGACGATATAGAAGACTATCGGGTATGATTTAAGAACTGACAGCATGAACTTAAGCTGTTAAGGATAATGAAGGTTCGGTTTAGCCTACTAATTAATGTAATAGAATTCACTAGAATAACCGGTTATTATAATACGTTCCACAATGAGAATGCAGTGAGGCCGGATATAGAAAATCTATTTTAAAGGGGAAATCGGCATGGTATCCTTTCACTTTTACCTATAATATATTTTTTTGTAATATTGAAATTCATTATTTTTATTAATACGAATTATTGAACATAAAAATGTTGAGTTAAAAGTTAAATCCTGGCGTCGAAATTTCCCTGAAAACAGACCTGATCGTAGGCAGAGCCCGGCATAAGAACAAGCTAGCAACAATGTGCTCTATAAGACTCCATATTTTGCATTATCAGTTTGAAACGCATTATAGAGGTATTTGAAATAAACCTACCTATATGTAACCTGTTGACTCAATGAGAAACTTTCTTTGAATGGTGAAGATTCGATAGCTCTAATAAGGGGTTTACAGAGGTGAAGCTTATTTATTCTAAAATATACTTTGATTAGCTGATTCACTAATGCCAACATTCCAATCCTCTTTGTATCTTCTTCTGAAGATCTGTTATCTGCTGCACATACCCTGCGAATTGAAACATCAAATAAGCCATGAAATTAAAGAAAATACTCAAATGTATCTAATCCACACTTTTTTGCAAATTTATAGAGCTATTGTCAAGGCAAAACTAACCTGAAACATCCCATAAGGCACTCAGCAGCCTTTTCCAGCATTTCTCCGGGTTTGTCTTTCCCAGCAGATTTCTGCTTTTCGGCTTGCTGAGCTATAAGTCTGAGGTCAGTACATATTACATACATTATAGGCAGAGGCCAATTTTCTTCCTTCTGAGACTGTAGAATTTTAGCGAAGGTTTGAACCAAATTACTCTGTTGTTGATACGCTCCCAAGAAATCGCCTTGCCCAATGTAGTACAAACATTTCAAGTGAAGTACCACGATTTCATCAATAGGTGCTCCCAGGAATCTTCCTACAAATGATTCTGGTTGTTCTTGCTGGTAATTACCATATTTACAGTGTTCGTGACGAAGTGATAGAAGGCTTCCCAGTTTTGAGCCATCTTGAGATCTCCAAGCACGATCTATGACTTGAAGATAATGTGCTAGGTTAACAAATGCCATCTTATCCTAAAATGCAAATTAACGTTATTATCTACGATCACTACAAAGAAAACCAGCCATGAGAAACAAATGAAGAATGCAAATTTTAAATTTAAAAAGTTGACCTAAATCCTTACTTATTGGAAAAGTGATAACTGATATTACCTTCAAATTATAACGTATCTTTCATTTATATGCTGGAGTTTATCCAATGAATAATCGCTTTAAATCTAAATTATACAAATCCTGAGAATATCCCAACTCAAAACCAAACATAAAATTGCAGGTTAGTTCATTGACAGTTGACGCTAACCATAGAATACATAACACTGATTCACTGATGTCATGCGTCATGGAAATCAATATTTTCAAAGTTGCTATCCTATGTTTTCTGTCATGAAGCATCGGAACATAATGTTCTAAGATTTAAAAAATATTGGTATTATTGGTTGCATAACCACCTGAATACTTTTTATCTTATAAGTGAACTACTGAACTCTCAAATTAATGGTTTGAGTTTTCTTCAAAATGGCATGGCCTATGCACATAATTTTTGCCAAAAGTTAATTATTAAATTTATGTACTTTTATACTAAACAATTAGTTCTTTAGATTTACGCGGTTATCTCAAAAGTTTGAATATGGGTACATTGAAAGTTAAATTCTGTATCATTTATAATGGAGTTATAATTCATCCATCAACATATCCATCTTCAGTAATTTTTTTCGGATATTATTGATCAATATTTCGCAATATATGAGAATATAAACTGAGAGCGGAATTTTCAAGACTTCTTGCAGGCACCTCCTGTATGAAAAGATCTTTCCATTTCACTAGGACACAAGTATAGGTAGGAGACTGAGCATCCCATTTTCAGCTATGTTTTAAGGGGGGTCCAGACACAACGTCTTACCAAATGATAAAACGTTCATGCAAATCGTTCGACAAAAAGTACAAAAGATAGTGCGTCCACACGTTTCCAACTAGTCGGTCAAATTTTAGTTTCGCGACGTTTTCGGTCATGGAAGAAGAGCTTCTTTGGTCGCTCTCTGCTATTTGCATTGCAATAAATGGCAGAAATAAACAAGAAAATCGAAGATTAAGATGGCCGAGGGAATGGTTTTTAAAAAAACATGAATTTTCTCATGTCAGATTATCAAGTCAACTTGATCCAGATGATTGACGTAATTACCTCACCATAACGTCGGTTTATAGATATAATCTTCACCAGCACCACTTTTAGTGGATTTCATTATTTTGGCGCGTTCTTTGCGTGCGTAAAGAGTTCATTTTTTTCCTTGTTTGCAGCTTCATCAATTTCCTTGTATTTCTTAATCATTATTCTTGACTTCTTATTCCGATCACTATACTCGGCACTTTTAACTCTTGCCACAAGCAAGGAAAACTACGATAGCGTTCAATAAAATTTCTTAAACATTTGTCGGGAGCACTGACGAAGATTAGACCTATGCTTTTAAATTTTCAAATGCAAAATATATATAACAAGGGCAATACGTACTACGAAAATTAAAACAATCCAATAAAACGAAAGTTTGTCCACACGCTTCAACTTGTCGAATCAATTTTCGCAAAATGATGCCTCGTGATTCAAAATTTTTTTTGTGGTTTACACGTACAGTTTTACTTGATACGACTTGTCTGATTCGATAAGTCGTTTGGTAAGACGTTGTGTCTGGACCTCCCTTTAGAATAGATAAAAGACCGATTTGTTTTGGATATTGCGAATGTCCTACGTAAATATTTATTTTGTTCATTCATTCATTTCTCATCGGCTTCCTGCATTTTCAAATATATTTCTGGGAATGTTTTAAGGCAACAGATGATTGAAGAATCACATAAAAAGAAATAAATCATGAAGAACAATAGAAATCCTGTCCGTATTGATACCGGGATGCTTGTTTCGAATCGTATAGGGGCTTCCCATATTTTTTTAGCACGGTTCGATTTTTTTATTGGCATCTGATTATTATGGTTGAGGATCATCATTCGAGAATAATGGCAACCTTGACATTTCCAAAGATGAAAGTATTAACGACCATTTTACCATATATTTAAGTTGAGTGATATATTTATCTTAAGATCGAAGATGTCATAAAATTAACATTTATTTAAATAGTTTATCAATTAACAATAAATAATATGGAGGATTATTATTATGAATTCAAGCAAAGCATTTGCCATACCTATCTATTTAGTTTTAAAATTTAATTTTGGTGCAGAAATCTAGAAAAACGGCACACGAACCATTTCGGGCCAATTACGATCCCCCTAAATTAAAAATATATTTGAACAACTTGCATTTGTGTTAAGTAAGACAATGATGTCCAAAAATCACAATTTTTACTATTGTTGACTCATGCATGTATTGATTACATCTAGATTTACTAAGGAAGTTGAACATTGGTGTGGAGGTTATTGGTCCTATACCTATATAGAAAAAATCATCACATTTAGATAAAGTTATTGATGCGCCAACTTTCGAACATTATGTTTGGATAAAGATGCTGAATTATATAGCTCTGTACTTTAATCAATGAACGAGTTCACTGTGAATAACAGAGAATGCGTTTTGCAGTGAGGATAAATAATTTAAGTAATTTCCTTTTATTTGAAATCATGAAAAGAGAAATAGATACTTAAGAAAAGATAATGATATCCCAGCAAAAAATATAAATGTGAAAGATAGCCAAGTTTGTGGCAAAAATTTACAAGATAACTACTTCGATAATGGCTTCATTATTAGAAGAAGATAGATTTTACTGGATATCAGGCTCTTTCGAAGTTTCTTAAATCATACTTCCTGACATGCATAACGTTCTTCAGGTGCTTTAAAATAAAAAGTGCCATATTCTTTCTTTTCATTTCATAATAGTATATATAAGCTGCTTCAATTTTTTATCAAGAAGCGAGTTTCAAATTGTGACTTCGTGCTGGTCAAATTTAGCAACTTTATATTAAGGTAAATTAGTTTATCTACTCCTATTAAATTATATTCATTATTCCATTGCTTTGGATCAGTACCCATAAACAAACAGCTTGAGTTACAATAACTCTTGCTTTTTTGACCGACTTCAAAAAAGGAGAAGGTACACAATTCGCTTGTATGTTTGCTTTTTTATGGTTGTTCGCGCGTTTTCCATAGTAAACGTACTCCGATTTAGACGATTTTTATTTCATTTGAAAGAGGAGAGTTGAGAAATGGTCCCATACTTAAAAAATCTCAAATCTGAAATCCCCTTCCCTCCAAAAACCGCCCCCGAAGGAGGTGGTTGGGGCAAGTTTTCTCGAAAATCTGTGAATTTAGAATTAATGATGGAAGATGAAAGAGTTACAGTTTTCGAGCTTCAGCAATGGTAAAGTCTGAAATATGCAATATGCGTATTTCCGCTATGAGAAGGGTATTTTTTTCTTCGAAAATTCAAAATATGAAATAAAAGAGATCATATGTAGCAACATTTAAATTGAACATTTTTTCAAAAGAGTTACGGTTTTCGAGTTCTTCTACTATCTTCTTTGTTATTATTGAACGTTCAACAATTTTCATGACTAATGTTACACTCAAAAATATATAATAAATATTTTTTACAAAAAAATGGACCAACTTTATTGGTTGTTGCACCGAAAAATATAAAATAATATTAATGCTATTGGTGCTGGTAATTTTCAAGTTGTGCCATTGTTGTTTGTTATTGTAGGCAACAACTCCAAAAGTACCAGCAATAGAATTAATATTATTTTGTATTTTTCAGTACAACAACTAATAAGGTCAGTCTATTTTTTTTAAGAAATATTTATTATCTATTAATTCAGATTTGTGAATGAAGTTCCTTCTCTGTACTGTACTTTATAGTATTCAACTTGCGGTAATGGTCATTACTTCCCAGATGAAGTATGTTTTAGAAATACCCTGTATACTATTGTGGAGACATAAGAAGGAAGCATTGACGGAAATATGTATGAATAAATTACCATTTCCAAGAAACCTATTCCAGTGATGCCGCAGGAACGCAGTTCTCGAAACTGCATCGTTTATCATATTGAATAACTCCTCTGCACTGACTTGATATTAGAACAATTTGTCTAACTACATAGCTGGACGACAACTTATGAGAAATGTTCAAATTTATAATCGAATTGTGGAACACTAACCATCTACCAATATGAGAAATGATTCTAACTATTAACTGTTGAGGTATATACTCTACCAGAATAGGTGAGGGCTTTATACGGATAAAGTGAGTTGAGTGGATGTATTTATAAAGCATTGAATTGAACTTTGTTCGTCAACCCCCAGATCTATTTTTTTATCGCCTGTTTTTTTTGATAGAAGCTCTAAACTAAAAGTGCAACTACGTCATTAGATGCGTGTACCTATATATGTATCGTATCCTGACATCGTGCCCCCTACTCGGTGATACATTTTAGATTTAGATTTAGATTTAAGAGGGGGTTACATTGCACTGCGACCATAAGGTCTATTGTGCCCCCCACCTGAGTTGCACTCGCCTATACGCGGTCTACAACTCGCCTTCCAGTTCCAGAGTTCTAATGAACTCCAGTATCTGGGTTGGCTTCAAGGAGGATACTTCCTCACTACTGCAGGTTGCTAGTCCAAGGCACTGTTTGCGTTGGCTAGCAATGGCGAGGCATTCCGTCACCAGGTGATCCGGAGTTTCCTCCTCTTCCCCGCAAAATCTGCACTCGTCATCCTCTGCTAGACCTAATCTCATTAGATGCTTCTTGAGGCAACAGTGTCCTGTGAGAAATCCAGTGAGTAGGTGTAGCTTGTTCTTGCTGAGATCCAAATACCTTTTGGATCTTGCAGTATCAAAGTTTTTTAGAAACTTTTTGGAATGATCCAATCCAGGGGTATCCCGCAAGAGTGTTTCTCTTACGGTTTTTTCCTTCTCCAGAAACTCCTTATTGTAGGTGCTTTTATCTGTGCCACAGAAGGGTTCTGGGTCAGTAAATGGAGTTTGTGCTCCTTTCCTGGCAAGTGTGTTGGCCTCCTTTTTGCCTTTGATTCCCGATTGGCCGGGAACCCAGACTAAGTAGACCCTGTTGTTCTTGCCTAGCTCATTGAGCTTCTTTCGGCACTCCCATACCGTTTCGGTGATACATATAGGACAAATTTATTTTTGAGATGTTAAGTGTGAACCTTGCGATCCATACTAGCTTTTTCGGATATCGCTCCGAATATTTCCATAAAAAATTGCAGGAAATGGTTTGCGGTTCAAGAAACCGATTGTTGTGAGACTATAGCGCGAAAACGACTCTAAGGATTTTAATTAAACTTGCCTAAAGTATTTTTCTGAGAGCCCTCTACCACCCACATATAGCGCCATCTCTGAGAAAAAGCACAAGAAAAAGTTATGCTTGAATAAAATTCCGTATTTTCCACATGTTTCTTCAGATTCTGGATAAACGTTTCATCTTGCGAAAAAATGTTACATGACCATTGTTGTTTGTTTTGACATGCTGAAAAAAATGAGTGGTAGCACGGTTTGACCAGAGGATTTTTACTTTCCTACCGCTATTATCGTCGCTATGTACCTAAGGAAAGTATTGTAATAGTGTAAAATTTTTCATTCACTGGAATTTGCCTGCGAGCGGTAGGAAAGTCGTGTGAGTGGACGCACGAGATTTTTTTATATGTATGGCTGTTCACGCGTTTGGATAGTAAACGTTTTGATGAGTTTTGATTCTTCCCTCCAAAAACCAACGATATTCGAGTTATAGCAGTGGTAAGGTCTGAAATATGTGTATTTCCGCCGAGATGTTCTGAGATCTCAGAATAATAATAACTACAAGGAAAGAAACATGGATAATACCCAATACTATATTGTTTGGTATTAGTGAACGTTCAACGATTTTCATGACTAATGTTACACTCAAAAGTGTGAAATATATATACACTGTGTCCAATTAAGTCGGAACCATATGGAAAACTTTTTTATTATTGGTTTTATAAAAAAGTTATTCTTTATAAAAAGTTCTGCATAGTCCAGACTTCAAATGCAATCATCAGATATTATTTTTTTTCATACGTACCTCTACGAGGTAAGTCGAAAAATATGAATTTTGCTCAAGAGTAAAGTACTTACCTTTATTTTCGAAAATATTGAAAGTTTTTTTTTTTAAAAGTTGATCATAATTGAAAACTATTGTCATATATTCAACATTATTCATCCGCTTTGAAAAAACGTATTTTATTATTTTTATTAACTTCTATGTATTAGCACTAATAATTTAGATGTCTGGAAGTGTTCACAATAATTTTAATAAATATTTTTTTTTCAATAAAATAGCTGATGTTTAATTTACAAAATCTGCATGTGTATTTTATTTATACCAAAAATTATTTTTTATAGCCGATGAATAATATTGGATATCTGACAATAGTTTACAATTATGACCAACTTTTTTCAATAAAAACTTTCGATATTTTCAAAAATAAAGGTACTTTATTCTTTCGACTCACCTCGTATACGGATTAAAAGAATCTGATGGTTGAATTCTATGTTTTGGACTACGCAGAACTTTTTATCAAGTATAACTCTTTTTCATAAAATTTATAATAAAAACGTTTTCCATATGGTTCCGGCTTAATTGGACACAGTGTATATTTTTTACCAAAAATTGGACCGGCTATGTTAGTTGTCGCGCTGTAAAATACAAAATAATATTAATTGTATTGGTGCTGGTACTTTTTAAGTTGGTGCCAACAGTCTACTATCTAACGACAATTTCACAACTTCAAAAGTACCAGCGCCTATATAATTAATATTATTTACTATTATTCAGTGAACCAACTAATAAAGTCGGTCCAATTTTTGATATTTACTTTAAATATTTCAACTAATAGGAATCTTTACTCCAGCATAATGCACATATCTTTGAATTTATCGAATTTTTGATACATATTTGTATGTGAGTTTAATTTATACCAATTCCAAGAGAATAGACACCCGTTAATGTTTATACCCTATTTATATTCATACGTAGGTACATTATTAGCTTTAACCAGTTTTTCTTGAGTAGTCATTCACCAATTCCATTAGTTACTTGGAAAGTAAGTAATGTTTTTTTATGAATTTAACTTAAAACTACTTACTTCTATTTCTTCAAGTCAGCTTTTTCTTTAAAGGCAGCTGATCAAAATTGCATTTCCGTTTCACTACGAAAATTCACCCAACCGAAAGCTTATAACTTCGGGTCTAAAAGGGATAGAGGGAATACATTTTTTGTAAGTAATTATATTTTTTATAGATGAACCTTTACGTACGACAAAGTGCAAAATAACTATAGAGATTGAATAAGGCGTTTGGGTATCACACTAATTCAAAGCTCATAATAGTTTTGACTGACTTCCAAAAAAAGGAGGAGCTATACAGTTCGGTTGTGAGTTTGCTTTTTAATTATTTTTTTATTTTATTAGTTACATATTCTTGCGTTCAAATCGAATTCGACGAAATAAAATGATGTGAACCTCATGATACCAGGACAAACAACATATGCTCAGTATCGATATATTCTGGTAAATTAAGTTTATATTATAGTAGATCTTGGTTCATTATTTCCTCGTACGGCATTATATTGTTACCTCCGGGTGTGTTAACAACTGCTGGAACTTTCAACATGAAAAAAACATGTATAAACAGAGTGGAACATTAAATTGGTCCACATACTCTTTCTGATACAGTGCGGTTTTCATTTCTATTTGGTCATAGTTTTAAATGTTTGGCAGTTATTCTCTTATGAGAGTAATTTTAGCTACTTAAAAATCGAATTAGTCCAAATTTAAATAAAACCGAGTTTAAATTCACCGTTTCGGAAAAGAGACCTGTAAATCCGGTCCTATCTAAAAATAATTTACCGAAATTAAGTATCCTATTGAATGTACGGAAAGACGACTTTAAGCCCTTCGATAATGAAGTACGTACTTGCGACAGGCTGAAAATTATTACTGATTTGAAAGCGTGTGGAATTTTATTTAATTTAGCCCTCCGTGTACACGCACAAACTAAATCAATAGTGGGGTGCTAAGATATATCTATTAGGTGGGGAGGTGGCCGTCGAAAAAGCGATCATATTTGTTATATATAAGCATGAAATTTATACCAATGGAAAACTGAAACTCTATACTTCAAGAAAATAATAAAAAGTGCCAGTTTCCAGCTTGAAAGGAAAAGCGGCAGCTAATTTCAACCACCCGGCGGACGAGCTATACGAATTAACGCTGGCAGCTCGATCATTGACTGGAAGAAATTCTTCTAAATATGTGGTTCTGTTGCGTTTATATATTTTTCAAGTTAATTTATTTATACAATTCTGAAAATAATACATGTATGCAATGGAAAAATATTGTTTTTTCCGTGACGGGAAAAAAGTTTGACATTTTATCTCAGTTGACAGGTGACACTTTCTTCCCCACGGGATAAAAGTGGATACTTTTTTCCCGGGTAGATATATATACCCATAAATATCAATCAAAACACAGAATTAAACTGAAAGATATTTGATTACTTTAAAGGTTTCTTTAGCAACGCATGTCTAATTGTCGCCTACCACTTTGAAACTTCAAATTTTACTTCGATAATCTTCTGAATTAAATATATCTACTGCGATCTTTTTAAATAGTTTTTATTACTTTCGGTTCTTGTATCAATGGACTCCGCAGCGATTTCTCAGGCCCCATACGGTCTAGAGACTTGAAATTTCGAATTCGTACTTAGATCGCAGACATCTCGCCGCCTGTTAAGCTCCAAGTGTGATCCAATATTGGTAATTATAATTATCTCATTCAATCTCATTCAACCAAGATCATTATTTTGTCGACATGGAACGACAATGGGATCCGTCACTGGAATTACGCACGAGCATGGACCGTATATATACGTCTCGTTCTCTGGTATATAGGTACTTTCTGGAAGATCGTCTATGGTTATGTCGCAATTGTCAGACGTCAGACGTTATTGTTAATTTAAAGTTTAATTTTGCGTTGTGGTAGACAAACAGTAATTTGTGATGGAATTGCTGTTGCTGGCAAACACATATACATAAGTATAGTTAAAATAGAGAAAATGATAGAAATAGTAGGTACTCATCGGTACGGTTTAAATCTTAAATGCCCAATAAAAACTATTTTTTTTTTAAATTTCACTTGTTTCAATATTAGATCAAAAATAGTGTATTATAGACGAAAAAATATTAGATTTTAGCTCTCGGTTCATAACCTCGAGCTAAAATCTAGTACTTTTTTCACTTGTATAATAAATAACTATTATTATGTTTACGTTATACACTGTGTTCCTCCGGGAACTGCATCGATTGCTAGATATTAAAAATCATAAATGAACCGAATTTGAAAATTGTGAACTATACTAAAGTTAATAGGGGGTAGTTGGCTAAAATATTTTCAAGAATATCTCACTTCCGGTTATACCGGAAGTAGATGCCAACTTTGTTATTTCAAAAGAAATGCCCTCCATTTTTAGATTCATCGTTCAATTCTAGAAACATTTAATGTATAAAATTCTATACCTGATTCCAACAGTTATTGATATAATTAAAATTTTATGTGAGAAATGAAGTTTGCAGACCAACACATAATTATAATTTTTCATATAAGAGAACCCTTAGTATTTAATTTGGGTTTATTTTCATGTAGAAGAAGAGTGACTTTAGTAGTCTTTGTATGATATTTTGATATTTATTAGTACAGGGAGATCGAAAAAGACAAACACGATGAAATCTGTTGATATATTTGACATTGATTTGACAGCATTAATCAAAAATGACATTTCATTCGAATTGCAACGTTTTAGCGGCACGTGCAAGTATCTATTTTTCGGAATTGCTATCAAAAAGTATCAAAACGGTGACCTTAAATTTAATTATTATCTAAGAGAAATCGTTAAAGTTAATTAAGAAAATATGTATTACACCAAAAATTTTGTAAAACATATATAAAGCTGTAAGAGTTTTGATCCTTAGGAGCGAAAGAAGAAAAAAAACAGTTGTTACATTGAAAAACTTAGCATTAGAATCAGTATTATCTAAGATAATAATAAATAAATTAAAATTATATGTTTTGTTTAATTTACTCCTCCCTCCATGATATTTATTAAAATTTTCAAATAACAAGTAGGTACTTACAATATTTGTGACACTTCTTTGACTTTTTTGACACCTGTGATTATCAAAATAACAGTAGCCCACTAGATTGACAAAATGTTGTACGAAAATTCCATGATCGCCTTGCTTATTGTCAAAAAAATAATGGTGGTCATTTTGAACATTTATTTTAAATGTAAAGTAAATTGAAACATTAAGTGACATTAATTCCTTCACTTTACTTCAAATTTCCTTAGTTATGATTGCACCAAATTTAAAAAAAAACTGGTATTTTTGAACAGAGAATGAAAATCCCTTCCGAACAAGGTGGCACACCATCTTCTCATTGAAAATTTTTGAAGGGGTGCTCATAATTCAGATTGGGTGCAAGGAGGGGGTAATATTTTCATAACATAAATTGTCAAATTGAGAATAGAAATCGAACTGTTTCAGGTTTTTTCAAACAAATACATAATAAGGCTAAAAATGAGTTTATTCCATACATATGGACCGCACTGATTGCCAAAAGTTGTTAGAATTACGTATAGAATATTATAAATGAAATGTTTTAATATATAGGGCATTCAATTTGAAATAACAAAGATGGCATTTAGTTCTGTTATATACTGGAAAATATATTAGCCGAGTATCCCCTATTAATATCAGTCTATAAATATATCGAAGCAATTCCCGGAGAGACATTGGGTATAGGCGAATCCAATTACCACACCACGTGGGAGGGCGCCACTGTAGATAGGTAATGTTTATCGGAAAGAACAGCGAAACAAATATGTACACGTAAATTTTGCTTATCTTGCAGATATAATTGCTGGTATCATGGAAGCGGAGATACAATAAGTGTTTTTATAGGTGGTGATATAAATAAAATTAAAATGACTTGCCATACCTGCAGTTTGGTTATATATTTCCGTGTAAATGATAATAAACGATCAGTTTGAAAACAAGTGCGTTTTTCCCGCATTCACTAGACATATTTTAAAGATGAGTGAATCAATATACATAAAAAGATACAGCGAAATCTAAAGAAATACAATATAAGATGTTTATCGTATTTCCTTAAAAGACCAAGTACTTTTATGTGAGAAAACAGTTCTATTACAAACAAAAATCAATTAAGCAGTACAGTGACTCCAAATGAGATGTTTCGCAAATTTTCTGAACAGAGCAAGTAAGTTACTAATAAATTTTGAGCCATAATACATAGTAGATATTATATATACATTAAAGAACATAACATAAATGAGTTAATTACTTTAATAAAACTGTTTCCTAAGCTAACCTTCTATCCACTTTCTCGACCACTCCAAAATTGTTCTTAGTATAGACAAATCCAGATTCTTTATTGGGAAAACGATAAAAATGGATTATTTTTCAGCTGTGACAACTATATTACACCACAATTTGTACTAAAAACAATTTTCTTCGGCATGATGAGTGAAATTCACATGTTAACAAATACGAATGTAAACAAACGATTACCTATCTGTTCTCAATTGGCACTTTTACCAGCAGAGGGCCAACGCTTGGCTGGATTCGCCTATAGTGAGAGGAACATTTTATAGAACAAATCCCATAGAATATCAGGAAATAAATAACACTTTTTGAAGAAGTTTCTCAGACCTCAGTTCTTTGATGATAACTTTGGTAGGCTTTAATCATATGAAACACGCTGTATGTATTATAAGAATTCATTTCAAAATTTGTAACTTAACCCTATCATAACCTTTATTCGAAATTTAATTCCTATGTCTCAGGACATTGGAGATATCAGTCAGATTTCAGTAATAATGTAGAACTTACGGTCTCCTACTACTTACCTACTTAAAAACTAAGATGGATCTCACCCATCTAAGAGTGTATAGCTCACCTGAAAGAAATAAATCAAATTAGATTAAAAAATGGAAGAGTATAATTATCAAGTTAAACATAATTGAAACCTTTAATTTTTTATTGTTTCCATGAAACTATATACATAACTGCCGAAAGCTATGTTGAGAATAAATTACATTTGTTATTCAAAGTGTTCAGTTCTGTAACTTTCAGAATTTCCTCAACGACCCTTGATACTTATAACAAACTTTCACGTAACTCTGCTGAGGGTTCTACCAAGCAATATTTTTGAACATAGTTCAACAAAATCCTTCGTTCTTACAAAATAAAAGGAAAACAAGTATTTAATAATTCTCACTGTTTTAAACGAGAAATTAAAAGCACTTCCAGAAAAAAGGTATTTTATATTTGTTGGTAGTTTTGGTGATTCAATCAGGATCAGTTACGTCATGGAGAAGTAATGCATGTTCAATTAAAAAATTATGCTCAATTTCAAAATTGATTTTCTCGCGAACCGATAAGTCGATTTCGTTCTGACTTTTTTCTTTGGTAATAGCACTGTGATAGAATTTTTTCAGATTTTTTTTTGGCTCATACAGGTTGCAAAGATGAGACTTGTTTCGTAACGTTAAATTTGAGACACCCGGTAGGGAGCATTATCAACAACAACAAAAGCTTGATGGAATCATAATGTAGCCTCATGTTTTCTAAACATTCTGCTTTTTGAACTTCTCTGATTTCTATAGCATCAATGTAAATACACAGTTTTATACCAGAACATTTTTTTAAATTAAAATAACATTTGGAAAACAAACTAAGAAAAACAAAAAAGTACATTAATAGCGCGTCTTTCCACCTTTACTTTTAATGATTGCTTCACATCGCCTAGGCATACTTGATATTAAATTGGATCTTTGATTTTGGTCAAGTCGATTCCAAATATTGGTAACCATTATTTGGACATCTTGTAGGGTGGCAGGAGGGGATTGATGGTGTCACAGTGCCGTATCAAGAATATCCCATAAGTGCTCTACAGGAGACAAATCGGGACTGCGCGGTGGCCAATTCAGAGCTCAAATATTTACCAGGCGCGCTACATGAGGTCTCCCGTTATCGTGCATTAGTTAGAATTTATTTCCAATGTACGGAGCGAAAGGGACAACGTGCTCAGAAAGACGTCTGTCTCCTCATTGTATCAATATTATGAACTGCACTGAGTTGTGTCAAAAGTTTCCTTGAGGTGGATAAACCACAGCTTACCTAACTGCTGTGGTAAAACGTTCTCTTAATGCAAGCAGTCTAATTGTCTAATATAGCGATCTTGATTAACTATTGTTACCCAAGGTCTGCCTTGCCGTGAACGTATGGTATAGTTATAAGTTTTCCTAAAACGTTGGACAACACGATAAACTGTTGTATGTACAAATCCTAATCTGAAATCTTTAGCGTTGTAGCTTACTCCTTCGTTATGTAATGTCACTGCTTGAACACATTCATCAAGATTCATATTCCTTCAAGAACGTTCCATTGTCACGTAGGAACAGAAAATCCGAGAGAAAATCAGAAATAATAAACCTAATTATTCTATCTACGACAATAGCAATTGTCAAAAACTAGGCTGCTGCATTGTTAAACCAAATAAGTACCCTGTAAAATAATTTTACATGAATCACAATTATTGTGATTCATATAAGAAAAACATATTCAGGTATAAAACTGTGTATTTTATTTGATATTACAGATATCAGAGAAATTCAAAAAGCAAAATGTTTAGAAAACATGAAGCTACAGTATTCTATCATTTCATCATGCATCCGTTGTTATTGCTAATGCTGATCTGATTACGATTCCGGTTGGGTTCCCGTGAAAAAGGTTTCCTACTTTGAATTTTCTCATACAAGGTGTAAATGAAGTAGATATCTAAAGGAAAAAATAATTATTTCTCAAATCCAAGAAATTTTGGAAAAATCCTTAGACACATCGATTTTTTATTTCCCATCGCGCATTGTTTTATATAATATGATAGTTAGTGACGTCATCACTGTTAGACATATGAAGTTATGGATTTATTTTTTAATGGAACAGCTTATAGATTTATTCGTTTCTGGATTGTAAATTGTACACTAATAGACGATTTCAAAAATATATCATACTCAAGTTCAAATGGGTTAATTGTTGAATACTGCTGAATATAAAGTTACTATAATAAACTTTTTGACAGTCTATTATTATTTATTACAAATCTTCAGAAACAATCATTTTAAAATATTCATAACGTCAAAATTGTCAGTTATCGAACATAGGTAAGTATGTTATATTTTTGAAACTATCTTTGAATGTACAATCTAGAAACAAGAACAATTATATGATGCTTCATTGATTGAATGGATGACGTCATATACCTAGCTGTGATTTGATAAGACTTGAAACGTTGCACAACTGGAAAGTAAAATCGACGTGTCTGAGGATTTTTTCAAAACGTGTTTAAATTGAGAAATAAAAAAAATATTTCTAAACTGTAGATTTGCCTGTACATTTTAAGTGAAGTAATAAATTCTGTATTTATTTTTACAAATGTTACGCTTAGCAGGAGATAAGGGAGTGAATGTTCAATTTTCGTAAATTTTCCTTAATTCTTTCGACGCCATCGAGGACGTCATTCATTTCAGGATAATAAAAGAAAGTGTTTGAATTATAGTTTGTTTTACAAATGCCAGCGTCTGCCTTGAAAACACGAGAAACGGCTCAATTCAAGCGAGGGGACTAAAGTCGGTGACATGACGATTTTGAGATAATACGCTTTAAGGAAATTCACATAATTAGGGAGAAAAACTCGGAGAAAAAAGCATCGATTGATTAAATAAGCATATATTATATGAAAGATTAAATCAAAATAGATTAGATCAAAAATAATACAGAAAAATAAAATACAAATCTTTTGCTTGAGTTATAAAATATAAATTTATTCATCTGAATTCTCTGAAATGTCACATTGATTTTGTGACGCTTATGAAATAAAGACTGCGTTGCCTTCGGACATACGAGCAGCGCCCTGTCATGGCATAGCAAGCTTAAAATACTGATGTGGCAGCTTAGATCGGTAAACGTAGTAGAAAATTTCATGATAATGCGATGCGATGAGAAGTACAGCGTGATGTACGTAGTTCGTGAATGATTACAGGCAATAGCCATCATTCGTGAAACAAACTATACTCATAACGGCCTTCTTCATTTGATGTCACATAAGCTCTAATAATCAATCCCTTGAATCAGTTTTCGTTTATTTATGCTATACGTCCGTGAAGCGGTCAGCTAACTCAACATAAGTACCACATTCCAAATTTCTCTTTTGATTAGATTCAGTGATATTAGAGTAATCTAAAAAGGGTTCATCAGATGCATGGAACAAAATTTGTCATACCTACTAAATTTTGTCCTAGCCTTGCCTAACCATTTCCAGGAAAATTATTAAACAAAGCATGGAATAACTCTTTTCTCCTGCTTTTTCCAGAGATGCGGCTTGAGAAGTTGGACAAAGTCATCTTCGAGAATATTCTGGACAAGTTTTATCAGAATCTTTAGAGTCGTTGTGGTACTACACTCTTGAGCAAAATACGTTTTTATTATGGTGTGACAGAGAGATTATTATCTTGTTTCATTAACTCAAAATTACAAGGATATAACATTTTTTTAAATATCTTTTCTATAATAAAAAAATGAAATTTTAAAGAAAAACATGTTTGCACAAAAATAACCAAAATCTATTTTAGGATTTAATTCACACTATTACCGATCTGAGAACTAT
Source organism: Crioceris asparagi (assembly GCA_958507055.1). NCBI lineage: Eukaryota > Metazoa > Arthropoda > Insecta > Coleoptera > Chrysomelidae > Crioceris > Crioceris asparagi. The sequence continues at coordinate 12,242,065 of OY293826.1, read as the reverse complement.
AGAAGTGTGGATGAAGTTTCCATAATATACAGGGATATTCACGGTGAGTGGTCTATTAGAAGTAGTGACTACAAATATTATTTAAGTCTGAAAATTTGCAGAAGAGGATTTTTGAAAAGGCTCTATCTAAATAAAATAATGGTGACTTACAGTCAATTCCGGTTATAGAGGAAGTAGGTACCTATTTTTTATTAAAAATTTTGATTCTAATGTAACATTTATCGGCATGCGAAAATTTTGATTTTAGTAAAATTTTCAACAGTATCAGGTTTAGTTTATGAAAAATTTTCTTATACATTTAACGAAGTATCAGTTTAGGTTTAGGCTAGATAGAAGCTTCTTGAAACAAGAGCACTTTCAACACGAAATAAATAGATTATTTCAAATTGAACGCACTGTATTTTATTGACCGACTTCCAAACGGAGGGGGTATACTTACAATTCTGCTTTTTTATGGCTGTTCGCGCCTTTTTAATTATAAACGTGCTACAATTTTCATGATTCTTTTTTCATGTGATAGAAAACTACTGAGAATTGGTACGATTGAAAAAAAATCGATATTCAACACGTTCTTCTTCCCAGAAAATCCTCCCAAAAGGGGTGGAAGGGGCAATTTTTTTCGACAATCGAAAATTTGAGACAACATTAAAAAAGAAACCATATCCGGCAAAGTTTATATTGGACATTTTTCAAAAAAAAACATAACTTTTCCATTTACAGTAGTAGTGAAATGTGAAATATGTGTATTTCCGCGTTTGTTTTGAAATCTCTGAATAAGCAGCGTACTAATTTTACACTCAAAAGTGTAAAATAATAAAAAACTAATTGGACCGAGTTTATAATTTGGTGCATTGAAAAATACAAAATAATATTAATTCTGTTCGTTCCAAAAGTCTTCTATCTAACTACAATTGCATAACTTCAAAATTATCAGTAGGTACTAATAGAAAAAATATTATTTTTGTATTTTTCCGTACACCAACTAATATATTCTGTCCAATTAAAAAAAATGTTTGAATCGCATTAAATTTTGTTCACTGTATTGTTCCATATTAGCATTCCTTATATCTAAATCTTTTTGAGTTAAAAGAGAAATTGGGAGAATTTGACACCAATTGCATTATTATTATTATGAATTCAAATAAATACACCTTAACCTGCAAACACCAAATTATTTGAATGTCAGATTTGATATTTGAAGTTTCTAAAATGCTCCTTTACGGATTTAAAGTGCCAAAATCGTCACTTTAGTTTAAAGGCCGATATAAAGGGTCATTTAGCCTAAAAGGTGTTTATGAAACGAACTATTCGTTTTAAAGGAAACTTTAAAATTAAAGGGTCCTTTAAGTTGATTATGAAACTGGCCCTAATAGTGTGCCTACTAAAGCATAGATTTTTGAGATACGGCATTTTGATAAAAGTTTCCTTAAAAACAGGTGTAGAAACAGAATTCCAAATAAAAACTATAGTACCTATACCATTTGAAATAATAAACTGAAATAGATAGAACCTTCTCATAAAGTGCCTACTGAAAATTTCTCTATACGTCTAAGTGTGGATTTATGCAGCCTAAAATAACAAATAGCAAATAACAATTATCAATTAACAAATAACAAATAAGAAGTTAACCAACTTTTAACTTTCTACGTTAATTGAACGAGATTTTCTTATTGTGCGCAACTAATACGCAGATGACCGCCGATTGGCCCATCCGATGACGAAATTTAATATAATTCCTGTCAAAACCCAAAACAAATTCATGTGGTTAGGTTACGTTTTGTGCATTTGTTGTTTATCAGAGGTTTTAGTTGAAATATAGGTATTATTTCAAAATGGATATTGAAGACCATAAATTAATAATCGATGATGCTGTTCTTCTGGACCTTGTAAGACATTTTCACCAGCAATTTCTTGCATTGAACATCCCTTCGAAAGATAATTCAAAAAATAATCAACTGCTGAAAACAAAATATGTGAATACACTGTGGAGTAATTAGCAATCTGTGAACGGTGGTTTGATATAACAATACGTCAAAGTGCTATGGAGTCATCCTAGTTTATGAAAAAAAATCCCTCATGATCTTGTAAAATCGTTGATTTTAGGAGGTTGTCAAAAAACACTTTTCTTTTCAGTCCGCACTCATATTTATATTATTATATAAAAAAAGCTTGCTGTCAGCAAAATTAACAGAGAAAAAAATGCCACCACCTGTTCCATTTCACTGAACATTTTGAAAGTTGTTTATTATGAAGTAGGAAGACCTAGATTCATTTAAATTTATAATGGTTCGAAACTGACTTATGCGCATGCGTACCTCTTATTGCTAATTGTTAATTTGATCTGCATAAATGGTAAATTTTTCTATACGTGTTACTTGTTATTTGTTACGTTATAATTGTTATTTGCTGTTTGTTATTTTAGGCTGCATAAATCCACCCTATTAGGCCATAGACCGTGAATAACCCTGTATAGAAATATCACTAATATCTTAATTAAAATGCAAATGTGCATCAATCATCAAATTAGTAGCATGACGGTTATGTTACTAATTGTAATAAATTGTATTTTTTTCAACAAATAATAAATTAAAGGCGTGCATAACACTAATTTAACAAAATTTTTAATAATAGGACAAGACACAAATAAATGCTGAAGACCATCTTTAATTGAATTCATACTTTTATAAAAAAAATAGGACCGGTTCGATGTTATTTCTTTTGTTGAGATGGTTCGGTAGGTTCACTTCTACCTATGAAGATTTTAACAAAAGGACACTCATTTCTTTCCTCACAAAAGAGCTTGGTCAAGATCAATAATTGATTAATTATTAATAAAATAGTAACGAAGGCACTAAGCCTTTATGGGCATATTCAGACCAATTAGCATACTCATTGTACCAACAATTATAAATTTTATCTGACGAAAAAGTTATATTTAGTCTTATTTTGAAATATTTAGCTAAATTATCCCATTTTGACTTTAGTTTAGCCGAAAAAAGTGAAAAAAAGAGAAGTTCGACGATTTTCCTTAGAAAATGGTCGTCCGTTTCTCGACACCAGAGTATCTAAATACCTAATAGGGCTCTTCCTTCGGCCGATACCAACCAACAGCAGGAAAACCCTTGGTAGAAATTCGGTTCCGTTCTTGAGTTATCGTGGGGATTAACTTTCTTGCTTGCCTACAGACTCATGTTTTTTGCGAATACGTCGAACGGGAATGACGTATTTTTTTTGGGTCTTTTACAAACGATAGATAATTTCAGGCACAACATTGGGTATATTCAACACTTTTTGATTGGAGTGGTTTTAGTGGGTCAAAATTTCAAAAAAACTGATTAAAAAAACAAAAATAATATATTCTCATCGTGAAACGGTGTGAATATGAATAATAAATAATCATCCATCAAATGTTACAAAAGATAAAACTTTTATATGCAAAAGCACTTTGCTCTTGTTGAATTATCAAAATATAATAATTTATCTGCGTAGGTATTTTATTCCATATTGATTTTTGTTAACAGTTTATTTTTTACTATTTCTTATGTATTCCTCATTATTTGAATTCGAAAAATATATTTTGTTCAGTGACATTCTATCGCACAAGAAATGTAGGAAATAGAAACAATAAATCATCTACAGTGGCATGCAATCCATTTGTTATAAATGGATGATGTCTTACAATTATCGGTAATTATAACTATACATATATATGATGGTATAATGATAGGCTTGTAAAACGATTAGAGCTATAATTTAATCGTGCGTCCTAATAAATCTTGCCAAGTGAATGTTGTATAAGTAGGTATTCAAACTGTGATATTAATCAGCGAAGAATATCAAAGTTTCTTTGTTTATTGGGATATTAGGTGAGCACTTTTCATCACATGTTTTTATTGAGTCAAATTTTATTGCATTTTTATATTTTGAATTGAATTAGTTGTATTTAATGTAGGTAATATTAAAATGAGAAATTTGAGCTTTTATGCTTATTTTATCTGAACGTAAAAATCTACTTATAACGAAAATATTTAAATATTTGGTGCAGTTTTAATAGATACCGTCAGCGATATTAGTACGTCTGTTTTAAGAGATATCTTTAGCGATATAAGCTTTTTAAAATATTCAGATTCGCACACGAAGGGTTCCTACTATCTTACAAGAACTGACTATAATATTACGGTTCAAAAGAGACAGTTATTATTAAGATTAAGCAAAAACAAAAGTTTATTGTATTTTGAAGATTAACTATTATAGCAGATAAAGAATTTTATTACTTAATTTTGGAAATTTAATTTGTCTACCTGTTACGGTTCAATAGATTGTTAAGACCGAGCAAAAAACGGCGAAAAAATCAGGTTTTTTGTATTGGGGCCACCATTATTTTGAATTTTATTCTATTTTTGTTGTTATAACGGTAATAGAAATACACATTTTGTGAGAATTTCAACTGTTTACCGATTACGGTTCGTGAGCTATACAGCCGCTGACAGACGGACGGACAGTGCAGGCTTAATAATAGGACCCCGTTAGTACCCATTGGTTACGGAACTAGTTTAGAGGTGTAGTTTCATTATTACGCTTGAAGCTAGTCTCCAGCGTCTTAGTTCTGTCACGTGATACCATCTCTGAGAAAATAAGCGTAAAATAATCATTAACTGGTCTTGATCCTGTGATCTCTGATCTTTTGGATCAAATCTCTCTCCAAACACACAGTGTCCAGTGTGACCACTCGTACGTCTTTTCTAGCGCGGCTCTGAAGCGAATTCCACAGAATACAAAAGTCGTCTGATCAAATTGTGTGATTAATCATTTTCTTTTCAGTGTTCCAAACCAAGCAAAAATGTTCATATTCAATGTTGACGAAGAAGAAGAGATTATAGCTTTGAAAGAGTCATGGAGGGCTTCTAGAAAAAGAAGAACCAGTTTCATCAAAATCTTTAGAGCCGTTTTCATGCTATAAACTTGAGCAAAACACCCAGGTGAGCGGTATCAGCTGCCTACAAAACGAAACAGAAAGTACCGAAAGCGATCTATCCGTTCTCGAGATAATCTTTGCATATAAAGACAGATAGACAGACTAATGGCTGAAAATATTTTTAATTGGACTCAGGGGACTCCAAAACGTAAACGAAAATTTTACACGATTAACTACTTTCCCTACTTGAAGTCGCAGTAGGAAAGTAACAACTGTATCGATATCTTTAATACTGCTAAGGTATTCTCTAGATTATACCTAGAAAAAATAAATTAGAAGCAACATTTACGTACACCGATTGAATAACATAAAAATGCTAGAAGAAGAAAGGTGACAAGGGAAAAATATTTATTACGAAAAAACTCATAAATTCTGGTTATCAAATTTTCTCACGGTAAAGCTACAGTTTGGGTGTAAAATGATATTAATATTCTATTATTCCTGTGAGGGTTGGGCAATCCAAAGAAGTCATAAGTTCTAGTACCTACCTCCAAAAAGTTAATGATATATATCAGTTTTTTGTTCTCGTATATTTTTATCACGTGTGCAGAGATGTAATAAGTGACTTGTTTGAGGAAAAACTGCGTTTCTCTTTTTTGACCGACACAATTCGACGGCAATGTAAGTAGAAGTCCATTCTCGAAGTGGAGTGAAGTGGTAAGATGAAAAAGAAACACAAAGTCTTCTCCAAAGTTTATTCTTAAAAGGTTAATTATTATTGAAACATGTTACGAGATTGTACAATGTCATTTTCAATCAAAAATGTTCAAAGTTATGGAGATGATGATTTTAGATTTTTTTAAGAAACTAGCAAAACTGGAAAAACGGATCCCAAACCATAACCATAGACGATCTTCCAGAAAGTACCTATATACCAGAGAACGAGACGTATATATACGCTCCATGCTCGTGCGTAATTCCAGTGACGGATCCCATTGTCGTTCCATGTCGACAAAATAATGATCTTGGTTGAATGAGATAATTATAATTACCAATATTAGATCACACTTGGAGCTTAACAGGCGGCGAGATGTCAGCGATCTAAGTACGAATTCAGAATTTCAAGTCTCTAGACCGTATGGGGCCTGAGAAATCGCTGCGGAGTCCATTGATACAAGAACCGAAAGTAATAAAAACTATTTAAAAATGAAGTTAAATTATAAAACAAAAAACAAAAAAAAACACGAAAGTTCCAAGTCACATTACATTGTCTGGGTGACCGTGCCCGGTGACAATAGGATAATCAATTTTTTGCTTTTATTTTAAGTATTAATTTTATCACTGGTTAGGGATCCATTTTTCCAGTTTTTCTAGTTTCTTAAAAAAAATTAATATCATCTTCAATAACTTTGAACACTTTTGCTTGAAAATGAGATTGTACAATCTCGAAACCTGTTTCAATAATTAACCTTTTAAGAATAAACTCTGGAGAAGACTTTACGTTTCTTTTTCATCTTGCTATTTTTATATTCGTTTGCACGTTTCGCATAGTAAACGTGCTCCGATTTTGATGATTTTATTTATCATTTGTAAGGGGAGTATTGAGAAATGGTCGCACATTAAGAAATTTGAAATACATCATTTGCTTTCCCAGATCCTTAGAGAGGGTAATCTTTTGTTTTGGAAAATCAAAAATTTTAGACAGCAAAAATAGAGAAAAGACCATATATGTTGGATTTTTTTTAACATTTAACGTTTTCTGACTTGCTACAAAAGTAAAGTCTGTAATATGTGTTACTTACTTTTGTTTTAAACGAAAGTTCAATGATTTTGATGATATACTCAAAACTGTGAAATATTTTTTTTGTTACAAAATATAAAATATTAATTCTACTGGTGCTGGTACTTTTGAAATTGTTGCCAAATGTCTATCCACCTATAACTACACAACTTCAAAATCATATATATTATTTTTCAAGGCCTTTTTTGTCGGTACGCCATAACTTCCTTAATACTTCATCAAATTTCATGAATGAGGCAACATTTTGAAGCTGTGCTCATTCACATTCCAATTGTTTCTCGAAGGCAGACCACCACGTAGAGGGAGAACACAGACCCTCAACCGTGTCTCAAAAATTGCCCATGACGCACTAAATACGCACTACGCACTATACCTATGATACTAAATATACGATGTGTACTTCAATTAAATGGAATTTAAGTAGATTAGAATGCGAATGCTTCGCAGGGGTCAGCTATTTAATATTATTTTGTATTTCCAGTGCATCAACTAGTGTACCAACGGTCCTAGTTTTTATAACAAAAATTAAATTGCCAAGTTATTTTGTACATACTAAACTATAATTTCTGTTGGAAATATATGATATAATTTAATTACTCGTCTCAAGTTTTTTATCGTTCCCGATATTTTTTTGAAATTTTGAAGCAGCGGAAGATTATCCGGAAGTATTCCACCAAACTACGTCTGATAATTGCAATTAATAAATTTAACGACTGTTTTATTCATTGGTGGCATATTGGGCTTCAAGTCATTGAAATCTCTGCACGGCCAACTGATGACTTTATTACACTTTCCAGATATTTAAAGATAATTAAATTTAAATTTAGTCATAGTTTTGCATATCTAGTGGAAAATATTTCAAACATTCATATTATTTAGAGCTTTATTTCTGTAAAGACATAAGTACCTACTTGATAAACAATTAAAATGATTCCAAATGTGAGGATTATTTGTATGGTTTAGTTTTTTCTAGTTCTGTATTTAAGATGAGGAAAAAAGTGAGCTGTTATGAAATCTCTTTGTCCATCTGTTACAGCCCATTTTCTTGGAATCCACTGAATGTGGGTTATGACCATTAGCACAAGATGAAAACTGTACTTTATCTAAGACTATATTAAATAAATACTAAGAAAACAGAGAATTAACTTTATTCACAAATCTTAATTAATAGTGAGGTATTATAACACGCTGTTTGCTTATATATATTATTAATTAAATAAGAGACAATCCTACGCAATATTTCCATTAAATAAAGCTTCACTAAAAATCAGTCACTCTAAGTTTTCAGAACTAAAATATGAGTAGTTTTGTCAAAACTTAAAATGATTTATATTAAGCAGATTAATTCAAAACATCCTAAAGTACAGTTCGTCAGAATAAAAACCAATACAACTCTGTAATGATATATTATGTATATATTAACACAAACTCCGAATAGTAGTACAATAACTCTTGACCCGTCACTTAAAATGGATATTGTAGATGAATCATTCAACTACAATATTAAAATGATGAAAATACTGGGCCTTTATCCATTTGAAAATAATCTAAAAATATTCAGAATACACGCTTTTCTCTTTTACATCATTTTCACCGTACCATTGCCGATTTTATCCACCATCAAGTTGATAACCGATAAAGAAATGACACTGGCAAAAATTGCAGACAATGCTTATTTAATAGCCCAATTAGGAACACTGATTGTCAAGTTATTGCCGCTAAAAATCTTTCCGGGGAAAACAATGGAAAATTTGCATATGTTGAAAATTGAAATTTTCCATTCCTTCAAATCGGAGCAACAATATATTTTTGATGAAGCTGCTCGAACTTGTCGGAAGATATATAAAATCTTCTTGATATGCTGTTTAATCACTCTATTCACGTGGCCTTTGAAGGTTTTCTTTTATGATGATAGACGCTTTCCCATAGATTTATGGTTACCATTTGATGCATACACTGATGTAACAGTATACTCATGGATGTTTTTGTACATTTTTTTGGGTAAGTGATAGAACAACATATACGCCAGAAGTATTTTATAAACTTTCAAATACAGAGTTTTCAAAATCAAAAATGGTTGGTATCTTGATAAATATTTGAGTTATGGAGCACCTATCAAACATAGTAAGTGTTTGCTGTCAATTTCACTTCAACCGTTTGCAAGTTTGTATTTGTAGCATTAATCTATCTACCACAATCGTTTTAACTATTTGACCGACGAACCAAAAGGAGGAGGTATACAATTTTTTGCATGTTTTTTTAATATTATATTCTATGGAATATTAAACGCGTGCTCCGACTTTTATGATTCGCTTCTCATTTGATAGAAGTCTATTGTGAGTTGGTCCCAATGAAAAAAAATCGACATTCAACATGTCCTTCCTCTCAAAAATGACTCCCCAAGGGAATGGAGGGGGCAATATTATTTTAAATCGAAAATTTAAGACGAAAAAATTATAAAAGAGACCATATCCGGCGGCAGCGTTTAAATTGGACATTACTTAAAAGAATCATAGGTTTCCGAATTACTGCAGTGGTAAAGTCTGAAATATGTGTGTCTCCATTATGTGGTGGGATACATTCTTTTAGAAAATTTAAAATATGAGATGGCTAAACTAACAGAAAAAATGTAGCAACATATTAATTGGACAATTCAAAAAAAATACGGTTTCCTAGTTACAGCAGTGGTAAAGTCTGGAATATGTGTATTTCCGCGATATTTTTCATCTCTGAATAAGCAACGTATTATCGTCTTTGGTGAGCGTCGAATGATTTTGATGACCAATATTTAATTTAAAGGTCTCTGAAAATGGTCTCGTCTTAAATTTTTGATTTTGTCCCTTTAAATTGGAAAACTAAATTTGAATTTTTCAAATTATTTAAGACAAGATGAATGAATATAAATTTTTTGATATTATATAATGAACAAATATCAAATAAGCTCCTCGGTTTATATAAATTAACTGTGGGTTTTCTGTAATTCAGTTTGAATAATATGCAATCTATAACTTTATTCTGAAGTGTATTCAAAGGTTTCATTAAAGATTTTGTTGCTGAGCCCCAAATTGAAATCAAATATTGAATAAACTAAAGAAAAGTACATTAATTTCAGGTATTTTAAAGGTAAATCATTTCTTATTTTAAATAGAATTCCAACTATTGGAGATATCTGTTTCATCAATTTTTCCATGTGTTTGATGGATGTTCATCTGTGAAATAATCCTGATAATGAATTTAATTTGATTTTTTAAATCAGTAGATATGTTTCTCCTGACTGTAAAAGTGAAAGATAAATTTTCATTAAATAGTTGTAATTTCGTAAGTATATATATAATTTTCTATATATTTTGAAAACCGCTTCAGTGAAATTGAATACAGACTTATTATTACCGCTGACTACAAGATGATTACTGCATATTCGTGGGTCTCCTATGGATCGCGGGAGGTTTCTTCAAAATTACAATTTCAACAAACAGTGCGCCGCAAACGCGCGCAGCGCACATTTCTATAAGCGCCTTAAGGGAGCTCACTACCCAGTGATATCGTAGTTCCACTATTTCGCTAAAACTAATTATCCTATCAAGGTAAAATTCTGTATGCTTACTGAGAAGAGTAAGGAGAATCGCGGATCACATAGAAAAAATAAGAATTATAAAATTTAAGTTAAAAACTTTGTTATTATTTTTTATGGAAAATAAAAAAATATTAACCGCGATGCTACAGTGGATTCCAGGCATATTTGTTCCTTGAAAAAAAACTATCTTTCTAAAACCAAAAGAGTTATAGTGAAACTACATTTTTCAGCTAACTATTGCTGTACCCGCTACTGTTCATTAAAACTGCCTGTGATACACTTAATAAGCGTTGTCGGGTATTATATCATATGGATCAACCTTCATACTTCACCTCGGGCACGTTAACAGAAAAAATCATCAAAAACGATCAGCTGGTAGCGAGGCCCCCTAACTTGTAACGAAAATTTCTTTACGCAATCAAAGGCACAGTGTACTTTATTGAATCCCTTTCTATATCAGCCGTTGCCAATGCCCCCCTTGGGAACTCTGCTCTGGATACTATGATAGCAGGTTTGATTAACCATGCCACTGCCCAACTGAAAATACTAAAGGATTCGTTGAGGCGGCTTCATGAGGATGGTGAGTCTGAAAGTGAGGATTTCAGAACGTTTGAGAATTGTGAAAGAAAAAGGCAGATATTGTATGAAAAGATATGTCACTGTATTGAACACTATGACGCTATATACTAGTAAGTTAATTTTTAGCTTATTTCCTCAATTTTCTGTCTCACGTATAACTTATCATAGATCCAAAATGCAATTAGAAATATTTTTAATAAGGATTCTCATAGAATATATATTTGAAAAATGTATTTCACATGTTTCTTTCAGCTATGTGAAGAACTTAGAGAATACTTTCTCCCTTCCTGTTTTCTCTCAGTTTATTACAAGTATTATTATTATATGCATTGCTTGCCTGCAATTGATTATAGTAAGTATTTGAAAAAGTATTCCATTACTTTGCTCATCCTTTTTTATAATATGAATAAGAAACAATTATTTACCACAGCTACCACCGTTTATTACTAAAAAGGATTTAGCCAGTTTATATTTCAGAACAGAACGATACCATGAAAGCTACGCGGAAAAAAGACGCCACCTAGAGCCACATTTAGAAATACTAAGTACACTGCGTCACTGACCCTGGTTCCACTACTAAGGACTGCATTTTAATTTATCAGTTTGTAAATGGACTGAAACTAAACCAACAAACAGGCTATACGCTATACATCAATCAAATATTCGTATATGGTAGTCTCTGATTTCTATGGAAAGTAGATGTTCTATGCAGCCAAATTCGCATGTGGAATTCGATCGCTTGCATATCATGCATAATTTTACTGTATGCTCTATAATCTACGACATACGTCCTTATTTATACTCTTTAGACCTATGACAATGCTGCTATATTCTGAACTCAGTTATTTTAATATACTTCCAAATAATCCATTTTTGATACTCTCAAATTTTTTAGAGAAGTTATTACCAAAAGTACTTAATGTATTCTAAAGATATTGTTATCCCATTTATTTTTTTTGCGCTCTACAACAAATAATATGTCTGATTATCTAGGTATATTTAGCTCATAAAACTTTTTGTGATATTTACGTGATGACTGTGATGTCTGTTCGGTAATGGTAACTTCATGGGAACGTATTGAAAAGCTGCCTATGTAACTGTATAAAGTATAACTTTAAAAAATAGCTCAGGAAACGGTTTCATATTATTGCCAAAATCATAATGTTATAATTGCCTGTCTCTTTGTTGGATTAACCATTAACATATCGTTAACAAAACACGTTATTTTTCGCACGCCATAATTTAGAACATCCTCAATGGCTTGTTTATGTTTGACATCAATATAGAAGTAAACTCGGGGCTAATATCAAAAAATGCATAAAATGCTCATAACCATTTTTAAAATAACCAATCTTTTACTTACTACTTACAGATTGAACCACTTACCATTCCATTTTTTGCCATGGTAGTATATCTGATAACAGCTTTAATGGAGATATATTTGTTTTGCTATTATGGGACACTGCTATGTAATGAGGTGAGATAGATTTTGATATATTTTATGAATGTATGTTTCTAATCTACAAAATTTCTTCTCTGAATCGAAGAGATTAGACCACGATACTTTACACTCAAAGTATCTAGCCAAATGTCCAATTTTCTCAGAATGATTAAGTATGACGTCACTTGATTGGTGGTAAGAAAACTATATCTCTCAATTGATAAAACAAAGAACAATAACTCAGACTTATAGAAAAAGGAACTGAGATAGCCTAGGAATCTGGTGTCCCTTATATACTCTTAATGAGTATATAAAATCTGTTATTTTGATACAAATTAATTATTTTGCTTCATAAAATTAAAATACACTTGTTATTTTAATATTTATAAAGTGAGCTTATGCAGTATGTAGTTTAATATTATTAGGTATTATTAAAATAAATGGAAACATGTGCTCCAATTCAAAAATATTCTTTCCCCACAGGGAGGTTGTTCCAAAAATTAAATATTTTACATGAGAAAAGTTTATTTCCAGCAAAGTTTAAACAAAAAATCAAGGGGTTTCCGAGTTGCAGCACTAAGAAAGTGCAAGATTCTACCGCCATATTTTTAAATCACTGACAATGAGAGAACGTTCAACAATTTTCATAACTAATGAATCTTTCAAAAATGTGATATAACATTTTATTTACAAATATTTTTTTACAAAATTTAGGGCCGACTTTATTCTATCTATTTATATTTTTGGGTAGTCTTTGGGGGGGATAATAAATGTTGGATTTGATTTTTTTTTCTATGGGAACATTTTCCTGCATTCCTCTTTCATATGAATCATCTCGGAAAATGAGCAAACGAACATTAAAAATAAAAGAGCACCGTTTGGGGAGATGCTCAAAAATAGGAGTGACTTTATTAGATAGTGCATTGAAAAGTTCAAAATAACGTCAATTCTATTGATTTTGGTACTTTTGAAGTTGGTTACCACGTCAAAATTACCAGCACAAATAAAATTAACATACTTTTGAACTTTTCAATGCACCAACTCAAAGCCGCTTCTATTTTTTGAACGACGAACCAAACGGAGGAGGTACTTATACAACTCGAGTGTTTGTTTGCAGGTTCGCTCCTTGTAAATAGCAAACCTGCTCCGATTTTCATGATTTATTTCATTTGATAGAGGACTATTGAGAGTTGGTCCTATTGAAAAAAAAACGATATTTAACATATCCTTCCCCTCGAAAAATTCTCCTATAGAGGGTGGAGGGGGATTTCTTTTCGAAAATGAAAAATTTTAGTCGGCCAAATTAAAGAAGAGATTAGGTAGGTATATGTGGCAACATTTATAATGGAAATTTTCAAAAAAACGATACGATTTCCGAGTTACAGCAATGGAAAAGTCTAAAATTTGTTCATTTTCACGACGTTTTGAAATCTCTAAATAAGTCTAAGTAACGTATTATCTTCTTCGGTGAGAGTTGAATGATTTGATGCTACACTCAAAAGTATGAAATAACTGTAAAAAAATTGGACCGACTTTATTAGTTGGTGCACTGAAAAATACTAAATATTATTAATTCTATTGGTTCTAGTACTTTTGAAGTTAATTTCAAAAGTTTGAATCCAACTACAACTGCACGGCTTAAAAGTTATTAGCACCAATAGCATTAATATTATTTTGTATTTTTCAGTGCACCAACTAATACAGTCGGTCCAATTTTTTGTAACTTATTTGGAAAATAAGACTCTATAAATCGGTGTGTCACAAAATAAAAGTGTATGGTCAGTTCTGTTTACCGTATTTTTATTTTTATAAAAAAAGTACTATGAAAACTTTATCCTTATTTCTTTAACAATAACAGTATTCAATTATTCAACATTATATGCTTACTTAGATTATCGAGATAATTAATGATGAGTTAATTGGCAATTGTTTATAAAACGAATGATAATTTAATAGGAGTTCATATCAAATCTGATCTAGATTTGTTAGGTACACGTGAGAAGTTGCGTAAAGTCTTATATTTAATTCAGCCCATTAGCAGATTTTTGGTTTTATATTTAATTTAAATTTTATAATATCCACGTTGTAGCTTGTACATGAAACTGCTGAAGCCCAAATGATATAATATGAACTAACTTATGTCTAACATGAATAGGGATGTTACCAATGAGATGTTCGAAATGAATTATTTAAGTCTTATTTAGTAATTAGTTCTTATATTTGGAACAAAAACAGAACATAGTTCCACTAGAGTCTAAATTAATCTAATAATTATAAAGTAGACAATAATAAATCAATACAGAATGGATGGTAAAAATATACAAAAAAAATATATACCATGAGTTTCTTATAATCAATCTCTTAATAGGCGTTTCAAGGCAATTGAATTTATATTGAAAATATCCTGTCCATTCAATATATTGCCACCTCGTATCATCTGACAAATCGGGGAATTATAGGAAGCATTTGTATTCGTGAATGGCACAACGAATAACACATTGAATCTTAGTTATTATCTGATAATAAATCTGGTCAGCTAATTACATTATTCAATAATTTATGCAAGGCTTATATGTTGTTATTGAATCGTCTCTTTTGTAGAGATATAAACCTAAAATGCTGTTGAATCTGATTGTAATCATGGATTCTGACACCAAGATGAGATCTGAAAGCAAGAGCTCTTAAAAATGTATTTTGTAAACCTTCTAGCCTAGATGTATGCATTGTAAAGATTTATTTATGATTTCATATAACAAAAATGTTTTTCCTCTCAAAATAAAACTCAATATTATCAGTGTTAGTGGCGGTAATAATACTGCACATTTCCAGTGCTATAACTCGGAAACCTGTGATTATTTTGAGAAACCTCCAAATTAAATATTGCTGGAGATAATTTTTCTTTAATTCTGCTAGATAAAAATTTTCATTTTGTAAAAAAATAATATTTTTTACAAAAAAATGGACCGACGTTATCAGACGGTGTATTGAAAAGTACAAAATAATATTAATTCTATTGGTGCTGGTACTTTCCAAGTTGTGCAGTTACAGTTAGATTAAAAACTTTTGGCACCAATAATATAATTAATATTATTTTATACTTTTCAGTGCACCAACTGATAACGTCGGTCCAATTTTTTGTAAAAAATATTTATAGCGGCAGAAATGGAGATGTATTTATTTTTGTTAACATGAGACCATTTCTCAACTCTCCTTTTTCCAATAAAAAAATCGGTGCACATTTACTACGCAAAAGACGCGTACATATACAGGGTGGTGCTTCGGGAAAGACGGCTAAAATATTTTCATCTTAGTCGTCATCCTGATTATATCGGAAGTAGATGCCAACTTTGTTATTTTTAATTGAATACCTACCCTGTATATTACCACATTTTAAGATGTCTAGTACAATTTTTAAAACATTTTATGTATACTGTCCGATACTCAAGTCGAACCGTTTTTGACAAATTTCATTTTTTTTCAGAAATTAAGTTTGCAGTCCAAAACATAATTATCAATCTTTCCTAAGAGGAAGCCTTTAATATTTTATTTGGGTTGATTTTTTGTAGACGATCTACTTTATCAGTATTTTAATGATATTTTGAAAATAATTTGTGTATTGTGATAAAAAAAGCTTGAAAATTTGATCCAAGAAAAAAGCCAAATTTCATTTTTTCAAATGGAAGCCCCCACTTTTTATTATTTTATTGTATTAAGCAGCAAAAATTAGAGGAACTGTGTATAAGGTTGTTTATAATGAAAATTATTAGTTTCTTACTTATTTTCTTATTTACGAATGCTTCACATTCTCAAAGTTGTGTTAGAAGTGGGCCATGATTGTATTAACAGAAAATAATAACAAATATCAATAAACCGGTACAACCGGAAATGCGACTAAAATGAAAATATGTATTCTCAGACTGTAATCGATCGATATCTTTCCCGCAGACCTAGCTAGAGTCAGTCTATAAAAAAAATGAGACAAAACAAAAACAATATTGTAAGCTTGCTTTTACATTTATTTAATGAGTTGCACCCTATTTCCTGCCATGTAGATAACATTTTCAATTTATAATATCGCATTCATCTTCTCACTGGACTTTGGACAGGCTTCATATTATGTGAAGTTTGGAAGCATGATATAAAATGCCTAGAGAAAAAAATTCATAACAAACGTGTCCGTACTGTTGGATTTGGAGTATTTAATAAAAATTTGAAAAATACATTGTTTGAATCCATACGTTTTTTAAACATTTTATGCGAAAAAACTTTAAGCCTAAAGCTCTTATTACGGAACTCAAGTTATTATTCGTGTTGATTTTACCCCACTAGTGTTGGAATATAATATTATGTTTGCAAAAAGAAATAAATCCATCGGAAGTAAATGCCTCAAGTTACAACATGCATTTCAGTAGCTTTATTCATTCATTCACATTTCCGTCAAATATATTGTATAGAAATGTTCTTGCACAATCATTACTATTTAGTGATTCTTTTTCTCGATCGATACAATTACCTACTTGGGATTTTAAACATTTCCTTAAGATAATTTTGGAAAGGACATGTTAAGAATGCAGAGATTTAATCGGAGAAGTTTTTGAAAACATGAAAAAAATAAGCACTGTCAAATTTGCAAATAATACTTCACAAAGCAACAGAAACAAATTTTATTTTTCCTTCAGGTTTTTGAACGCTCAAAAGTGTGAAATAAATATTAGTTGGTGCACTGAAAAATATAAAATAATATTAGTTCTATTGGTGCTGGTACTTTAGAAGTTGTACAGTTGCAGTAAGATTGAAAACTTTTGGCACCAATTTCCTAACTAGGTACCAGCACCGATAGAAATAATATTATTTTGTATTTTTCAGTGCTCCAACTAATAAAGTCGGTCCAATTTTTTGTAAAAAATATTTATTTCACACTTTTGAGTGTAACAATAGTCACGAAAATCGTTGAACGTTCACTAATACCAAAGAAGTTAGTATTTATCCTATTACCCACGTATATTCTTTGCTTGTACTCCTTATTATTTAGAGATCTCAACACATCGCGGCGGAAATACGCAAAATTATGTTAGATTTTACCATTTTATCACTACTGTAACTCCGTAAAAACGTAATTCTAAGTAAAAAATGTTCCTTATAAATGTTGCTACAAATAATCTGGTCTTTCATGTGGTTGCCTTAGATTTTCAATTTTCTAAAGAATTTGCCCCCTCCACATAGCGAAAATACACATCTTTTAAATTTTAACATCGATGTAATTCGAAAACCGTAACTCTTTGAAAAAATTTTCAATTTAAACGTTTCTGGATATTTTCCTATATTTAATTCTGCCACCTCAGATTTTGGTTGTTTTTTTAAGGAAATGAGATTTCGTATTTGAGTTTTCACGAATATCGGACCATTTCTCAAGTCTCCTCTTTCAAATGAATAAAAAATCATCAAAATCAGAATACGTTTACTATATACAGGGCGCGTACGAATCAACAAAAAAAATAGACAGTCGAATTGCATACCCGACCGGTCATTGCATAGGTGATAACGTGACTCAAAAACAACCTACTAGTTTATTTCAGCTATGGTTATATGTTGATATTGTGCTACCATATTTAATTTACGTAGAGTTTCTGCAAGTCATTCTCATCTTTGATAATTAATTTAGCCACCTCTGTTTTGCTGTTACGTACGTAACCCTTTAAGTCCACTTCCTTAATAAAGTGCGTACCCTTACATTTATCATAGTCTCTCTACTATATTAATATAGTTGTATCCCTGTTATACTTGGCAGAAAGGTAGGTGTTGTGAACTACACACTAAACTGAAATTTTATACCTATATGACAATTTTGCCATCGGCGTAGTATTTTGGAAGGGTCAACCAATGAATAAAGTAAAGAAAGGAAGGAGGACAATGCATTGTGACAGTTGTTAGTGATGGTTCTTGTATAATATGGCGTCTTAAGTTAGCAGTGGCGTATTATAAAAGGATTGTCTTTAAGAAAAAAAATAACACTATGAACCAACGAAATATTCACAATAGGATAACTACACAAGTAGATATTGTTCCAAATTCGCAGTTAAACACCTTTAAACTATCAACACATACAAAACACTACAACCATAACAATGACATGACTCATATATTTGGTTACTCAATATGGCTGACATGGTCGCACGTTTTAGTTGTCAACTTACGCACATGCTCCTTTCTTTCTCTTCTTTATTCATTGGGGTCAATCACATCCTTATAATTTATTTATTTTTTAATCAAAAACTCCCTCTGTAAGGTAGCAGAAGTCCTGAACATTTTAAGAGAGTTTTGTGATACTTTAGCGTAACGTAATTTTATATTAAGAGCAACATACATATCTATAATTAATAAGACAAGAAAAAGCTTTGCATATCTATTACACAACTAGGTGGGTAACAAGGCTCACATTTTGAATATCTATTAGATGAAAAAACATGTTTCCAATGAAAATTCACCCCTACAACAATTTTCAGAGTAACACTGTGACAGAGGCAATTTATAACAGTGAATGGTACAATTACGATGTCAAATCAAAAAGAGCCATAATCATCCTGATGGAGCGAGCTAAACGTCCTATGACAGTAACGGCTGGAAAATTACTCGTTTTATCTATGGACACGTTCTCCATGGTAGGTATACAACAATGTTGGTCAAAATTATTATGGGCGGGAACGAATATTCAGAGTAAAATGTCAATTCACTTTGTTGTGTGATCGTTAGTGGTATTAATTATGATAGAGCACTAATTTTATCTCTATCGTTGATATAATACTATGTTGGAGATCGAAAAAATATACTTGAAATGATAGAAATCTACTCGTTACATAATTTGTAAATTATCGATATTTGAATTATAAACCTTTAAAATAAAATTCAAGATTTAATGGAGCAGCACTGCATTTCTTTAAATTATATATAATAGAGGGTGTTCGCTATCCGCCCATCTATCAGCGGACTGTATCACATGGACCATAAAAGGTAGAAACTTCAAATGTTATATATTAATAAATAAACCATTGTTTGCTCGCTTTTAATAATGGCTGTAGCCTTTAAATCATAATGGATAGATTGTTCTTGTTCTTGTTTATGGGATGTATTGTAAATAAATCCATTTCAAAATTATGAGTAATATCTATCCATAGGAGTAGAAATTTTATTTTTCAAATTTCGTCTTCAATGGATAAAAAGAAATTGTATGTATAAACATTTAATTTAATAAAAAGGTAGAATTATTGATAAAATTAATAACACTTATATTATAGTTACTTTACAATAAGGAGGAGTAGGATTTGGAAGTGGTGTTATATTTCTTTCGAATTGAACTTCCAAAGTAAGAAATTGAGATATATCCAGTTAAATATTTCGTCCTTTTATTCTCTTATTTCCCATAAACTACTATATTATTCTTTCAAACAAATCAAGAAGTAATTAATGATGCTCAAGATAAGGATGAAAATAAATGTTCAAAATAAGGATAAAAAATATGAAAACCAAGAAATATAAGGGAGGTTCTCCGGGCTAGACATGGATCGATTGTAGGCAAACTATAACTACCAACAATCTGAAAATATATTGACATACAAAAAAAACGTCAAAAGTCATTTTTTCAAATGGAAACCCCCGTTTTATATTATTTTATTGTATTAAGCAGCAAGAATAAGGGGAACTTTGTATAAGATTCTCTGTACCAAAAATTAGTAGTTTTTAAAATAACTGACATTTTCCCATTTTTCTACGTAAAAATGCTACACATCTCTGAAGCTGTGTAAGAAGTGGACCATGATTGCATTAGATAAATATTTTTTACAAAAAATTGGACCGACGTTATAGTTGATGCACTGAAAAGTATAAAATAATATTACTTCTATTGGTGATAGTACTTTTGAAGTTGTGCAGTTGCAGTTAGATTGATAGCTTTTGGCACCAACTTCACAAGTACCATCACCAATAGAAGTAATATTATTTTATACTTTTCAGTGCATCAACTATAACGTCGGTCCAATTTTTTGTAAAAAATATTTATTTCACACTTTTGAGTGTAACATTAGTCCCGAAAATCGTTGAACGTTCACTATACCATATCAATGAAGATAATACTTATCCTATTACCCACGTATATTCCTTGCATGTAGTGGTTATTATTGAGATCTCAGAACATCGCGGCGGAAATACGCTTGAATATTTTAGTTGTTACCATTTAACACCGATTTAACTCGAAAACCGTAATTCTAAGGAAAAAATGTTCATTATAAATGTTGCTACAAATAATTATATCTTTCATGTAGTATCGAAAAATTTTCAATTTTCGAAAGAAATTGTCCTCTCCACATAGCAATAATACATATTTAACATGCGTCTATCTCGAAAACCGTAACACTTTTGAAAAAATGTTCAATTTAAACGTTTCCGGATATTGTCCTATCTTTAATTATACCAACTCAGATTTTCGATTTTCGAGAAAATTCGCCCCCACCACCCCTTCGGGGGCGGTTTTCGGAGGGAAGGAGATTTCGGATTTGCGTTTTTATGAATATGGGACCATTTCTCAATCCCCTTCTTTCAAATGAATCCAAAATCATCAAAAACGGAGATAGTCTACTATATAAAAGGCGCGCACGAACCAAAAAAAAAAAAATAAAGCAGACAGTCGAATTGTATACCTCCTCCGTTCGGGGTTCGTCGGTCAAAAATAATAAAAAATGTCAATAAAAGTCAAACATACGTCAAAAAGTCAATATAATACATTTCATTTGCAAATTTTGAGTAATTATCATGCTGAGAAGACTTAATAAAACAATTAAAGATTATTTGAGTTTATTTATTATTATGGAGAATGTGATAAAGTTAAGAAGTTCAAGAACATGTAAAACAATCGCAACGCTATATCCACAGAAACACAAACCAACACCAAAATCTGTTAAGAAATGTATAGAAAACTTCAAGAACTTTGGAACTATAAAGCCTAAAGTACGTAGAAATAAACCAATTGTTAACAATCAAAATATTGAAATCGCAATTTTGGGATATTTTGCCGCATATCCAACAATTTCTACAAGGCAAGTAGGAAGCGAATTAGGAATATCTAGTTCTAAGATAAATATCATAAGAATACTGATAAAGTAGATCTTCTTCGACAAGAAAATCAACCAAAATTAAATATTAAAGGCCTCCATGTTTTGAACTGTAAACTTAATTTTTTAAATAAAATTTGAAATATGTCAAAAACGCTTAGACATAGGTATAGGGCATTATACACAAATTATTTTCAAATTTATACAAGAATTCTAAAAATGTGGCAATATACAGGGTATTCCATTTAAAATAACAAAGATGGCTTCTATTTCCGGTATAACCGGAAACGCTACTGACATGAAAATATTTTCGACGCATGTCCCCTCATTGACTTTAGTGTCACCAAATTTTCAGACTGTTTGTAGTAATTGTTTGCCCACAATCGATAGATGTCTTTTCCGGAGAACCACCCTGTATATCTAATATGATTTTACTTTAATTTTTCAGATACTACAGAGATCTTACTCACTTCTGGCAGTCCTGAAGAATTATAATTGAACGTAGCTGCTGAAGAAAATCACTGATGTTCTATCTAAATAAAGATTGTTCTATAAAGTAACTGAATTGTTAATATGTATTAATGGGAAATAGAGAGGAAACAAAACTTTTCAATATTTTTCAATGTAAGAATAGAACGAGCTGCGTTATTCAAATTTTAACATAGTCATTATAATAGTAACCAAGAGTCACTCAAATTATGGATCTGTCTAATGAAGTAGTATTTATGGATTATATTATCATCAGCGAGATTGATAACATTTTTGATAAAATAAAATTAAAAAATATAGTAATCCACCATGATAGGATGAACACATCAGTCAGAACATTTCAAAGAAGTGACGTAATATTTCAAACGGATGCATTCATAGGTATGTAAATTTGCAAACATCTATGACATGGAACAGAAAATAAAGCCGAACTAGTTAAACTTGCGAAAGCGCATCTGCCTTGAAAAGAGGTGGTAATATTCCAGCACAATCAAAAAAATTATGAACCCATATCCAGTAGCCATATTTGAGATTGAAAAAACAATAAATAGTCATTTATCGAACGATACTAGAAAATACTTGTGTTCAATTAATAAGAAGACTGGAACGAGATAGCCATCTTCACCTTTTTGAGAGGTTATGACATATCGGATTGTTTTCTTGTATTGAAAGTGTTCAAGTGGAATTTTTGAAAAAACAAATTGTATTAGGCATTTATGATTTGAACCGTACCGATGAGATGAGATACTATTGCTATCTCTCCTTTTCTTGATTTAAACCATACTTATATATCTGTTTGCCAGCAACAAAAATTCCATAACAAATTACTGTTTGTCTACCACAACACAAAATTAAATTTTAAATTAGTATTATCAACGTCTGACGTCTGAAAATTGCGAAAGCTGACAGTGAACAGCGTGAACATAACCATAGAGTAATATATACGACGATCTGCCAGACAGTACCTATATACCAGAGAACAGAGACGTATATATACACTCCATGCTCGTGTGTTATTCCAGTGACGGATCCCATTGCCCGATATTGTCGTTCCATGTTGAAGAAATAGTTTGATCTTGCTTGAATGAGATGATATAATTATTCAATATTGGATCCTATTTGGAGCTTAACAGGCGGCGAGATGTCCGCGATCTAAGTACAAATTCGAAATTTCAAATCTCTAGACCGTATGGGGCCTGAGAAATCGCAGCGGAGTCCATCGATACAAGAACCGAAAGTAATGAAAACTATTTAATAAAAACTTTCTGAATTATCGCATTTAAATCCAATGTTTCCAGTTGTTGAACATAGACAGACTAGAGACGTCAAGTATCTATCGAGGAGACGCCTTGATAAAGAAGAGCATTTTGGCATCAATTTTAAACTTATGAATGAAATGGTAGTTTTCTTTAATTTTTGTTTGTTTTCAGTGTCAAGATATTTTAACAAAAATCAAACAGTTGTTCAAAATTAGTGATCATGCCTATGCTTGTGCCATGGTATACTGAACTAAACTTACTTAGCACACTTTTCAGTTCAGAAAATTCATCGACAAGGTACATTTATAGTATGATGGAATAGGTATATACCTAACTTATGAACTGTAAAGGATCCAGCTGGACCTTGAACCAAAAACGAGCTTACTGCTAATCAAATACGAGAAATGTGAGGGAAATATATATTGGTACCTATGTATTTTGTTAATTTTTCTGAAAAACCCCAAATTTAAAGGTTGAGATGTTTGATTTACGTAATAAAACATATTTACTTCTCCTAGCATAATATTTTTCAGAGTTTGTCTGGCTGTCATTCACGACCGCCATTTTTCCCCCCACCTTTCCCTATGATATCAACAAGATCTGATTGAAAAAACATTTTTTTCAATTTGACAGTTTTGGGGGCAAACATTGCGCTCGAGAACAGTGCCTTAAATTAACTCGAAAATAGCGCCACCTATGGACTATAGATTTTGTGATCATATTCTCTGTCATTGAGCTAATATTTATTGTGAATATGAATCATTATAATCCCCAAAATAAACAATTTGTTAGCAATCATTAGAATACGGCGCCACCTACCGGATCACCTCATAGCTACGAACTATCGTCGAAGCAATAATCTTCTGAGATCTCAATCGGTCGAGTCGTTCAAAAGTTATAGCTCTGAGACCAATTAAAATTTTCCAACGGGATAAAAATAGAGAAACGTAGATAGAGATATTTAAATATAAATTATTAGGCACTAAGTAAGATATTTATTTCGAAATAATTTTAAATTAGAATAGATTTTTTTAAAATTAAGCAATGCATGTTCTGAAGTATTTGGAAGCATAGCAACAACAGCCTAGGATGTATTTTCTCAATTCAAAATCAAATTCATACCAAACTCTTGACATCGTTAGAGAAATGAATGTTCCTAACCAGATTATAAAATTTAATCATGGTTTAGGACGCGAACATTTGAGAAAATAAGAGAACGACGTTTTGAGCTGAGTAAACGGAAGAGAATTCAAGTTCATCGGAACTTCACTCAATTATCATATAGGATGGAAGGGGCAGCAAAAAAACCTAAATGTACGGAATAAAATTGTTCAAACTAATTCTAATTAAAAATGAAGTAAATAGAAGAATTAGAAGATACTATGGTGTATTTGATTATCTGTCCAGTTCATGATGATTTTTGACGGACTTTGAAATACAGAGGAAGTACATACATAATTTGATTGAATGTTGGTTTTTCTTGTGTATACATGAACGTACGTTTTGCGTAGTAAACGTATTCTAGTTTTGACGAGTCTTCTTCGAGAAAGACACTAGAAAATGTTCACTTGGTAAATTAAACCTACATTTCGAAGAATGTCGTCGACATATTACATTTCATGCGTTGCTGAATCAAATTGATTACCAAACATAGCATCAGTCTCCCAGACATATATTATGATTTCGAGGTTGTTGCCTCTCATCAGTATGAAAGAGGAAGTAAAAAAGTCAATGTGCATATTTATTGAATGTTTGATAATTGATTGAAGATTGAAGATGGTTTGAAGAGTCTTCTGAACTCCTGCAAAACTTTACACTATTTTTTTGTATATAACTAAATTTGGTTCTCCCAATAGACCTTTGTTTGTAAATCTGGTAACAAATGAATAAATTTTGTTCTATTCAGTGTATCTAATCTAATCTAATGATCTAATGAAGTCAATACAACTTTTTGACCAACTTTCCAAGAACAGGACGTATATTTAGACTGTATACCATCTTTTCGTCAGTTCAAGCATTTTATATAAAAGGGCTACGGAATTTAAAAAAAATGCTCCCTATACGTTTTCTACAAAATCCGTTACCTCTTTCATCCCAAAAAAATATTGGTGAGGGCAGTTTTTTTTTCGAAAATGACACTTTCAGATTTCAACTGCTTAATTTAGAAATTACTAAATATAACTGAACCATCTTCAATTTTGATGACTGATAAAACAATCGAAAATGTGGAATAAAAAAAACTTTATGGTAGGTACACTGAAAAATACGCAATAATAGTCATGCTGTTGGTGCTAGTACTTTTGAAGTTGTTGCCAAAAGTCTTCTATCTACTTAATCTGCACCGACTATTAAAGTCGGATGTGCAAAAGTTATTTATTTATAGTCATATTATTCCTACCACCATAACATCCGCAAATTTTAATGATGTCAAAAAAAGTCAAGAGATCATTTCTATGTAGCATTTTATGCCTTCATATTTTTTACTTTCCTACCGCGACTCTAAGTAGTCCAAGGAACTTATCGTAATCGTGTAAATTTTTTTCCTGAGTCGAAAAACATATTTTCAGCCATTGGCCTGTCTGTCGGTAAAACAACTTTAACGATTTTGATGAAACTTGACTAGAACATTCTGCTTACTATTACGTGTATCTCTGAGAAAAAACAGGAAAAAAATGAACGGTCAAATTTTCTGTTATCTGGCTAAACGGTCTGCGGTTGCTCCAATCAGACGATTCTTATTTACAAAGGAATTCGTTAGAGAGCGTAGGATTGAGTGATCACTACAGTGACTTTATAAAAGACAGTGGTGACAAAGGTATGTCTTATTTTTGATTGGTTCGTCAAGTCACGTGGTTTGTTCCGCCATGTGTTTACATTGTGTTCTTACGGGAATTTGCGTTGATTGTGCTTTTGTGCCGAGTTTAATGCTTATTCAATTAATAAATCAAGTAATATTTAAGTGACATTTTATTAATTTTGTGTACTATTTAGTAAACGGAGTTGTGTAGTTCTACATGTTGGGAAAAGTCAAGAGATATTTTGTGAATATTCCCTAATGAAAATGCTTGCTAAGAATTTTGTACTAGTTTAAATATTTAATGAGTTGAAAAATTATATAGGTATGCAATTTTAATTTAAAAATACAATTTTGTTTGGGAGACAGAAAAAATTTAAAAAAATTTAAACTCTGTGAAAATACTTCCGGTAGGCCTATATCTACTAAAAAAGAATATGGACCATGTCGTTAAGAAATGTGATTTTTATGTGAAATTCATCAAGTCTCCAGTTATTGTGCCCAGGTATCATGTATCATCATCTAGTCGGGCAAAAAAATAATTATGGCGGACTAATAATAAATATAATAAATAATATTTATTAAACACACAGTTTTGCTCCAAAACAACTTAAATATGGATAAAAACCTTCAATAGTTCAACAGTTCAAATTTTAGCTTAAAACTCGTTCTCAAAAGAGATCCTTCAATTATGATTACAGCAGCAGTTTCTAAGTGACAATTACTGCAGTTATTGGTTCCGGAAAAGTTTTGTATTAATAAATATTAAATATAATTATTCATACTTTTCTCAATATAATATTTTACAATTACAATTACAATACAATATTTTTATATGCTAACAATGTTTAAATTTACCTCAACATGGCGAGTGGGCGGAGTTTCAGTCTTATTGTCACCACTATCTTCTTCTATAAAGTCACAGTAGTGAGCACACAATTTATTCATCGTGTTAAAATATTTCAATAAATTCATTTATGAAAAATTAAAAACTTCAAATATTTATTTGAAAGCCTTTTTTATTGGACCATTGCTGGCGGCAACAGCTCGATTTATCAACAGCTAGGAAATCCTTCGGAAACCAGAAACAGTATTTCATTCATCGATCACTGCTTGATAATAAATAATAATTAGAATACATACTGAATGTGTGTGCTCTATAAAATGTTCGTGCAAAATAATTGATAGCTGGCACATTATTTTGCTTTGATACATTTGTAATAATAAACGAGCTGATATTCTAAATAGGTGAAACGGATAATAACACACAACAAACTTCGACCGACAGTATTTTTTGTGAAAATTCTATGGGAATAAAATTTATGAACCCTAGATGTGTTTTGATATGAAAAATTATGCATATATTTTATTTTCATTATTGTGTACACACCTATAGTATAACACGATGATTTTTTGCGGCTAAATTCAATATTTATTTACTCGTAATTGAAACAATCTACGTTTGCCGAATGAAATAATAATCCGGGAAAGATAGGCACAAATTATAGTATGGGTTCATAAAACATTACATTCTGATTATAAGGCACACGTTGTTTTCGCAAATTCCATCGAATATGGAGATCTTTCAATCATCATTTTTGGAGCTTATTGAAGTTTACTCCTTAAGAATCGATTTCATTTATAGCCTCCGGTACGAAGATTTGGTGAATAGTAAAACCAAGCTTTATGTTTTCTGTTCGAAGAAGACTTCGTCTCGTAGACAGACCTGCCAATGCAGCTCTGCTAACTTCATTTGCAGATATTTGGAAACCTTATACTGCCGCTTTTCGCATTATTATTTTTATAAACTTTTTCTCATTGATACTCATCACATCTCGCTCAAGCCTTCCAAATGTGATAACCCGAGAATTGGTGGTGAGTCAGAAACCTTGGAATAATCGAATGTAGTGTCTAGTGTTTTTAAGTAAATCTCTTGAATTTCTTACGAAGCTCACTGACGATTTTTATATTTTTTAAGTTTATTTTTCATTTTTAGCCCCTGGTAAGAAAATTTGTTGGATAGTATCGAGCGTAAACAAAAAGCGTTATGCTTTTATAAATGAACTAGCTTTTGCCCGCTACTTCGTGCGAGTGAGAAACTGCATTCAATTCCATGCGGTAGTTTTTACGTGTAATACATACAGACCGACATACGTGGTAAAATGGAACCTATATTCTAATTTAGACCTCTAGCACTACATCGGTGAAAATTGCATTCAATTCTATGTAGTAGTTTTGCGAGATATGTGTACAAACATACAGAAAGACAGACAGACGCAATAAAATGTAGCCTATATTCTAAGTTAAACTTCTAGTAATACATCGGTGAAAAGTGCATTCAATTCCATGCAGTAGTATTTGCGTGATGCGCGTACAAACATACAGACAGAAAGACAAAAATTCTAAAAAAATGTTGTTTGGCTTATGTTGTTCTAATAAATACCGCCATATTATTTTTTATTAAATATCTTTAATTTATAGACATCGGCTTGTTACAATTTTATTATAAAGTGTGCGGTATCAAAAACGAAACAGATCGAATGTCTTCACGACACTTGTGAAAGAAATGCAAAAACACGTCGATTTTTATTCCAAGGTGGACATCTTTCTATCATAACCTCAACCGTCATACATGCCTCCCCACCCCTTGGTCTCTATCACCGATAGAATTTAAGTAGGGAGAGTACTAAGTGTGACACATCATTGGAAAGTTAATTTGATTTGAAATTCGACCATATGACTGTTTGCTACGTAACTTTTTATTTTGTCGCCCTCTAGCGGGAAAAACAACTGTTCTGTATTCCAAATTATGATAATTCATTTGAAAGCTACTTTGAGCAATTCAATAAAAGGAACAAAAATTTAGAAACAAAAAAATTTTTTTTATTAAGTAAAAATAAAAAGATTTTCCAATTTACAATGTCCATTTTTTTTTCTTTTTTTATGAATCTAGTTGAAGTAGCTTTCACATAAAGTATCATAATTTGGAACAGAACAGTTGTTTTCCCCCAAGAGGGCGCCAAAATAAAGAGTTACGTAGTCACATGACTGAATTTCAAATCAAATTACCTTTTCAATGTGTGTCACACAGAGTACTTTCCCTATTTAAATTTTATCGGTGATAGTGACGAAGGGGGGGGGGGGCGGTTATGAGAGAAAGATGTCCCCCTTGGAAAAAAATCGCCGTGTTTTTGCATTTCTTTCACAAGTGTCGTGAAGATATTTGATCTGTTTCATTTTCAGTGCCGCACCATTGTATATGTATAGATGTATTGATTAATTTTATCGCCATATAGGCAGAATACTCCAAAATTAAATAACTTTCAGAAAAAGTTAATTGACTAATGATGCTTTAAATTATGTCAAAAACTTCATGTGTAATCAGCTTGACAATATCAGATCGATAATAGCTGTATTTCTGCATCTAGCGAAAGTTTTGGATACGGTAGTACATACTTATTCCCTCAAGGTTCAATTCTGGGTCCATTATTATTCAATGCCTGTATATTAATGGATTATTGCAACTAAATATACCGGGTGCTAATTTTATCATTTGTGGATGACACAGTAATTATGTGCAGTGGTGACAGTTGGGATAAAGTTACAGCCAATGCTAAAAATTCCTTAGAAATTATAATAAATATGGTTTAGTTATTACAGAGTGACTTTGAATATGTCAATATGGAGTGTTTTAAATGTACCTATCTCTATACACGGATAAGCTCCCTGTTACAGTCGAGCTGGCAATACATAAAGATGATTGTTATTAACAATATTTTTAGTATTGTTAAAAAAGTGAGAAGTCATGCTTTGTTATGAGCGTTCTATTTTATGGGACATGATCAATTAATTGATTTAAAAAAAATAACCAAAAACCCTCATGCGGTAAAATATTTTTTGATAATTTGTTTGTGCATGTTTAATCGATTGATTGAATATTCCTTATGTAACTCAACTTTCTTTGGCTTTTTAAATGAATAAATACTGGAAGATTTGATCTATTAACTATCATCACAGAACATGAATCATCTGTTTACAAATTACAGTTGAATAAATCACATTAATTGCAAATTAATGTGAATTACGCAGATTCTAAGCCCAACTTTTGAGTACCTATTGTAATATTACATGATAACAATAGCCAGGGATTATTTCAGCCAAGAGAAAAGTTGTTGTTTGACAGGGTAAAATAATCTTGCAAAGGGTCAGCGATAATCGTGTAATCTCTCTCTCTGCTATAAAAGTTACCCAAACTTTTTTCAGCTAAAAGCGTTATATTAAATGTAGCGGAAATTTTGTAGGGTAAGGCATTCTGGAGTTGAAAAATGTATGTGTGTGTGAGTGAAAATTTGTCGACATGGAAATTATATTGAAATATTCACTGAATATACATTCTAACAAAATTACTGAAAATGATTCTATTGTGATTTTAAATTATTCATTTTAATAAGCACCAATATAATCCGATATAACATCATAAATTTTATTTCTTACGGGTGTTTTTTTGTCTGTATGCCATAGTTAACTCCCTTAATACTTCATCCAAACTATTGAGATATCATCAAAGTTACGGTATGATGACAAACAAGTGTTTAAATTAATCCATTCGTTGGAAATAATATTTCAATATTTGTTTTATGAAGCATAAGTTAATTCAGAAACTATCCATAATCTTTTATGTTGATTCATCCAAAAATATATCACAAATGGGGGAGGGTTATGTTTTGTCGAAAATTGAATGCTTATTTGAAAAGATGAGGGATAAGATTATCGCCGGCAATATTTGCATCTCAGATTTTTGAGGAAAATCATTGGTTTTCGAGTCAACGAACTATGGACTAATGAACTAAATCTCTTTTCAGAAAATTAAATACCAACATTATTAGACGGTGCACTAAGAAAAAAAATTGTTAAATGGTAGATATACAATTCGACATTCTATTTTCCTATTCCCTTTATAGTTACGCTATCCTTTTCTAGTGCCGTTTTATTTTCTCATTTATGTATGTATTTTGTATGGAATTCAAGGACACTCATTATCTTTAAATCAACTTCTACCTTCACAACAATTAAAATTTGATTTATAGAATTAGTTTGAATCGCTTAGAGTTCTTCAGGATGTTGCCCTGTCGCGGAAGAGCGTTGACCTTTATTCTCGTATAAATAGAAACTAAAACAACGTATGTTGAGGAAAATATATTTATTTACATTGCTAATGTATATGAATAATTGAAAAAACAATCAAAAGCGTCGACTTTCCATGTAAAAACTTCATAAGTAGGAGTCATCAGATGTCACTCACTACTTTGTGATAATACAGGAAGCACATTTTACGGAAGTTTCAATGTCTCTGAAGTTGATGTGGAAATGG
The DNA here is from genome assembly GCA_958507055.1 of Crioceris asparagi. Taxonomy (NCBI): domain Eukaryota; kingdom Metazoa; phylum Arthropoda; class Insecta; order Coleoptera; family Chrysomelidae; genus Crioceris; species Crioceris asparagi. The sequence goes on along the minus strand of OY293826.1, from coordinate 12,210,741 downwards.
AGTTTCGCCTTCGGGCTTTGATAGCACTAGTAGTGAAAATGATGCTATGAATAATATAATGCCTAACTGAAGCGCACTCTGTGATGCATTTTGAATTTTAGTGACTTAGGTATTCTGTAAATGTTGCGTATGCTTTTCCTTTTATCGTTCAGTTCTTTATCTTCTTCGAATATTGCCATAAAAATAGTTAAGTCCTGTAAGAGTTTTATCCTGAATTATAAATATGTTTTTCTTTTTTGATTTAGAATACCTAAATGCAATTAAATATAAAATCAGTAAACAACTCATCTGATAGAGGGTAAGATTGAATTCTTATCTCAGAACTTTTAACACCTCCATTTTTTAGATTCGCGTTGTGGCTTATGCTGTACATTTAATAGCGTAATTCAGAATTAATTAGGTATGTCGCTGGACGTGCAATTAGATATTCTGTCTAAATACTTGATTAACCGGACCTCCAATATACGGATTGCCAACCCCCATGCATGTTCTTATTGCCTTAAGAACTGTACCTCCATGTGGCTTCAGGGTTCAATTGCGATTCCACGAGCAGAGTGGGCAATGATTCTGTATAGTTTAGCAGCAAAGGGATCCGAGCCAAATGTGAGTGGCTCCTTTCAACTTTTGAGCGGAGTACGAGACAAGCAGTAGGAGAAGAATCCAATCGCTACGCCGCTGCATTGAGAAATTATGTGCTTTCGTTTATATGTACCTACGTATGAAAATATATCTATAATCTCTTAATAAATACTGAGTATTGTGGATTTTAATAAGTTTATTTTGTGTTTGTTGATTTGAATAATATTATTTATTAACCCTAGAAAGATACCATATAACAAGGTATCTACCTAAAAGGTAACTATACCGCATGTTCGATTATTACTACAACACTCAGTCCGGATAATGGAGTACCTACTGTATTTAAAAAAAATGTGATTTTGATATATGTATTCTAAAGCTAAACTTTTGATTGAATGCTTGACATAATGGATAAGGAATTTCAAAATGAGTAAGTAAGCATATTTTTAAATTTTCTGTATCCGGTTTTCAATAGATGTTCATGTTAAATAGGGCCCTGAGCCTTAAAAACATATTTTCAGCCATTGATCTGTCTGTCTGTGCGAAGATTATCTGTGGAACGGGTGTGTCGATTTTGTAAATTTTGGTTTTGTTTCGTAGGGTACCGATAAGGCTCACCGGTGACAAAGATTGGGCATCGTGCTTGCACCGATCGCTAGGCAGTAGCTGAAAAACGTCTCAAAACTCAAGACTGTGGTGCAAAAACTGCACTAATAGTTTTGATGAAACTTGTCTAGAACATTTTATTTGAAGCCGTTCATCACCTGCTATAGCAGGCATCTCTGAGAAAAAGCCAATAAAAAGTTCAAGCTCAAATGAACTGTAATAATCTATGATTATTCATATACCAGCTTAACGGTTCCTCCTATTATGTGAAAATGCAATATGAACATTATTGTTTGTTTTGACACGCTGTAAAAAATGAATGCTCACGCAAACTGATCAGACAATTTTTATATTTCATGGAATCCATTTGTGGGCGGTAGGAAAGACGTTTGAGTGGTCACACCAGATTTTTTTTTAAAGTAACTTGGACGTAAATCGAACAATCTAGGACAAAATTTTCGGGAGCTTATTCTTGAAGTTTTATAGATTTTTTTTAACCAGATAAATGATCAAAATTGTGCAAACAAAACATCTAAAAATGGCCTTTCTAAGATAGTCTTTTAGGAAAATCCTGCCGGCAGAACAAATATATGTTTTTTATATCGTGATGTATAAGAATCTAATGTAGCTTTCACGGTAAGTAGAAGATACCATTTTTCAGTAAAAAAGATCTATGACAATAACTTCCTTCTCGACATATAAACGATGTTTTCAATCATAGTTTACATTAGTGGCAAGACCCAATAATAGATGTTAAACAGTCTTGCCCAATTTTGCACAACATGTTTTTTTACTTATATCCATGAATATCTTATTCGTTAAAAACCTTCACTACTTCACTCGAATATTCTATCTAAACGTAATTTGAAATTTAAACCTTATAGCCTCGGCATCCCGGATTACCAGACAAATCCATGAATATTTCACTATTCTACATAGTTTCCTATTTTCTGTAATACTTAAAAGACAAAAAACTGTCCATATTATTTAAATTTATCTTTAAAAAAAGATTATAGTATTTGTGATTCTTTACTGAATAAATATTAACATGTTTACAACGTTCCTCAATTTGGATCTGTTTACATCTGTAAATAAATTATTCGTTCTTATCATTTACATTACGACTTATAAACTTTCCCAAAGTCGATGATGAATATCTGATTTTCTTTAATGGACTAGCCGTGAATTATTTCCCGGGATCAAGTTCTTTGGAAGGAAAGTTTGTAACAAGTTTTGAGATGAATACATTACGAATTAAGTAAGGATGGATAGTTGTTACAACTGAGTTCATGGTACGAAATAGAATGTTTCTGAAGATTAAGTATTGACGTAATTACTTAAATAACTTGTCAGGGCCAAATATAAAATTGTCAGGGTATGGAAGGTATTTATTATCTTATTAATATAATATATCAATTGATAAACAACCTCAAGACGCATTATTTTGGTCTTAGGGGTTGTTATTCGAGTACCCATTTGACAAAATTATTGATAAGCTCCACATAACCTGCTTAACTGATTATATATCAAAACTGACAAAAGAATTTCATCTTCAATTTTATTTTGACGGATTATGTTACCGTGAATAACGGAAACCGCATTGCATTAAGTGTATCTCTAAAAGATATGGCATATAATATACAAATTGTCCCTACTTCAAGCTCAAAAATTACTTACATAAAACTTCCCGTTTTTTAACTAAACGTACAGCCAAAATTCATCTTATTTTGCTTATTATACCGCGAAAGAACTAAATAAGCAGTATGTACATAGATTTAGGTAGTGAAGATAAGTCATGGCTAGCGAATTTTCGATAAATATAATTTGCGTAAAGGTATTTTGGTTGATTTTATACTATCTGAAAATGGAATGGAGTAGGGAGAGATATGATCCGAACTAATGAATCTTTTTACTCATTCTATCGCGCAGATGCGGTGGCGGCCACTTTTTGACCAACGAACCCCGAACGGAGGAGGTGAGGTACACAATTCGACTGTGTGCTTTTATTGTTATTTGTTTGTTCGCGCGTTTTATATAATAAACGTACTCTGATTTTGATAATTTTCGTTTTATTTGAACGAGGAGACTTGAGATTTGGTCCCATATTCGTAATAACTCAAACCCGAAATCTCCTTCCCTCCAAAAACAGCCCCTGAAGAAGAAATTTCGAGATGACAGAATTAAAAATAGGACAATATCTGGAAACGTTTGAATTGCACATTTTTTTATTTCCGCAGCGATGTTCTGAGATCTCTACATAATAATAACAAGGACAAGCAAATAATATACGTGGGTAAAAGGATATTAGTGGTAATAGTGAACGTTCAACGATTTTTGACCGACAAACCCCGAACGCAGGAGGTATTAAATGCAATGATTTACAATAATTATTGATACTGTAATAAGAAATAAATCAAACCACTTACATACATAATTGTTTATATTCGTGATTATAAATGAATGACGATTTCAATATTCTTAAATAATATTTTTAGAGGGTAGGTATAATCGTATATAGCAAGAAACGACCCACAAAAGCGTATGGAATAAAACTCTCCGGCACGTCCCATAATTCTCAACAAGTTCTCCATTTTTTTAAATTATATAATGTTAAAATGCGAAGTTTATCCAAGTGAGAACTAAACTGGGCTGTCACTATCTTATTTTTTTCGACACACAATTCATACATCGCATTTCACCATTTTGTTGTAATGAAAAAATAAGTAGTGTTCACACAAAATTCGAATAAAAATTATAATCAATTAGTTTGAAACGCCAAGGTGAGAATGAAACAAATGGCGGCCGATGGAAAGTTGGCTTCACTTTCGTTCCACGGCGGTTATACAAAGCAACATCTTTCCATACTCTAAGATCTGGAAACACTTTATATGTTAGGTTTATTTGATACAACCAATTCCTATAAAACTCAAGTGAAGATAAGAGGGGATGATTTTATGTAGACCACTCAATATTAAAGTACAGAAAATCATAGATCAAACAAGTACGAAGTAATCCATAAATACAATCATTTTTGACGTACCTATCTGTTCTAAATAAAATAAAATAGGAAAAAAATTAAAATTGAAATAAGAATAACCTCAAAAAAGATTGGTTTATACAGATGACGAAAATAAAATAAGAAATAAGAATGAACCAATCAAATCACAGCTTTTTGACAAAAACTTTTGTGCTGTATGCAAGTTAAGTGTTCTCTAGTGGTTGATCATGCGCATTATCAGTTTCCAAACAAAATAAAATAAGAAATAAAGATGAAAGTTGGCCATCTTTAGTTCTTATTGTTATTTCTTAATTTAGCTTATTTCGTGTATAATCGCTCCCGTGGAAATGAGCATGTTCAACTTTCTTATTTTATCTTGTTTCTTATTTTATTTTATTTACTAAATAAACTCACCTTAACTCGCAATGATCTCTCTTGTTTTCAATCGTGATAAAAGTATTCTTATTAAATGCTAACACGGAGTAGTTCGCCAATGTTTGGTAAGAGCTCAATGAGTTTTTTGGAGGGAATAAGTATTTTGAAAATCTTTTAATTTTATTTTATCTTCATTCACTCAGCCTTCTTCTTATTATGTTATAAGATAGTTTATATGGATATTATAAGTGGACTGGTGCCTGTTTTCATTGCTCTTCGAACTCAGATTCGGATGAGGATGGACAAAAAAAAATGGATTACTCATAATTTTTGCTTATCATTTTTATCATTTTAAAAGAAACTCAATCTTCTCATTGCCTTGAATATTACAATATGATAGTATTTTAGCAACACATTTAGAATTAGAAAATATAACACAACCTTGATGATAGTAACAAGAGGATCCCATTAATTATTAATTATCACTGAATATTCATCAAATTTATTCTATGAGAAAGCTGACCTATCAGTTTCATTTTTACTGCGTGAGGATATTGCATACTTTTCGAAATTCATTAATTGATTTGATATGTTAATTTGAAAGAACACATTGATCTCACAATGATACTGAAGTATTGAGAATAGTTCTAGTTTATCGGTTCGCATTAATAATCATTAATTCAATGTGTTATATAAGTTCTTGAAGTGCAATCAATAATCAGAGTACACAAATTCTAAAATGTTATGGATCATTGAATTATCAAATGAGAACTGAATATAAAAATATTTCTTACAAAAAAATGAACCGACGATATTATTTGGTGCACTGAAAAGTATAAAAGAATATTAATTCTATTGGTGCTGTTACTTTTGAAGTTGTGCAGTTGCAGATAGATTGATAACTTTTGGCTCCAACTTCACAAGTACCAGCTCCAATAGAATTAATATTATTTTATACTTTTCAGTGCACCAAATAATAACGTCGGTCCAATTTTTTGTAAAAAATATTTATTTCACACTTTTGAGTTAACATTAGTCACGAAAATCGTTGAACGTTCACCAATGAGGATAGTACTTATCCTATTACCCACGTATATTCCTTGCTTGTAGTTGTTATTATTGAGATCTCAGAACATCGCTGCGGAAGTACGCTTGAATATTTTAGTTGTTACCATTTCAACACCGATTTTACTCGAAAACCGTAACTCTAAGGAAAAAATGTTCATTGTAAATGTTACTACAAATAATTATGTCTTTCATGTAGTATCGAAGGATTTTCAATTTTCGAAAGAAATCGCCCTCTCTACATAGCAAAAATGAGAAACTAACATGTCTCTATCTCAAAAACCGTAACTCTTTTGAAAAAATGTTCAATTTAAACGTTTCCGGATATTGTCCTATATTTAATTATACCAACTCAGATTTTCAATTTTCGACAAAATTTGCTCCCTCCACCCCTTTCGGTGGCGGTTTTCGAAGAGAAGGAGATTTCGGATCTGTGTTCTATGGGACCATTTCTACTTCCTCCTCTTTCAAATGAATCAAAATCGGAGTACGTTTACTATGTAAACGGCGCGGCCAAAAAAAAACTCAGTCGAATTGTATACCTCCTCCGTTCGGGGTTCGTCGGTCAAAAATGAACGTTTGTTGTCTTCTATGGATTCCTACACCATTTCTCCTATGAATACGATTCAAATTTGATGAGTCGAGTGAGCGTCCATCAAGTAGTTTTCTGAAAGAAATCACTTATGTACCCAGTGTTTGTTTGATTATCTTCTATAAGTTTCTTATCTTATACGAGTTCAATAAAATTTTCATAAATTGTTTTTTTCACAGAAAGTTTTGAACTTCACAAGAAAAGCTTAGCATAAGTTTGAAGAATTTCAACGTTTCAAGGTTGTTAGAGTCGAAACAGTGATTTTCCAAAGATTTATAAAAGAAACAATCACCTCCAGTCTGCCATGGAATTACGGATTATGCCTTAACATGTATGTTGAACAAATTGCAAAATATTGTCACTGTTAGCAGCAGGAAATCTTTTAAAGAGCAACATTGAAAGAAATACACAAATACCAGAACGTATGCAATAATTATAGCAAATATTGAAAATTTCTATATATTCAACTAAATATTTTTGAACTCCACATTGAATACCTTGAAAACTAAGTTGTTAGTTTCCTGACGTAGCCTATCAGTTCTCAATATTCTTGTTCAAAAAGCACTTGAAAAATAAATTTGTACCATTAAAGCAAAGCTTTTCTCAGGATTCTATACCATAATACTATACCCAAGTAAAATATCTTCTAAATTTTAACCTATAATGGGTGTATTTGAATCCTCTTCAGTTCATTATAACCTTGTAGGCAAAATGCGAATGGAAGCAGAGTAGGTCATCAATAACAGATACCACAATAGTTATCATTCTCGATCTTTGCCTATATGAAAAATACCCAAACTGCGCTCTAGGTTTATCAGTCTGCTCACAACGTGCAATTATTTCGCTGTTTCGCAAATACCGAAAAATAACTCTCTTTTAACTAACGCGTACTGAACCAATGTAAAGGAAAATGAACTTAAAAAACTTATAGCATAATAAAATATAATGATTTATTGTTGCCTGTTTGTTTGAATGTTTTTTTTCATTTATATGAACGCTAATCAGATAAACTAATCAAGTCGATCAATTCTTGATTGATAAATATGGAAACTAAACTACTGATAGACAGCACGTTATTGCAAGCATTATAAAAATTACCTAGTTAGAGAAGAACTTGTAATAGACAAATTGAACACTTTAGGCAACAACGACAAAATCCTCATGATACATACGTATATTTTAATTGAAATATTGACTGTTGCTATTGGTAAAAGTAATGCGCCAACGCCAATACATCATCATTGACCGACGAACCTCGAATGGAGGAGGTATACAATTCGACTGTGTGCTTTTTTTGACCGACGAACCGCGAACGGGGGTTGGTTTCTGCCCGCGTTTTATATAGTAAACGTACTCCGATTTTGATGATTTTTGAATTGTTTGAAAGAGGAGACTTGAGAGATGGTCTTATAATCATAAAAACGCAAATCCCTCCTTTGCTCCGAAAACCGCCCCCGAAGTGGAAAATCGAAAATCAGAGGTGGTATAATTAAAGATAGGACAATATCCGCAAATATTTAAATTGAACATTTTTTTGAAAGAGTTACGGTTTTCGAGTAAGAGGCATGTCAAATTCTCAAATATGTGTATTTTTGCTATGTGGAGAGGGCGATTTCTTTCGAAAATTGAAAGTCTGTATATACTAAATGAAAGACCTATTTATTTGTAGCAACATTTATAATGAACATTTTTTTCCTTGGAGTTACGGTTTTCGTGTTACAGCGGGGGTAAAATGGTAACATCTAAAATACTTATGCGTATTTCCGCAGCGATGTTTTGAGATCACATTAATAACAACTACAAGCAAAGAATATACGTACATAATGAGATAAGTATTTACTATCTTCATTGATATTAGTGAACGTTCAACGATTTTCGTAACTAATGTTACACTCAAAAATGTGGAATAAATATTTTTTACAAAAAATTGGACCGGCGTCATTAGTTGGTGCACTGAAAACTACAAAATAATATGAATTCTATTGGTGCTGGTACTTGTGAAGTTGGTGCCACAAGTTATCAATCTATATAAAATATTTATTTTTATATTTAAAGCTCAAATGATATCGGTATCACTCGACTTTCCAACCACTTCCAAAGCAATTTCAACGAATTTGGATATCGTTGGGATGGATCGTGTGACCATTCATTTCTTTCATTCGTCTTTTAACCACAATATGAATAAATAGGTCGGAAATATGGAGTTTCATTTGATCATAATTTTGATTTTTTTTTGTTTATCTCAGAACTGCGCCTTGCGAAAATGTTCACGGACGGGTTTCTAAAATAATACTTCAGGAAAATCTCCTCAATGATCCTTAGAGCCGTTTTCGCGCTAGTGTCTTGAGCTAATTATGTTTTTCATCAGTCGCACAGTAACTGTTGTAACTTTACTGCCCATTTAAAGCCACATGCGAGTGATCACGGTATTCTACAACACAAAACACATATACAGACAAAAAATAACAAAATTTTATTTAGACTCAAGGAGTGCCGTAATGTAGGTACCTAAACATCTATTGAGAACCGAACAACGATTTTTTTTCACGATTACAATACTTTCCTTACATAGCTAATTAGAGTATCGGTAGAAAAGTAAACATTGAATTGAACTGCAATTAACAATTATTAATCATTTAACCAACATCAACAATTAGTTTACAAATATAAATGAACTCTTATAGATTCAACAAACAACGTGTTTCTAAAACAAAATTTGGCATTGCAGATTATATAAAACTTTTGCAAGCGCAAGGTGTTGGTTGGTGAATGTTGGTCGCTCATTTTATGTTATGTTAATTGTTTTATGTTAATTGATTGACCGCAAACGGTCTCAGTCTATGCATAAATATTATCAATTTGACACTTTGCGAAAATTTTCAAGATCAATAAATCGACATAAATTTATTGCATAAACTTTCTCAACTGTGGTTTGTCAGCATATGAAACAGCCACTTAAATAATTGTCCAAAGGCTCGCATAATAAGGGTTCCGTAGTTAGGTAATTGAGAATTTCGTTTGGGTTTTCCTGAACCCAAATTTGAGTGAAGGCATGTATTCTGTTTTTTTTAAATTATTTCTACGCTCAGTAGTTCCGGAAATAATTTAGGGATGGTCAATTTTCGTATAATATCTTGATTATTTTTTTCTTAGCCGTATAGCTATAAGGATAATTAGAAGGAATATATTTGAATTGCTCATAACGAGCCCTCTCTCTTGATATACAACATGATGCCCTTGAAGAACATTATTAGTCATCTTAACTATATATATATATATATATATATATATATATATATATATATATATATATATATATATATATATATATATATATATATATAAATAAATAAAAAGATGTTCTTGGGGATGCAGTCATATATTCAATAAAATTCTTTGACTGAAGCCGAGCTTTCGAGAATGTTTATTCTCTTCTTCAGGGCAAACTACAAATCGTTACAAAATTATTTCAACAACAAATTAATAGTATTATAAAAATACTTACAATCGTGAATTTAGAATAAATTAACCAAAAACAGGAAAGATTTCATATCCATCAATTACAAATGTCATTATTTATATTTGTCATGGTAACACAATAAGTAAAAAAGTATCTAGATTTTGTTGATACAAATGAATATTACTGAATGATCTTTATATGTTTGTGGCTATTTGAACAAGGAGCACAATTAAATTAAAATTATTATTAAGGCAGATACAGGTTCAGTTTAAAAAAAAAATGTAATTTAAGAATATTGCATAAATACTTATATATATATACCCATACATAGACTAAATTACGTTTAATCTAGGCTTGAACTGACAGTTAAAAGAAAAAGATACATAATATTATTTAAAACTTCTATATAAGTGTAATCATATTCTCTCACAATACGAAACATATAAACATGATTATTCTGAAAGTGCACTGATACTTATTCACTCAAAAAAGGCCGATTTCTCTCACTAATCAACCTCTAAATTTTTGGGTGAAATAGATGTTTTGAAATCCTAAAACACTTTCTAATGTTCTTTCCAATATTCATAAATATTCAAAATAATATATAAAATCATATTCTCTCACAATACGACATAAGAATGAAACATTTTGAAAATCATTCACTTTTCCTATCACACAAAAGCCCCACGATATTACACATTACCAAAAGTAAATAAACCAACACTTTCAATGAGACCTATTGTATCTTCAATCGAAGCTCCTAATAATAAGTTGGCATCTTTTATCACTGATATTTTAACAAAAGCCTATGATACCAATAATGATTTCTACATAAAAGATTCTTTTCAATTTAGTAATTTCATAAATGAATATCAAATTCCAGTAGATTATATAATTGTCACTTTTGATGTTGTTTCCCTCTTTACAAATTTACCTTTCCCTGTTATTTTGGATTGTCTCAGTCGTAAATGGAACCAAATTAAACATTTTTGCTCATTGAATTTTGAAACCTTTGAATTGATCCTTAAATTCATTTTTGATTCAAATTTTTTTATTTTCAATGACGAATATTATAAACAAATTTTTGGCACTCCAATGGGTTCAACCATATCACCTATTTTAGTAAATTATGTCCTAGATGAATTGATACAAGTTTCAAAAACGAAAATTTCTTTCCCAATTCCATTTATCAAACGATATGTTGATGATCTAATATTGGCTTTACCCTCAAATAAAGTTGATGAAACATTAAATATTTTTAATACTTATAATGAACATCTTCAATTTACAGTTGAACTAGAAAGTGAACAATGTCTTCCTTTTTTAGATATGATGGTATGTAGAGATAATGCAGGTATATTACGTACAAAATGGTACAGAAAGCCTATATGCAGTAATAGATACATAAATTTTTTCTCCTATCATCCACAAAAAATGAAAATTAACTTAATTATGGCATTAAAAAGTAGAGCTATCAAACTTTCACATAATTTATATAGAAATGAAAGTTTAACTAAATTAAAACAAATGTTACTAGAAAATTCTTTTCCTCTAAAATTGATAAACAAATGTTTGATGCATCCTACACATAATCTTGAAATTAATGAAATAGTTCCCAATAACGCACCAAATCCTAATAATATTTCTAATGCAAATAATATTTTACCTATCTATAGATCTCTACATTACATCAATGAACTCACTAGTAAACTTGTTAATATTTTTAAGGGGTATAATTTTATAATTTCGAGAAAGAATGTAAAAACAGTATCTAGTTTATTTTCTAAATTAAAGACTCCTTTAAAAATAACAGAAAAATCTGGAGTAGTATATAAAGTAAATTGCCTAGACTGTGAATTATCATATATTGGTCAAACTTCCAGAAATATTTCGGGAAGGATTACATCTCATAAAAGTGATATTAGACGAAATAAAAAATCTTGTGCCTTGACAGAACATGCTATCAGTAAGAAACATAGTATTGATTTTGATAATACTATTGCACTATGTTCTGAGAAAAATTATTTTAAACGTGGTTTCTTAGAAATGGTGAATATTAAGAAACATAATAACACTATGAATAAACGCTCAGATATAAAGGGACTTAGTTCCATTTATTCTTATATTCTAAAATTATATAATGATAATTATAATAATTTTTCTCCAGATGTATCTCAAAATTAATATATATAAATATTTATGTATAGTTAGGTATGTAATATGTACCTATACTTGACATGTAATATTTATTTTTTGTTTATATATGTATTTATGTATGTATGTGTGTGTATGTATATATGTGTATGTATGTATGTGTATATATGTATATTGGCTATAAATGGATTAATGTGTATGGGATATATGTACTTATATATAGATGAAGGACTGGTCTTAACTGATTTTATAGTAATTAACTTTAGAATCTTAGTTTTCAATAAACAATAGAAATATTTAGATCAACTTATTAGTGAGAGAAATTTAGTTGATCAAAGATAATTATTGTCTTAAAATTCATTATATGTTTATTTGAGATTAAATGTATAATCTATTTATGAAAGGTTTTCATAACATTTAATGTTTTCGAAAATATGCATGCTGATTAGTGAGAGATATCAGCTTGTTTTCTGGAAAAGTGAATGATTTTCAAAATGTTTCATTCTTATGTCGTATTGTGAGAGAATATGATTTTATATATTATTTTGAATATTTATGAATATTGGAAAGAACATTAGAAAGTGTTTTAGGATTTCAAAACATCTATTTCACCCAAAAATTTAGAGGTTGATTAGTGAGAGAAATCGGCCTTTTTTGAGTGAATAAGTATCAGTGCACTTTCAGAATAATCATGTTTATATGTTTCGTATTGTGAGAGAATATGATTACACTTATATAGAAGTTTTAAATAATATTATGTATCTTTTTCTTTTAACTGTCAGTTCAAGCCTAGATTAAACGTAATTTAGTCTATGTATGGGTATATATATATAAGTATTTATGCAATATTCTTAAATTACATTTTTTTTTTAAACTGAACCTGTATCTGCCTTAATAATAATTTTAATTTAATTGTGCTCCTTGTTCAAATAGCCACAAACATATAAAGATCATTCAGTAATATTCATTTGTATCAACAAAATCTAGATACTTTTTTACTTATTGTGTTACCATGACAAATATAAATAATGACATTTGTAATTGATGGATATGAAATCTTTCCTGTTTTTGGTTAATTTATTCTAAATTCACGATTGTAAGTATTTTTATAATACTATTAATTTGTTGTTGAAATAATTTTGTAACGAGTTGTAGTTTGCCCTGAAGAAGAGAATAAACATTCTCGAAAGCTCGGCTTCAGTCAAAGAATTTTATTGAATATATGACTGCATCCCCAAGAACATCTTTTTATTTATTATAAATCCAGTCAAGAATACAAAATCAAAATATATATATATATATATATATATATATATATATATATAAATGGATGTTGGTATGTCTGTCCGTTCGTTCGAAGTTAATAGACTTTGACACCGCCTGATATATCATTATGAAAGTTGGCACGTATATGTATCTTTTTATGGGGAACGTTGTTACGCCAACCATTTTTTTGTAACTCGCCACCAGATGGCGCTGTTGCACATCAACTTTTATACCGTTCAAACGATGGCGATGAACATTCGTATACATAGGCATTTGAGCACATTAAATATTTTTGTGTTATTAACTTTGTTACTACTCGCCAACAGATGGCGCTGCTGTACTTCAACTTTTATACCGAGGCAAGTGAGCAAACAAACTGACAGACATACCAAAATCCATTTTTATATATATAGATTTATAGCATTACATTTTTTCTTTTCTCTTTTCTTCACAATTTTCTACAACGACTTATACATTTTAGGTTAGGCAGGACAACGTCTGCCGGGTTCGCTAGTAATGTCTAAGGACGGCTTTTGAAAATATCAAAGTTTTAACAAGCTGTATTGATCCAAAATGTAGAGCCTACCTACCTAATTTCTATATTGAATGGGTGCATTCAGCGAGGAATAGCCATTGATGGCGCTCGGTACTTTCGCTAGCGCTAGAGCCAAGCATTCCCGATCCTATCCACTTTGTAGGCCTATATTAAATGTCGTCACACAAAAGTCTTCTACTCCAAGCATTCTACCGCATTTGATTCTGATTGCGAATATCGTTCCATGGAGCAATCGTACAAATACATCTAATTAATTTTGAGGTTTTGGTATAGAGCGTGTCTGTCTAGAGACAGGTTGGAACAAGTAATCGGATCCCTTATAGGGGCGTAAGTGGTCGATCCGGTGCGGCAGTAGAGTCTGTATGTAAAGTCTGTAAAGTATTTAGTCCTACATGTTGAATAGGCAAATGCCTGGCTTAAGAAAAAGTTTTCTGTCGAAACGTGCTTGCTAATGGCCTAGCCTAAAAATTCATGTTTTTTCTAACTTTGACAAACTGGAAATAGAACATTCAAAATTTATTTATACTTTTCAGAATTACCGAATGGATTCACCGCTGACAACTGTTGATTCTTGTCATGTTTGTAGGTTATGTTACAATATGAGTCCAAATTATTTTGAATTATTTATGTCAAATATTTTTAAATATGAGTGTAATTAATTCTAATCCATGCCAATTATTCATATTGGTAAAGTTTATATATATATATATATATATATATATATATATATATATATATATATATATACATATATATATACTAAATAGTTACTGAATCTGTGGAACAAACCATCAAGTTTGAAACATAATGATTCAGTTCTATTTGATTTTTGTGGTATTCAGTTTCTTCTGAGAAAAAATGATTTGAAATACACGACCAAATTTAAAAAAATACAACTAATAGACAATTTTTTTAATAAAAATTGGACCATGTTTTTCAGAATTCGTCACCAACTTCAAAAGTACCAGTACCAACCAACAGAGTTAATATAATTTTTATTTTTCAGAGTGCCATCTCGTAAAGTCCTATTTTTGTGAAAAATTGATAATTATTCAGGGTTTCTTGAAAATCAAGACGTGCAATATGGGATGAATTATTTTCTTATATTTGTGTATGTTCATAGACTACTATTTTCGATATAATAAAAAAATAAGGCATACATAATTTGATAAAATTTCAAATAGTGTCTGTCAGCTTGGAAAATATGCGAGTAAAATATCATATCAATTTGTATTTTCTAATGTATTATATATTTTATCAAAATGTGGGTTTCCCAGAGGAAACGGGTATTGATTTTTTTCCTGTGGTTTGCTTCCCTGCGAAACGGGGGAGCGCGTCTTGTAAGTAATAAGAATAAACCAATATTTTTTGCGTTTCAAGCCCTTACGTTTCGCTCTAGGCATAATGTGTTCGATTGGATTCTTTTCAGATGGTAGGATGACTGATAATGGACCTTAACAAAAAAATAGCACCGGTTTTCCTAAAATTAATAAAAACCGATTAATCTATAGAAATGTAGCATAATTACAGATAATATTTTTTAGACAATATTTTTAAGTCATAAAGTTAAAACAGATTTTGCAGATTGATTACATAATTTTCAAATTGCTTCAACTCTTGTAACCTTCCAAAAAATAAAGAGATCAAAAATTAAGAGATCAGTGCATCTAAGAATATTTATATTGATTCAATAAAGAATTTTATAGCGCAAATATTTGTATTATAATAACATAAAACAGGTTAGAGATCAACATTCCGAAATCAATAATAATTGAAAAATTAGTAGAACCACTTAAAAATTCACCAGTCTACCCTAATTCGAAGCCGGATCACATAATCTGTAGGAATGCGATCAATTATCAAATAGATGATCTCTAATACCATAAAGTTAAAGGACATGTGACGATATCACCTTAACGTTTTATTTGTTACAAATGGTGGCGGACTCGAATCTCCAGTTTGGCGTCCTTCCTACGTTAATTTCATATATAAAGAGCACTTTTTACTTTTTAATCATCAGTCAGATCTGAACTCTCATCTTCACTAACATGAAGTCAGTACTGGTAAGTGAAAGCTTTCGGGCTCCGAGTCAAAGCTTGGATTCTACAATCCTGAATAAATGAAAATAATACTAATTCTAAACATTCAATTACAAGTAATTATCAAGATAGTTGATTGGTTTTCAAGAAAAAATTCCATTGTTTTAATTTTAATAAATTAATTTATAATATATACTTTTGTTTTTCGAAGAATCTTTTTTCTCTCATAATATGCTCATGACCTAATTTCTTAAAAAAACAAAAATAAAAACAGAACACTTGACGTATTAGCAAAGAATCTACTAATTTTATCTGTTGTTTAAGAATCTAATACATTTTAAATTCAACTAGTCAAAACAACTTTTCGCATTTCATAATTAGTATCAGTACTAATTTTTCTTCTATACCTTCCAGATATACAATGTTATAATTACAATTATTATTCCAGTGTTTCACACTTCTTGTGTTGTCAGCTGTAAATGCAGCTGATAAACCCAAAACCGAAGACAAGAAAAATGACAAACGTAGCATCTATGGTCTTGAAGGTGACCTCGCCCTAAATGGTCTGTCTGGTCATGGTATCGCTAGTAAGTACAACATTATACTTTCAATGTCACCCTTGTTGATTAACAAACGGAAATATAATTAAGAATTACTACCATATTTTGGTTATTTTTTAGATGGTGTATCCACCTATAATGGTCTCTCTGGTATTTCTGGCGTCTCTGGTTTATCTGGAGTTTCTGGCATCTCTGGTGTATCTGGAATTTCTGGCATCTCTGGTGTGTCGGGTATCTCAGGCATTTCTGGACTCGCTTCAGGCTATTCAGGATACAACACCGTTTCATCATACAATGCCCCAGTTTCCAACACTCATGAGTACCGTCAATCTACCCAGCAGGTAGCCGTAAATATACCACAACCCGTCCCAGTAACAGTTACCAAGACTGTACGAGTACCACAACCTTACCCTGTCGAGGTACCAAAACCATACGCAGTACCAGTACGTGTCAATGTACCTTATGATGTACCAAGACCATACGCAGTCCGTGTACCTCAGCCAGTACCAGTTCAAGTGAGAGTAAATGTACCATATGAAGTACCAAGACCTTACCCAGTCACTGTAACAAAGGCTGTGCCAGTGGAAGTACCAAGACAAGTAACAGTTAGGGTAAGATTATTGTTATCTGAGTACTTTATTGACATCTTGGCTGTGCTTACACCGATGAACGTTACTAGTGTTTCAGACATCTGGTTATAATCTTGTGTACTAATTTTTGCAGGTACCACACCCCGTTCCAGTTTCTGTACCTCAACCCTACCCAGTTGAAGTACCTACTCCAGTCGAAGTTAAGGTACCCCAACCTGTCTACGTCAAGGAACGCAAATATGTCCACACTTACACTGGTGCACAAAATGCAGGTTTGGTCAACACTTACAGTGGATTGACTGGTGCCCAATATGGACTTGGAAACGGACTTAGCAGCTACTCTTCTGGATTGTCTGGATACGGATACGGTTCCGGTTTGGTTAACACTTACTCCGGATTGAACGGTGTTGGATCAGGTTTGACCAACGTCTACTCTGGATTGAACGGTGTTCAGTATGGTGTAGGATCAGGTTTGACTAACGCCTACTCTGGATTGAACGGTGTTCAATATGGTGTTGGATCAGGTTTGACTAACTCATACTCTGGATTGAGCGGTGTTCAGTATGGTGTAGGATCAGGTTTGACAAAAACCTACTCTGGATTGAGTGGATCTCAATACGGCGTTGGTTTGAACAGTGGCTACTCCACCGTCTCCGCTCACCCAACTTTGAAAACCAACTACTATGGTGTCTCATCGCCCAGCCAATACAGGTCTTACAGTTACGGTCCAGTGTCAACTCACAGCTACTCTTCATCCAAATGGTAGAAGACAATGACATTGCTGTGAGAAATAATCAGTTATCGATCAGATCTAGGATCATTACTTACAGCAATCTATACAACATCCAATAAAGTCTTATTTATACACAAATGAATTTTTGAATTACCCTTTCACTATTTTCCTGAATTCTTATATAAATAAATAAATACTTGTAGATGAACATATATAATTAAATCTACAATATGAAAAAAATCTATAGAATAATCGAATATTCTACATACAAATGAGGAAGATTGAGTAATTTAGTTTCCAGATTATAAACTTTGTTCGTTGTTGTTTATAATTTTGTTGCAACATTAGTAGAGAAGATAATTCGATTTCCTTCCAGAAAAACATTAGAATACTAATGTGTCTGCAGAGAAAATGTGAACACAAATGAGAATAACTCAAACGATATTGGAAACTTGAAATCACACGAATGGTTCAAAACTTTGTGTAATAGTCAGTTGTCTTCTGCGGCAAACAGGTAATATTACAGGAAAATTGCCAGATAAAACTGAAAATAACCAGATTGGTTCTGTTTTATACGCTGTAGGTATATATACATAGAGGTTCTCGCATATACTCGCTGCACTATTTGTACAACATGATGGAATTGGAAAACTCTTTATCCATGAAAGTGAAAGAAAATAAATATTTTTTTTGCAAACGTAGGAATAGTTTCATTAGATTATATACTGAGAAGAATAAAATATTATTGTTACCAGAATAACGAACACGGGTTTATGGCGTGAATGAAACAAAATGTATTTATAAACAACAGAAAAACCAGAAGTTATAAAAATAATGCATTTCTAACTGCTTAGGGGATTTTACTGAAATTTGGTACATTTACGTTTTTAAAGAGGGGTTTTCTTCTTTAGTTACTTTACAACAAAAAAGGTAGGTAATTAGCTTTACTTGCTAGAATTTTGTTATGGTTCTTGTAAGATTTGGTTTCTAATAATCTGATACTGTCTTTTAAAGAATAAAGATCTCATGGATTCAAATGAATAAAATATGTCAAACAATAGTCCATCATTCACATATACAGTATGTCCACATTTCGATGCTCACCATTGGCATATCGGTTATTATAAGAGCCAGAGCAACGGTTAAATGGGCAATGTTTTTCAGAAATAAATGCTCGCAACGAATATCATTTCATATCCATTCTAACGTTTTTCGTTTTTAAGATATTTTGAAAAAGCTCATTTTTGCCGATTTCAGTTTTGCTTATTAACTGGTTAAGGCATAATGTTACAGTTTTTAAACTTTTTTGTTGTTAAGACACTTTTTTGTCTTAATTTTTATGATGTAAACATAACCAAAAAATCTTCATTTGTTTTTAAGTTACTAGCGCCATCTTTTGTTTTTCTTATAGCGGCCATATTGGATTTTTGTTTTTTTAGATTAGTTATAAAAAGAGCTTTTGAAAAATGTACAACATACCTTACTAAATTTTATTTTTAAAGGAGATAAGAACGAAAATTAAATTCACTCAAATTAACTGGTCAATCTGGCTACCATTTTGTTCCACACCTTTTTGGCATATTGTTCCAACAAGGTTATACACTGTATGTAGTGTGTTTCTGCTAAATGCTCTTAGAACATACTGCACTCGTTGTTTCAAAATTTCCCGATTCTCTGGATGTTCCAAATCAAATACTTCATTTTTGGCCGCACCCCAAGGTCAGGAGATCTCGCAGGCCATTGTACTAGTCTATTATTTGATATTTTCACCCATAATTTCTGACAAGAAATGATATTCGTTGCGAGCATTTAATTCTGAAAAACATTGCCACTTTAACCGTTGCTCTATTTCTTATAATAACTGATATACGAATGGTAAGCATCGAAATGTGGAAATTCTGTATATACAAAGTTTTAACAAAGGAAATTAACACGTACTTTTTTAAACACCTAACTGTTTTCATCACTACCAAAGCAAATCAAAGAGTACCTATCATATTTAAGGTAAGTCATCTACTTTATCAACATTTAATAAATAATTTTTTTTTGGCATTGACATTTAAAATAGGAAATTGTAAAAAATAAAATTCCATGTGATAGGACAGATATTCTCATTTTTTTTCCCTTTTATCTATACCTACTAATAAATAAAATCGAAGTGTATATTTGTAATTTCAAAATAACAGGTTCTATATAATTGCATATTGCGTATATGTGCCACTAATAACAAAAAAGCAATTTTTATAATTTTTGTCTGTCTGTCTGTTTGTTCAACGAATCTCCGTAGCAGCTAAACCGATTCCGACAGGATTTTTACTGGCAAGTAGCGCGGACGAAGTCGCGAGTAACAGCTAGTCTATTTATATATACGGGATATTCGGAAAACAAACAGAACATAGTTTCATTAGAGTATTATTGTTTCAGATTTCCTATTTAATAATGTCACCTTATCAAACTCAGCACAATCTGATGAGCCTGATATATAAAAATTAACAGCTGAAACTATTCCCCGTTCAAAAAATGCTGGAAATCCCTTTTTGATATTTGGAACTGTAGAGAAGATTTCGCGGATAAAGTTATATGTGTGATTTCGATCTTGTATAAATAACATAAAGACACTAGGACCAGCTTCATTAGGTAAGGTTATATTAGGTTGGATTATTTAATCATAAAACACTATTATAAACCAATATAAGTCTGATAAGAATGCTTTCATTATCAAGTAGATTTATAAATCTCACGATAGTCTTATTAATCGTTCGAAACGTATGTCGCATAATACGTAACCCTTGCCGTTCTGTACCGTAAATAATTGTCAAATAAGATTTTGTAATGTGATTGAATTCTTATTTAGTACCTTCAGTCATAATATCGATAAATTAATTAGAATATATTTAACCATTGCTGGTACATTTGGTTACGCCACTGAATAAAGCAGTCTAATTTTCAAGTGCTTATAACAAAGTTTACAGATAGTATTCTGTAAACTTTACTTAAAGTGACTAGGAAGTCACATTTCTAGCAGCATTTTGTTTGAACAATTTTCTCGAAAAGAAGGAAAAAACATAATTCACTGATTTATATATTTCATGAATTTCACCGCATTACGGAAATCTTGAATTATTGTACATATCTTATACAACAGATTCTATTCTCAGTAATTTCATAGTTTTTTTTTTTTCTAATGAATAAACAGCCATCAAAATCAGATAAGGGTAGAAACTTGCAGCACATGAAGACATCTATTCTTCTCCAAACAAAAGAAATAAGCTTTTTTATGGCAATTCACTTGGTGAGTCCCCTAAAAGAAAATACTTGTATTTCATTTTATCCAATCAATGTAATAGATTATCCTACAGGAACCTATTATTTCACAACGTTGGGCAAGAAGAAATCCATATGCGAAATATAATGCCCAATTATTAGTTAAAACGTACTTGCAGATAATTAACGACTTACAGTGTACAATAAATAGTCAGTAATTACTGATGTATAAAAAGTAAACTTCGAACAATTTATATTATTTATTTGTCTTAGGTATGTTTACTAGACTTTCCGGCATATATCATAAGGAAGCGAATTATTTAGTGATGATACCTAGAAATATTTTAATTGCTTAAAATAAAATTTAGCTCCTTTGTTGAGTAGGTATAGTTCGTGGAAATTATTATTTTTGACCGACTTCAAAAAAAGGAGAAGGTATACAATTTGGTTGTAAGATTGTTTTTTTATGGCTGTTCGCGCGTTTTGCTTAGTAAACGTATTCCGATTTAGACTATTTTTGTTTCATTCGAAAGAGGAGAGTTGGGAAATGGTCCCATATTTAGAAAAATCAAATCCAAAATCTCCTTCTGTCCAAAAACCACCCCCAAAAGAGGTGGAGGGGGCTATTTTTCTCGAAAATTGAAAATTTCTTAATATCCCATATATATATATATATATATATATATATATATATATGTATATATATATATATATATATATATATATATATATATATATATAAACTTTCGAACCAAATGTTTTTTTGGACTAACTTATAGACATATAACAACATGCCGTTGAAATTTTTTAGAAATTCAAAAGTGTGAACGATCGCAATAGGTACATTTCTATAAGAAATTTACCTAAAACGTATTTCTATAATTTTGTCACGAAACACATTAATTTAAGGTGTGAAAGCCGCAAGTTATGAGTTGCAAATATTAAAATGAATTTATGTTGTGATATCTTGAAAATTTAAAGAACTAGGACAGACTATATTCGATAATACATTGAAAAATACAAAGTAATTCATTTTATTGGTTCTTGTAATAATTGTAAAATTGTGAAAAAGGCGAGTTATCAGTTTTAGGTAGATACAAGATTTTTGGCATCAATTTACAGACTATACCAGGTGATTCAATTTGATTGTCCAGTCCCGTAAAAATTCTATCAAATATAAAAAAAATATCTCTACGTTAACCTATGTCAGAAAAGCGATAGTAATTTTTTTACAGACGAATCCAAATAGAGGAGGTATTACAATTCAACTGTCTGCTTTGTTTGGTTTGTGCCCGCGCTGTTTATAGAAAACGACTCTGATATGATGATTTTTGACTCATTTGAAAGAAGAATGAATCCATATTTGAAAAAATTAAAATCCGAAATCCCCTTCCCGTCGAAAAACGCCTCCAAAGGGGGTTGAGGGGGCTATTTTTCTCGAAAACTGAAAATCTGAGACGACAGAATTAAAGACTATATCCGGAAAAAAATAACATTTTTTAAAAAGAGTTACGGTTTTCGAATTACAGCGGCGGTAAAATCTAAAATATGCGTATTTCCGCGACGATGTTTCTTTATCTCTGAATAATATCTTAATATGTACAAGCAAAGAATTTACATAGGTAAGTAATATGATAAGTACTATCTTCTTTGGTATAAGCAAGGCGCTAAATAGATGTATAAGTGGACGGTCAACGACTTTTGTGTTACACACAAAAGTGTGAAATAAATATAAATTTACCAAAAATTGGACTGACGTTATTAGTTGGTACATTGACAAATACAAAATAATATTAATTCTATTAGTGCTGGTAGGTACTCTTGAATTTGATGTTAAAAGTCTTCAATCTAAAGGCGAAAGTTCAAAAACCAATAAAATTGATATTATTTTGTATTCTTCAGTGCAGTAACTAATAACGTCGGTCCAATTTTTTGTAAAAAAATATTTATCCAAGAACGACCGTGTGCATAATTGCAGTACAAAGTAATATTTACTGGATTCTCTCATGTTTTAATAATTTTCATTTTTTTTTAAATCAAGTGTATTCTGTTCACTACATAGTTAAAAGTAAAGCGGTCTCTAACAATCTAAAACAAAATATGTCGCAGTTATGATATAATATGTCATCAGGAAGGTTAATTTAATGACTGTGATTTTGTTTAAATAAAAAATTTGAAGGAAGCGAATATCATACTGAATCATCTGGTATAAAATGTTCAACTTAAATAATTCAGCATCCTTTTCTCGGCAGTTATATCTCATAATCCGGTAAACCAGTTTTGTGAAAAACACGCTCGAATCTTGGATTTTATAGATATTCAATAACTAATTTAGTGCCCCAAAGATAATTTAAATTCTTCAAGTATTTCAAAGACATTCTAGAATCTTGTTAAAACCTCTTAGGTATATTATGAAGTTTTGTCTCTCCATAAACATGAAGAATTTTTAATTTTTGCCTTTCATATAGTAATCGTTGTCCGATTTTGATGATTTTTGATTCATTTGAAAGAGGAGCCTTGAGAAATGTTCTCATATTCATAAAAACAGGAATCCGACATCTCCTTCCTTCCGAAAACCGCCCCCGAAGGGGGTGGAGAGGGCAAATTTTCTCGAAAATTGAAAATCTGCGTTGGTATAATTACAGATAGGACAATATCCGGAAACGTTTAAATTGAACATTTTTTCAAAAGAGTAAGAGTTTTCGACATAGAGACATTTTAAATTCTCAAATATACCTATTTTCGCTATGTGGAGAGGGCGATTTCTGTCGAAAATTGAAAATCTGTTTGCAGTACATGAAAGACATAATTATTTGTAGCAACATTTATAATGAACATTTTTCCTTTAGGATTACGGTTTTCGAGTAAAATCGATGTTAAAATGGTAACAACTAAAATATTCAAGCGTATTTCCGCAGCGATGTTCTGAGATCTCAATAATAAGAACTACAAGCAAGGAATATACGTGGGTAATAGGATAAGTACTATCTTGATTGGTATTAGTGAACGTTCAACGATTTTCGTGACTAATGTTACACTCAAAAGTGTGAAATAAATATTTTTTACAAAAAATTGGACCGACGTTATTAGTTGATGCACTGAAAAGTATAAAATAATATTACTTCTATTGGTGATGGTACTTGTGAAGTTGGTGCCAAAAGTTATCATTCTAACTGCAACTGCACAACTTCAAAAGTAACAGCACCAATAGAATTAATATTATTTTATACTTTTCAGTGCATCAACTAATAACTTCGGTCCAATTTTTTCTAAAAAATATTTTAAGGCTAATGCGTTCTCGAGCACGAGACTCACGTGGAGACGGTTACGTAGTTACGTTAAGATTTCCGCCCTATACTCCATATTTATAAAGAAATCAGAGTGTGATCCTCGATATTATGGAATATCTTTCAAACTTTTAATTTATAAGTTCTAATGAATATATTTGTATTCGACATAATAAGTAATTTCATTTGATATGTCATGCTGGGCTTCTTTTATTATAATATTCTGTTCTTCAAAATAGACACTCTTAACAAAAATATATGTAATTCAGGGTCATCTTTCATCTACAAATTTCAACGTTTGTCATGCTGTCTGTAGATTTCGAGAAAATTATCCATTAGGTGTATATATCAAATCTAAAAAACATCTATTCAGCAACTGCGGTTAACCATTTTCATCACGTTATTTCACCAGCGAATAATAATATCAAACTACTCTAAAATTTGGTTTTGAAACTTTCTTCCTCAAGATATTTTTCTAAAAAGTAATTGTGAAAACATTAATCTATTGAAAATTAACATTTGATTGATTGCTAATTTTGACATCATCATCAGTTTAGTTCAGTTGATTGCCCGGTAAAGATTTTCATAAAGTCGACTATGTTACAGTAAATTGGTGTTTGTTTTTCACAATATTATAGTTATTTATTACAAGTACCTATAGGCTTAAAGAATGATATTGTTCAGTAAATTACCGCAGGATTGTTATGAAGGCATTCTAATAAAACAAAACAAAATAGTCGATAGGAATAAAGGAATGTCTGAAGCTGTTTAACATAGAACATATTACCATAAGTTACAAGACAGATAGAGGAAATTAAAAAATATATATATATATAATCATATTAAATATACATCCATATATAAGTTTAATAGATAAACAAATTTTGAGAAAAATTTAGTGGTATGTCATTAAATTTTCCATTACATAATTTTATGTTAAATGTTCAGCTTCTAAATGATGTTACTTTCTTAATTAGCTATTAATTAGTACTGTTTACATTTTATCCTGATTGCTTTAGATTAAGTTAGTAAAATAAACATTGGCATTTCGAGAAATGCTTTGAGCATTTGAGTAGCCTTCGATTATCCTTTGATGTTCATGTACATTGTGTCCAATTGAGTAAGCACCATATGGAAAACATTTTTAATGTTGCTTTACTACGAGAAAAAGTTATTTTTCACCGACGAAACCAAACGGAGGAGTTATACAATTCGACTGTCTGCTTTTTTTGGTTTGTGTGCGCGTTGTATACAGGTTACATGCGGCAGAAATTTAAAGGTTGATGAACTATTTTAAGAATATTTTGGTCTTTGATGATTGTTGAAAAACCGCTTCATTTCATAGATACAGGGTGAAAAAAATTGCGAGTAATAATTAAGATATTTCTTAAAATTATTAATGTAAATAAAAGTATGGCGTACGGCAATGGGTTTAGGAAGTACAAAACAATTTAAGTACAAAAACATTTATTATCTTTTACGATTTCGTGCATCAGCACATTTTAGTTTGGTTGCTCGTGAATATTTAACAGCAACTTACGAATATCATTGGATTGGTCGAGGTGGACCACACGCATGGCCTGCGGGATCGCCGGACTTAAGCCCCCTAGATTATCTGTTGTGGGGTTATCCAAAGTCATTCGTTTATTTGGACGACTAGAGAAATCGGGTAATTGCTGGATGTAACTCCATTACAAACGAACCTGGTGTGTTTGAACGAGTTCGGCAATCACTGATGAGACAATTGCATGCTTGTATCCAAGCTGGTGGTAGTCATTTTGAACATTTATTGTTGATTAAGCAACTTACCATGTGCTTTTTGATAATAAAATGTTGTAGCTCTCGTAAAAACCAAATCCGAAATCTCCGTCCCTCCAAAAAAACACCGAAAATTGTGGAGGGGGCAATTTTTCTCGAAAATCGGAAATCTGAGACGGCAGACTTAAAGATGGACCAATATCCGAAAACGTTTCAATTGAACATTTTTTCGAAAGAGTTACGGTTTTCAAGATACAGCGATGTTAAAATTTCAAATATGTGTGTTTTCGCTTTCTGGAGGGGGCAATTTCTTTCGAAAATTGAAAATCTGAGGCAAATAAACTAAAGACCAGATTATTTGTGGCAACATTTATGTTGAACATTTTTTCCACAGAGTTCCGGTTCTCGAGTTCCAGCTTTGGTAAAGTCTGCGTATTTCCGCGATAATGTTTTCATCAGATCTCTGAATAATAACAAATACAAGCAAACAATATACATGGGTAATGGTATAAATGAACGTTTAACGATTTTCGTTGCTAATGTTACACACAAAAGTGTGAAATAACTATTTTTTACAAAAAAATGGACCGACGTTATTAGTTAGTGCACTGAAAAATACAAAATAATATTAATTCTATTGTTGAAGTTGGTGCCAAAAGTTTTCAATCTAACTATAACTGCACAACTTCAAAAGTACCAGCACCAATAAAATGAATATTATTTTGTATTTTTCAGTGCACCAACTAATAATATCGATCCAATTTTTTTTAAATATTTATACATTCTAAAATCAATTATTATTTTAACAGTGAATAGAATTCAGTAATGTTCTTCCTGTTACTTATTATGTCTGGCTCATTTTCTATCTTTCTTATAAGTTCTATATCTGTTATTTTTTTCATCCATCATATTCGTACGCTTCTCAGGTAAACTCATATTTCAAAAGCTGCCAATTTATTCCTATGCCAAAGATTAAATACACCAATCTTTGCCTATGCATTGATTTCAATGTTCTCGCCTTTAAATCTAAAGTATACAGCAGGGTAGGGAATACCTAACAGCGAAAAGTATTCTCATGTGTGATGATAAATTTATATCACAGCAGCATAGGGACTTTTTTAGTTTTATAATTAATGAACGAGCTATTTTCAGACTATTTTCTATTTCTTTAGTCAGGTTTTATATATGCCTAAGTATTTCTATGTCAAAAGCTTTTACTCTTTTTGTCATTTGGACATTTGTGACTAATAATAACATGGACTATACGGAAATATTTCCTTGTTCCGTGATTGATAATCGTAAATTTAGTCTTGCTGTTGTCGGGTATAGAGTGCGGGAAACTACTTATTCGCGGAAGCTTTTTCAACTCTACAAAATGTGTCGTTTAAAATTATGAGATGTTTCAGTTACTAGAAACCATCGCCAACTATATTATTTTATATGGACAGAAATATTTTTGTCCATATATTTAAACGAAGTTGCTGATGATTTCTAGAAAACACAATTTGACATGATAATTTTGAGACA
The DNA here is from genome assembly GCA_958507055.1 of Crioceris asparagi. Classification (NCBI taxonomy): domain Eukaryota; kingdom Metazoa; phylum Arthropoda; class Insecta; order Coleoptera; family Chrysomelidae; genus Crioceris; species Crioceris asparagi. The sequence continues at coordinate 12,183,332 of OY293826.1, read as the reverse complement.
GATATTTTAATTTGAAAAAATGCCGTGGAGAGGTACTTTCTGTTTTGTAGGTACTACTTTTTCTGCGAAAATTAATACTGAAAATTGTAGATCAACTTTTCATTAAAATCTGGGGAACCAAAAAAAGCAGAAGGGTGTAATAAAATCATAAAATAAAATTTTTGATACTCATTGGCGTTTGTCGAAGCACTAGCCTTGTTGACAGATTTATCAGTTTACTACCATTCTTGTAGCCGCCTAATGATAGAGTTTATTAATCTAAAAATACATTGCAAGTAACCGTCTTTAAACTATCGACGTTTTTTGGATATTCAAGAAAATAACCTGGCAACACGGTATTCCTCTCGTCGAAGCAGAATTGAGTTTTATCTAGCCGCATTCTTTCCAGTTCTCAGTTTAGAATAGATGAACTATACGTAATATTTTTGACCAATGAATCCAAACGGAGGAGGTATAGAATTCATCTGTCTGCTTTTTTTTATTTGTGCGCGCACTGTATATAGTACACGTACTCCGATTTTGATGATTGTTGATTTGAAAGGGGAGACTGGAGAAAAATGGTTCCATATTCGTAAAAGCTAAGATCTGAAATCTACTTCCCTTCAAAAACGTCCATGAAGGGAGTGGAGAGGGCAATTTTTCTCAAAAATCTGAGACGACAGAATTAAAGATAGGACAATATTCGTAAAGAATTGAACATTTTTTCAGAAGAGTTACGTTTTTAGAGTTACAACGACGTTAAAATCTCAACTATGAGTATTTTCGCTATGTGAAGGGTGCAATTTCTTTCGAAAAATTGAAAAACTGAGGCTACCCAATCAAAGTACAGATTATTTGTAACCAAATGTAGGACGAACATTTTTTCTAGAGTTACGGTTTTCGAGTTACAGCGGTGGTAAAGTCTAAAATATGCGTATTTCCGCGAGGATATTTTTATATTTCTGAATAATAACAAGTACAAGCATAAAATTTACATGTGTAAGAGTATAAATGAACGTTCAACGATTCAAAATACTCAAAAGTGTAAAATAAATTTTTCTTACAAAAAAATGGATCGACGTTATTAAATGGTGAACTGAAAATATACAAAATAATATTAATTCTATTGGTGCTGGTATTTGTAAAGTTGCTGCCCAAAGTTTTCAATCTAACTGCAACTGCATAACTTCAAAAGTACGAGCACCAATAGAATTAATATTGTTTTGTATTTTTCAGTACACCAACTCATGACGTTTGTCCATTTTTTGTAACAAATGTTTATTGTCAACACAATACTGGAGACCATCCAATAAATGTTTCCACATTTGAACCAGCTCAGATACACTTTTTTCGAGAACTTAAATTGGACACACTGTATAAGTAACTAACAATTCTAGAACTTTAGTCCCTATCAGAACCAAAAAAAATTTGGAATAAGCAATATTTTTTAAATAAAAAGCAGACCTCATTAGATGATGCTCTGAAAAGTAATGTAACAAATAGAATTAATCAACTTTTACAAAAAATATTACCGACTGTTTTAAATGAAGCATTGGAAAATATAAAATAATACTGATAGATGAAGAATTATTCATAGGTTCCCATCGAATAAGAATATCTCTTTGGATTTTTTAATATCGTGACAAAATTACAAGAAGATCAATAAATAAACATTATAAGAAATACAAAAGAATCAATGACAATACTCTTTCGTTTTGTAGAAAAATGAAACTCGCAGTCTTCTCCACAATATATTGATTACATAATTACCATCAGAGACATGTTTCGAAACTATATAGTTTCATTATCAATCTTAAAGGTTGTGGAGATGAAAAATAACTCTATCTCAAACCAAAATTCGTCAAAAAATAAAATAAAATAAAATTCAGAAGAAAAACTTACATTATACCCCAAAAATTAAATAAAATAAAATTGAATTCTAAAACAAAAAATTAAAATTAAAATTGATTCTAACTGTCCTGGACTCCATGATTGATGTGAGGATCGATCGATGATAATGAAACTATATAGTTTCGAAACATGTCTCTGATGGTAATTATGTAATCAATATATTGTGGAGAAGACTGCAAGTTTCATTTTTCTACAATTTACTTCACTCCACTTTGAGACAATGGACTTTTACCTACTCTTTCGTTTTATTCGAATTATAACCTAAAATTATTTGTTTTGTGCATTTTATAAATTCCTTTATTTATTTGTATAGAAATGTAAAATTTTTGACAATATTCTGACACTTATTTCAATAGAAACGAAAAATGTTCAATTCAAAAGAAATCATCTCCTTTATAATTTTTTAATTTAAAATTTTCTGACTTAGAAACCAATCCTGAAGAGTATTTTTTGGGAAACACACTTTTTTGGTTTTATTTCTTAATTTTTCATATTAATTAAGCTGAGTCATCAAAATCGGAGCACATTTATTACCGTGCAAAATGCTCGAACATACATAAATAATAAAAGCAAACATACAATTGAATTGTATACCTCCTTTCGTCTGGTGAAGTTGGTCAAATATATTATGTTCTATTGCATCTACAATATATTATAAGAATATGGTTAAGTTAAGGAGTTGAGAGGTTTATATCCTCCTATAACAGATGTTCATCCCTTCAACCAAATGTACCTACTCTCGAAAATTGAAATTCGGATCAATTTTCAATTTTCTGGGATAATCATATTTTTATTTTTATACATGTCATATTCCGCATCTATTTATGTGTGTGTGAAATTAAATGTGTTAAAAGCTCTATGAGCAATAAAATAGTATAGAAAATTATCGAGGAACAAAATCAACATAGTATCCAGCAGATGAAAAAATAGTAGCCCACAATTATTTCCATAATGTTATAAATTATAATTTTAGAAATTATTTTTTACTACTTTATGTTTTTAGCTAGTAATATAATAATTTAGAGCATATTTGAGATGTCTAATAAATTGCATATTACCGAAATCAAAATAAAAATGGAACAACAGAAATAACTAACTAACTTATGCCGCTTGTGCAATCTGAAACATATTCAAAGTCTTTCAAGAACTGAAGAAAATAAATCATTTATATAGCATAGTATATAATACGTTTACCGACATAAATCTCATAAATCATTTTTAAATCTGTCTGTAATATCCATATTAGGGTTTTGTGAAAATATGGCGTAATTCCACCGACATTGCTCAAATTCGCCAGGGATTAATATCTCCCTAAATAAATTAGTATTTTTATAATACCTACAATGATTTGTTACGTATTTCAAGGTTTTCAGAAATGTTTCGAATCACAAATACATGTTTTTATCTATATTGCAAAAATATATTTCAATAACTTTAGAATGATTTGAATAAGCAATGACCCTAGATGATCAATTAAAAAACAAAATATTTTAAAATTCGATCGAAAATCCTATTCGACCTATCTTGATGTGTAACATTATAAATTATTAGTATTAAATTATGTTAAAACGGGCTAGATCAAAAACTGGTTAAAAATTTCGTCCTTCATGAAATTAACTTGAATATAAAAGCCGGACTCATCGAGTCTGAAGTCATCACTTGTAGTTCGATCCCATCTCAGGTTAGCACACAAACAATGAAGGCTTTCCTGGTAAGTTTAATTTACTTCAACGAAAAAAGTAATATTAAAAATTTGTGGATCACTTAATGCGGCAGTTTCACATTATCAAAAGTTTTACCTAACAATTAAAAAGTTCTCATTAAAGCAGCTTTAGTCTTATCTTAACAACTTGTTAAATTTTCCATTCGGCTCGAAATTTGTGAGCCAGAAAACCATGTGCTTTATAATTACAATTTATCGTCTTGAGCAGAATAGAATAGTTATCTTTCATAAACAGTTCGTTATTTCTATGTCTCTTTTGATTTTAATATTCTGAAAGATTTCTGATGCGATTCATAGAACGCGTTTATATTTATCTATCTATTTAGAATGTCATAAGATATTATAATTACATCATAAGATCAAGATTGGGTAGAGGTCGAAAACAAACCCACATGAGATCCTCTGAATATTTCCAATCTGATTATAAACAATAAATGAACCGGTAATTAATAGATTTTAATATTTTTACAGTGCTTTGCTCTTTTGGCTGTAGCCGTATCTGCCGCTAAGGTAGAAAAGAAGGAAGTTAAGCCCAAGCGTAGCTTGGAACATGGAGCCTGGCAATCCGGCTTGGGATCTACCTCATACTCTGGTTTGGGATCTCTTGGTTACGGATATGGATCTGGAGTAAGCTCTGGATTGGGCTACAGTTCTGGACTCGGCTACAGCTCTGGACTTGGCTACAGTTCTGGACTTGGCTACGGTTCTGGACTCGGCTACAGCTCCGGTCTTGGCTATGGTTCTGGACTCGGCTACAGCTCCGGACTTGGCTATGGTTCCGGTGTTGGTCTCTCAGGAAGCAGCCTCTATGGCAGCAGCCTTTCCGGAAGTGGTGTCTATGGCAGTGGTGTCTACGGTAGTGGTGTCTACGGAAGCGGTCTTGGTTACTCTTCTGGAGTCGGTTCTGGATTGACCTACGCTTCAGGAGTCGGTTCTGGATTGACCTACTCTTCAGGAGTAGGTTCCGGTCTGGGATACTCATCCGGACTGGGTTACTCTTCTGGAGCCTCATACCCATCCACCTACGGCTACCAAACTGGTGCCCGCGTTCTTGGAGTAACTGGATCCAATGAAGTATCTCGTCACATTGTACATAACATTGTCAACAAAGTAGCTGTAGGTGTTCCACAACCCTACCCAGTTCCAGTCGTAAGAACTGTTCAAGTACCACAACCTTACCCAGTCCAAGTTTCCAAGCCTGTTCCAGTCCAAGTACGTGTCAATGTACCAACACCAGTAGAAAGACCAGTACCAGTTCAGGTACCACACCCAGTTCCAGTCCAAGTTAGAGTAAATGTTCCTGTTCCAGTAGAGAAACCATACCCCGTACACATCACCAGAACAGTACCTGTACCTGTTGAGAAGCCAGTCTACGTCAAAGTACCAGAAGCAGTTCAAGTACCAGTAGCCCAACCCTACCCTGTACCAGTCTCCAAGCCAGTAGCTGTCCATGTACCCCACCCAGTTGTCGTGAAAGTACCAGAAGTTATCAATGTTAACCACCAACTACAATCTGGTGTCTATGCTGATTCTTCTCTATATGGAGTCAACTCCGGTGTAGTAGACTCTGGATATGTCAGCTCTGGATCTTACGAATCTGGTCTAGTTAACAATGGACTCGTTGGATCAGGTGTAGTAAGCTCAGGTGTTGTTGAATCTGGACTTGTCAGTTCAGGAGTAGACTGTGACCACTCCGGAGACATCTCTGGATCCACTCACCTCCACTCAGGACACTACAACAGCGGCCTCGTTGGGTCTGGAATCGAGAGCGTACGTTCTGGATTCTCCAGCACTGGTCTCCTCAACTCCTATGTACCAAGCGTATATGGTGGACTCAACACTCACCACAACATTTTCGCTCGTGGTACCAAGAAGACAGATGAGAAGAAACACTAATCTGTGATTAATTATAAGGAACAAAAAATAAAATTTGCCAATAAACTATTTACAACAAAATATTTGCTTTTCAATCACTATAATACATGTTATAATTATTCAATCGATAGAAGGTGTTTTGTAGAAGATAATTACTATAACCAGCTGTGTGGATGTAATATTTGAGGTGCACAATTTGAAATTTTCTTTAGATCAATACCTAAAATTAGACAAGTAAATAATATAATCATATATTTGAGAAAAAATCGACATGTACCGAAACTAGGAATTATATAAATGAATCGGAAATATTTTAATGATATGTATTTCTAACATAAAAATTTCATTGCTACATTAAATATTATGTTATATTGAAGGCAACCAGTCCGATATAGATATAATTTTTGATGTTTGAAATATTCGAATGGTAAATTTGCTACAACCTAAAACCCATTAAGATTACAATTTTACAAAACGAAACCATCTTACTAACGTCCCAATGAAAATTTTAAAATCATCTGAATTATCATTTTAAGATTTCAAAAATCCTAATAGTGTGAAGAGCTAAGTGCGTTTTTTAAGTATTAAATAAATCATACTTTGATTGGAACAAAATGTTTCTCGGTCTTTAGAAATATATTTTTTTCTGTGACGGGAAAAAGTTTGACATTTTACCTCTGTTGACAGGTGACAAAGTATTACTTTTTTGTCAAAAAAGGTTGACATCTCTGCATCTCTATTGATGCGTAAGTGTTAACTTTTTTCACCGCGAAAAAATGGATTTCTCATCGTTAAAAAAAGTCTTTTTCATCGTGAAAAAATACTTTTTTCACTGCCAAAATAATTCACCAAATAAATATGAGATATAACTTTTTGAAGGATTTATTTTTAACAGAGTCAATTATTAATTGATTATTCATCATAAAATTATTTCATTTATTGGAATAATAATTGATAGTTAAGTTTGTACAATTACTTCCAACATAAATTTCCATGCTGAAATGTCAAGTTTTTTTGACAGGTGTACAAGGCAGACAATTTTTTTTTTCATTAAATATAATTAATGATCAGGAATTGATTATATTGCGAGGTATTTTTATAGGTTCTGTATTAAATTGATTTATTATATATATATATATATATATATATATATATATTAATTTGTTTAGATGGTAAAAAAATTCGTGTTTTCATGGCACATTCGAGAGAATTCGAAAAAAATTCACACTCTCATGTGCTATTAAAAAAACACACATTTTACGCACTTGATACAAAAATAACTAACCACCTTTATTTGTTGGTGCACTGAAAAATACAAAATAATATTAATTCTATTGGAGCTGGTACTTTTGAAGTTGTGCCGTTGTAGTTTGTTGATGTAGGCTCCAAAAGTACCAGCACCAATAGCATTAATATTATTTTGTATTTATCAGTGCACCAACTAGTAAAATCGGTCCAATTTTTGAAATAATTACTTATTTCACACTTTTGAGTGTAACATTAGTCATGAAAATTGTTGAACGTTCACTAATACCAAAGAAGATGATAGTACTTATATAGTATTACCATGTATAAGGCTTAGCTTGCTTGTACTTGTTATTATTCAAAGATCTCAAAACATCTTGTCGCATATATACATATTTCAGACTTCACTGCTGTGTAATGCGGAAACTTGTGATTATTTAAAAAATGTCCAATTTAAACGTTTCCGGATATGGAATTATCTTTAATTCTGCTGTCTCGGATTTTCAATTTTCGGGAAAAATTGCCCCCACTATCCTCTTTGGGGGATGTTTTTGAGGGGAAGTGCATGTCTAATACTGTCTCAATACTTCTCTCTCAAATGAAAAAGAAATCATCAAAATCGGAATCGGAATGACAAACATATACAGAAAAAACATACAGACATACAGTCGTATTGTATACCTCCTCCGTTATGGAAGTTGGTCCAATATATATTGTCTTCTTTTACAAGTTTGTAAAACTTCTAACAAGCTCATTACGCTCTAAAAAAATAATCAATGCATCTAAAGATATAAAAAAAACAAAACGTAGGAACGGAATGATTCTTCTCTCTCAGTCGAATTTTTATAGCTCTTCCGTTAGGGAAGTCGGTCAAAAAGTAGACTGTTTTGTTACATCATTTCTCAGTCAAGTGTAGTAGAACGATCTCTTATCGTATTGTCACAAAATTTTATGTAAATATTAATTTTATTGGTGACCTATGCAGAAGTATTTGATAATATAGTTATGTAGAAATTTTTAAAACTTTGAACCAATTTCATAACCAAGATAATTAGGAACAGAATATTATTACTTTTTCAGTCTAATGGAGTCTATTTTATTTATTTTCATCAACAAAATGTCAAAGCTTCCTTGCTATCTCTTCTTTCCGCTAATGGAAAAAACATGTTTTATTTTATTCAATTCTCTTTTACATCAATTTTATATTATACTTTTTTCGCTAGATAGTTGAAATTATTTTTCAACGTTCACAGGCTTATCACTCAAAATCTGAGAGAACTTCGAAGTCAGAATTTGATGGCTTATTTCTTAAATTTGCACACCCTCTTACGAGGCAGGATATAAATAAGAGGAGAAAACTTTGAAGAAAATATATTTTCTATAATCATTGGTATTGTGAAATGAAACGTATGCGCATCAAAAAGTTGGAAAACAATAACAAAAATTCCATTATTTGACGAAACATACTTGCACTACCCTAATTTAAAAAATATTGTAAATACAATATAGCGGCGAAATTGTGAGGTATAAACAAATAAATTTCAATTCAGGAATAAAAAAAGTCAATCCCAGGAATCTGTTACCTATAGCGCGTGATCAAAAAAAAGTAAATAAAGAAATACTTATGTATGTACCTACACAACTACGGGTCGATTATTATTATTATAGACAAAATAAATTTTGTTACTTTAATTTCAACCATATTTATTCAAGACACCATTTTGTTTTTCTTGCAACCATCACATTTAACTATACCAACCCATGTTTTTTCATAACTCCTAAATTACTATTTTCGGAGATTAGGGGAAAAGATTGGGCATACAAAGCGAGTTTATAAAGGATCCTTATGTCATCTTTCATGGAAATCTAAAAATATAAAATATCTGAATATTCTCAATGAAGCTTTTTGTAAACAAGTTTTGATAAAAGAACTGGAAATCGAGATGATTAGTAATTTCGTCATATCTTAAAAATTAGTGATTTTTTTTGATAATTGATAATTTTTCCAAATAAATATAAAAAAAATATTTATTTAATAGTAATGCGCATCAACCTATTGGTCGTAAGCGGTGACAATATTTATTATAATTTGTATAAATTATTACAACTTTTCAGGTATTTAATAAGGTTATCAATGTTGCATTCTAGGCCTCCTTTTTCAAATAAATTAAAAATCATCAAAATCCGAGTATGTTTACTATATACAGCGCGCGCACAAAACAAAAAAAGCACATAGTCGAATTGCATACCTCCTCCATTTGGGTTCGTCGGTCAAAGAGTTACGGTTTTCGAATAAGAGCGATGTTAAAATCACAGTATTTTTGATATGTGGGTGGTAATTTCGGTCGAAAATCGAAAATCTGAGGTAACCAAATTAAAGACCAGATTATTTGTAGCAACATTTATATTAATCATTTTTATCAAAGAGTTACGGTTTTTGAGTTACAGCGGTGGTAAAGTCTAAAATATACGTATTTCCGCGACGATGGTTTTAGATTTGTGAATTATAATAAGCATAAGCAAAAAATTTAAATGAGTAATGGTATTAGTGAAATTTCAACGATTTTCGTGACTAATGTTACACTCAAGAGTGTGGAATAAATATTTTCTTACAAAAAATTGGACCCACTATATTATTTGGTGCACTAGAAAATACAAAATAATATTAATTCTATTGGTTCGGCTACTTTTGAAGTTGAGTGCCAATAGTTTTCAATCTAACTGCAACTGCAAAACTTCAAAATTACCAGTACCTACCAATAGAATTAATATTATTACGTATTTTTCAGTGCACCATCTAATACAGTCGGTCCAATATTTGTAGAAAATATTAATTTTTATTTCACGCTCTGTTATTTCGGAGATAACAGAGGGTGACGGTTAATTTTTGTATATTTTCCATAATATCTTTCAAGCGGTTTATTTAAGGATACTGAAAAACAAAATAAAATTTTATTTTACCTACTCCTCAAAATCAACCCAATGATCCAGAATACGTTTATTAACGCCTTACCTACTTTCTTGATGAGATATATGAGGACCAAATACGCTGTGACAGATGGACAGATCGACACCAGAAAGATCTTAAAAGGGTTTACATTTTCTCATCGGATATACAAAACTAAAAATTAATGAGGTGAAACGTAGCCACCACTCAAACGGCCACAAATTTTGGCAATTCTCAAAGAATTCCTTTAGATCTGTGTTAATACTATTTCTTAGATTAATTCATCAAGATTTATGTGTTAGTATAAACTTCGTATGGAGCACATTTATTTGTTGGCGAGAAATCTTCGGAAAAATATGGGAAACCAATCGGGAAAAAAGGTTCATTCCCCCATCTGGACAATGCAAGCTCTCACATATTGCTTCAAACAAGAGTTTTAGGTAAATTTCTTATAGAAATATACCTATTGCGATCGTTCACACTTTTGAATTTCGAAAAAATTTCAACGGCATGTTGTTATATATCTATAAGTTAGTCCAAAAAAACATTTGGTTCAAAAGTTTATACATATATATATATATATATATATATATATATATATATATATATATATATATATATATATATATATATATATATATATATATATATATATATGGGATATTACGAAATTTGTTAACACGATAGAGGTCGCAGTTTTGAAGGTATCAAGTTCAAATTTGCTACAAAAATCAATCTCTCAAATATCTCGGTCGAATTCGTTATTGGGCAATATCGGGTAAGTAGTTTCAAAATGGCGCCCATTCAAACGTTTAAAAAAATTATCAAAAAAGAGCCGTAGTGTAAATATTATTGAAAATAATTTTAGGTTATAGATATAATCAGTACCTGCAACTTTTGTTCGAAGCATTTTTTCATAAAATACACAGGTAAAAAAATAAAAATTAATAAAGAAAAATAACAAATATTGATAAAACATGAACCCTCAATATAAATTTGATGTAATTGTACCTTTTCTGGAGATCTTAATATAGACCCTGATTAAAAAAATATATAGTATATTTATTGAAAAGAAATAGGCGAAAAAAAAAATTCTGCCTTGAAGTGGACTCGAACCCTGTCTGCTTTATATTCAACAGCCAAAACAAAACCCTCTAATCGCAAGGCTATGACAATTTTATGTAATACCTTGTAGGTATAACAATGAAAAGGTTGTTAAGATTTCAATTTAATGAATTTTGAAAAATTTACCTTTCCGCTGACTACAGGCCATCGGGATTTTTTTTGTTTTAATTAAGAGTTCAATGAAATAAGTTGCGAGGTGTTTGTCGAGGCCTAAAGAAGCGGCATTCAAAATGTCTGGAAAAATTGATTTAAAATTTGTTTCATAAGCATTGTATTACTTTTCATGGATTATTGTGCATTATTTTGAAAAATTATAAGGCCATGTTCGATGATTAATTTGATTTACGTATAACTTTAGTCATTGACATTTTGTGTACTTCACCTCAATCATAGAGGTTCTTAGCATAATACAATTTGATGGTATAGTAAATTGGTTCTAATTCGATGAAAAAATAACGAAATTATAATAAAACTTGACAAAACCATTTATCCGCAATACTGGAAAATTTGTTCAACGATTAGCACATTGTGTTTGTGATGGATCTATTAAATCTATTCAGGAGCTAATTCTGATGGAAAATATCCGTGGACACTGTTATATTATTTAAAATTTAACCTTTTACCGAAATATAATTTAGGAGATTTGCCAAGATAAAATCGTCCTCAATTATTCGATTTTGTAATCAATTTTGAATAATTAATACGAATACATCAACTTGAAGTAATGCCTTTAAAGGAATACATCTTCTATATCTTTATCAGGGAATGCATTTTTTATATATTTTATTCATTTATTCTAATCAAAGGTGATTTTACATATAAGATATGATTTCTGTCATGGAATTTTACACATTTCATATCTCTTAATTAATCTTAAGTTATTCATGGCATTGAAGAAGACGAATAGGTATTATCCAAAATTGAATCAGTGATTTCTAAAGTCCACTCACACTCTCCTAATTTCCAACTCAAAAGAAATGACAATGTCAACGTTTTCTATTGTTTTATGCAAGTCGGACGCCATTTGCAACTATTTACTCCATCATACTGATAATCGAATTTAAGAGCTTTATGAGATGAGAAATAAATTAAACTTTGCACCAATTTTAATTTTTGTTTGATTCTTACAATATGTGTTGTTATTAATTTGTTATTTAAAACGTTTTAATCAAATGAAGTGGTTAATCATGGTTAAGGTCCCATTTACCATTTAGGATTTTTTATAGGTTAGCTCCTGGGGGCAGGGGTTGAGCGCAAATTTTGGTTAAAAGTTGTCAGCCTCTAAATTATTTTGTACGTATTTCAGTGCTTTATTTTTTAATGTTCACATTTCCAGACATACGAGTTGGAAAAATTTGAAATGAACACCCTGTATAATTATGTAATCACAAAACATACCCTAACTATTTCTCTTCTCTTGTTTAACGATTTCAAGCTTCAATGTTATTAATGAAAAAACTTGGAAATAAGTAATTTATTTTGCTACTTTCGGAATATAGTCAATAATGATTTTGGTCGAATTTCGTCCACTGGGCAAACAATTCATTTATTGAATGGGCACACTATATTTTCCTTTCATTATTCAACAGATACAATTCCTTATAAGAATTGGTATATTTTTTAAAACTTCTTTTCCCATTAATAATCGCTTTTCTGGGATAGGGCACTTTTACAATTGAAAATTACGGTAATATGTAAGTAACAGCCCGAGCCGCTAGGCGAGGGATATTAACACGTAAGGTCCATAAACGCTGTTTGCGCCCGAAATACATACAAAATTTTGTGTACCACCATTTTAATGATTGATATTATTGTACCCTTAATAGGCCTATATGTTAAAAACATAATCTGTATACCTATTCGAAAGTATTATAATAGAAACTAAGTCTATAAGACAAGAATAAGGAGCCACCATTTTTATCTTACAAAAGTCTTACAACTTCACGGATTGCTAATTTCTTAGTATATTTTCGAAGAAGTTTTATGTGTAATTTCTAAGAAATGAACAGTAGTGGCGACGAAATAGTTTCCGGAACATAACCGGAAATTCTGAAAGCAGCAAAACATGCAAAATCCAGTTTTTTACCCGAAAAATCTAAGAAAATATACCTACGACAAGTTCTACGTTGAATTCGTCAGCTGGTGCAAATTGCATAATGTTAAAGATGGATGGTAACTATACGGAAAAAAACAATTTCTTGCATTTTTGTGGAAAAGTCCAAATCCCGTAAGCCGTCATCTTTATGGTCATATTATTCGATGTTAAAGGTAACTGTAGATTTACATAATAATATAAACATCGCTAGATATTCAAAATAGATAACATTCTTAAGACGGAAATGAGACTATCAAACATGCTAGAAATGGAATCATTTTTGGTAGAAGCTCCAGATAATTTATACCATATGATAAAAATAAGTTACATACACACTACTTAAGTAACTACCTTTTTTATTTGGTTATTTTAGTCTATGTTAATATGATCAATAGTAAAATTGTAGGTTGCATTTATTCTTGGTACTTGTAGAGCATGTGGTCGAGAAGAACTAGCTAACATTTCTACGATATTCAAGATTTAGGAACAACTCTATTGGTAACCATACGAGCATCTAAAACTAAAATTGGCCGCATTTTACGTGTAGTTCCATAGTAGCTTATGGAAGTTTTTTTGTGTATTACAATAATGGAAAATCTTCCAGTCAGGTGATTGGAAAGAATACATTTCGTCAAGATCCTTTTAAAATAGCAACTTATTTACAATTGCCTACTCCAAAAGGTTATACAGGCCAATGTTTTAGACGATCCTCAGCAATTCCGTTAGCTGATGCAGGTGAAGATATCCTCAACATAGAGCGACATGCTGGTTGGAAGTCTACAACGATGGCAAAAGCATATATTGACAATTCTGTGGCAAAATAAAAAACGACAAAAAAAATGTGAATGTTGACATGCCTTCTACTAGTCGCAAAGCTGAATTTCCAACTTTCAGTACCAATCCTTTTGAACTTCCAGCAGTCACCAAAATCGTACGGAGTTAGTGATAGTTTGTATCAACCTACAATTTCTTTATTTAATTGATATTTCGTTTATTGCACCCAATATTCACATGGTAATAGATAAAGTTTATTAAACTTTATGTTAGTTTTTAAAAAAAAGTAGCATTTTACGCCTGCAAAATGTATTTATAATGTGGACTTTATCGCCCGGTCGTGTATAAAAAATTTTTCTTTGTCGAGTGGTACAGGGTACAGGTGTCCGCTTCATAAACATTGTTATTTGCAATATTGAGATTAAAATTTCAAAATCTTTGTGATACTTACTATTTTTAGTGCGTTATCTAATGAAGTCGGTACTAGTTTTTTTTTAGTTTCTTTTCAGCAGTAGATTGTTGATTAATAATATTTCGATTGATTGCACAAAAATGGCTAATTGAGATTGAAAATGATATCTAACTTTTTAAGGAATTTCGAGATAACAATGAAATTATGGATTAATGAATAAAGGTGATGGTATAAAAAATATATTGAGAATGACTTTTCTGCAACTCCGTAATGGAATTAGAGTGTCAAAGAAGGCAAGCTCGCGAACTAGATTTCATGCCAAGATTGATTCTCTTGGGAAAATTAATTTTTCCAGGTGTTTCTTTATCTGACTTCTTTCCGTTTACTTTGGGAGTTCCATCTTGGGGCTTCTTTAGCAATGTCTTTTCTTCGATACAAAAAAACGGATTTTTAGATTAGTTTCAAAGATTTTGAGATTTTGTACCTTCTTAGAAGGCAAGGTCTTCAGATGGTGTTAATTTAGTAGGTATAAGCTTCTTTAAGCTCATATGTTAGTATAGAACAGACAATAATAATTTATCACAATATAACTAATTGGCTAGATGAGTAAAGCTCTTGGCAAATATGAAAAGACAGAAAATTAGTTTTGATTTTTTATAAGCATGATTCTAATTATTTCTGAAAAATAATTATTTTACCTCTTTATTAGAGTTAATTTCGATTTGTAGTGGAAATTTGTTTTCGTATAATATTAAGCAACAATATTTACGACTGGTCAGGTAAGTTACGCATACAAATTTCATATATTCTTGAAATTCATCTATAAATATACGAAGATTTCAACTAATTAACAGATTTTAGAAAACTGATAGAGCAAAGGCCAGCTCCAGGCATATTTTATTCACTACCTATATGTATTTTTCTTCTTGGTTTATAATTTTAAGCTAGCTCACTTTTCTACAATTATATCTAAGTTAACGTATAAAGTGTTCATTACCATATCATTACATGTTTTTCCGGCATCTCAAATAACATTTAAAAGGACCCTTCAAAGGATTCTTTTAAATTTATAAAAAGAATTCAGCAGGATCCTGTCCTTTACAGGCTTTCAGTAACAATGATCTAGAAGTTGAAAAACGGTCACATTCGGGACTACTTTGAGCTTGATATTTCAAAAGCTTATAAAAATGTTGTATGGAATCTTCAGAAACTGCCCTCGGGATCTGTTTAATGAAAGGTTAGGACACATTGTTCAGTTACAGATAAGGAAATAAAAAAATATATATTTTTTAATATTTAACAAGACATATCATATAAGATTCAATTCACCACGGAACTTTTGAAACAAATTCAGTAACTTTATATTTTGTGTCTCATGACATTCGATATTAAAGAAGGGTGGTGTCTGTCTAAAAGCGAAATAACAGATAACTCTAGAATATCTCCGTCTGTATTTATACAAGGTATTTTCAAACTGAAATTTTCAATGAAATGGGCACAAAATTCGGTGACGAATTGTTCCTATGAATATTAGAGTCAAGTATCTTTTCGAGATATAGGGTGATGAGATATAAATTTTTTCATAATATCAAAAAATCCCATATGTGATAATGACAAATTGGTGACCAATTCGCAGTAAAGGATTAATAACTCAAGAATAGCAAACAGTATTATTAAGTTGTTATTGACACAACAGTTGCATAATATCTCGAAATTTTACTCTTAATATTGATATAACCTTTATGCTTTAAATCTTGTGGAGTATCACATAAAAAACGTGCATGGGTCGGAGCGGGTCGGTTATAAATCCTCATAAATGATAATTATAAATAGGTCTCTGAGTGAATCTCATTATCGCCAGACTGGTGCTGTACCACAAACCATAAAATGAACTCTGTGTGGTTTACATGCTTCAACCCACGCCATGTTCACGGCTTTTAAGGACATGTACATTTAAATGATCATTGTTTATAACATGACAACTTATTCCCATCTGGCTCTAGCAAAGACATGCTGATTTCTCATTCGCTTACTTCGAATGACTTTTTTTGGATCGCTCGATATTATTGCAATTTTTGTTTAGTAGTAGAAATAAATAAGTGGAAATTTATTTTCCACAAGAGGACACTGTAATGTAAAGTACCTACTTACCTACAGGCATTCAATTTATTTTATTATTCTGACATTGACGTAGAAAGTCTGCGTTAAAATTTGTTTAAAATCAAATATGCGAATAGATTTTTTTATTTATCTATTTTCTTTGGTAATATTTGCTTGTTTAATGATGAGAATGACGTATATAGAAATAATTAAATGAATACTTCATAGTTTCGACTCCTTAAAAAATACAGGTCGTATCGTAAAAAACGCCACAAGCTGTAACTTCGCTATTTATTGGCGGATTTTAGAAATCCATAAACAAATGAATGTTTTGATATATTCTACAAGATGTTACCAACTTCCATTTTTTGTTTTTGCCCTCAGTGACAGCGATAGTCAACTTTTTTTTAATGAAAACGTGTATTTTTTAACGTCATATTGTAGACGTTTTTTTTCTAAATTCAACAGTATAATACAACATAATATTTATTCTATTCACTCCATAAGTAGTGTTCATTATGACATTTGGAGGTATTTTTCGACAATCCTCGATTATTCTTCTTCTGAAGTCGGTTTAGATAAACATGGTCTTTAAGGTTACCCCAAAACCAAAAGTCAAGTGGCGTGAGAACAGGGTAAGGGCAGGCCACCGAGATTCATGTTCCCCGATCCATCTTCCGCCAAACCTGTCATTTAACCAATTTAAATTGAGGGGATGGGAGGGCGTAGCTGCGGGCTAACACTGCCTGACTTCGATCATCGAAGTTAAGCAGCACAATACGTTGGGAACGGTTTGGAGGAGTGACCGTTGATGCGGGCGTGCGTTCGAATCTCTGGCTGTCGTATTGCATTCTCCTCCTCTCGCAAGGCAACGGGAAACCAGCGAGAGTATATTTGCCTAGTACAGCTCTCTGGAATGGTTGACCTGAAGATTTATCTTGAGACACATCGGTGGTTCGGAATCCACGTTAAACTGTAGGTCCCCTTGTCTGTGGTAAGACTTTCAAGGTAGAGAAGCTTCCAACGTCTTCTTCTTTGAAAATTGTCTTCTACAATAAGTCTAGGGTTTTCCTGACGCCAGTATCGATGAATAAAACCAAATTATTTTTCTTTAGAAAGTGACATTCCCTCGAACCGCCTCTAAATATAAGCGGCAAAATTCAATTCTTCGATCACGATCATTTTGCTGCAGATCTTGTACTTTTTGCGGAACGTACGGTTTAAACTTGTGTTTTTTAATAGTCTATCTACAGTATCTTTGGATATGTTGTTGAAAATCACTAAAATATTCACGTGTAGACGTTTTCGCGATGCCCTGAACACTGAGAAAGACGCCTAACTTCACCTCTTCATTAAATTGACGATGGTTTCTTTTAGGCTTCTTGTACTGTTGAAATCAGAAAAAAATCTACAATATGACGCAAAAATAAACACATGCTCCATTAAGAAAAAAAGTTGACTATCGCTGTCACTTAAGGCAAAGATAAAAATATGAAAGTTGGTGACATATTGTAAAGTATATCAAATCATTCATTTGTTTTTTGAAATTTCAAAATTCGTCAATAAATACCGAAATTACAGCTTGGGGCGTTTTTTACGATACAGCCTGTATATCTTCTCAAAAACACTATCTAGAAATATGGGGCGTTATGTATCAAAATTGAGGGTTCAGTTTCAAGAGATTTATATGTCACTTCATATAGGTACTGAAACATTTAAACTCTATAAACTCTATCATATGTACAAATCATAAAGAATTTGAACTTAGTGCTCAAGAGTTTACTCTTATCTTAATAATTTGTAGGTACATTCTTACAGTCTTATGTTAGAATAATTTCTGCCAGATTCATGCGATATTACTTTATTTCTTATTCGTTTATCAATATAACAAATATATTCATTTATACTTTTCACTATACATAGTAATGAGGAGGGCTCTATTTTAGTAAGTCACTTATCCAGTAGGGTCAGAAGCTGGAGAATTTAGATTTTTTTAATAAGGAAAACCCAGGCATATCCACATTATTAGGATTCCGTGTACAACACCGCAACTCCAATAGATAGACAGATCGTGATATATTTAGAATGTTGAACTTATTTTGAGGTCAGCGTATCAGTTCATGTCTCACATTCGAAAGAAGCCATTACTTTCTCTCAATTCTTTTTCATTTGATTTTCTTATTGCTCCATCCTATGACATTTATCATTGGAAAGCCAATCTCCAGTTTCGGTTATTTGTTGGAAGCTGTCGCCCGGGAAGTTCTTTTCGCATTTTAAATTTTAACCGAGAATTGCTTTTGGCGGCGGAGCTCGGAAAATTTCTACTACATCTACTCCTACATCTAATGGAATCGAATTGAACGGTTGTAGTGCAGCGTTTATTTCACAAACAAAATACTATCATAAATATACTTATAATTTCTATGAATAATTTTTAGTAGTGTAGAACATAACATTATGGACGCATGCGAGTATTCTATATATTAATACGTCAAGATAATTCTTTGGAGCCAATTTTAAAATAATGCGGTCACAGAACAATATGAGATCCGGCAAACCTAGTTAAAGGAGTACACCAATCTAAAATAAATTAATAATATGACTAGGGTAGGACTCATTTTTAGGACCACTGGTAGTATGGTCAACCACTCACGCTTTTATCAGGGATCCTACTAGCTGTTAACTTTTACCTTTTACCTAAAAATATGAAAATGTGTTTAAACATCAGCAAAACCATTAAATTAAAACTTTGATTCTTTTGAACTAATAAAGATAAAGATTCTAATAACTATCCTCCGATGAGGGAAATAATAATTATATTTTTGTTAAATATAACAAAAGATAAGGAAAATAATATAAAAAATTAAGTGGATTACATCTTGGAAGGTTAAGAGTACCTAGAGACGACATTGTATATGGAAATGACTTTTGACAGAAACGCTGTGAACTCAGATATTCCCACCAGTAATCAAAGCAATACGATCTTTGGAGTAAAAGAATATTCAGAACGATAGGGAGGGACTACGTACGTCCAACTCGTCCCAGAACCCTTTCCGTTACCTTAAATTCCTGGCTTTTCGAAGGGAACCCTTAAGGTCTTGTTTTTGTCTATTCGAGCCCGAATGTGTAGCAATGTGAAACCCATGAAAAATGATATATGTATCTAATGATTTTATTAGAAAATACCTTAAATTCGATTTTTTTCTAAATATGTCATCCTAGTAAAAACGATGTAATTAAAACGAACCAAACTGAAGAGTACCATTTATTATCTATATATTAATACGATTGTAGACGATTCTTAAGCATAAAACATGCACTGAAGAGTACATTTGGCATAGTGAAGTTTATATGGTGAAGTAGTGCACACAGTTAAAATTTTGATGTATTATGCGTTCATATTTTAAATTAAATTAAATAAAAAAAAATAAGATTTACGTAGTGGAATTGTATTTTGTGTTATATTAAGAATCTAATTGCAATGAAAGTCTTCAAGTCAGGGATGTCATATTCTTCATATTCGTGAATGACAACCCTGATCAAACGCAAATTTAAATATTTTGAATAGTGTCTAAAAAGTGATACAATTAAATGCACACTTAATATCATTTCAAGAAATTCTAATACTTTTGATAGTGGATTTACAACGCTTTTGTGAAGGACTGCATTCTCTTCAACTTCGTCATATGGGTAAAGTAATATTACCAGCGTTAAGTCGAAACATTACAATGCATTGTATTATAAAATAAATAGCTAGCTGTCATTGTGTTTTTTGAACTGTTACTAACATTAAATTTCAAATTTCATATATATTGAAAGGAATTAGGCAAACAACGCAAGCTTATGCCGTTTTGTACAAGCTTGCAACTGTCGTTACAATAACAACAAAAGTTCTACTAGTTCAACCCTCAAGTTATACAAAATGACTTTTCCAGTAGATTGTATATATACTTCTTGTAAATTAAATGAATTGAACGAATCATAGACATATTTCGAATATTTTTTTAGAATAGGTTAGCTAGAGAAAGAGTTTCACAAATCAGTCGACTATAAAAATATTTAGTTTTCACTGTAAGACGCATGCGTATTTCGATATTTTCTAGGACTGTTTTTGACATTTCCTCGAACAAATGTAAAGTAAAACATTTGACATATGTCCTTTTGAATACTTAATAGTCCAACGCTTCATATACCTATGTTATGTTTTTTCCTGGTCGACATTTTCGCGTAGTTTAATTTCTAGTTCAATATAAACACTTCAAAAATCCTAATCTGTCAAATTCTGTAAACTTTGGTTCTGTAGGCACTAATAGGTAATAGGTATAATGTAAAGTTGGATTCCATAAAATTGAAAAGTTTTTAATTTTTTTTTGTCGAGAGAATAATCTTGACAAATAGTTTGGCAATAGAAATGGTGAGTCAGTGAAAGACATCTTCTATAATATTTACATAATGGCGACATTTTTAGATTATTTTTGAAGCTTTCGACGGTCGCTGTTTGGAAACAACTTCGATAACACTTATTAACGAAATTCACCTTGATCTGGTTATGAAAAAAATATGTATCTACTAAATTGGGTCACGATGTAGACTAGAATATGTAT
Organism: Crioceris asparagi; assembly: GCA_958507055.1. Lineage (NCBI taxonomy): Eukaryota > Metazoa > Arthropoda > Insecta > Coleoptera > Chrysomelidae > Crioceris > Crioceris asparagi. The sequence continues at coordinate 12,162,542 of OY293826.1, read as the reverse complement.
TTCAAAATGCATCCATTTTCTTAGTCAATAAAAACTGTTCCACAGAATTTGATAAAGACCTGGTTAAGCACGTTGCTACATAATTATGCATCAATGAAACCAGACGATGTCGATATTATTTTTGACCGAAGTACCCAAACGGAGGAGGTATACAATTCGACTGTGTGCTTTTTTTGGTTTGTGCGCGCGCTGTATATAGTAAACGTAATCGGATTTTGATGATTTTTGATTTATTTGAAGGAGGAGACTTGAGAAATGGTCATATATTCATAAAAACTCGAATTCGAAGTCTCCTTCCCTACGAAGGGGAGGGGTCAAATTTTCTCGAAAATCGAAAATTGGAGATGGCAGATTGAAAGATAACAAAATATCGGGAAACGTTTAAATTGATTTTTTTTCAAAACAGCAACGGTTTTTGAGTTTCAGCGATGTTAAAATTTGTAATACTGTATATTTTCGCTATGTGGAAGAGGCAATGTTGTTCGAAAATTGAAAATCTAAGAATGGCCACTTAATGACCAGATTATTTGTAGCAACATTTATATTGAACATTTTTTCCATAGAGTTACGGTTTTCGAGTTAAAAGAGTGGTAAAGTTTATAATATGTGTATTTCCGCGACGATGTACTTAGATTTCTGAATAATAGCAAGAACAGGCAAAGCATACATAGATAATAGTGATCGTTCAACGGTTTTCATGACAAATGTAACACTCAAAAGTGTGAAATAAATATTTCTTACAAAAAATTGGACCGACCTTATCAGTTGATGCATAGAAAAATACACTTTCATCTGTATATAATTTACATTGATACAAAAAATTGTTGACTATTTGTACACTTTCTTCTCATTCAAAAACCAAAAGAGTTAATAATATTTATTTTTATAAAGTTGTCTTATTGACTTCCATTATCACTTGTAATTATTTTATAGATAGGATATACTGGTTCTCTAGCTAAGTTATATATCAAACTATTCTTTGAATAACATCAACATTATGAATTGGCATAAACATTTCGTCTTTATACTGAAGACATTTATTGCCACTAGACTGGTAGAATAAGAGCTTTAATTAGCCAAATCATGAATTTACTGTAGATACAAGTACAAGTATATGTTACAGAATTCTTTTTTTTCGCCCACGTAGGTTTCTTCCTGATAATGTGCAAATAACAATATAATGAAAGGTCGAGACTTCTATTTATTGTTTCCGAGCTTTGATTTTAGATCTCTTTGGCAAGAAGAGATTTAAAAGAGGGAGTTGAAGATTTTGTGCTCACAGCAGGGATTATGAAGTGTCGTGACCAAGTTTGAGCTGTTTGAATTACATGTAAAACTTTTTGAATCGCAAATGAGTTCATTCTTATAATAGGTCCGATTTGTCAAAATTATAATTTTATATATATTTCCGTTTCAATATATTTGGAGCCTGATGTTTCTTATTAGAAATATGCTTGTGTCAAAATAAGAGTTTCCTAACTTCGGCCTCATTACAATAATTTGTTATGCCCGTTTTCAGCAAAAGCAAATTAAGCAAAGTTTCACCATTCATATTTCACTTATAAGCTTCGAAGTGCCTAAGTTATTGAAAATGACCTGTATATTTTATTTATCAATTTCAATTAGTATCAATATATTAAAATCCCAAAATATATTTTTTTGTATAAGAACGCTAGTCAGCTGTCAGCGCGAATGAAAGAATGATTTTTTCAAAATTTAACAAAAATTGTACTCTTTAGCGTCCTGAGGTTAGAGTATTAGATCTTTACTTCAAAATTCAACAGCGAACCACTCGACGAACCAGACAAAATGGATGGGGTGGAGCACCGGAAAGGACAAAAGCCTCTAAGCCAAGACCGACGAGGCAGTGTAAGTAGAAAAGGGTTGGTATGTTTTAGTCAGTAAGAATCTGACAGTCCCCTCATGTACGCAACCATGAGGGACTTTAACGAGTTAACCTAAATTGATGTACGATTTATCACCTTTTTCCACAAAAAAAACAAAAAAAAATGTAGTGGTACAACTTGAGCACGAACAAAAAAAAATTCCATTGGTTCACGTCTCATTTACCGAAAGCAAACGTTTGCGTAGTTTGGCAAGTGCTCTTCTCTACACGCTCCTCGGCAAAATCCACATTTTGCAAACGTTTGCCTAGTTTGCCATGTGTAGCCGGCTTAAGAATAACGCATCACCGAATCGGTGTCGCAACTTTAGGCGACGGCTTGAATAGATTCCTGACAGCTGGTGAAATATTTTTTGCGTTAAGCAAATGCTTATTATTTAGTCATTTCATTTATCTAGTTTTGATAAAAACGTGCATTAGTGTGAAGTTTAATATGAGTCATATATTTTTGATATTTTACAATGAGGGTCATTGCATTTGAACTCATCGCTAAGTTCGTTTGCGTAGAATAAGGTCTCAAATTTCGTTCATTATCAAGGTGTATTCACATAAAGGCGACCATGATACAACGTTTCTGACACTTATACTAATAAAGAAAAGTTTCTGTTTGTAATATCAAAATAACAGGTTTCAACTAATTGCATATAGAAGTGTATATGTGTCACTAATAACACAACAACAATTTTTATAATTTTTTTCTGTCTGTCTGTTTGTTCTTAACCGATTCCAAATTTTAGAAGCCGCGAATAACAGCTAGTTGAGATATATTTATACAAAAACGACAATGACATCAATGATATTGTCAAAATTCACGTCGATGTGAATCATATGGACCTAGTAACTAGCAGACAGCGTAACATTTATTATGGTGGTGGTCCGGTAATTTCATTTTTTGGCTCTATCTAATGAGCGATTTTTTTTGTCTATAGTTATCTATCGCGTGCTCATGTAGTATAATATTATTATTAGGGAATCCGCAGTTTATCAATATGTCTCTGATATGAATGCAGGATAACCTGTAAATATAAACTTAAATAACCTAAATAGTTCTGACAATGACAGTGACAGGATGTCATTCTCCTGTAGTGCCGGTATCGACTGGTGAGCACAATATGCTAATCCAAATTTCTGCCGTATATGTAAAATGTCCTTTAAGAAAAACTACTGTGACCAACCAACAGTCACACGGATAAGAAACTAAATTATATACCTATATCATTATAATATTCTCATCCACATTAACCAAAATTTATCACTGTCCGAATACCAAAGGTTGAACAACCTCATCATTACCTGGTGATGATGTAAAATGTATTCGTTAATCAATAATAATATGAGAGAATTTGGTAATAGCTTATTAGAAATATATTACTAATAGTTTAAACAATCACGCTCAAGATTAACGTATCCTGTTCGACAAAGGCGGTTTCAGCATGTTGCTGTTCTTCACAATGGGTTCTCTGTTGTCTCGGTAATATTCAAAATTTAAACATTTATTAAAAGTACCTATCCATTAAAAGAATAAACACATAAACAACATAAGGTGGTTATTGTTTCAAAATTAGGTTTTCTAATACAATTACACAGTGGGCATTTGAAAATTTCAGTCATGAGAAACTTATTGACTATCACTTAAACATAACTATCAAATTATTCTGTATCTTAGTAAACAATCTAAATATAAAAAAATATATAATTTTAAATCACGGTTTTGAATTTAATATTTTACTATCTATAAAATATTCACATAAATCAAGGGATCAATAAAAAAAATTCAAACCATCTATATGTTATATAATCATCTACTAAGTGGATTCAAAACAGATGTTTGATCTAAAAATATACAAAATCGCTAATTAATGCGTCTACTCAGGTAATTCAAATCGGTGTTTATGATGGGTTTACAGAAGAAGCAGCTCTTTTATTCAAAATCAACAAATTGGTGTGGGTAGCAATAATATTTTATCGAACACGATATAATATTCGTTGCATATATTTATTTGTTGAACTTTCAAATTAGTTGAATAATTTATGAAATATTCATATCATCGATAGTTGGTAACACGAGCTTTTTTTGATGAAATTAGTCGAAAAATATTAATTTGAATTAACACAGATAATTTTAAACAATAATATGCATTTATATAACTAAAAATATAGAAATTTGGAAAGGTTATAAGATTTTTATTATAACTTCTGCAAATAGAAAATTTAGCAACAGAAAACAGTAGTTCCGATGTGATCTTTGATGCTCAAACTCAACTTTTCTAGTTACCTTTATACATACATCATAAATATTTAAAAAAAAAATTGGTGCACTGAAAAATACAAAATAATAATAATTCTATTGGTGCTCGTACTTTTGAAGTGCAGTCGCAGTTAGATTGAAAACTTTTGGCACCAACTTCAAAAGTAACACCACCAATAGAATTAGTATTATTTTGTTTTTTTCAACCAACTGACAACATTGGTCCATTTTTTTGTAAAAAATATTTATTTTACACTTTCGAGTGTTACATTAGTCACGAAAACCGTTGAGCGTTCACCTATACCATTAAGTACCCCTGTATACTTTGCTTGTATTTGTTATTATTCAGAAATTTAAAAACATCGTCGCGGAAATACTTATATCTCAGACTTTACCACTACTGTTACTCGAAAACCGAAATTCTATTGGAAAAATTTTCAATATAAATGTTGCTACAGATAATCTGGTCTATAATTTGTTATTCTCTGGTTTGCAATTTTCGAAAGAAATGACTGCTTCCACATAGCGAAAGTACACATATTTCAATTTTATTTGGAAAAAATTTATGCCAGACTTCATTAGCACTAGATGATGCCCAAAAAAGTACAAAATCGGATACTATAATTCCAAGCACAGTTATATACAGTTTGAATGTATTTACAGAGAGAGCACGAACATGAAGTAAAAGATCATAAAAAATAAATTATTTGGATATAGAATCGGGGTGCGAAAATTAATTTCGAGCCCAGAAGAAAAATTTCTAATCAAACTCGTGAGATACAAGAGGAACATGAACAATAAAAATTTTCCATGAATATTGCATTAATTTTCATTCTAATTTATATAATTATGACAAAAATGAAACAGCCGGTCTTGAGAAATTTTTTCTATAGTCTGGTTCTAGCTTAAAAGCACTAATGAACATCTACTTATAGATGGGCATCATTAATCCTCGGCGGATATTTATCTTTTGAGAAGTTTATTTTAAAAAAGACTCTTTAATAAGTGAATACAAAAATTGACGGATAGTTATTTTAATTTTTGTAATTGTCCAAAACGTATTTACCCGAAAATTAGTATAGGTTAGGCTAATAAGCCTGATAAATATGACATATCTAGATACCGAGCTCTAATGAAATGTTAAAGAAAAATAGGTCTTCTTGAAGATTGTCTTTGAAAAGTAAATGATTCACACTATGTCTGTAATAATAGGCTTTATTTTGCCGATGTCATCATCTAAAGTAGTACGACCATTTTTTAAGTTAATAATTTCTTTATAGAACTATGGCTAGAGTATTATACAAAAGCCTTGAACTAAATTCTATTTATTTTACAGTTACTTATATTGAAAATAGTTTTTGTCACACTCGCTACTCTCCAATGTTTCGAATAAAAGTCTAGTATAAAAAAGATGGAAAATATATTTTTATCAATAACAACAGATAAAATGATAGATTATAGTTTATCATATAAAACAAGAATATCTACTGAAAAACTCTATTAATAAAATTAAATTAATGTAGCAAATCAAGGAACATTTAAATTTTCCAAATTAAGACACAGTTTCGGCATCGGCAGTTAATTAATTGTGTTAATTTTTATATGAAAAATTTTAAATGTTTATGAAAATATTTTTCTTCTTCGGGTTTCTGAAATGGTACGCCTATGACACATTAATTAAATAACTTGAACAATGACCTTCCACTACTTTTCAGATTCTATTGGGGAATGATATAATAGTGTAAAAATTCGTTTCCTACGTAATTATATATAAGTTAGAACGCATCCGTTAGTTCGACATTAAATGTTAGTTCCACACTGAACTCTATTTGGTTTTGGCAGTAACTTCAAAAGTACCAGCACCAATTGAATTGCACATTATTCTTTATTTTTCAAGATACAGCAACATAGGAAGTTGTTTAACATTAACATTTAACATTTATTCTTATTATTTTTAGATCAGTAATCAAAATCGTTTAAATTACATTCAGTGATTTAAAATTTGCGCCACATATCTTCTTGATAAATAATGTGCTATGCAGATGATGCAGTGCTCCTTGTGGGACATGAAGATGACCTTCGAAGACTTACCCATATCTTTAACACGACAGGAAAGAAATATAGTATGGAAATATCTGCAGAGAAGACAAAGTGTATGACCACGTCCGAAGAGTCTTAGACATGTAAAATAGAATCTTATGGCCAAGTAATGGAGGAGCAACTCAAATTTCAATATCTGGTTATGGATGTAACAGGGGATAGTGCGGTAGAAGAAGTCAACTGCAAGTAACAAAAGAAAATAAAGTAGCGAGATGACTCAATCAATTAATTTGGAGAAACCAAAACATTAACTGATTAACTAATCAATGACTTATACAGCGGAATCACAACCAGATATATTAAAAACAAAAAGACTGAGAATTCTTAAGAGAATCTCAGGAAAAACCTTAAGGGACAGAGAGCGAAGTACACACATAAGGAAGGAATTCAAAATAGATAACATCAATGAATGGGTACTCTACAGAAAACAAGAATGGAACCAGCGCATAAATAGAATGACAACAGACAGTCTTGTGCGAATAGCAAGAGACAAATCACCTGATGGTAGAAGATGTAATGGACGTCCAAGAAAAAGATTGTTTGACCACCATAGAAGAAAGCAGAAGAAGATTTTTCTAAGTATATCAATTTTAAATGTCGCGGAAATGATCTTCTATTCAATCGTATCAAGTGACTTAATTTTCGAAAAAAAAAACAACATATCGTTCACAAGCAAAACGCGTGAATATACATATATAAAACATACAATGGAATGGTGTACCTCCTATATCAAACAGAGTTTCAAATTTCACGTGAATGAAAGAAATCATATTTACAGACAACAAATATTGGAATACTCATACTATCGAATGAAAAAAGAATCATTAGAATCGGAGGACGTTTACTATTCATAAGGTCAAACGTCTATAAAAAAAAACATCCAAAAAGTAGAATTGTATTCCTTCTTTTTAAGTGGTGCATTGAAAAATACAAAATAATATTAATTCTATTGGTACTGGTAATTTTGAAGTTGTGCAGTTGTAGTTAGATTGATTTTTGGCACTAACTTCAAAACTACCAGCACAAAAAGAATTAATATTGTTTTGTATTTTTGACCGACGAACCAAACGGAGGAGGTATACAATTCGACTGTGTCTGCATGTTTTTTTATCTTTGTTCGCGACTCTTGAATCGTAAACGTGCTTCGATTATGATGATTTTTCTTTATTTGAGAAAGGAGCATTTAGAATTGGTCTCAATGAAAAAAAAATTAATAGATATGCCCTTCCTCTCAAAAACAGTCCCCAAAAGGGGTGGTGGGGGCAATTTTTTCAGAAAATTGAAAATCCGAGACGTAAAGGAAATTCCATATCCGGAGACGTTTAAATTGGATATTTTTATAAATACTCACAGGTTTCCGCTATACAGTCGGGAATATGTTTCAGCTATGTGGAAGGGGCAAATATTTCCGAGAATCGAAAATTCGAGTAGAGACGGGACCATATCTCGAATTTTTTAAATTGAACATTTTTGGAAAAGAGTTACGATTTTCAAGTTACAGCAATGGTAAAGTCTGAAATATGTGATAGGTCTATATCCGCTATGTGGAAGGGGCAATTATTTTCAAAAATTGAAAATATGTAGGTGCTGGTACTTTTTGTGTTGGTGTCAAAAGTTTTCAATCTAACTGCAACTGCACAACTTCAAAAGTACCAGTACCAATAGAATTAATATTATTTTGTATTTTTCACTGCACCAACTAATAAAGTCGGTCAAATTTTTATAATAACAAATAACAAGTAGGCCTTATACATAGTAATAATATAAGTACTATTTTCTTTGGTATTCGTGAACGTTCAACAATTTTCATGACTAATGTTACACTCAATATTGTCAAATAAATATTTTTTGGAAAAAATTGGACCGACTTTATTAGTTGGTACATTGAAAAATACAAATATTAATATTTTTGTTTAAATATAAATATTAATTCTATCGGTACTGGTATTTTTGGTATTGGTGTCAAAAGTTTTCAATCTAACTGCAACTGCATAACTTCAAAAGTACCAGTACCTACCAATAGAATTAATATTATTTTGCATTTTTCAGTGCACCAACTAATAAACTCGCTCAAATTTTTTGTGAAAAATATTTATTCATTTCACGAATTCATAACGTCGGTCCAATTTTTTGTAAGGAATATTTATTTTACACCTTCGAGTGTAACATTAGTTTTCAAAATCATTCAGCGTTCACGTTGCTTTTACTTATTCAGAGATTTAAAACTTCGCGGAAATACGTATATTTCAAACTTTACCAGTGCTGTAACTCGGAAACCATTCATTTTTTTGAAAAATGTTCAAATGTTGCTACATATAATCTATTCTTTAATTTGTCTCCCTAAAATTTTCAATTTTTGAAAAAACTGACCCCACCAAATAGCGGAAACACAGATAATTCACATTTTACCAGCGCTGTGATTCGGAAATGTTTGTTTTTTGAAAAATGTCACAAAAAATTACACAGACAAACTGTCAAACAGAATTGTATACCTCCTTCGTTCGGTTCGTCGGTCAATAAAATTAAAATATTCAATATGTATAATTTTAAATTTGTACGGAAAAAAGTGTTTTTTTTGTGAATGTCCACTACAAGAGCTTTAGAAACCTTCACATCATAATTATCTTAAAATAGATAATGACAAGTGGCACATCTTTCTATTAATAAAGCCCCATAACCACCTAAAATAATTTACTGACTAATAAACTGGTCATGTTACAGATCACAATTTTTGGATTATGTATTAAAGTACATAAGAGGAACAAGTATGACTCAGAGAATAATCTTGAAACTTGTTTGTGCATAATAGAAGAATTATAATTTGAGAGTAACACAAACCACTTGTTAATTGTTTTCACATTAAAGTTTCCTGTCCAATAAAAATGTCAGCTATTCGCATAAAATATTATAAAAAGGACACACTTAATAATTCTGGGGTTCTTTGAATTTATTTTCTTTCCGAATATTTTTATTCTTAGACCAATCTGATGATGAAGATACTGTGAAATTATCATAAGTTTGTGATCTTTAAATATAAATGTGATTTACTCTAATCCGCCTATGGAGCGGAACTAGAATATCCAAAGAGTTTTTACGTAACATCTTGAAACATCTGTGACGATTCGGATGACTTGTGTATTTCAGTTGTACAATAACGAGGATCATTTAAGTGATATGTTGAGATTTGAAATAGTAATACAGCCGATTTCACAAAGGTCTTGTTAACAGTTCGTTAGCTAACGGATTGTTCAATTTGACGGGCCGTCAAAGCTTCCTCGCGTTTCACAAACAAAAATTAAGTCCTCGTTATCTAACGACCCGTTGACGAACAGAGTTTTTATGTAAAGATTCTGTTCTGTGGTAGTACAAATGACAAGTGTCATAGCTAGGTTAAATACGTCGTGTTTTGTTTTGATATCTGGAAGATATAAATAAAATTCTATTAATATTATTTGCTCTTGCATTATTACATTTGGGTAAGCTGGTTACAGGTTAGATAGACGTAGAATTTTCGGCGTATTTTAATAGAAGGTAGGAATAATGGACAAGAAAGAGTTCATTTCAGTGAGCAGGAGAAGTACTTATTTGTGGATTTAGTTGAGAAGTAAGTTGGGTAGCTAGTACTCAATCAATAGAAATAAAAACCTATTTAACTGAATGTTTAATCACTGCTTGCCGACTGATTAATCTGACAGAAGTTTGACGGATCGTTAACAAGCCGTTGGAGCTTTGAGAAACCGAAAAACTAGTTAAAAGAGGTTTGATGGCTCGTCAATCGTCAATTGTTAATGGATTGTTAGCGGATTGTTAACACTCAGTTGAGAAACTCAAATTTAATATAACGGACTGTTAGCGGTTCATCAACGATGATGAGCTGTTAACAGGGCTTTGTGAAACCGGCTGTAAGTCTATTTCATAACATTCGAAAGTGTTAAATCTGCATATAAATAATTTCAAAAGTTTAAGATCCAATAGAATAGGGATGTAAGATTTAAAAACTATCGACTTCAAAAACATATATCTCTGAAGAGGAGATTTCATAAGTAATTATTGTCGACATCCGGAACTTCACCTTTATTATTACTATTTTTTTACAATAACTATGATCAATCTTATTAGATGGTGGACTGAAAAATACTAAATAATATTTAGTTCAATGATATGATTATGGTGATTTTGAAGATGTGCAAAAGATGAAGGATTAATATAATCTTCTATTTTCACCGAGCATTAGTCCTAGTTTTTGTAAAAGATTAATGACTTCACACTTTTGAGTGACAACAAAATCATCTAAATCTCTAACTTGAAAAATGTTGAATATTTAAAAAAATGTCTAATTTAAAGGTTTCCGAAAATGAAATGAACTTTTAGCTAGAAAATTTTTGATTTTCGAATCCATCTCGATCTCCTTTTTCTATAATATTAATAAGCTAGTTTTAGCTAAAGTTTTAAACATAAACTCTAAAAAATTATTCGTGGAGATAGGTAGTTACTTGGTGTTTATTGGTAACACCCAATTTCGATATTTTAAATTCGTTAATTATGAATTATTCAAGCAACAAAAATATGAAAAAAGTTAAAATAGAGATTGCTCAAATGACTAATAATTAATAGATTGTAATAATTTCCAGTGCCACAAGTTGATAATTTCAATTATTAATTATCAAACTGATGAATGTAAATGATAGCTTATAAAGCATAAGTTATTTAACAATAGGCTCAAATTATAGATAATCTATGAAAAAAACTCTTGTACATATTTTTTTCTAGTTTTTTCCAGCGCTTTTATGAAAAAAAGTTCCAAGAGTCAACATTCTTCTATGGAAATTTCCTCCTATTTAAGGACTTTTTCCAAATTTCTCTAACGTCAGTAATAGGTACTTTTGCAATGTTTATTTGCGGGATGAAACTGTTGCTGTTAGACTAACAGTCTTATACATAAAAATCCTTAAAATAGGTTTCAAGGGCTCAATAAAGTTGTCATAACTAAAATAATGTTGTTACCGGCATTTGTGTAAATCTACGAAAAACGGATATAATCTGTGTAACAAAAATAGTTATTTATTATACAAGGGAAAAAATATTAGATTTTAGCTAGAAAAATATTCTTCCCGTGTATAATACATTTTTTTTTCTGTGACAGGAAAAACGACTATCTAATAATAAAAAAATCACAATATATTAAACCTGCCTTGCAATGGAAACCTTTGAAGTAAACAAATATCTGTAAATTTATTTATATTTATGTGCATATATATACTGGGAAAAAAGTACTTACTTTTTCTCGTAGAAAACTTTTCCCTTGGGAAAAAGGTGATTCTTTATCACCTTCCAACAGAGATAATAAAATGTCAAACTTTTTTCCCGTTTTTTTGTACGATTTTTCGATTGCTTGCCACATTAAATTAGGTTTACCAGTTGCTTACCTGGTTTCTTACCAAACGCCTCGGTAAGTATATTACTTACCGCTCAGAAAACGGTAAGAAAATTTTTAAAGATTAAACAATAGCATATTTTTTTCAATCTGTCATCAAGATAGTGTCATGCAAATTATGATAAATTATTCAAGCAAATTCGTCCATACTAATAATTTTTATACTAGTCTAGGCAAACTTTTTGTCAAGAGCTTCGTATCGACGAGACGGCCAACTTTTCCCTGTGCGAAAATTCTCGAAAGTGGGCCCTAATAAACTAGGAAAACGTGAAACATAAGCGAGTGTACCGGGTGTACCAGACTTTTGAGTGTAACATTGGTCACAAAAATCGTTGAACGTTCACCACTAATATCTTATTACCCACGTATATACTTTGCTTGTCCTTATTATGCAGGGATCTCAGAACATCGCTGCGGAAATACGCTCAAATATTTTAGATTTAACCATTATACCACCGCATACCTCGAAAACCGTAACTCTAAGGAGGAAAAATTGAGTTGATACAAAATTTTACAAAAGTTATAATTACAGGCAACTAGGAGATACAATGGGCAATGCAATCAATATTTTCATCTATTAAATGTATTATACTTATCAAACCATTCAATCCAAAACTCATATTAACGAGAGTTAAAAAAATTAAACAATATTTGAATAAGTTTTATTGGTTGAATCGAAACAGTTGTTGTATTCCTAATATACAGGGTGTTTCATAATATATGCGCAGGACTTGAGGATGTGATAGCTCGTCCAAAAATATGAAAAAAAGATTATATTAACTTACCCTCTAAAATGCACAATTTTCGAGATACAGGGTGTTTAAATTGAGAAAGAAAAATCGTTTTTTGTGAATATCTACGGAACCGTTTATCGTACAGAAAACGGCTTTTGTAAGCATTTTCCAATCATAATAAGCTAACTTTTGAGTCAGAAAAAAATTTTTGCTAAGTCATAATTTGAATCCCCAATGTTTTCTACACAAAAAAGGTACTTTCGGTCGTGAGCTCTAAAGTCGACCGTTTTCGAGAAAAATCATCATTTATGTTGACAAAACACGGTCAGTTTTAGCTTTTGTTACTTTTTCTAACGTTTACATAAATTTTGATGAATTAGTAGTTAAAAAACTTTTTTCAACACCCTGTATCTCGAAAATGGTGCATTTTAGAGGGTAAGTTAATATAAACATTTTTTCATATTTTTGGATGAGCTAACACATCCTCTAGTCCTGCGGATATATGAAAATTTATCCACAATCATTATATTATTCGAAATTGCCGCCATTTTTCCATAATTAGGTTCATCTCTCTATGACCTAACTCTTTTTTGCGTCGGTCGCAAATAAAGTGTACCGACCTTTTGGCAAAGGGCTTGTTCATGGTTTTTTCCTATTTCTTTAAAACTTATGTTGAGGTGAAAAATTAAGATTCGAAAATTCCGCTAACTCATCAAATTATACAGTGTATTAAAATTTCCAGTGATACCTTCATAGTTTCGTTGATATTAACGGGATTCGTCCATGTAAATGAGTAAAATTAATAATTCAGAAGAAGATTCAACAATCTTTAAGGAAAATAACTATATTAAGGCGTCCGAATGTTAGTCTCAACATGAAAATCAAGTATGTAAATTATGAAAAATGAAACACTGCTTCATCTACTTTAAATAGTTGAACTAATTTATATGATGAAGTCGTTTAAGTAGAGTTGAGATGTTCAAACCTAATCTAACCTATCAATTTTTGATAACGCTATGGATTTTAGATTAAAAATAAGAAACTTTAAATAGAAAAACCTGGAACTTATTATAACATCTTGTATTGAAAACCAATTATGAATTTTAATCAGATTTAAGACTGAATTATATTTTTTTCATCTTAAAAAAACCTGATATTATATTTGAATGATGATCTTAGTAACCTTCAAATGGCCATATAAAAAGGAATATTCGTTAATATGATCATTTATCTGCTTGAGGTTCGGTGGGACAAAATGAGAGCTTTCCTGGTAAGTATTTTCACAGTTGTCTTTCTTTTTTTTTTTGATTAACGAAACCATCAACACAAAAAATTATAAAGACTATTCACAATGTGCCCAAATTACATATTAGACGATAACGCGTCTAATTATGTGATGGAAAATATATTTTACTTGAGCTGGGAACGATTATTATAAAGCTGAGTCACTTTATGAATTTATGCTTGTTTATGACAAAATATTAAAGTTCAACAAAATACTTCATAGTCGACACATACGATATTACTACAATTACTTGTAAATGGACTTTTTGATTTTGTGATATCTGAAACTGGGTTTAAAAAGTATTATTTTTGGTCACCAATCTCTGAATAAAGAAAACAAAATTACATAGATGTATATTTTAGGTTTCCTGTTAAAATTATTCTTTCTTTAATTATCAGATATGCACACTTGTTGTGCTGGCCGTTGCTGCCAGTGCTGAGAAAGCTGAGAAGCAGAAGACCAAACAAGACAAAAGAAGCATCGGTCATCTTGGTGCTTCTTTCTCCGGCCTATCTGGTGGTCTTGGATATTCCAGCGGTCTTGGACACTCCAGCGGTCTTGGCTACTCTAGTGGTTTTGGCCACTCCAGCGGTCTTGGCTACTCTAGTGGTCTTGGCCAATCCAGCGGTCTTGGCTACTCTAGTGGTCTTGGCCAATCCAGCGGTCTTGGCTACTCTAGTGGTCTTGGCCAATCCAGCGGTCTTGGCTACTCTAGTGGTCTTGGATACGCGAGCGGTATCTCATCTGGAGTTGCACCTACTTTCTACTCCTCCCATGGCGTTAGTTCCAGTGGACTGAGCAGCGGTGCCCTTTCCAGTGGTGTATATGGTGGTGCCATCCATGGAGGCGCTAGCAGTTTAGGCAGCGGATTAGGAACAAGCAGCGGGCTTGGACACGGAGTAGTATCTGGCTCCTACGATAGTGGAGCACTATCTAGCGGTTACGGGAGCAGTCTCTATAGTTCCGGCCTGAATGGTGCTCTTTCCAACGGAGTCGTATCAGGTGGTCTCTCTGGCAGCTCTTTAGACTGTAACACTGGAGTGTCTCATGGCAGCGGTTTGGCTTACGGTGCATCTCATGGTCTTGGTTTGGGATATGGAAGCTCTTATGGATACCACCAAAGTGGTTAGTATTGTTTTCGATAAATATAGAAAAATGACTTTGCGATGTTCCTTTAATCACTTCTTATTCCAAATCAAGTTTCTTAAATACCTACTTAATATTCCGCATTTCTTTATCTGTTCAAAAACTTTTTAGAATCTAGACAACCTGGTATGTCAGGTAAAAATGAACCAGTTGGCTAAACAAATTAATCTCACAGGTAGTAGGAAGTATTATAAATAATGTTTCATATTTTTAGCACCAACACACCAGTACCGCCATATTACTCAAAAAGTGGCTGTACCAGTACCCCAACCCGTTCCAGTTCAAGTCACCAGAACTGTCAAGGTACCACAACCTTACCCAGTGGCTGTTCCCAAACCATATGCAGTACCTGTCCGGGTGAACGTACCTTATGAAGTCCCAAGACCTTATGCAGTTAAAGTACCACACCAAGTTCCAGTACCAGTGGCCGTTAAGTAAGTCACACTTCCAAATAATTTAAAATGAAAATCAATATTTCCCATCGAATCATCTATTCATTGTTTATTTACTTTTTTAAGGGTTCCTGTTGAAGTTCCAAGAGCTTATCCAGTATACCATACAAAAACTGTCAAATACGAAGTAGAAAGGCCAGTTTTGGTAAAAGAACGTGTTGAAGTTAAGGTACCAGTACCACAGCCCTACCCAGTTGCCGTACCAACTCCAGTCGAAGTGAAAGTACCACATAAAGTTATTGTCAAGGAACCTCACCTCGTCAATACTGGCTCAGTCCAAAACACAGGTAAACATATTTAATACGTTTTTAGGGATGCTTATCAAAAAATGTATAAGAGTTTGAATACAATGAATTGTATATTACAGGAATCTCTACATACGGAAGCTATGGATTCAATGGACTGAACAGTGGATCAGCAGGATTGGGTGGATTGAACAGTGGATCTGTTGTATCCAGTGACCTCGGAACTACCGGGTTGAGTAGTGTTGGCTCTGGATTATCCGGAGTTAGCAGTGAAGGCTCAAAATTTTTCGGAAATGGAGCTTTCAGCGGATTCAGCAACGGTTTCAGTAGCATTGGCTCTGGATTTCCCGGATTCTCAAATGGATACGGTAATGGATTCTCAAACGGATATGGAAATACATTCTCAAACGGATACGGAAATGGTTTCACCAACGGATTTGGAAATCATTTCAGCAATGGATTACACCAAATAGGTAGTGCTTTCGGAAGTGGTGGCAGCAGTCCCTTCGGCAGTGGATACCAACCAAGTGGTAGTGGATTTGCCAATGGTGGTTTGAACCATGTCACTGGTGGATATGGAAATGAAGCCATCAAAACCGTTGGAAGTGGATTAAGCAGTGATTTTAGCAGTCATGGCAGCAGTTCTTTAAGTGACAAATTCTCCAGCGGAGTTGTGTCTTCTGATGCAGGAAGTCTCTCATCAGGATCTTTCTCTTCTGGACTCTCTGGATCTTTCGGAGGATTGAAATCTGGATCATTTGGTGGAGTTTCATCAGGATCTTTAAGTGGATTCGGCTCGACGAGCTTCGATGGTTTCGGTAGCTCTAATGTTTTTGGCTCTGGTGTAGTTAATAACGAAAAAGAATCAGTTTCCGTTGAGTCTAGAAGCGAGTCTGGATCATCCGTTGCTGAGGTTTCCACATCTGCACCACATGTGAGCTCAGTAACCGTGGACTCTGAAGAATCCTCAAATACCGATGGAGTATCCACTACGACAGAAATCTCAGAATAGTTAAATTTATATAATAGGTACGAATATATTCAAATGAGATCTTCAAAATAAATGATTTTCTATTTGATTTGATTGTTTATTTTTGTGTATGTAGTCTATTATAGTCTATTCAAATAAACTATGTAATCACGTCATCAAATAGAGACTTTTTTGAAATCATTTGATGACATTTATAATTATACAAACTTTGTCCAAAAATGTATTAGTTGGAATTGTATTGTTTTGCAGGGTTGTCAAATCGATTATTGACATCTACAAACATCACAAGAGTCATTGTCATACTTGTAGGTTATAATTCGTATTCAATTTTGAAAATACTTGTCAATACCAAACCAATTACAACATAAATTCGTATATGTATGTATTTTTTTTAATTTTGAATGTGATCTATTAAATGATTAATCCGTTAATTCTAATCAGTTTCGATTTTTTGATTTGTCAATTTACCTACGACCTGATATAACTGGTTATAGTTCTTGCTTGTCCCCATTGAAAACCGCTCTTTCGGTAGAAAAAGACATTTTTTTTAATTGCGCAAATTTTGGGAAATGGGGCGTTTTCCCACAAGACTTCTCTGTTTCCAAAAAATTTTACTTCTATATTAGATAGATACAGATACAGATAGATATAGACAAATAAATTATACAGCCAATAAATAAAACGGTTTGTCTGTATGTGATTTTTGAATATTATTGGGTTCGCCTAAACCGAAACAATCTTTTTTATTTCAATTTTATTATCCTGGCTAATGTCTAAGACAGCTGAACCAATTTTCACTGGAGCTTCATTGACATACAGAGGACCCTCCAGAGAAAAATATCGGCTATTTATCAATCCAGCATGTGTTTCGCCAGCCACGTTGACGTCGCTAGTAGTGACCTGTTTCCATGTTCCTTAGCAAAATAGATGTCAGCTTGTGAAGCATGTTGAATATTAATAGAGAATTACGTGTTTTATTATTTTATAATTAAAAAAATAATAAAACACGTAATTCTCTATTAATATTGAACATGCTTTTGTATGGGGTTTCCAGTGGTTTTTCATAGCCGAAGTCGTTAACACCCACAAATTTTAGGTTTCAACTAGATCACATTACATACATTCAAAGAAATATACCACAAACAGTTGTGATAAAAGCTTTGGCAACGTTGCCGGTAGGTAATCCTATTTTGAGCGCTTAAGTGACAAAATCAATAGAATTCAACTTTATTCCATGTGAAGCATGATTTGATTAGATAGAAAGCTTGCAATATGATGCACATTTAAATATTAAAAATCAATCTAAACTTCTCCATTGTATTTGACAACGTAAGAAAATTCATCTAAAAGTTTGTTTTGAAATTTATCACGTTGGATAGTAAGTACAGTTTTAGAAAGCTGCGCTTTGCTGATTCACTAAGTCTTCGTTGGAATTAAATGTGTGGCAAACTCATAGAAGATATTAGACCACGGCTCTCCCAATACTTAGTCCCATTATTTGTGAGACTAGTCTGAATTGAAAAATAATGTGAAATGGTAGGTATTGCCTTAACAGTTATTCAATGGCTGAAGGGGTGTTTGCCCTCGCAGTAGTTGTTGTTGGCATAATTAGATGTAGTAGCGTAATCTAGTTATTTACTGGAAACGGCTGGTGTTATATAATCATCTTGATTATGTAGCAATTGAATTAATATTTAGAAATATCATAATACGACTGGTACACGATAATCTAGAATTAATATATATTCCGGGTGGTCCTTTTAAAGTGTTACAAGGTAATATCTAGAAAACTGCTGATTTTAAAAAAATTGGAGTGATGCAACGGAAAGTTGGGGGAAACCATTTGAAAGCATCAGTGATTTTGCAACTCTCACCACTATTTAGGGTCCAGAAAACTACGATTAATTAAAATAAAAATTAATGTCAATGTCAATATGTTAATAACAAATTAAAATAAACGGCTCGTATACCACGTTATTACATAACTTTTTTAATTTGTTGTTAACATACTGACATTGACTTTAATTTATGTTTCCTGGAGATTAGGAATCTGTAAAGAAAACTGCATCTTTCCATTTAATTTCTAAAAGTTACCCTCCACCCCTAAAAAGTGATGACAGTTAAAAAAAATCACTGATGCTTCCAAATGGTGCCCCTCAACGTCCCGTTGCATCACTCCAAATCATTTTTTTTTAAATCTGCAGTTTTCTTGTAACACCTTAAAAGGACCACCCGGTATACATACTATCTGACCCGGCGAACTTTGTACGGCCCAAAAGTCAATGAGTGCTGTATTAAGTTTTAGATAAACTCAATTTATTAACATATATATTGTTCTTGATAGCGCTACCTTTTGAGGATTAGATGAAAGTCACCATCCGATATGGTTTTGGCAAAGATTGGTGTATTTAATCTTTGGTATTGGTGTAGAATACTGTTTGACATATCGGTAAGGAATATGGCGGATCTCCAATCTTAATTTATATAAAAAATAATTACCATTATATTTTTTCAGTTAATTTTCTGATATTTTAATAGTTATTCTGTTATTCTATGCGAAGAGGAGTTCAAAAATAAGAGATATTTAAAATCGGTCCAGCCAACCTTGAGTTATAAATGGTGTAATTAACACCACTTTGTATATTTAGATTTGTCGGTTTACAGCGTTCTGCGATGATTTCCGACGTCCAATCTCCATCGTTCTTGGTTGTTCCACGTGTCTTCATCTATTTGTCTTTCTCGTATCTCTTTATCGATGCAATCTATCCAGCTTCTCCTAGGTCTACCGGCTCTTCGTCTGCCCTATGAGGTTGCCACATATTTGTTTTGGAACGTCCTGTTTCTGTTCATTCGCTGAATATGGCCGTACCAAATGAGCAGCTTATTCCGTATATCGTCTGTAATAGTGTGTTTGACTCCCATTATTTCTCTCACATGTTCATTTGTTTTCCTTTCCCTTGTCGATATTCCAGGGGGTCTCGTCCAGAAATCCATCTCTGCTGCCCTCAACATTTTTTCGTTTTTTTTTTATCAAAGCTCAAAGTTCTGAACTATAGGCTGCAATACTCTTTATGATAAAATGATATATTTTTTCTTTTATTTTGATTCGTAATGTTTTTGTCCTATAAAATGTTATTTAACAGTGAGATAGCTTTCCTGCCAATGTTGTTCCTTTCTTTTATTGTGATTATAAAATATTCATTACTAGGTAGTTGTATGAATTGCATTGTTTTTGTCTTCATAAGTACATTTATTCAGTTTTATCCTTGTTTAATTTATAAATTTTTTACTAAAAATAGGACCTAGTTTATTAGTTGGTGCAGAAGTGGTGCAGTTGTGACTAAATGGGATACTTTTGGCAGCACATGTTATATCGAGTACCTACAACGGAAATCTTTAGACAGCTTCAGAAAATAAATTGAACTTCAAGGTGCACATATTCAACACAATTCTTTATTTACTTTGAATCGTTGCTATGTATCGTAAATTGCGATATTAAAATGCAATTTTCTCCAAAACGGCACAAGGTATCTATTAAAATAAAGTACTTATACCTGTTATAACAAAATGTTGAACGGATAAAAGGATAAAAGATAAAATCAAATTTGCTATCTCGTTCAAAAATTTATAAATTTAACTGGGAAATTTTGTCTGACCCTGTATATGTCATATATGAACAAAAGTTTACATCTGAAAACAAACATTATTATACGTTAATTTATCTGCCCAAATTGTGTTGATACCATGGCAACCATTTAATAAAGATAAATGAAATTATTTTTCTTTCTAATCGTCACTTTCAAACGAATAAATAACATATTTTACATAAAGAGTAAACATTATTTTTGCTCCCAATGTAACTCCTATCATTTTCGATACTAAGTTAACGGGCAACCTGATTGACTTACCATAATTATTGATAATTTAAAAAAAATTACAAAAAACACATTATATCAAAATATCACGTATGTGTATCACTCGGTTCGTAATCTAGATTAATGTTTTAATTCAAAAGTGAACACCAAATTGAATGAATGTATTCGAATTATACCCATACATTGTTCTGCTTTCGACATTCCATTCTGCTGGTCTGACATCAGTAGTAGGTAACCATATGTCTTTCATTTACATAACCTATTTCATTATACTGAGCATCCAGTGTCATCCTAAGTTATGCAAAAAGCGACAAAACCGACGAAAAACATAATAAATCTTAACCCTACACCGGTGAGAGATTGCGATTGTGTATGTGAAAGTGAAATTTTCGTCTGCGTAAGAGGTGTGGTTTGCTATAAATATCAGATCATTTCTTTTGAACATTATCATTTCATTTTTTTGTTTATCTCTCTCCACTTGCACGATGATGTTAGTCCTGGTAAGAAAAATAATTCATAAATATTAAACACATTCTAGCAGAAAAATATAAAATAATAATATTATGTATAATTGATGATTCTAATGTCTTGATATTTGACAGGGTCTTTCGACATTGTTGGCACTGACCATACAAGTACAGTGTGGACATTTGACAGGAGAACATCTTCCTCCAAACCTTTCCCCACCAGCTCAATCTAGTTCCTACGGAACTGGATATGGATCAAGCAACATTGGATCACAGGTTGGACTTTCATCGGGCTTGAATGGATACGCATCAGGCTTTGGGCATGGATCATCAATTGGACAAGGTGTCTTGATCTCTGGGTCTCAAGGTTTATCGAGTCTTGAAGGATACAGTTCAGGACATGGTCTTGGAGGATACAGCTCTGGAAATGGTCTTGGAGGATACAGTTCAGGACAAGTTCTTGGAGGATACAGTTCAGGACAAGCTCTTGGTGGATACAGTTCAGGACAAGGTCTTGGAAATACAGGCTTCTTGAACAGTGGTGTTAGTGCTGGCAGTTCAGGAATCGGTGGATTGGTTCTAAATGGAGCTGGACTTAATGGTATTAATGAAGGTGGCCTTAGTCTCAATGGGGGTGGACTCAATCTCAATGGTGCTGGCTTACGTCTGAACGGAGGAGTTGGATTGAACGGACTCGGTGCAGCAAATGTCAGAAATGAAGGTACCACTTATTCTCAACAAACAGAAACAATCCGCATACCAGTACCACAACCCTACCAAGTTGTCGTTAACCGACCAGTCCAAGTACCTGTTGCCGTACCCCGACCAGTGGAAATACCTCGTGCTGTTCGCGTTGAAGTACCTCATCCAGTCCGAGTTGAGGTTGCAAGACCTTACCCAGTCCCAGTGAACCGTCCATACCCAGTTCCAGTTCATGTGAAAGAAATTGTTAAGGTGCCAACTCCAGTGCACGTGAATGTACCTAGGCCATATACAGTTGTTGTTCCAAAACCATACCCAGTTGCAGTACCACACAAAGTTCACGTTGATGTGCCTGTACCAGTAAAGGTACATGCCGATACTCATATAAGCCATGGTGGTTATGCATCAGGAGGTTACGGAAGCGGTTATGGATCCGGAGGATACGGAAGTGGTTACTCTTACGGAGGCAGTTCCAGTCGATTTGGAGATCACCATCATCACCATCACCACGGATGGAACTAAATTTGTTGTTGCCAAATTTTTATTTGTTTTCCTTTTTTTTGTTGAGATTTAGAATAGTACAAAAATATCAACCATGTTTGTAAATCGATAACGTGTTAAATATATTTTTTTTATTGAAATATTATTTGTTTTGTTTTTGTAGCAAAGTATTATTATTGAGAAATAAATATTTTTTACAAAAAATTGGACCGACGTTATTAGTTGATGCACTGAAAAGTATAAAATAATATTACTTCTATTGGTGATGGTACTTTTGAAGTTGTGCAGTTGCAGTTAGATTGATAACTTTTGGCACCAACTTCACAACTACCATCATCAATAGAAGTAATATTATTTTATACTTTTCAGTGCATCAACTAATAACGTCGGTCCAATTTTTTGTAAAAAATATTTATTTCACACTTTTGAGTGTAACAACAGTCCCGAAAATCGTTGAACGTTCACTATACCATATCAATGAAGATAGTACTTATCCTATTACCCACGTATATTCCTTGCTTGTAGTTGTTATTATTGAGATCTCAGAACATCGCTGCGGAAATACGCTTGAATATTTTAGTTGTTAACATTTTAACACCGATTTAACTCGAAAACCGTAACTCTAAGGAAAAAATGTTCATTATAAATGTTGCTACAAATAATTATATCTTTCATGTAGTATCGAAAAATTTTCAATTTTCGAAAGAAATTGTCCTCTCCACATAGCAAAAATACATATTTAACATGCGTCTATCTCAATAACCGTAACACTTTTGAAAAAATGTTCAATTTAAACGTTTCCAGATATTGTCTTTAATTATACTAACTCAGATTTTCGATTTTCGAGAAAATTCGCCCCAACCACCCCTTCGGGGTGGTTTTCGGAAGGAAGGAGATTTCGGATTTGCGTTTTTATGAATATGGGACCATTTCTCAATCCCCTTCTTTCAAATGAATCCAAAATCATCAAAATCGGAGCTCGTTTACTATATAAAAGGCGCGCACGAACCAACAAAAAAAGCAGACAGTCGAATTGTATACTTCCTCCGTTCGGGGTTCGTTGGTCAAAAATAGAGACTATCAATCAAGTAACTTTGAAATTATAGCACCTCTCTGTTTGATTTGGGTGTTGGAAAAACAAGTTGAAAATCCAAAAACGTAAGTTTTAAGACCAAAACCCTGGACTATATATACAGGGGTAGGGAGGCAGATTTTTATCGAAAATTGAAAATTTTATGTTGCATGAATAATGAAAAGATCAATTACGGCAACCGTGGAATTGGAATCTTCCAGTTTCCAAATTCACTCGTGAATTCCAAGATTGTTACAATTTCAATGAAACACTAAAAAAGAAATAATGAGAAGTTATTAGCTGGTGCAGGTACTTTCGATGTTGATGACAAAAGTAGTGTATCTACCAATATCTTCACAATTTCAAAATCACCAGTGCATAAGCTTTTTTTGTATCAATACAGCCGGTACTATTTTTAGATTTTTTTTATTGGGGTTCAAAAATAAAAGAGCAAAACCCTTACAAGATTACTCACTTGTCTGACTGTTAGTGTGCCACATTCTATTATATTCGAACGTTATAGTTACAACAATCGTAAATGGGAAATTATTGGATATTCCTGAAATTGTCCATTCAAATATCTCTAAATAGCAAGAAGCTGATGGAGTCCTCATCAATATTATTATTATTAAACAAAAACTTTCTTAAATGGGTACTCTGTTTTATAGTTTCATCATTATGATGGAGTTAGAGTTAATAGAAATTATCGAACAAGTAGTTTCAAAATGGCGATTGTGCAAATTTACTTTTGGAACAGAAGTATTTTATTAATCAATATGTCGATCAGTATTTTATGTAGCAAACGATTACCAATTTTATTATTCTTTGTTCATTTATAATAAGAATACTGAATGATGATTTCGCATTCAATTTTGTCATAAACTAATATATACATACATATATCCTTTAGTCTAAAAAATCGTCTGAAAATACATATGACGCGACTTAAAAAAAATATCCCTGATGACCTATAAAATTTGGGATCTCATCATGAAGACATCTTCACTTGAATTATTTGAAATTGCATAATATTATTGAAGTCTTTTATTGACTAATATTGAAAGAAATAATAAAAATGATCATAACAAAAATGTCTATATGACCATCAATTCTCAGTTTCAGTTCGTTTAAAACATTTGATAATTTTTCTTCTAAAACCTCCAAAAAGGGATAAATTTATGCAGATGTATGTTAAGCTTGTCTAAGTATTCTGTAATTCACCTGAATTTTATGTGAATTGGAGTATTTGAATTTTTTGTCTAATTATCAGTAACGACTCTTTAGTTACCAGTATGTATCAATTTTATATTTACAGTCAATTATATTGGTTTTTACAAACAGATGATCACAATACGTTCTCTTTCAAACAACTTTCCAAACATACCATATCAATTTACTACAAATTTGATTGATTGAGAATGAAATTTATATTAGAAATTGATCTCGATATTGAGAGTTAGGAATATTGATTAACATTCTCTCATCATTAATACCTAATCAAATCATATCTGAATTTCAATCTCATGAAACGTTTAGGTTATATATATGAATATTCAAATGATTCAGTCCTACTATATATAAAATGAACGTTCGGATAGCACATGGTTAATAAAATAGTAGAATTGTTGATAAAACTATTGTATGCAGATTATTAACACTTCACAAAAAACTAGGTTAGAGTTTTTTAGATGACGCACTGAAAAATACAAAATAGTATCAATTCTATACAAACTAAAGTAGTTGTAAAGAAGATATGAATTATAAATTAAATAGAACATTTCTTCAAGGTATCAATAAAATTAATATTCTTTATTATTTTTCAGTGTTTTAATTTTAAAACTCTGGAACTAGACGAAGTGCTATAAATACAATCATTATTAAAGGTGCGTGCACATGGCGCCACTCCGACCCGCTCCAACAATTATGGAAATATCAGTGCAAAAGTAATTCAACGATCTGTTTCCAATGCGATTGTGAAAAAGATCGAGACATTTAATGTTACTGAAATTCACCCAGAGGCCTATCTATCATAATCGTTAAGAAGTGATGAACATTCTATAACCTCTATTGATTCTAATATGTTTAAATATCATATCGCTCAAAATTGAATTTTGGAAAAAAGAAAAGAATCTATCAATCGATAATCAATATATTTATCAAAGTAAGTTTTATAAGGATATTTATTTCAAGTTACTCAGGACTACCATCTTCGTGAGGATATGCTGGATATGCAATATGTGGAATACGTGTATTGTGATTTGTAATTTATTCTGTTGGTATAGAAAGCATACAAAAACAATATTTCACTGAAAATAATCTTCTGAAATAAAATTATCCGACCAAAATTCAATTTTGAGCTACATAAAGACAGCTATTTCCACATATTTTATTCAATAGAAGTGAGAAAATGTTCATCACTACTTAATGATTATTATTATAATAATTTGGATGATTCTCATCATCTCCAGACCGGTGATGTACTACTATAAACCACAAAATAAGCTCTATGTGTTTTACCAACTACATAACTGTTTCTTGCAAGTTACCGACTCAGTACAGAAACAAAACTTAATCTCTCAATCTTTTATTGTTTATAAAGGTTTTGAGGACAGAGAATCGAATGATGTTGCATTCAAATTCCCATACCAACTTGCTCGAGCGGGTCGGAGTGGTATCATGTGCATGCACCTTTATGTATTATACAGGGTATCCCTCAATTAATGTTAAATACTCCAGGGGTACATTCGCCAAGTCAAGCAAATACGATTAAACAACTATTATTTCTATAAAATGTCCCTGGTTAGAGAGTTATAAGTTCTTGAAGGTAATTTTTAATATATTTTCTTAGGAATATATTCGAAAATAAGTCAGATATTTCAATGAAATTTGGTACAGGGAAATTTGGACTGGAGAAGAACAAAATTATCATTTAAAATTTTCGCTAAATTGTTGAGGGCGCTGTTTTATCTACGACCACTATAGCTTTTCTTGTCCTAAGTTTTTTATAAAAATGAGTTTCAATTAAGACGAAAAATGACAAAGTGGTCGTAGAGAACACAGCGCTCTCTACAATGTAGCAAAAAAAATAAAATGATAATTTTGTTCTTCTCCAATACAAATTTCACTGTACCAAATTTCATTGAAATATCTGACTTACTTTCGAATATATTCCTAAGAAAATATATTAAAAAATTACCTTCAAGAACCTATAACGCTCTAACCAGAGATAACGTCGGTTTTGAAAAAAAAATATATCTAAAGAATAGTTATTTAATAACATTAATTAAGGGACACCCTGTATATATATATATATATATATATATATATATATATATATATATATATATATATATATATATATATATATATATATATATCGTATTTGCTTGACTTGGCGAATGTACCCCTGGAGTATTTAACATTAATTGAGGGATACCCTGTATAATACATAAAGGTGCATGCACATGATACCACTCCGACCCGCTCGAGCAAGTTGGTATGGGAATTTGAATGCAACATCATTCGATTCTCTGTCCTCAAAACCTTTATAAACAATAAAAGATTGAGAGATTAAGTTTTGTTTCTGTACTGAGTCGGTAACTTGCAAGAAACAGTTATGTAGTTGGTAAAACACATAGAGCTTATTTTGTGGTTTATAGTAGTACATCACCGGTCTGGAGATGATGAGAATCATCCAAATTATTATAATAATAATCATTAAGTAGTGATGAACATTTTCTCACTTCTATTGAATAAAATATGTGGAAATAGCTGTCTTTATGTAGCTCAAAATTGAATTTTGGTCGGATAATTTTATTTCAGAAGATTATTTTCAGTGAAATATTGTTTTTGTATGCTTTCTATACCAACAGAATAAATTACAAATCACAATACACGTATTCCACATATTGCATATCCAGCATATCCTCACGAAGATGGTAGTCCTGAGTAACTTGAAATAAATATCCTTATAAAACTTACTTTGATAAATATATTGATTATCGATTGATAGATTCTTTTCTTTTTTCCAAAATTCAATTTTGAGCGATATGATATTTAAACATATTAGAATCAATAGAGGTTATAGAATGTTCATCACTTCTTAACGATTATGATAGATAGGCCTCTGGGTGAATTTCAGTAACATTAAATGTCTCGATCTTTTTCACAATCGCATTGGAAACAGATCGTTGAATTACTTTTGCACTGAAAATATATCTAAAGAATAGTTATTTAATAACATTAATTAAGGGACACCCTGTATATATATATATATATATATATATATATATATATATATATATCACTATCGAATCAAAAGCCCTGCAGGTCGTACCAACAATCAATTAATTCTAATAGGCAATTACCAAATTGATTCAATTAGTATGTTTGTGGTATTATTCGCTTCAAAACGTATTTGAAATATTATTATCAGTCCAATAGTGCCTATTTTTTGTACACTAGTTACATGGATACCTAAATGAAATGAATTATTTAAATTAGATTACGTTTCTAATGAGGCATGAAAATTCAAATATCAACACTACGTTTCCTAGCCACATACCTAATAGATTCACCAGATAATTAATATTATTAGACATCTTAATAGGTTATTTTTACGGTTTATTTGAAGGAATAAATTTTGTCGTATATTTATGAATTTTTTTCAAGGAAATAACAGATATAAATAAATTTTAGCCATATATCATCAAAGAAAGGCAGAATATGCAAACAAACTAACGTTTGACCGACGAACCCCGAACGGAGGAGGTATACAATTCGACAAGACGAAACTTAAGAAATAGTCCCATATTCTTAAAAACGCAAATCCGAAATCTCCGTCCCTTCCAAAACCGCCCCCGAAGGCGGTGGAGATGGCAGAATTAAAAATAACAAAATATCCGGAAACAAAATTCAACTTTTTTTTTCAAAAGTGTTACGTTTCCTAGTTAATGAAAAAATCTCACATATATGTTTTTTCGCTATGTGGAGGGGGCGATTTCTTTCGAAAACTAGAAATCTGAGGGTACCACATGAAGAACAAGAATATTTGTAGCAACATTTATACTTACATACATACATACATTTTCTCCTTAGACTTACAGTTTTCGAGTTAATGCGGTGGTAAAATGGTTAAATCTAAAATACTTATGCGCATTTCCACCACGATATTCTGAGATCTCTACATAATAGGCATAGTAGGCTGGGTGGAAGAAAGGTGGTCGGAGAAAAAAAATTTTTTTGAGTGACCGAACCCTGACCTTTTGCCCAGAAAAAAAACTTTTGTTGGTAGTCTCACATAAATGTAATAAATACTCTTTCTATTTCTGCTTACTGCACATTGTAAAGATGTAATAAAAATGTTTTGTCATTGTTTTTTTTTGTTTGGTCAATAAGCGATTTATTATTATTATTATTATTATTATTATTATTATTATTATTATTATTATTATTATTATTATTATTATTATTATTATTATTGTTACGTTACGTACTTACTTTTACGTACTTACTGTTATTATTTCTTTTAGTTTATATTCATTCTGCTACCTTATTTTCAATAGTGTTGCTTGTGTATTTCATTATGTAGTTCTAGAATTATAGCAGATTTATTCTCGATCCTTCCAGAAACTATATGTGAGGTAAAATTTGTCATACTATTGTCAGTTTGACAAGGATCTAGAACATTAATTATGTTCGTCTAGATAATCATAGAACATTCTCGATGAATGTCATATCATGATTCAGATATATAAAGCCGTGACGATCATGGGACAGAGTCAGTTTATTGTATCAGTCAATTGGAGACATAACTCGAAAGTAGTTGGAACGCGATAGTTAAAGTGACAAGTAGTGACAGTTGTACTACAACAGAAAGCCGTGTACAGTGTGTTTGAAAATAAATCATTGGAAGCAATCTGTGAATTTTGAGTGCTACGCAAGTGAACTCACCCCACAACGTTTAGCACAGGGTTAAACGTTACATTATTATTATTATTATTATTATTATTATTATTATTATTATTATTATTATTATTATTATTTTCCTTCTTCACAGGTTTTTCCTGGTGTTTATTAAAGCATGGTGCGGGTTGAGCACCAAGCACTCTCGTCTATTCTTGACTCAAAAATGTTCTTACAATTCGCGTTGTATTCAGTGCAACTGCTTTCTGCATGAGTTTGTAGAGGTTATTATTCAGTGCCAAGGACTTGAGGCTCCTGTGCAATTCTTTTGGAATAACCCCAGTGGCAGACAGGACATTGGGTACGATGGTCACTTTGATCTCGTCTGCAAGGTCGATGTACTTCCTTTTCTTTTCTGTGATGGTGGTCATTAAGTTGTGCGTGTTAGGTACCTATGATGTACGCCTCCTTCTGTCTCCTGTCTCTAATCACTATATCTGGTTTGTTACAGGAAATGCTTCTATCCATGATAATGAACCGGTCGTAGTACATGTGAGGTGATCTTTCTGTAGCACTGCGGATGGAGTATATTCGTAGTAGGGCGTTTTTAGGGTGTCTTTTCGCATTCCAAGGTTGTGGAATATTTCTTGGGGAACTATAGCTGCAACCTGGTTGTGGCGATGTAGATAATCGTTTTGTGATAAGATGCTACATGCTGCCGTGATGTGTTGTATGGTTTCCGGCTTTTCTCTGCATTTTCTACATCTGTCATCTGTCATTCCTGGTTCCTTGGTAATGTACTTTTGATAGTTCTTTGTGTGTACCACCTGGTCTTGTATGGCTATCAAGAAGCCTTCGTTTTCTGGGAATAATTCGCCCGTTCTCAACCATTCGTTCGACGCTAGCTTGTCCACATGGGGTTGATCAAGTACACGCAAATAATATACGCGGGTAATATAACTACTATCTTCTTTGGTATTAGCGAACTTTCAACGATTTTCGTGACTTATGGACTGGAAAATTGTACCGACGTTATTAGTTGGTGCACCGAAAAATACAAAATAATATTAATTCTATTGGTGCTGGTACTTGTGACGTTGTGCAGTTGTAGTGAGATAGAAGAATTTCTGCACCAACTTCTAAAGTACCAGCACCAATATTATAGAATTAAAATTATTTTGTATTTTTCAGTGCACCAGCTAATAAAAGCGGTCCAATTTTTTGTAAGAAATATTTACTTCACACTTTTGAGTCTTATAAAAAAATTGTAAGTTCACTAATACCAAAGAAGATAGTACTTATCGTATGTATATTTTTAGCTTGTACTTGTTATTATTCAGAGATCTGAAAAGATCGCGGCCGATACACATATACACATATTTCATAGATGTTGCTATATATAATCTCTTCTCTAATTTAGCAGACTAAGGGCCGATTTCATAATCAAATTTAATCTCCTATTAATTTTAATCTTAGATTAAAAATTTCATAATTTTTTTGGTTGGTGATATAATTTAAAGTTACTTTAAAAGAACGAAAGATTAGTTGACTAATGTTGCAAAAGTTATGGAAAAATGCACTCTTTTTATTCCGTCATCGAGATATGAGTTAAACAAATTGAAGAATTAACTAATCTCCCATTAAGGATTCATTATGAAATCGGCCCTAAATACCCCCTCCATTTAGCGGAAATATACATATTTTAAACTTTACCATTGCTGTAAATCAAAAACTATAACTCTTCTGAAAAAATGTTAATTTTAAACGCTTACGGATATGGTCTCATCATTAATTCTGCTGGCCTAGATATTCCATTTTCAAGAAAAATTGCAATCCACCCCTTTCAGGGGTGGTTTTTGGAGGGAAGAAACTTTATGATTTGAGTTTTTCTATATACGGGACAATTTTTCAATTTTCCTCGTTCAAATGAATCAAAAATCATCAAAATCGGAGTAGTTTATTATGCAAAAAGCGCGAACAGACATACATAAAAAAAAGCGAACATACAACCGATTTGTATACCTTCTCCTTTTTTGAAGTCGGTCAAAAATAGTCTCTTCGTACCAAGACCCCTATTTCAAAACGATGGTCAAACTTAGGCGGAAGAACTACTTTTAAATAGATTTTAGGGAGATTTCATGAGCACAGGAAAGCTAATCTATTATTTTCGAAATGCATTGAAGTACTTACTTTAATTATATTCTATTCGTGAAGCTTAATAATATTTTGTATGCTTTAAATTATTCTATTTTGTTAGTGATGATAATACAATGCTCGTTTTTGTGAAGATAACGTAAATATGGATTTTCTGAATTCAAATTATACTCAACTACACTTAACAGAGAGCTCATTTTATTTTTAGTTCAAATTAGACTCTTAATTTATTTCAGAAAATTTACTTAGCTATATTCGGCAAAATCGACACCACAACCTAACCTATATCTAACTATTCGGATGACCATAAAGGAAAGGAGAATGATTGATTTATTTATATTATGTTTAACCATTTGTTCTAATGTAGATATTATTTATAAATGACATGAACCAAAATCGACGTCATAATTTAACATTGGTACAAAAAGGACAAAAATGAATTACATAGTTGCAACAGAAAGTTATTAGTTAGTTATTAAGAAATGTGGAACTTTTAATTTGGCCCCAATGTCGAACAAAGACATCTGTTGAGTCATTTCCTAATAAGTTATCCAGTGAAGGAAAGTGGACAGTGGACATCTTGCACCACAAGCAGGAAAAAATAAAACACTGGCAGCACATTTTTCCACAGCCAACGTTGGCTGGAAAATGCATCTTATAGACAAAATGTGTGGTGCATTTTCGCCCGGTTTCGAGATAAATCATAGTCACACATATAGGTACGCCATCTTGATTTCGGTATAAAATAATAAAATGTTATTAGAAAGAAAAATCTAGATCTCCAAAACGAATGTTTTCTTTCCTCTAAACTGCAATTATTTCCGGAAAAGAGACGCATCTATTTATTTTAAAATAATCACTACTTGACTATTTTTTTAGGGTACACCTACTTTGAACATTTGAACTTTTGAAAGGACTTTCACCATGTTGAAACTAAGCGATTACACTTCACCTGAGCAATGGCTTTCAACAAGGAAATTATATTAATGACTCAAGAGAAATCTACTTCTCTTCAATACTAACTACTGACTAGCCACATACTAATTTGGTATTGCAATAGTCAGAAAGAGAATAAGTGAAAACTTATTTTTTACAATATTTTATTAAATGGAAAACAGAGTACGCATATATAAAGTAGATTTAGTTTTCAACTAATGAGAGAGCACTTGGGTTACCACCAGTTCTCTAAAGGTACAGGACCCGTACTCTAGTGCGGCGACCACCACAAAGAGTTATCGACCATTTTCTCATCATCAAAGTGTCCATCGAATCAATTAGTTCATACATGGGTAACCTCGTCGGGTATATATATATTATATGGTAGAAATAGCCTCGTTACTGGCGTTCTCTTTACCATATATTTATTATATACCTATATCAAACCTATGTATGTTGGGATCAGGCAAGTTTACATTTTGATGAACATTAGACACACCAAGTTTCTCTACAAAGAAAGACAGATTACTCCACGTTCCTTACTCTATATAAATGTTACAGGGAATGTAGGAAATCAGTTAATGTCAGCATTCACTAGTAAATGCTGGCAACCACGGATTTTTATGTTTCTTGCCAGTAAATGTAGGGAACAAATATTTCAAATACACTACAAATTACACATGCAAGCAAAGTTTTATTCCAAAATCGAAGAAGATAGACTACTGCGAAAAGAAAATGTCAATCTAAAAAGAAAATGCGGTTCAAAGAAGTGTTTCTGCAAAAAAAATATTTTGCACGTTAAAATGTCACAGTTCTTTACCCTGTTGCAATAAGTAAACCAAGAATAATACTTATAAGAACGATGATTGTAGTTCTGTTACAAGGAATAAAATATTTTGTTTCTTTACGTGTTCTTAAGTTTACCTAGCTGACATCAGAGATGGCAAAGAATAACTAGTTATTTTGAACATTTACTATAGCTAATGTACAAATAGAAGTCACAGATAATACATTCACTGGACGAATTCGTCATTGTTAGCAATGACTTCTAAATATTAGCTTTCACTAGATTTCCTGCATTCACTGTAACATATATCTATATATTAAATAAATTTTTATGGATCAGATTACAACAAATGAACGCAAATAATAACTATATACAGCGATCTGAAAAACGAAATCATTGGATGTATAAAATGAGAAAATTTTTCAACACGTATTTGCTAAAGTATGTTAATTTCTCATGAATTCAACATAAAAAAGATAACTGCTCTATATGGATGTTTATATTGATAATCATTGTGATTTTTTATAATCTTGTCAATATTAGTTTCATGTCATTTCAGAATATTGTGACTTACGTCATATTGTCCATAAGAGCGTGAAAATGTCGGAAAATAATTTAGATACAATTCCGAGCTAAAACGATTTTGTAAATATTTTAAAGAACATCCTGTCTAGGCTGAATAATAGATTAATTCTGCAGCAATTCATCTCATTTTAGAAGCTTTTAAAACGAGAATTAAAAAACTGAACAAATTGAAACGGAAATTTTTTGAGTAGTTCCGAAATGATCAATTGACTTCAATCATTTCTAGATCTTATTAAGGTCTACAAAGTAAACTTCAAAAATATATCTATGGACATAAGTTAAAAGAGAAACTTTCCACCAAAAGGCCAAATGCGAAAGACAGAAAAAAGAAATGGGATATACAAAAAAATTAAGGACCCGAAAAAGTAGAGGATTACTAAGAAGTAATCAGGAATAAAATAAAAATACAAAAAACTGAATTTACTATAGAAAACATTGATGATGGAAAGAAATAAATACAATAGTAAGGGAAGCAGCTAACGAAACCATAGAAAGAACAACAGGAGGCTGCAGAAATATAATTCATCAAAAATGCAAAATCGTATTAGATGAAAAAACGAAGAGGAGAATTACTTCCCTAGAAAATTCCACGAATGAAATCAAGCAAGTTTTCAATACAGCACGTACCAATGCCAAAAAATTACTGAGGAGGAAAAATAAGGTGTATCTGGAAGAAAGAGTGAGGAAACCACCAACACCAACAACAGAGTTCTATAGAAAGGGAAGAGCTGGAATAACGATACAAGCTATAAAAGAACTGAATTTTGTAGATGACACTGGTAAGCTGTTGAAGTCAGAGGATGACATAATTCAAAGATGGAGAAAATACTTTTCAGAACTGCTTAACAAACAAATGGATGAGAGTGACCAAAATGCAAGAATATATATTGCAGAACTGGAAGTGGAGCCACCCATACTAGTGAAAATTAAGAAGATCATTAGCAAGTTGAAGATTTACATAACACTGGGGGAGGAAGGATTAAATCAATGCAGAGCTTTTAAAGAACGAAGGAAACGAACTACATCAAAGGATACATAATATTATAACTATGATATGGAACCAAGAGGAGATAGGAATGTTAACGGACTGTCGAAATTACAGAGGAATATCTCTAGTAAACACCATTTATAAGACAATGTCATTGAACTTAGCGCAGATACTTATAAGCATCACATGTCATGAAAGGCCAGAAGGAAGAAGATAATCTGTTGGACGGTCTAGAAGAAGATGGACGGATTCAATTAAAGAAGATCTGAGAAATATAGGTACAACCTACGGGAAAGATAGACAGAGGTGGAGGGTAATAGTGAATGCGGCCAAGACTCACCCAAAGTTGTAGCGCCAGAGAAGAAAGAAGACATATATATCGACATTTTAAATTTTTGGCTATGATTATTTCATAATTTCAGAATTGTATATTTCTTTTAATTTAGATCAATAAAATATTTATCTAATTTCAGATTGTTTAAGTAAAGAGAAACGTAGACATTTTCTTATATTTACATGGCACACTTCGAATGAGTCCTTTTTGGATCGCTCGATACCTTCTGGTAGTATAAATAAATTAGAAAAATAATTATTTGAAGAGCTATTCCATCAACTGCGCGATTTTTTCTTGCATAAAGTGCATGGATAACTTATATGTTGATGTTTATCTCCTGAAAATAAACAAAATAAGAAAATATTTTCAGAGATTTACGACTGATTAATTTTCCCCCAACATTTTTTTGAACATTATCAAATCAAAATAATGCATAAAATAAACAGAAAATGAGCAATTCTTGTACACTACAGCATTTCCATGTCTTTGATGTATTTTTTTTCTGACGAATCCAGTAAATTTTAATTACCTAACAATAGAAACTTATTCCCTATACCCATGCTAGTGATTACCTGAAACCTATAATTAAATTGTTTTCCAACAAAGATTGGATTCGGTAACCATTAATTATTCAACAGTGAAATGTTTCTTACTACTGAACTAATTAGAACCAATCACGGTATTTAATTTAACCAAGAGATCGTGTGTCTCGAATTGTTTATTTTATCCAATTCTAGGCAGGATATGTGGTCTCTAATCAGAAGATAAACTACAGAGTGAACAATTTTGTTATCCTCATGTATTAACAAGATATTGTGAGTATGAGTCTATGATAATCGCTACAATTATACTGAAAAGCACATTGAGAACTTCTTCTTCTTCTTTGTAGGTAAGTGCTCTTATTGGTGTTGTAACTTAAATTTTGTAAATTTATATAATGTTTATTAAAGAAATCACTTTTGAGAAATATTTACAAAAACAATAGAGAAAACAGCAAACAGGTTACTAATTATAGGAAGCCTAAATGCAAGGGTAGGAATAAAAGATCAAGAAACCGGAGACACAATTGGAAAACTTGGAGAAGGCTTAAGAAACAATAATGGGAAAAGACTGATTGAATTCTGCCTGATTAACAATCTTGTAAAGTCCTAAACAGGAAATAAAAGTCTATCATAGACTATGTCATCATAGACAAAGAAAACAGAAAAGAAATACTAGATACTAGAGTAAAAAGAGGGGCAGAAGTTTATACAGATCACTTCCAAGTAGTATCAAAATTCAGAATAAACACAAAACCAGAAAAACAGAATTTGTTAGAAAATACCTGAACAGAAAGAATATGAAAATACGAAACTATAAAGTAAATGAAAAAACAAGAGCAAGAAAATATGAGTCAGTAGAAGCACTTTAAAAATATAATATCTTTAGCACAAAAGGTGTGCAAATTTAACAGAATAAGAAGAAAACAATGAAATGAAAAGATTAAAACAGAAACAGCAAAAAAGAGACTATGGAAAAACTAATAAAGAAGCAGTAAACCCTACAATAAATACAAAATGATTAAAATTAAAGGAAGTTGTTAATAAAGGAAAACAGAAGATGTGCGAAGAGTCCGGAAAAGGACCGACATGGGAATCCAAAACTGCTATATAAAACATTAAAGAAGATGATAACTAAACAACATATGGATCCATATCCTAGCATCATAGCAAAGAAATATATTAATGAACACCAAAGAAATTATGGCAAGATGGAAGGCATACTTTCAGGAGCTACTTAATACAACACAGAACAATCAACAGGAAGAAAACAAAAACATGTCCTATCACAATAGAAGAAGTGAGATAAGCGATAAAAATGCTAAAGAGAGGTAAAGCAGCAGGAAATGATGGAATAATAACAGAAATGCTACTAAACCTACTACTAAAGCACAGTATCACAATTGTAGATAGTGACTCATGTTTGGGCGTGCTGATAGGGATTTCATAAAGCATTACATTACATTATATACATAAATTATTTTTAATAATAACCGCACGCCTGTGAATCATCGATTTCCTTTCCCCACAGACCCGCAAAGTTCTATGTTGAAAATATGAGTCACTATCTACAATAGGGGTACTGTGCTATAGAGAAAAACGGAATTTCAGAACTAAAGCAAAAGGAAAACAGTTCCCATCAGATTGAGAGATAGGGGTAAGCTTACCCATATATAAGAAAGAAAATAAACGTGACAGCCAAAACTATAAAGGAATAACGAATCCAACAGGAAATAGAAGAGGAGCAGTGTGGTTTTAAGAAAGGAAGAGGAATTCAGGATCATATCTTCACTATAAAACAGATGATAGAAGTGAACTATTCAAAGAACATTTAACTAGCTTTTATAGATTTAGAGAAAGCGTTTGATGGTATACCGAGGAATATGATATGGAACGGCTTGAAAAAAAAACAGAAATATAAACAAGAGCTTGAGGGAAAATATTGCTAGCGTATACAGAGGTACTAGAAATAATGTTAGAACGAAGAATTCAAAATCAGAGGAGTTCACAACCGAAAAAGGACTAAGACAAGGCAGAATACTAAGTCCAACGTTATTTAACATAATCCTATACGATGTTATGAAAGAGGTAAGAGATACGCTACTGATAGGATATAGAAATATGGAGCCAATATATACTACATGTTAAATAAGACACTGATCTGGAAAACAGAAAACTAACGTATACAAAAACCGATCAAACCAATATTATTATTTGGATGCGAAAGCTGGACACTTATAAATCAACAAAAAAATACAAGCCGTCGAGATAATAGTTATTTATTATACAAGGGAAAAAATAAAAAAGAGATAAATCTAATATTTTTCCCGTGTATAATATACTATTTTTTTGTGCAGGGAAAAACGATGATTTAATATTGAAAAAATATTGGAATATATTAAGGTCAGAAGATTATCGAATTAAAATTTGAAGTTTTAAAGTGGTAGGTGTCCATTAAACATGGGTTGCTAAGGAAACCTTTAAAATAATCAAATATCTGTCAGTTTAATTCTGTGTTTTGATTGATATTCATTGGTGATTTCGAGATACATAACGCAACTAGCGTTGTGTTTAGCAAGACCAATCGAAACCTGCCAAACTTTCAAACGCACCAATCAGGAATCAGAACATTGACATTCGGTTATCAAAACGCCTCGTATATTTCCATCTCGAAAACACCATTTGTGTATATATATCTACCCCGAGTACTGTTTTATTCATGATACTCTGTCACCTGTCAACAGAGATACAATGTCAAACTTTTTTCCCGTCACAGAAAAAAATATTTAAGAGGAATAAAAGGGGTCACAAAAAGAGACAAAGTAAGAAGTGACAGAATAAGAGAATATCTAGAGATAGAACCCATAACGACCACCTTGGAAAAACAACAATTAAGATGGTTTGAGTGCCCAAATGAGGCTGAATAACGATAGACAGGTCAAAAAGATATGGCACGCAAAGTTAGTCCAGAAACAAAAAAGAGGGAGACCAAAGAAAAAGTGGGATGATACGGTGGCGGAAATTCTGAAAAAAAAACTAAGACATGGGTAGAAGCAAAACACATGGCGCAAGACAGAAAAGCATAGGAAAAAATTCATACGAGATTAATACGTACATACACCTTAATACCTTATATAAAGTATATAAGGTTATTGATATATCATAAAGAAATCAATTATGACAAATAGAAAATATTATTCTGGCATATGAAGATAACAACCAGAACAAAATAAAGAATCCAGTTGTGGTGAACAGGGATGGATATATACAGAGAAATGTAATTCCAGAGGACGCCAAGAACTAACTTGGTCGTTTCTGATGCACATCACGTTCAAGTCACAGCAGTCCAGACTAGAGAGTTCCCAACATCTACACATAATTGTAGAAGACAGAATCATTTTATACTCCCAAGGCGTCAATACGATGTTCCTTCACTTTATTAGATTTTATCTCCAGTGAAATTGGTTAATTTCATCAAATCCACCTCCAATGAATTTACTAATTGATTTTCTTCATGATTTACTAGTCCTTTCAACT
Organism: Crioceris asparagi; assembly: GCA_958507055.1. Taxonomy (NCBI): domain Eukaryota; kingdom Metazoa; phylum Arthropoda; class Insecta; order Coleoptera; family Chrysomelidae; genus Crioceris; species Crioceris asparagi. The sequence goes on along the minus strand of OY293826.1, from coordinate 12,123,623 downwards.
AGAACTATGCCGTTGATGTAAATTAACTCTATCTATTTAAGACACTTATTTTAACAAATGTTCATTCCAATATTCATTATTGTAATATTAAGGAGAAATATCTCCTAGAGAGCAAAACACTTATCCGAATTGAGAATTTCACGTGTTGTTGTGTGGTAAAGCACTAACAGTAGGTAAATGTTTGTTGATTTAATGTCAACAAATTGCGTCTACAAATGTTGAGATGAATACATATACCTATACAAACGTTACGTTGATGGCGTTGCTGGTATAATCAAGTCTATAACAATACCTTCGAACGAGGGTAGTATGTATTCAAGTAAGTTCTCCAGATTTTAGTTTGTTTCAATTTTAACGAAGGGGGATAATCTAAGGGAAATCTCGTTGTATGTACTGTAAAAAATGCGACAGGTACAAGTGAAACTCATAATCCGAAGATAGAATGGAAACAAATAAGTAATTTATTTATAATGTTCATTTATTAAAAAAGAAGTTGCAGATCTAAATTCAATAATATTTCTCTTTTAATGAAATAAACTGGTTCGAGTCGATCTCGCACACTAAAGGTTCCGTATTATATAGTTCATGAACTGTCTACCTGATACTGTTCCAAATATACGTTCATTTTTCACATTATTTTATTTTCGTTATTTGTTATTACAGCCGCTATAATATAATTACTTACTTTTTGACCGACCAACCCTGCACGGAGAAGGTATACCTACATTTCGACTGTATGCTTTTTCTTTATTTGTGCGCCGCGTTTTATATAGTAAACCTACTCCGATTTCTATGATTTTTGATCTATTTGAAAGAGAAGCCTTAAGAAATGGTTCCATATTCATAAAAACGCAAATCCGAAATTTCCTTCCATCCGAAAATCGCTCCCGAAGAGGGTGGAGGGAACAAATTTTCTCGAAAATCGATAATCCAAGATGGCAGAATTAAAGATACAAAATATCTGGAAACGTTTGAATTGATTTTTTTTTCAAAAGAGCTACAATTTTCACGTTAGTGCGATGTAAAAATTTGAAATATGTATATTTTCGATTCGTGGAAAAGGCAATTTCTTTCAAAAATTGAAAATGTGAGAATGGAAAATTAATGACCAGATTATTTGTTTTCGAGTTAACAGCAGTGGTAAAGTTTGTAATATGCGTATTAACGCGACGATGTTCTTAGATTTCTGAATAATATCAAATACAAACGAAGCATATACATGGAGAAATGATAAACGTTCTACAATTTTCGCGACAAATGTAACTCTCAAAAGTGTGAAATGAATATTTTTTAAACAAAAAAATGGACCAACGTTATTAGTTGGTGTACTGAAAAATACAAAATATTATTAATTCTATTGGTGCTGGTGAAGTTGTGCAGTTGCAGTTAGATTGAAAACTTTTGGCACCAACTTCACAAGTACCAGCACCAATAGAATTACTATTATTTTGTATTTTTCAGTGCACCAACTGATAAAAATATTTATTGAAAGCATCAATTGTCTAGCTATTACGATTCAAGAGATACAGTGATTGTTAAGGTCGAGCAAAAACGCCGAAAATCCATTTTTTGTATATTGGCCCCTTTTATTTTTAATTCTATTCCATTTTTATCTTTTGCAGTTATAGAGGCAGACATTTTAAAAAAATTTCAACTGTCTACATGTTACGATTTATGAGGTTCAGGTTCAGGATTGATAAATATTTATTCAAAACAGAAAAAAACTCTAAGGCATAAACAAAAAAAGGATATAGTCTTCATGATTTGAAAGCAAGTATCATATTAATATAAGAATTAATAAATCTGCCATTGTGTGTATAATTTCTACTCAAAATTCCCAGATCATGCGTCGATCAAATAAACCACTAAGGTAAAAAAAAACACTCGAATTTTTAGTCCAGAAGGATTAATGTTAATTCAGGTTTCCTTATTTTCAACACCAATATCAGCTTAACAGAAGCTGTGTCAATTATACTGTACTCCCACAAACCAGACAAAAAAAACACAGTTGCATATGCATAAATATATTTTACAAAAAAATTGGACCGACTCTATTTGTTGGTGCACTGGAAAATAATATTACTTCTATTATTGGTACTGGTAATTTGAGGTTGTGCAATCATAGTTAAATTGAAGACTCTTGGCACTAACTTCACAAGTACCAGCACCAATAGAATTAATATTACTTTATAATTTTCAGTACACCAACAAAAAAAATCCCGACGGCCTTGTAGCCAGCGGGAAGGTAAATTTCTCAAAATTCATTGAATTGACATTTGAACAAACTTTTCATTGGTATACCTACAAGTCATTACATATAAATTACTGTATGTATCATAGCCTTGCGGATAGAGGTTTTTGTTTTGGCTGTTGAATATAAAGCAGACAGGGTTCGCGTTCCACTTCAAGGCTGATTTTTTTTTTCGCCTGTTTCTTATCAATAAATATACTATATATTTTTTTTAATCAGGGTCTATATTAAGATCTCCAGAAAATGTAATATTACATCAAATTTATATTGACTGTTCATATTTTATCGGTATTTCTTAATTTTTATTTATTAATTCTTATTTTTTCTGTGCATTTTATGAAAAATTGCTTCGGACAAAAGTTGTAGGTACTGATTATATCTATAACCAAAAATTATTTTTGATGGTATTTACACTACGGCTCTTTTTTGAGATTTTTTTAAATGTTTGAACGGTCGCCATTTTGAACGACCGAGATATTTAAGAGATTGATTTTTGTAGCAACTTGATATCTCCAAAACTGCGACCTTTATCTTGTTAACGAATTTCGATATATATATATATATATATATATATATATATATATATATATATATATATATATATATATATATATATATAAACTTTTGAACCAAATGTTTTTTTGGACTAACTTATTGATATATTGATTGATTATTGATATAACAACATGCCGTTGAAATTTTTTCGAAATTCAAAAGTGTGAACGATCGCAATAGGTACATTTCTATAAGAAATTTACCTAAAAGTCGGTCCAATTTTTGGTCAGAAATATTTTAATACTAGGTACAATAAACGTCAGTGCGTTAGTTTTCACATTCAGGTGACATTACAAATTATAATAATCATAGTAGGTGAAAGTTTCAATTCTTTCGACTGAAATATATATTTCCTAAAATTAGAATATATCACTGTAGAACTGAAAAATTTGAATATTTATTACTCTAGACTTTCAGATTATTGTGTCAGATATGGGGACACGTGTGGAATGAAAGTGTCAATTTATAAGCATTTTATTAGGTGTGCGTTATTATATTATTTATATTTTTTACGAAATAATAGTTGAATGTAAGTTTGGAATGTAAACTTCAATCAATTTTCAAAATTGTCGTCTATTGTGAGGGTGACAAAGTGAAATCTTAGTTTGTTACGTGATAGTTTTAATATCAAACGAGCTGGTATCGTTTATTCGTTTATAAATACATCAGGTATTCTTTCAAAAGTCCAGGATATTCGTTCTTAAATTTGATGGATGCAACTTAATATTGAAACCATGCTTATATATAAACATATACAGGCGTATTAATAAATAAATCTTTGCATGGAAAATATCATCATGAATACGGTTTTCGAGTTGCAGCAGAGGTAAAATCTGAAATATGTTTATTTCTCTCTGATTAATAATAACAAGTACAAGTAAAGAATATACATGGGTAATAAGATAAGTACTATCTTCTTTGGTATTAGTGAACGTTCAACGATTTTCATGAAAAATGGTGTGTGAAATAAATATTTCTTACAAAAATTTGGACCGACTTTATTAGTTGGTGCACTGAAAAATACAAAATAATATTAATTCTATTAGTACTGGTAATTTTGAAGTTGTACAATTGTATTTAAATAGAAGACTCTTGGCACCAACTTCACAAGTAACAGCACCAATAAAATTAGTATGATTTTGTATATTTCAGTGCAACAACTTATAAAGTAGGTCAAATTTTTGTTAAAAAATATCAATTTCTATTATACTTAATCGTATTATAAAAAAGCTGGGGCATATTTTTTGCAAAATTAGGAACAAATGAATAAATCTTAAAAATAGATTCGATGAATTATTCGCAAGTATATTTGTTCCTCTTTGCGGCATTATTTCCTCCATTTACTTCCAGTCTCTTTAGGGTTCCGTATCAAATTGGTGAGAACGGGACCCTATTACAGAGACTCCGCAGTCCGTCCGTCCGTCTGTCTCATAAGCCGTAATAGGTAGAGAGCTGAAATTTTCTGAAAATGTTTATTTCTGTTGCTGCTACCTATAACAACAAATACTAAGTCCGGCCGTCTGTTCGTCTGTCAGCGGGCTGTATCTTATGAACCGTAATAGGTAGAGAGTTGAAGTTTTCAGAGAAAGTGTATTTATCTTTATAAATACTAAGTCTGTCATCCGTCCTTCCATCTGTCAGCCGTCTGTATCTCATGAACAGTAATAGTTAGACAATGGAATTTGTATTTTACAATGGTAGGTACGGAGTCCTTCCTGTGCGAGTTCGAGATGCACTTGGACGCATTTTCTTTTTTTAATTACTTTTCAATAACCCTCGAAAACAATGGCAATCGTTACGTAACAATTTGAAAACGGCGTTGAGGCTGAAAGCGGCAAGTTGACTTTTCATAGCCTTGACAATAAAAAATAAAGTTGTAGTTTGATTACAATAGTACGTAAAATATATTAATACACACGAGCTATACTTAGATCAAAAACACCATCTAGAAAAATTATCTTGAATTGAATATTGAATAAACTTTTTTGCTAGCAGATTCCAATGAAATTTATGGAATTATTATTCAACAATAAATTATAATTAGCAAATTGTATCTAATCTAAGTCCACAAAAAATATCATTAATACCTACACTTTGAATACTAGTTTCATTGGTCCTTGAGAAATCGCACTATTTCACTACTCGGAAATAATAACAGATAGTTGGTTTCCGTCATGAATTATTATCAATATCTACTTAAATAATTTTGTAGTCAACCCACAAAAAGAGATTTATTGATTCAATTTTGTTATTTTTACGAACGACCACAATATATGTCCCGGATTTTTGGCATCCAATCAATACGTGGAATATACAGGAATAAATTAATATCGAAAGTGTTGGCTTCAAATGAAGATTCACTTACAAATGCATTATTTTGTGGGAAGAGAAACACGTGTATTCAATACAAAATTCTCTTAAAATTGCTATTATATTTATATTATATTGTCAAAAAGGAAAATGTGGGTATACTTTGATTGTCTCTATAAAAATCATGTTGACATATGTCAAAAACGGTAATAGGAAAGTTATTACAACGGGGGTTGATTCAACCTGTGTGGTATCTCAAATAAAAGAAAGTTTTAAAAGATAAAATAAGTGTGGATTCATGCAGCCCAAATTAACGAGTAACAAGTAATAATTAATAATTACAAATAGCAAGTAAAAGTTGAACTTCTTATTTTTCAATGGGAGTGTTCATGCAGCCAAGAAACAATTATCAATTAACGAATACGAAGTAGAAGTTGGCCAACTTTTATCTTTCTTACTTTAATTTAACGAGGTGAACGCGGATTGGTCAGGCCGATGATGTAAATAACCTCACTTTTTGAAATATTTGTGTATTTCCTTGGGTACCTTGAAAAATGATTCGGTATCTTCCATTTTTATTGAAAATTTGGAATTCTAAACACTTGTTTTCAGTTATCCAGCGGGGACAGAGGTTATTTTGAAAAATGAATACCGCGGATGTCAGACTTGTGCGCATGCTTACTGTTTACTTCTTAATTCTTAATTTGAGTGCATGAATGCTACATTTTTATACTTGTTAATTGATAATTGTTATTTGATATTTTTTACTCGATAATTCTTACATGATGCTGCATGAATCCACACTTACAGTAATCTTGTTAATTAAAAATATTTCGTCGTTGACAAGAGATATTAATAAAAGTGAAATCAGACTTACCCTTATCCAGAAAAGAATATTGAGATTATTTACCTGCAATAAAAAGAAAACAAAAATTAGAGGTTAGCTTTCTTCAAGCAAATTACTTTAATTCACGAAATTTTGTGCGAATGTATTGCGCTAGCCATTAGAGCAACTAGGCTACAATTTAGTGTGAAGTGTAAGTAGATTCTTTGAAAATGTTTTCTGGTCAATATTGAGTAAAATCCAATTCTGTATTTCTTTAAAATGTTAGGCTCCCTAGTTTTGGAAATAAAGAGGTCGAATCTCATATTTTTTTATTATTTATTCTTATTATTTATTTGAACATACAATAAAATTGAGTAGCAAAAAGGTATATCTTTTAGTTGCCCACAAAATGTATTCATCAATTCAGAATTTGTTTATTAGCTATGTATAAGAACAAAATTTTATATTTTTTGTGTCAGGAGATTCGGTAAAAATAGGCAGACAGACAGACGGACACCAGATATGAGAAAAGCTCATTTTTTCATGGGCTATACAAGACTAAAATGATAACCAAATAATCTATAAAGATTTTTTTGATGAAAATGAAAGTTTTTCTATTTGATATTTAGAAATAAATATTACAAATATTTATCCATTATTGTTTAAAAATCTAAATGTAGTTGGAAGTAGACTGTTTCCTATTAAAATTGTAGGTAATACATTTTTAAAAAATTCACTCACTAGTGGTGGTTTGTAGTATTTTTTTCATCAATCAATCTTATTACTACAAGGTCAAGTGTCCGTTTATCGTAAGATTTTATTCGAAAAAATATAAATCTAGTTCAGCAGGACAAAAACTCTGGATAGTCCAATACAATTCATACAACATTATTTTCTCAAATACTTCCTTTACTTTTTTTAACCCTAATAAAGATACATACGTTTACACAACCCCTTAAAAGACCGCACTACCCAGGGATTTTATGATTTTTTCTGTTTAACGTCCCCGAGGTGAAGTATAAAGGTTGATTTCTATGATATAATACCCAACAACCCTTAGAAAGTGTATTAGGGAGGCTGGGGTTCAAAGTGCCGGGGGTAGGTTGTTCCGATTCAAATAGCTCTGCCAAGAAAAGAGATAGTAATTTGTGTTAAGTGAGGTACCAAACGTCATACAGTCGCGATATTGCACCAACCATTTTAGAGACGGCATGTGGGCACATGTGAGAGTGATAATTGATTATTGGTATATAAACATCAGGTAAGTAAATTGTCTCGTCCTTAAACTTTTTGGTCTATTTCAATCAATTTTCTAGCTATTTGTGTTTGATTTGCTATTATCAGTTGGGCAAACTATAGAGATTATCTTTCTAGTATCATTGTTGGCTTTTTATAACTTATTTTGTTATAATTGGAGGTTAGTTTGAAAATGGTATTCGGGGTTAAAAGTTCATCTGGTGGGGGGCTAGATGTGCCGCGGAACAACGTGCCCCGTAATGATACTTGTAAATTATAAAATTAAAACTTTGTTCTAGGATGAGAAACTATAAACCGAAAACCGAACGGGGCAAGGTTTCGATTGAACTTTTGCAGCCATCAAACCTGTTCTAAAAGCACCACCTAGAACGTCTACATTAACTAAGCGAAGAATATGAATAAGAAAATTGGCAATACCATCAGACACGCCTAAAACGAATGCTTTAGCTGAAGAAATAGCAAGAAGAGGAAAGAGCAATAGTAGAACAAAAAAGAAGGAAAAAAGTGTCGCAAAGAAAAAGGCAACTGGTAAATCCGCAAAAGGTAAAGAAAATGTGAAACAGAAAGTCCTGCAAGAAGATGATCATGGAAGTGATAATGAAGAAGACAGTCTGGAATAGTATTGTCTAATATGTTGCGACAGTGGGTTGAATGCGTCATATGTAAGAATTGGGCTCATTTAAAATGCCTGAAATCTAAAGATTTTCATTTCTATGTCTGAATTGTTATAACTATTTTTTAAGTTCTGTAAAATAAACCATTAATTAGATCATTGATCTCAGTAAAGGTAATGCCAAATTTGTTGATTTTTCTTAGTGTTTTAATTGAAATAGATTATTTGCGTTATCAAAGTTGATTATTATTAAAGCTGTTTATTAGTCCTGATCTTATTAATTAGCATGTGTTACATTATTAGAAACAATACGTGTTATTATTTGAAAATTAGGCAATAACATCTAGGTTTTCTACTTTTCTGAATGAAATTTTAATAAATGTTCGGTTAAATGTGCCTTACTTATTTTATATATACCTTTCCAACTAATATCATATTATTAATGAGTGGTGTAAACAACGGAACAACTTGCCTCAATTGAGGAACAACCCGCCCCTTCCTGGGGCGAGTTGTTCCTTGTCGACTTGCTACAGAAAAAACATCCTGAGTCAATATCCATTATTATTTAAATAAATTCGACCATAAAATTTGAAACAAGAATAAATTCTGCGTATATTTATATATGAATCATGTATTACAAATCTTTCTAAGACATTCATATTGTGTCCTATTCTAAAATCGGAACTTCGAACCCCGGCCTCCCAGGTAGTCTTAAATGAACAGTAGCGGGTACAGCGATAGTTGTCTGAACAAATTAATTCCACTATAACTCAATATTTAATTTTTTTGACCGACGAACCTCGAAATGAGGAGGTATACAATTCGACTGTCTGCATTTTTTTGGTTCGTTCGCACGTTTTATATAGTAATCGTACTCTGATTTTGATGATTTGTGATTTATTTGAAAGAGAAGGCTTGAGAAACGGTCCCATATTCATACAAACGTAAATCTGAAATCTCCTTCGCTCCGAAAACCATCCCTGAAGGAGGTGGAGGGGTCAAATTTTCTCGAAAATCGAAAATCTAAGGTAGTATAATTAAATGTAGGACAATAGAGACATGTTAAACTCTCAAATATGTGTATTTTTGCTGTGAAAATTGAAAATGTGTGGGCACTGTATGAAAGACCTAGTTATTTGTAGCAACATTTATAATAAACATTTTTTTCTTAGAGTTACGGTTTTCGAGTTGCAGCGGTGGTAAAATGGCAACATCTAAAATACTTATGCGTATTTCTGATGTTTTGGTATCTTAATAAGAAGGATAAATACTATCTTCATTGGTATTATTGAACGTTCAACGATTTTCGTGACTAATATTACACTCAAAAGTCAGAAATAAATATTTTTTACAAAAAATTGGACCGACGTTATTAGTTAATGCACTGCAAAATACAAAATAATATTAATTCTATTGGTGCTGGTAGTTGTGAAGTTGGTGCCAAAAGTTATCAATCTAACTTCAATTGCACAACTTCAAAAGTAACAGCACCAATAGAATTAATATCTTGTATTTTTCAGTGCACCAACTAATAGTCGGTCCAATTTTTTGTAAAAAATATTTATTTTAGAAAAAAATATGCCTGGAATTCACTGTTGATCATATTTTTCATTTTCAATAAAAAAAATAATAACAAAATTTTCAACGTATAATTCAGTATTCTTATTTTTCCTATGTGATGCGCGATTCTCCATACTCTTCTCAGTACCTAAGCATAAAAACATTTACCTAAATAGGATAATTAGTTCAAGATAAATAATAATAACTACAATATCACTAAGTAACGAGCATTTGACAAATGTTTCTCCGAAAAACAATTGTGGCAAAACAAAAATTTTCGCCACTAACCATTCCACCTATATATTTTCATATACATATTTCAACTTTTGACTCATACTTCGGCAAAGTTAAACTCTTAAATTATATCTGTGTGAAGTATTGCATATGGCTCCAATGTTTATCGACAAATCGGTGTGGTATAATGATTTTTTATTATTATACCTATTATCCACAAGTGAACGAAAACTCGTTGAATAATTAAGAAAAACATTTGCGAAAACAGATATCAACTTAAAGTACTTCAAGAAATGCCTTTGGTTTATTTAATGATTTAACAAGACTTTTACTTTACAAATTTTCTCGATTTTGCTAAAATGACATAGCATTTCGAATACTTTACATAGATAGAGAGAAAAGGTAAACAAGTTTACTCCCAGCTCAGGACACTTCCCATCTATTAAGATTACTCTCCTGAGTTCAGCCGAAAGGACAATTTATAGCTTGACTTGTAAGTTTACATTTAATTTATATATATATTAACCTAAGAGTAGGTACGTGGAAATGACATGCTATAAAATGGAAATGATTTACATCTCTGTGAAATCCAAACTAACTGATCCAAATAATATTATTTAATGTTCATTAAATTCTAAACCGTATGTTGCAAAGTCGATGGGAATATTAGATGTTTATGGAGATCTACAAGACATACGAATTTCAACTACGAACTGTCAAATCAATATATTTAGAGCATTACAGTGTTGTCACATCTACAAGTATCTGATTTCAAATGGCATATCCCATATTTTATTTTATTTTTTTGTTAGATGTCCTATACCAATATCAGGTCATTCTTGATATATGTATTAATTATTGAAGTGTTATTTTCGGCGAAAGTAAACAAATATGAACACAGGATATCCAAATAATATTTTCGCGAGAGTGGTTGTAAAAAGAAGCCAAAATTTCCTTAAATGCAACAAACTGTGCGATTTCGGATCCCTAGAACACGAAATACAACAAATATTTGGGTTACTAAAAGGTGACCCAGAATCTTTAAGGTCATACCCAGCAAAGGAATTGTACAGGCTTCTACAAGCTACAGTTATTCTGGATTAGGTCTGAGGCACGGGACTCGGTCAGAATCTGCGGTGCGAAGAAGATGGTTAGATGCAATGGGCCAACTGGCCTAAGTGTCGCTGGAGACCAGTAATGGTCAGACGAACCTAGACGAGGTGGAGGTTAGGTGGAGGCTATGGATTGGAGAGCCTCACACTATCAAGTGGGTAGGGTCCACTCGATGTCCATAAGGAGGATTTCCTCCACCTCACGCAAACAAAAAAGAATGCAACATATGGAAAATTATTTGATAAATGAAGATAGTAAAATATTCTCGACCTTTCGATCTATGATAGCCCCATATCTATCCTACCATTCTTTGATAATTTGCCCTTGCTTTGTTAGTAATGATGTTTTTAATGTAAGCAAATCGTTGTATTGGCAGACTTTGGCTTTGGAATTGACCACCAAGATACCCCAATCTCACTCCGTTTGATGTTAATCCCTGCGGTAAAATAAAGAAGAATATATACTACATTACGGTCAAAAAAAAGTTGATTTGGACTCTCGAGAGTGAGACTGGCATTTCAGACGTTGGCTTCAGCCGAAATAGAAAATTCAATGAATCAGCTGTTATATGGACAAGAACTCATGACTTGAATAAAGACATTACTAGAAGAAGTAATTAAAATGTATTCCTAGTTATAACTAGTGATTTTCATGATTTCATGATATCTTTGTGATATAAATTTGTTTTTTTCGTATACATTTGGGCTGTTTCATATATAAAATATTAATAAATAATAGATTTCTTTCAGATTTAGCATTTTTTATAATAAATCACATGATATTTCAAGACATCGTTTTCGTTTTTAGATAAAAATGGTATCTGTCTCAGCAAATTTGTATTATTTTACAGAAAAATATTTTTTTACAAAAAATTGGACCGACGTTTTAGTTGGTGCACAGAAAAATACAAAATAACATTAAGCTGTGGAGAAGACTGTGTTTCCTTTTCATCTTAACATTAATTCTATTGGTGCTGGTACTTTTGAAGTTGTGCAGTTGCAGTTAGATTGAAAACTTTTGGCACCAATTTCACAAGTACCTGCACCAATAGAATTAATATTATTTTGTGTTTTTCAGTGCACCAACTAATAACGTCGGTCCAATTTTTTGTAAAAAATATTTATTTCACACTTTTGAGTGTAACATCACAAAAATCGTTGAATGTTCACCAATACCATTAACCTTTGCATGTACATTGCTTGTAAGACATAATTATTCAGAAATCAAAAAACGTCATCGCAGAAATACGCATCTTTTAGACTTTACCACCGCCGTAACTCGAAAACCTTAACCCTTTTTAAGAAATGTTCAATTCAAACGTTTTCGAATATGGTCCTATCTTTAATTCTGTAATCTCAGATTGTCAATTTTCAAAAAAATTGCCCCTCCACTCTCTTCGGAGGCGTTTTTTTGGAGGGAAGGAGATTTCGGATTTGAGTTTTTACGAATATGGGACCATTTCTCCAATCTCCTCCTTCAAATGAGTCAATTAAAAATCATCAAAATTGGAGTACAGACAGTCGAATCCTATACCTCCTCCGTTTGGGTTCTTCTTTCAAAAATAAAACTATTCAAAATTTACCAAATAATATACACTATGTTGTGTTCAAGAAAATTGACTTTTGGCTTTTTTTATTACCACTTTCAATAATGAAATTGATATCAGATACTTGTAAATGGGAGAGGACTGTAATGCTCATCTTCAGGTCATAATGTCTACAACCAAAATTTGACATTTGTATGCCTTGTAGATATCCATAAAGTTTAAAAGTCCATCGAGTCTGGAACACCCTTTATATTACCTATATTCTTTATGTTTCGTGAATCGATATTAGATACTAATAGACAATTAAGGAAATAAAGGAATTATTTAACATAAAATAAAAAAGAGATGAAACGTAGCAAAGCTTTATTAAACAAGTATTAAAGTGCGAGTTGGGATATCGTAAAAAGGGTTCCGCAATGGAGGATTCGGTTCTTATAAGTTATGAGTAACGCTCTATAATCTATTTCTATCAAGATTTCAGTAGAACTAGACATAAATGAAGAACCAATGAACAAACAAACATATTTATAAGGTATTTAAAAAATCTTACAAAAAAATCTGGTGTGTCCACTCACACCACTTTCCTACCGTTCGCAGGCGAATTTCAGTGAATAATAAGTTGTCCAATCAAAACGAACAACAATGACCATGTAACATTTTGAAAACAGATCGTTTAGTCAGGCAAGTTTAGGCAAGTTTAATCAAAATCCTTAGGGCCGTTTCTGCGCTATAGTCTTGAGCAAATCACGTTCTCTGGCTATAGCTCAACACCCAGTGTATACAGGATTCTCATTCAGTGCCAGCGGTGCGTGATATTGGTACCAAACAAAATAAAAAAGAAAGCAACAAAATACACCGATCTGTTCCCGAGATAATGCTGTCACAGACAGACAGACAGATAGACGAACAGACAGGCAGACAGACAGACCCCGGCTTAAAATATGTTTATTAGAGAAACCTCTGAAACGTCAACATTTGTAAAAATCTCGATACCGAAAATTTCACACGATTACAATACTTTCCTTATACAGCTACTATAGTAGCGTAGGAAAGAAAAAAGTTAAGGATATCAATATTATTTATTATGAAGAAATTATTTAATAATAGAAGTGATTGTAATAGCTATTTCTACCACTCTCAATTACTTATATACGTACAAGTTCTTGAAACAGAATTAAAATCTAGGGGCAAGTTCTTTTGTATTCATGGGATGCCTTGGGTTAAGATAAGTTGAGCCATTCAATTTTCAGTATGCTTTGAGAAGTTATTGGAGAAACGTGTTTCTAAAGAATTTGTTAAGGAGCTTTTACGCGTTTAATCTCTAAAAGAGTGATATTTATGTAAGATAAATTTTGTCGAGAACAATATTATTCTGGGTATTCGGAATATCCTTACCTTTTTTGACGTTTTTTATTTAGCAATATATATAATAGCAAAATACTATTACATCTAAGATGTTCTTGATGTGTATTTGCTATATTTTATCGTCAACCATATTGCCAATGAAAAAAAAACCGTCAGGGTATGAGATTTACTTTGTACTTGCTGTAATTTTTATTTTGCAAATAACTTGAACTGAAAATTTTTATTTTAATTCTAGCTTAACAAAAAAACATACCTACACTTCCTATACACACCAGAAGGAAGAATTATTAACATCAGATTAGGTATATCATTCCAGAATAATGGTAAGGAAGCGATTTATGATGGAAAAAACAAGACATAAAAATGATGCTTGCAACGTTATTGGTCTAAATGTTGCTTTGCTACGATTTTTTGGAATTATTGATTTCAATAATGGCGAAGGAAGAGCAACAATTCTGCATTATCTACGAAGATCGGTTTTTGTCGGTACGTAAGAAAATATACATCTTTAGACCACTTCTTAGATTATTGAAATATAACAATAAAATTATTGAATTATTTCACTTTATGATCCTAATAAGTAAACTGATAAATTTGTTATAAAACATAATGCCTACGAAACATGTTATTTCTTATACATATATCATTTTCTACAGTCGATTTTGCTTCTAAGGACGTCGATTTAAATTAAACTTCGGATTTACGAACCAATTTGCAAATAAAGGTTAGTACATTTTTCAGGAAATGGTAATAAATACCTTATTCAATGACCTTTTAATAAATATTTTTTACAAAAAATTGGACCGACGTTATCAGTTAGTGCACTGAAAAGTATAAAATAATTTTAATTCTATTGGGGCTGTTACTTTTGAAGTTGTGCAGTTGCAGTTAGATTGATAACTTTTGGCACCAACTTCACAAATACCAGCACCAATAGCATTAATATTATTTTATACTTTTCAGTGCATCAACTAATAACGTCGGTCCAATTTTTTGTAAAAAATATTTATTTTACACTTTTGATTGTAACATTAGTCACGAAAATCGTTAAACATTCACTAATACCAATGAAGATAGTACTTATCCTATTACCCACGTATATTCTTTGCTTGTAGTTGTTATTATTGAGATCTCAAAACATCGCTGCGGAAATACGCTTAAGCATTTTAGTTGATACCATTTCAACATCGATTTAACTCGAAAACCGTAACTCTAAGGATAAAATGTTTATTATAAATGTTGCTACAAATAATTATGTTTTTCATGTACTGCAAACACATTTTCAATTTTCGACAGAAATCGCCCTCTCCACATAGCGAAAATAGGCATATTTGAGAATTTAATATGCCTCTATCTCGAAAACTGTTACTCTTTTGAAAAAATGTTCAATTCAAACATTTCCGGATATTGTCCTATCTTTAATTATACCACCGCTGATTTTCAATTTTCGACAAAAATTTGCCACATCCACCCCCTTCGGGGGCGGTTTTCGGAGGGAACGAGATGTCGGATTCCCGTTTTTATGAATATGGGACCATTTCTCAAGCCTCCTCTTTCAAAAATGAATAAAAAATCATCAAAATCGGAGTACGACTACTATATGAAAGGCGCACAGTCGAATTGTATACCTCCTCCGTTTGGGGTTCCTCGGTCAAAAAGACATCACTTTATAAATTTTGAATAAGCAAAATGGAATCACACAGCACTGAACAAAATATCATAAAGGTTGAAACGTGAAATGCCTGTACCATAAAAACCTCTTAGCTCGTTTATACAACTATAGTAGTAGTAGTAATAATAGTTTTATTTGACCTTATTACGGAAAGAAAAAAATATGTAGAAAATTAAATTAGAAAAACATTATAATTAAATTAGAATTACTGCAGCTACATATTCAGCTGAAAAAAGATCAGTATATGACAAAGATTTATAAATTATGAGAAATTATAAATTATGCAATACGTAATATAAATCTAGGTTCTAATTGAATTTGCTTTCTTGATATATTCGGATATGTTATAAAAACAATTTTTAAGAAGGATTTTTTATGACCTTGAAGTTTTTGAACTCCATTGGTTTTACTAAACTATCCAAAGCATTGTATATGTTTAAATCTAGAGAGTTCTGGCGAGTGACAATCAGTCTATGTCGTTGGAGATTAAATAGGTCTGCGCATCTTGTGTTGTAACTATGTATATCCAAATTATTTTGGAAATTATTCGCATTTTTGCGCAAATGATTAAATTTTGGGTTTTACTCTCATTTAATTTCAATCGTGTAAACCAAGTGCTGACTTTATTCGCCATGTTGTGAGTGGTTTTGATTAGATAAAAATAAGAGTTGTCAGGGTTGTCGACAAAGAGGACACATTTGGTGGGATGTACACAATAAGTAAAAGATGTCCAAGTAGAGAGTCCTGAGGTACACCATGTTTGACTTTATCAGATTAGATCTAACATTATTAAAATCTACACATTGGTATCTGTTTCTGAGGTCCAAACTAATGAGATCTAAAATGGAGCCTCTCAATCCATAGTATATTTTTACAATTATAATAGCATTTGATAAACAACCAAAAGCCTAGATTCAGATATGCTTGCTTTGATTAAGGCCCTCGACTACATCAGTCACTAAACTGAATGTTTCCGGGTGGTGGCTTTGTTCCGGCGGAATCCGTATGATTACAGACAATCTTTAAGAATTATTTTAACAAATTCCCCAATAGAATTACAGAAACAATACTAAGTGGTTGATAAATATCTAAGATCTAGAAATTTTAAAAATATCGAGAAAATTTCCTTCACTGAAGATTTGATTTATCAAGTTGGTTAATGGTAGGACAATTTCAAAAACAACTGCTTTCATAACTCTGCTAGCTAGATCATGAAAGCCTTGAGAGCAAGAATTAATTTTTCGATAGCAATGAAAACTTCTATAAGGCACATGGGTTCTAGAAAAAATATAAGTGCATCCGCAAGGGCAACTTAGCTCAATCAGAAGGTTGACGTCCGCTAATCAGAGCGTCGTGAGTTTAAGTTAATCAGAGCGTCGTGAGTTTAAGTCAAACATAAGAATAGTAAATAATAATGAAAATAAAACAGATTCCTGGCATTGACTTTTTATTGAAAATAAATTTATTTATTTAGGTACAATTTACATTTTTTCCTGTAAAGTCCTTGAGTTTAATAAGCTTTTCCTTAATACAAATAACGTACGGAATCTTGTGTGTATGAGTTCTACTTGTTTTTCCCATTTTATATATATATATATATATTTTTTAATTGACTTGCATCAAGATTAGTGATTCTTTGAAAATATTTTTATAGGATTTACCTAGTCACTTAAAACAATGTTCATTTGTAATATATCAATGTAATAATATGTTTTACATTTGCACATGCTTCTTACGAACAATCTGATTTATGATTTCATTTTTAGTATTGATGCTGACTGTATTAATATATCTATTAGCTCCATTAACAAGACTATTTTTTACAGGATTTTGTTTTGTGACCATGTTTGTGAGCGAGTTCATCAATCTATTCCTCACACTGGGCAAACTAACTGAACTAGCATCTGCATCATTTCTCTTTCTCACCCATTTGGTGCATTTGCTGAAGTACATCTATATTTTCAAAAATCAAGAGAGAATAACCAAATTAGTGGCAACCACAAATCGCAAAGAGTTCAGAACGAGAACGGAAAATCAATATGAGATCTTGGATAAGTATATTGGAGCATCGAGAACAATAACAGTAATATTTCTTTCTGCCTGTTTGGCCACTTGTAGCTTCTGGGGTGTTTACCCCTTCACCGATAATGTACTGTCGCTACCGTTGGCTGGATGGTTTCCTTTTAGCACCGATGCTTCTCCAGTGTTTGAAATAACATTTGGATATCAAATTGTGGTAGCTACGATAAATGGTCTAACAAATATAAGTATCGACACTTTTATGTCAGGTGAGAGAAAATTTGTACAAATAAAATAATCTTGTATGTCCACTCACACGACATTGCCTGCTGTTATGTTTGAGAATATGCTATTGAATGTGAGACATACCAAATTTTCAAATCGTGGGAATGACTTCTGTAAATATTAGATTTCTTAAGCTTTTCGTGATAAATAAAAATGGCCATTTTCAATTTTGTCGTTCGCCCAGAATATAAATAAACTGGTAGGGAACATTAAATGTCCTCTCGTTTTACCCCGGAAATATGCCTTGAGAGGAGGATCAAGGGCTTCTAGGAGAATACTTTAGTTTGATTTCAAAAACGAGTTAGATGTCCATGTTGTGCCTCAAGCTTGCGAGATCAGGACCCTGCAAAAAAAGAATGAGATAATCTTGATCAGTGGCTGAAAATATGTTTTTGGGCACAGGAGACACTGATCCATGAAGCAATTCATAGAACCAGGCTTCTTGTTAAATCCTTGGACAAGGCAAGAGGAGTCTTTCTATTCAGACATAGAGGAGACAACTTCAACAAAAACTTGAACCATGCTAATTGATCATCACGAAATTACTAACCATTGGAACAATAAACCAGGCGACTACATAGAAAATTTAGCCTTAGCACGTGTGGCTTAGTGGAGATAAACCATTTCTCTAGAGCTAAGGGAAGGAAGCTGCGGAGACGAGGGTCTAGATTGATTTTTGTGGCAAGGGAAAAAAGATGGAGGTAATCGAAGGAGCACTGTTGGAGCCGGAACAATATGGAACTTCATCAGATAGCAGTGCAGTTAGAGAACCCAGAAATTGGCCAGCAGTTTCGCGATGCAGACCTTGAAGGCCGGGCACTTGGTCTCTAAGCTTAATAGAAAAGGCAATCTGAGCATTATGTACCAAAAAAACTATTCTTGCAGCAATTCAAACTAATCTTAAACAGTAATTATCAGTAAAATACTGGGTACTAATTTTTTTAAGGAAGTTTTCCTATAAATTGAATGTTCATATGAAATTAATTCTGATGCAATCAAGTAAAAGAGAAATAAATTGAAAATTTTAATTTAACTACGTCAGATGCTAACTTGACAATGCAGCCGATTACTTCACCAGCCTGCGAACTCAAACGTTTGGTATGTTTTACGTACGCTGCTGAGGTTATTCCCTTTATTCCTTTCATCCCCACAGTTTTTGATAACAAAATTTGCATAGATTGGGACCGTTTCGATTTACTCGAAATATTCCTTACTCTGTTCGAACAAGTTATTTACAAGAATGCTTTATCATGTTTACATCAATAATAGTACCTTCTTTGTTCGTTCTGTATGCGTGGAAATTCAAAGGCAAAAATACACAAAATCATCAACAAGGAGCTCAAGATATTTGTTCAGACAAATAAAACTAGAATAGGTTAAAGATAACTCTAATATACCGGAAATAGTCATGGAGAATTGTTGTCCTTATCGGAATTACAATACAAACCATAATCAATGCTCGAAATAATCATAAATATATAAAAATCATTCCAGTTTATTATTCCATAGAATATTTCCATTTCGCTCTATCCTTCTTCCAGCTCAGCTGTGTTGTTGGCAGCTTAAGGCGGATTTAGGGTATTCAAGCGAAAAAGATAAACTGGTTAACTTCTGCATTATACATCAAGAAATCAATTATTCATTAACAAAATATTATGGGTTACATACAAAATAACAACATGAATAGTTGGTAATGCTAACGCTAACTGCTTATTTTCAGTTTTAAATAATTGGTGTATTAGACATGATACAATGATGATACAATCAATTCACTATTGAATCTTACACAGCAATTTCTATCAACGAATCTCTTACTGTATGGATGTATTTTTTTAATATTTTATTCATTATTTGCTTTCAAGCTCACTCTAGCTATATTATATTTATTACAGATTGATTTGATGGAAAACACGGTTTATAATTTCCAAAAAATTACAGTATTTATCATATTGGCTTGCGTCCCGAAATTTTATATAACAAACATATTTTCCAGCATTTGGCTAACTATACAAACAGATTCATCCAATTTATATGCCCATAAACCCCTAAAAGCTGCGTTATGTACCAAAATTTCAATGTATTTGAATTTGTCAGGACACCGGTGAATATTCTATGTAGTTTTGGATTAATAAAGTTATCAAATATTCCGAATCATAGATTCAGATCTTTACTGAAATATACAATATTCTTGGGTAAGTCTACATTATTTTGATATATTAGGACATATTAGTTATATAAGGAGATGAAACATTTATCGTCGTATAAATCCTAAATGACCAGTTCACGGTCAAGGTTTTAAATAAATATACAGTTTGTATCATAAAGGATGGTCATACTCTATGGTCAATTTTACGTGGATTTGACAACATTTATCTATATATCAAAACGCACCCTTAAAAAGTTACAGCCCTTCAAAGTTGCATTACATTATGTAATCTACATAGATAAGTTTTTTGGCTGAAAAATCCAAACAGTAAGAAATAATTGTTTGAAATTTTGTTATCTATTTTTTCTTAGGGTCTGAAATCATTCGCGAATAGAGTTGATACGTTCCAGTAAAGGCAAGGGGGTGAAATTGGCATTGCACCGCTTTTCAACCCCCCATATTTGGCAACTCCGATATTCTGAAATGTTAACGAGTACAAGCGTTACGGTTATTCCAAACAAAATGTGACAAGAGGTAAGAAAGTTTTTTAAGGAATTATTCTTTTCTAAATTTGGTAGATGTTATTAAAAATATGGGGGTTGAAAACGGGTGCAATGCCAATTTCACCCCCTTGTCTTCACTGGAACGTATCAACTCTACTAGCAAACGATTTATGACTGTAAGAAATAATAGACAACAAAATTTCAAGATATTACTTTTTACTGTTTGGATTTTACAGCCAAAAAACTTATGTATGAATGCAACTTTGAAGGGCTGTAACTTTCTAAGGGTGCGTTTTGGTATATAGATAAATGTCAAATCGATGTAAAATTGACCATAGAATATGCCATTAAGAATATGATCATTCTTTATGATACGCCATCTATATGATAATAATATAATAGTAATCGTTACTCAACGTACGGAATATTTCTGATCGTTCTATATATAAAATGTCAACTGTATGCAATATGCTATTTAACATATTATGCGGTCTTTCATTGGAAGCTAGGCTCAATATGATAAAAGTAATTATTACTGCTTTGAACATGAATAATTGAGATTAAGGTAATTCAGATAGTTTTCGCCACAACTACATACTGTCAGCTTAAATTTGATTTACCTATTATATGTGGGGTTTTTCTTATGATAAGCGCCCTAAAACAGTGACCCCAGATTAAGGCTTAGCATTTGAGTAATATAATAATAGATCATTTAGTATTTTCCAGAGCACATATGCTAAGTTAGGACAGATTTTTTTGTGAATAGCTTTTTATTTTCCATTTTTGATTGGTAAATTAGTTTACATTCATAAATTTCAAATTATAGCGGCAACAATCTTGCACTTAGCTATATTGGTCTAGCAACGAACACAGAAATTGTTGAAAGTGTTCTTTCATTTACACCATGTTCACAAAGCAGCTCAGATTTCACGTAATTAAAACTGAATTTGCTATATATACATACCTACCTATAATATGTTATATGGTTGCTATAATTTTCTTGAATGAAATTTAAGAATGCAAATTTGGTGCTTTTGAAGTGCTTTCAAGGCTGTTGGTGTTCTAATACCTATATCCTTTGAAATAAATAAGATATAATGATTAAGTCAGTACCAAGCCGTTTGCATTTTACTCTTATCGGATATTTGCTTTTACTATCTGCCGACGAAAGGAAATCGACTTTTCTCAACATCCTCAAAGTGCACTTTTTAAACTATCAAGCGCGCATTTCTACTACCATTTACCGGCATTATAGAAAATACATAAACTTATTCTATAGCACTAGACTACGTGCCGACTTTACCCTTGATATATTTTTTTCGGATTATCGGAAAATCTTTTGGACCCTAAGTACAGCTCATATAGCGTTAATTCTGAATTAGTACCCCCATTTTGTTATGAATTTGCGAGAGAATTATAATAATGAATAATTATTTTAGAAATTCCATAATAATTGATAAATTAGATAAGAGAACTAGAAATAGTAGGTATTCTCGTCCGCCATTTTGGAGATAGCTCTCATCTCAATACTTAGGTACTATTTAATTATCTTACCTCATTAACCTGCTAATCGTAATCGTAATAAATCATAATATATAACGGGTGGCCCATAATAAAGTGACACATTTTAACAACTTTGCCTCTGAAATACCTGTAAGAAAGTTTCTGGTGTTGTTCGACTGAAAAACTAAAAAAAATACAGAGTGCACCAAACTATATGAACTGTAATCAAAGTCAAAAAATAACAATAACAAGGGAACTGTAACTACGTAATAACTAGCCTAATTTTTAAAAACTGTGTCTAAAAGATGACACTTTATTTCGCATAACATTATGCAACATTAAAGGAGAAATTCGTCGATACTTTGAGGATTATTGATGTAAGCCCATATCCCATAACCAAAAATCACGGGGTGTTAAGTAGCATCATCAAACCTTGAAATCAGGCGTCCTGGAAATATCTGCCGCAGGACATTCATGAATGCCAATATAATCAACATCTACAAAAACAAAGGATCTACGTTTGACTGTAACAACTATCGCGGGATTTCCCTACTATCCATAGCAGGAAATATTCTGTCCAAGATACTAACCGACAGACTGTAGCCGGTAACCCCAGAGAGTCAAAGTAGCTTCAGGCCCAACAGAGGAACAAACGATCTAATTTTTGCACTTCGACAACTGCGAAAAAAATCCAGAGAACAACGTACTGAACACCATGTCGCATTTATAGACTTGGCTAAAGCCTTCGATTCAGTGAGTCGCTAAGCTCTTTGGAGAATCATGAGACGGTTTGGAATCCCAGAAAAATTCGTCAGTATAGTCGAAAACCTCCAAAAAATAATTATGCTAGAGTTCTAATAAATGGTCAACTATCCAAACCCTTCCAAATAAATACTTAGGGCTGCGTCTTAGCCTCTTTATTGTTAAATATGTTTCTTGCTGCTCTAGCAATCATTGTAGACAGAAATTTGAGCACCAGAGGAATAGGCGTCCGTTACAGATATGATGGCGGGCTTTTCAATCTAAAGCGTCTGCGGGCCAGTACAAAAACAAGAGTGAAATTTATAACGGATATCCAGTACGCAGATGATTGTTCGTTGATTGCTTACTCCGTAGATGCTCTGCAGGAGTTACTAAAAGCCTATGCTTGGGTTTATCAATCCCTCGGACGTAAGCTCAACACATCAAAAACGAAATTATTAACAACTCCCAAAGCAATAGTTCGGCAAAACTTGTTAGTTGACGGGGAACAACTCGAGCATGTAGATCACTTCAGTTATCTTGGCGGTATTTTCAGTACAAACTACAATATCAACGATGAAATAGCAAATCGTGTCAGTGCTGCTGCCAAGACATACTGGAATCTTAAAGATCGTGTATTTTTCAATCATGACCTAAGCTTCAAAACCAAAACAACTGTATACAAAGCTGTCGTTATACCAACGTTGCTTTCTGGCTGTGAATCATGGAGCACTTATAGGCGGCATATCAAAACGCTCGAAAAATTCCAACAACGACATATTCGTCAAATTATGAGAATCCGATGGTGTCACAAAGTTTCGAATGCCAAAGTTCCCCGCAGGGCCAGTTGCACGAACATAGAAGTTTTGGTTAGAAGAGCAAGACTAAGATGGTTGGGGCATATCTGAAGGATGGAAAAATAACGGCTGCCAAAAATACTCCTGTATGGAGAATTTTCTAAAGGAACGAGAAAACCGAGTGGACAGTATATGCGATTTAAAGATGTAGTACACGATGACCTTAAAGCCTTGGGTATCCATAAAAACTGAGAAGAACTTGCTCAAAACCGCAATGATTGGAGAAGGGCCATCTACTCTGAGGCACTACAGCATCGCAGAATCCAAAAACAACCGCAAAACCAGCAAGTCCACTCATGCGATGTGTGTGTTCGAATCTGCAGATCAAGAATCGGCCTCCACAGCCATAGAAATACACACCAATTTTAGATTTATCTTTATAATTGTAATTTATTGTATTCTCGGTAAACGAGTATTGGCAATGTATACATATATAGGATTTCAAGCTTAAATCTTCATGCAATATTCTTTGCAGGCTTGTTCCTGAGACTGCAAATATTTTTGAGATTTTGTTTGCAGATTGCTTTGAATTTCTTAAAAATGCAGCTTGAACACTTGCAATAGTTGCAGGAGTTCTAACTGAAATAGGCATACCTGCAGGTTTCTTCTTTAGAGATGATGCGGTGATTGTTAATTGACAAACCCATTATAAAATTGTATTTCTAAAGAGAGAATTAAAATTAGATCTTGTGTAAAATTGGTGCAATCGACTCGAAATTTTTATTGAAATTTTCGACAATAAAAGAGCGACGAATAGCGAGATAATTCATTTTTCTGAACAGTCAGTACGCGGCTGTCTATTTGACAATTGTAAATCTCTATGGTTTCGCTTCAAAAAACAGTATACATAACTTAATTATGATTTGACTTGCACAATGTAATTTTTTTGCGGAATATTTTTTTTGGATTTTTCTATCGAACAACACCAAAAACTTTCCTATAGGTTTTTCAGGGGCAAATTGATATTAGACTTGAAAATGTGTCACTACATTATAGGCCACCCTTTATTAACACATTAGAATTGGAGAAATCCTGGATTGAAATTTTGAATAAGTATTCAACATCCCAAACAGACGACTTGGTTTATACCAATAAAATAAAAATAATATAAAAATATTAAATTGCATGGATTACGTAAGAATCCGAGATATCAATTGTTCACACTCAGCCACTTTTCAGACTTTGAATTACATTTCTTGATCAAAGAAAAACGCCCGTTAAATATTATCAGCCGTTAGTATTTTATGCTTTTATCGTTAATTGTTATTATGTAAGCTCAGCATTTAGATCATCCGATAAAATCTAGTAATTTAAGGCATCCGATGTACCTAAAATCTCCGACGTGCCACGGAACACACTGTTTTGTATGGAAAGTGATCACCGTGATCGATTCTTTTGTTGATTTTAAGTTTATGCTGAAATAATTTGCAGTTACGATCTACTCTTTTCCTATCATATACTCGATAAAATTTTAAAATACAGATAATAAACCTTGAGAGTCATAGAAGTCTGAATTGGTTCTTTGAGGAATTTATTTGTCTGAGGTGATGACAAAAAGTAGGTATATTTTGTAGATTGTTCTGAAAGTATAGTAATAAGATGTGACTGTAGAATTTAAGAAGTCTGAACTGCTTTCTTTTGAACTAATTTTGTTGTTACTGGTTTATAAAATAAATAATCAAAAGCGATTATAGATAAATATTTTTTACAAAAAATTGGACCGACGTTATTAGTTGGTGCACAGAAAAATACAAAATAATATTAATTCTATTGGTGCTGTTACTTTTGCAGTTGTACAGTTGTGGTTAGATTGACACATTTTGTCTCCAACTTCACAACAATTACCAGCACCAATAGAAATAATATTATTTTGTATTTTTCAGTGCATCAAATATAACGTCGATCCAATTTTTTGTAAAAAATATTTATTTCACATTTTTGACTTTCCAGGTAACATTAGTCAAGAAAATCGTTGAACGTTCACTAATACCAAAGAAGATAGCACCTATTTATCATATTACCCACGTAGGTATATTCTATCATTTTACCACCGTTGTAACTCGAAAAGCGTAACGCTTTTGAAAAATGATCAATTTAAACGTTTTCGAATATTGTCCTATATTTAATTCTACCACCTTAGAATTTCGATTTTCGAGAAAAATCGCCTCCTTCAAAAGAAAACAGACAGTCGAATTGTAATACCTCCTCCGTTAGGGTTCGTCGGTGAAAAAGAACGGGTATACTTATTGATTCTTAATGTTATAATGAACTTTAGAGTAGAGAAAAAAAAATAAAAATTATTTTTTCTGATGACTTGTTACCACCCTTAACATTGCGGTAGCTCGCTTAGACAATATTCTGAGCAGTTTTGTAGGTCTCTTCAGCAATATCTGCAGTATCTGCATGCTACTCAGAGAGATGAAAGGTTTTTGATTTCGATCATTTTTTAACCTAACCTAACCAAACTTTTATATATAAAGATCATTTATATTCATCTAACACCATAATTTGTATTCTAATTTGCTGAAAGTTATCTGCTGGTTTCAAAAGGTACATTTATGCCAAAATAAGGATTTTGGAACATCTAACTGTTTACAACAATTTCTTGATGGTATATAAGAATTAAAGTGATTGCAAAAAAACGTTCATCAGAACAAAACAGACCGACCAATAATTAATTAACGTCTACATTTATATTAACATTATACTTTGGCCATAAAATGCTTATAAATCATAAACACAAAATGTACCTGTTTTGGTAGAGTTTCGCCACGAAGATTAAATAGCGCGTAACACCTCAAAGCAGATTTTGACCGCCTTCTAAAGGGAGGACGTATACGTATACAATTGGATTGTTTTTCTGCTTTTTTAGACCTGCTCGCACTCGTGTTCGCGTGATTGGCATAGTAAACTTGCTCCGATTTGGATGATTCTCTTTTTCATTCGAAAGAGGAGTTCTGAATCCCACTGAATAAAAATTTGAAATCCAACATGTTCTTCCGATCAAAAACTCTACCCAAAGTAAGTGGAAGGCGGTCATTATAAAATGATTGCAAGACGAAAGAGCATTTTTTACTGTACGTGGCGAAAGTCAATTAATTCATAAGAATGATATTCCCGTGATCATTAAATCACGGTTATGGGCATGAGTAAATGCTATACGCTCATCAATTCCCTATTCCAGTTGATTTGGAATTAAAACAGACTATGCCAATTCTGTGTTCTACATATATCTTGAACGGGTGAACATAACTGAAATACAGACAGATGCACAAATAAAAAACCGAGTAAGGGAGATTGAGGGAAGTTGAACATTTTGCTTCATACAAAAAATTCTATTAATACAAATTGTGCCAATGGATAGAAAATTTCTTACCCTTTCAGATGACAGAAAGAAAATGTAAGCGTGAATTCTGAGACTAAAATCGTATCAAACGTAATAGGTAAACTAATACCGAGGTAAGTTGAAACTGATGTTGAAGTTTAAAGTGAAAATGATGGTATAACGTAAAAATCTAATTCGTAGAGACATAAATTTCAACATTCAGTCTTTTCATAAATTTATAGGTACCTACTAAAATCAACTATTGCGTTTCTTCAATTGAAGTTTGTATCAAGAATCTCCGAAATGACTTTTATAAGTAGAAAATGATGCAATGAATATGAGAAAAAAGTAATCGCAAATACTGTCCTTCTACACTATCCTTTTTTAGGTAAATTTCTTATAGAAATGTACCTATTGCGATCGTTCACACTTTTGAATTTCGAAAAAATTTCAACGGCATGTTGTTATATGTCTATAAGTTAGTCCAAAAAAACATTTGGTTCAAAAGTTTATATATATATATATATATATATATATATATATATATATATATATATATATATATATATATATATGGTATATTACGAAATTTGTTAACACGATAGAGGTCGCAGTTTTGAAGGTATCAAGTTCAAATTCGCTACAAAAATCAATCTCTCAAATATCTCGGTCGAGTTCGTTAATGGGCAATATCGGTCAAGTAGTTTCAAAATGGCGACCATTCAAACATTTAAAAAAAATATCAAAAAAGAGCCGTAGTGTAAATATTATTAAAAATAATTTTAGGTTATAGATATAATCAGTACCTACAACTTTTGTTCAAAGCAATTTTTCATAAAATACACAGGTAAAAAAATAAAAATTAATAAAGAAAAATAACAAATATTGATAAAACATGAACACTCAATATAAATTTGATGTAATTGTACATTTTCTGGAGATCTTAATATAGACCCTGATTAAAAAAATATATAGTATATTTATTGAAAAGAAATAGGCGAAAAAAAAATCTGCCTTGAAGTGGACTTGAACCCTGTCTGCATTATATTCAACAGCCAAAACAAAAACCTCTAACCGCAAGGCTATTACACATACCACAAATTTATGTAATAACATGTAGGTATACCAATGAGCAGGTTGTTAAAATTTCAATTCAATGAATTTTGAAAAATTTACCTTTCCGCTGACTACAGGCCATCGGGATTTTTTTTCTTTGTTTTTTAGTAGCTATTACTCGCGGCTTCGTACGCGCCACCTGCCAGTGAAAATTCTGTCGGAATCGGTTCAGCCGTTTCGGAAATTCACCGGAACAAACAGATAGACAAAAATTATAAAAATTGCTTTTTTGTTATTAGTGACACAGTGACACATATACTTCCATATGCAATTAGTTACAACATGTTATTTTCCAATTACAAACATAAACTTTGATTTTATTTTTTTATTTGCATTGATTTTTTCCAAAATAAAAACAGCCTTAGTTATTCCTTATAACATTAACTACCTGCCAGTGAAAATCTCGTCGGAATCGGTTCAGCCGCTACGGAGATTAGCCGGAACAAACAGACAGACAACAGTTATAAAAAAAATTGTTTTGTTATTACTTCCATATGCAATTAATTAAACTCTCCTATTTTGATTTTACAGAGACTTCAATTTTATTTATTAGTATAGATTATAGCATTTCCTAAAAATTATTTATTTCAAATGTTTGGACATTTTGTTACAACAAGACGGTGCCACTTGCCACACACTTTTCAGTGAGCAGTTAATAGAAAGCTTCGGACCGGTGAATTCGCCACCAAAATGATGTGATATCACACCTCTAGACTGTTTCCTTTAGGACAACATGAAGTCAAAAATGTACTTGGCTAAGTGGGTTACGGTTAAGAAATTGGAAACCAACATTATTCATCACCTCAATCGCCAAATACCTTCCTGTCAAAAATGCTCCAAACAGGCCATTTTAAAATCTCAAGATGAATAGTGCGGCCAACATTTGAAAAAAATAATCATTAGGCAATAAATGTAAATAATGGTTCATTTGTATAATATGAAATATTCCCGATAATATTTTTTATTACCTACTGTTTTAATTTTTATAAAAATTGTCGCTAAATGAATCACCCCATATATTAAGAGAGAATATCAAGCTGAGCGCACCAAGTTTAAATTAATCTATTAAGCCAAAAATCCCCTTCCCTATTAAACAACACATTAATACAACTCACGTAAAATTTAGCATGTAATTATCACTTATTTTCTGGAATTATCACAGGATTTGGATTTTCGACAATCTTTATAAGTGAAATAGTGAATATCGTCTTGAATTTCAACAATATTCAAGAGCTTGTAGCAGCTTCCTTTCTGACTCTATGTCACCTGGGTCAACTCGTCAAAATCTACAGTATTCTGAACCAGACAACCAGATGCAAGGAACTGATATTACACATAAATAGAAATGAATTTATGCCTAAATCAGTGGAACAGCATCAAAAGTTGGAGAAATATTTGAGCTATTGCAAATGGATGATGTATATAGGTATGACGGCAGTTTCATCGAGTTGCCTCCTATGGGGATTGTTCCCAGTTGTGGAAGGCGGTAACAATAGGGATCGTAAACTTCCACTATCTGGATGGTACCCGTTCGATGTGAACGCCTCTCCGACGTATGAGATGACGTATGCATTCCAAATAGCTACACTCTATTTGAATGCTGTGCTTAATATGTACATTGATTTATTTATAACAGGTACATACAATAGTTTTGTTCTTTTAGAAATACAAAATATTGGCAATAGCTGCAACTATCGAGGTGTGCAGTAATATGATTAAAACGACAAGTAATAATAAGATCCAGTTAAGTTAATTTTTTATTAAATTTTGAACTGAAACATTTATTCATTCCTTATATTTTGGACGGGAAACAAACATACAGTCCATTTGTATTCCTCGTCCTTTTAATGAATTCGGTCAAAAACGTGGAGGCTGAATATTTCTTTTTTTTGCATTGACACTAACGGCAATTCTTGCCTGAAAATATACGCTCAGAAGTTGCTGGATGAAGATTTTTTTGTCATAAATCCAACATTGAACCTGTGTATCAAAATAAAGAAGAGATCATTTCTATTGGCTTTTGAATTGAATATTTCCGATTTGGAGAGTAAATTAGAAAAATCCATTGGTATAACTTAGGTACTGTTGATCCGGGTAAAGCGTTGGGCATCCAAGAGAACTCAACCTCTCTCCCTGGAATACGTTGCAGCTCTCCTCAAGACTTCCCAAGCAACTGCACCTCTTTTTTGTACCTTATGGGTTCCACTTTTAAGTGGCTCCGTCTTGTTTCCGAAGGGTTAGATTAGGTTAGGTAGTGTTCTTCGTTTATTATTTTATCCGACCACCAAATCCCAGATCTAGAGGCTTGTGATCGACTTATCCACTCTTCAGATGTAACGAGCATAGACGGGCACTGCTGAATGAATATGTATATGTCTGCCCACTGTGAGATGTTCTGGTTCTTACAGACAGGATACGGATGCACGAAAGCAGCTTTTGTCTTTCCTCATTAAACAATACAACCCTACCTAGGTACAGAAAAAAGTTGACATTTTCGAACTCTTCTTCTTCTACTTCTTTTAGTTTTTCTGATGTTCACCTTTAGACCTGTAGCTTCTGCTCCTCCATCATGGCATGTAGCTTGAATTTCATAGTATCACTTTGAAAGCAGGCAGGTGTCGTCCAAATCCTCAAGTTGGCGAGTTGCCTCTTCTTTTTCTCGTCCCCTAGTTACTCTACTTAATACTTCATTAAGAAGAAGATGAAGAACAGTCCCATTTATAAGCTTTGAAGGTATTCCATAGTTTTACAGAACTTCCCAGAGAGTCACGTGGTTAACGCAGTAAAATGCCTGCTCATTTATTATCAAAAGAAATGCTGATTACTGTCTTTGCAATAATAAGACACTAATGAGCATTTCTAAATTTGAAATTCAACAAAGAATAAAATTAAGAAAATAAATGAAATGAAATAATAGAAAATTTTATTTATAATTTCATTTCATATATTTGTTACAAATTTGAAACAAAATCGCCGGGGAAAAGATCGCATCTCGAGAATAAAACTGAAAATAGGAACAAAATGAAAAGAAAGTAATTTAACGCACCATATCCCGTAAGTACAAGTAAAACCATCTCTATAATTATTTTCTGTATTAACAGCTAGTATCTCGACGTTTTTATGACAAACAATTATCTACGGCGCGGAAGACACTATACTATCCCATTTCATATTATTTCTGAACTAGAAAGAAAACCTGCAATGGGGATGGCACCCAGGTGCTCTAAAATATGAATTTCCCTGTAGTCATACTTCTCATTCGGGATATGAGGACAATCCATCATGCATCAGAAAAAAATATAACTAGTACCATTGGGAATAATTGAAGGTTGAGTATCTGCGTATAATATCTTGAACGATATCTCGTTTGGAAGTTGTCTATATTATCTGCGGAAATGTTTTAATATTAGTGCTTTTAAATTTTGTAAATTTGCTGGTTGAGTCACGAAAACATCTAACGATCCAGAAACAAAATTAGTTCATCCATTTGCGAGAATGTTATAGATAGGCCTAAAAACGTTACCTGGATGTTCCGGCAGGGCGAAAAATAGATGTAGATTTAGCCTAACTTACTTAAATCCGAAAGTTTTTCGTTTAGCTGCCAGAGGACTTTGAAGGTTTAACTTATTTTTAAAATTACTTGAAAACGTGCTGATGAATTGCAGCCATTTCTTGTGTGTGATTTTATACCACAAAACACGTTTTTCAGGGCTATATAGGGTTCAGTTAAATAGCAATTAGCGTGAAATAATGACGTCATACGAGAACATAATATATATATATATATATATATATATATATATATATATATATATATATATATATATATATATTGTAACGAACTTGGGTCGACGCCATTATCGTAGACGTGTGCAATTTATCAGAGCTAGTAAGGACGCTAGATGGGGCCCGGGAGTTATGAATGTAAGGCATACTACTATTGGTCACCGATACATGCCAAAGTCAAGATTATATCCTGAAGCATCTAGTGAGTTCGAGCTAGTGGTGGAATGTTGGCGTATCGTTGGAAGATGTCTGTTGAAGATTCGAGGAGGGGCTTGCCTATATATTGGAGAGGATTTGCTGGGGAGTGAGTCCCGGGCAGTCAGCCCGGCGCAGTTGAGAAAAACATGTTTGTCATATGAAAAATAATCGTGCAAGGATTTCTTATGCGTCATCAGTGATATGTCAACAAATTACTTCATCAAATTCGAGGAAATATCACAGAGGATAGAATTATTTCAAATAAAAGCAGCTACTGTAAAATTAGGCCTGAAAATTAGTTGTGCAAACCATTTACTGCAGCTATATTACGTTAAACCGGAAAATACTATAAAATAAAGTAGCAGTACCCGGCGCGTTGCTGCCGTAGCAGTAATAATTGTAGAGATATATGAAATTTGAAATAAATTGTTATGTTGGTTATTGGCCATGTGCAGTGCAATAGAAAAAATGAATAAATAAATCACTTTAATTATTAATTTATTATCTCAATTTTAAATGACGATTACTTACAAATATAACTTAATGCTTTTGTACACTTCAGTAATAATATAATATTTTTATTGTAATGCTTTATGGTACACGATATTTTCTCACTTGCTTGATTATTTTAAATAATTTACTTTTATCACCTATATTTCCACGGTGTTAGATGGAGTAGGTTTAATATTTGTCTTTGTCCCTACCAGAAGTGCTGCCCTCTCGTACCGAAAGGCCACACTCTTCTTTGTGTTCATTGAATAATGGTACTTGACGTGTATGACATATCTGACATCACTCTAAGAAAGCGTATGGGAAAAGTGGTGTTTTCACTATTTTCTTCGCAATTTTTACGATTTTTCTTTCCATAACAACCTTCTTTATCCGAATTGGTCGAGCCGTTCTCGAGTTTTGCGCTTAGCAACGCATTAGGTGATTCATTTTTATTTATATAGATAGATAGATGATAATGCTAATTTCACCTCACAAACACAATGTAGGAAATATCTTCTAAACATACGGTAATAAATATTGTCTCTGTTATCAATTTACACTCTCGTCGCCCACCCATCATCCCTATATTTTGGTATCGTAGCAAAGTAATAAATCCTACAAGAATAATGTTTTATTCAAACATAATCAATTGATAAATGCAAGACAAACAAATCATTGTTCCTCAAAATTCCGAATTGTCAATTCCTATACCTACTATCCGACTTCCAGTTTCCAATATAAAATAACAGAAATGTATAGGTAACTGCAGGAAAAATGTTTTATTCAAACATTATATGTACAGTCAACGTGTATAGCCAGCAATGATATATACTCATGGAATCGTATTTAATTTAATGGCGTTTGTTTTAGAGTTGCATGGTATTATCTCTTCAGCATGTTTGAACTGGCAGTCATCCTCTATTACTCAAACTAAATGAATTCATTTTGTTACCTTGAATATTATGTACAGCAGTAGAAGCAGGCGTAACTGGAAAGAGGTTTCTATAGGGATTTTAGATACAAGTACAAACAAGTTCGACCAATATAACTTGGAACTAGATTTACAGATAGATAGATAGATAGATAGATAAAGAGTGAAAGAGAAACAAAGAGAGAAAAGGATACCAAGTTATTTGGTCAAGTTATAACATTTTTCTCTTATCCTAGGGCGAGGATGCGATATAGTAAAATTTTGAGTAAATTCACAGAAATAATAAACGGCGTAATACTGAATGATGCGTTCTACCTTTAAGTGTTCCGTTCCGTCAGAAACTAAGTTCCTTATACCTTTTTTCCCCTTTCGAATTTCATTTGATATAAAGATCTAATTATAACTGTGATGGTTGTAGCTTGATGGGATTCTCCAGTAAATTTAAATTAAAATACTATAATAAATTTCCACTAATATATTCTTTATACTATTTGGAATCTGGAACCGTTGGCGTAGATAGAATCAATAATAATAAACACAGAATTACCACATGAAACACTTTATTTTGTCAAACCCTTTGTTTGACAAAATAAAGTGTTGGTGTTTAATGTAGTAAGTCTGTGTTTATTATTTTTGAATATATTCTTTAAACATTATTCTGGCCTTTCTTAAATATGAGTATCAACTAAATTCTAAAAGTATAAAAACCTATTTAAATAATATGGATGGTTGACATAAATCCTAATGACTAATATTATAAACTACGTAGGTGACAATAATTATATACCATTGATCTGGTCATAAGGAGATTACCCGAATTTTTACATTTATTAAATTCTAATAACTCAGCGAACTTCAATTTTACTCCTTTTTTGTTTGGTATGTAACATTTTGGAATTATGTTTAAATGTGTAATTATTATCACCGAGATGTAGCGCATAGTAGATAAATTATTTTTATGTTAAATGAATGAGCTCATCTATTTATTGATACGAGTTTGAAAATTTTGGCCAGTTTGACCTTGGGCTTTTGACCTGACTTTGTTCTCCTTACTTTTTATTAAGATTGATTCAACATAAAAAGTAGAATAATTTTGTTGGAATCGGTTTAATCAAACCAAATTGGTAGGCATTTCTTCATAAACACCCTATACTTGATAAAAATTAACAAAATTTTATCAGAATTATGGCCATGTTCTAGTAGGTATAATGGGGCATATTTCACTTGTTCCTTAAGGATTACGCCATCTAGCGTTAGAGCTACAGACTCGAAAGTTACTTCGAGCGTTTTCTCTTTGTCGTTTTTGACAAGAGTTTTTTTCACAAAATTTTAAGATGAATATTTTATACCTGTTGTTTTAAGCCAATCAGATGCTTTGATTTGCAATCTGAAGTTTTCGAGAAAAAAATCGGTCGTAAAATTAATAAGTGATAATTTCCCTGGCTTGACAGCTGTCACATGTAGATGCCAGAATAACAAGCATAGATTATTTTTGACAAATATTTATTTGTAAGCTTCCAAAAATTGTATTAACTTTTAAACAAAATTTTTCTTAAAAAAAATCGTACCGAATCTCCCGCGAGCTTGAATTATTCTCCAGAAATTTTTTCTCAAACTCTCAAAAAAAATTCGGTAAATTATTCTAACTCTAGGGAGATTATAAATGAAAATATTTTCAGAAATACAAGCCGGTTTATCGATTTACCCGGTACATTCAATTTTTTCTTCCTCGTTTATCCATTTGTTTAAATTTTTCATGTTACATTCCACTTGTATGCCAATGTTTGTTTGTCTGTCTTTCAGTGAGGCGTATTAATATCGATTTCAGTAGCTTCATTCAATTCTCACGCAGCACATTTTCAGTCAGCTCTTCCGTCTGCAGCGTATTTTTAAGATTTATGGTCATTAATGGCCATGGTCATTTACTGCTACTCACTCTTGTGGTTTTACATGCTTGTTGCATTGCCTCTTCTTTCAACTTCCAGAAAGTCAAAGCAACAATAAAAATCCATCAATTAATATATTTTTGGATTTGGCAAAAGCATTTGATACCGTCAAACGTTAATTATCACTTGAAAAATGTAATAAAATTGGGATTGGTTCAGTACATGCCTGAAAAGAAAGTGATGAGTCAAGAAAAGTTCCAAGGAACTTTGTTGTTTCAGTTGAAGTCATATTAATGTTTTCAGTACGTATGTCAAAAGACGTGTTGGGATCATCTGTTATGTTAAATTTCATTAGAACCGTTTTCCTATGATTTAAAATTAAATGATTATTTAAACACCATTCACTAAATTTATTGTAAAGTAAAATTAAATTATCTGCTAGTTCTTCAGAAGAATTGTCATCAGTTGCAAAGGAATCATCATTCGTATATATAACCTTACACTTAGTTTTCATAAATTCTGGTAGGTCATTAATAAACATTATAAATATAAGTGGACCCAGTACGGAGCCCTGTGGAACACTCAGGTTAATAATTGCCTCATTTTACTGAGTTTGATCACTGCTATTTTCCTATATCTTAAGTATGACATCAACCAAGAAAACACGTTTCCACGAAATCCCAAAGCATGTAGTTTTTCTTCGACGAAATTTCAATTTAAGCTATCAAAAGCCTTGGTAAGATCACAAAATAGTGCCCCAACAGTTTTCTTGTTATCAAGTTGTTTATATATAAATTCTACAAATTCATAGACAGTCCCTTCTGTTGATCTCCCAGGGTAGAAACCATTTTGATATTTTGTTATAATATTGTGTTTATCTAGATAATTTATCATTCTATTATAAGTAGATTTTTCAATAACTTTGCTAATCACATTTGAAACAGTTATCTATATTTAGTTGTCTATGCACAGAGGATCATCTTTTTTATAGATAGGTGTAACCAGTCCAGTTTTTCCGGAAACTGGCCATTTTCAATGGAGATATTTATTAGTTCAGACAGAGGCAGTGCAATGTACTGAGCTATATATTTAAGATTTTTTGTTGATATACAGTCAATACCACTCGAGTATTTTTTAAGCTACTTATTATCTCAAGCACCTCCTCTGCTGTAACAGGACTAAAAAAGAATGTGTTGCTATTATTTAGATCATATTTTGTACAAGAGGATACAGTATTCTTAAAATTTTGTTCATTCAATAATCTGACAGAGGTACTGAAATGATTAACAAAACTATTCACAATACCAAATTCATTATCAACAACTGACTTATTCAATTTAATTTCTCTTATATTATTACTTTTTTCAGTTTTTTCTCTAACTAATATCCAAACATATTTCTGTTTTTCATTAGGATCTATTTTATTTTCAATAATTTTTTGATAGTATAACGTCTTGTCTGATTTTATAAGTTTTAAGCAGAAGTTTATATTCAATTTCTAGTCTTTCATCATTGACGTTTAGCTTTATCCAATATAAATTGTTTAGTGATTTACGTAATTCTAATGATTCTCTAGTAATCCACTTATTTTTAAGTTAAGTGCGTTTCTGTTTGGTGGACAAAATTTATCAATAGCAAAATTAATAATTCCATAAAAAAGATTTCATTAATGTCATTACCATTAAAAATATTAGAGAAATCTTCATGTTGCAAGTAGTGACTTAAGCCAGCAATGCTATAGTCATCCATATATATATATATATATATATTGATTTTGTATTCTTGACTGGTTTTATAATAAATAAAAAGATGTTCTTGGGGATGCAGTCATATAATCAATAAAATTCTTTGATTAAAGCCGAGCTTTCGAGAATGTTTATTCTCTTCTTCAGGGCAAAAATCGTGAATTTAGAATAAATTAGCCAAAAACTGGAAAGATTTCAATCAATTGATGGCTATGAAATCTTTCCAGTTTTTGGTTAATTTATTCTAAATTCACGATTTTTGCCCTGAAGAAGAGAATAAACATTCTCGAAAGCTTGGCTTCAATCAAAGAATTTTATTGATTATATGACTGCATCCCCAAGAACATATTTTTATTTATATATATATATATATATATATATATATATATATATATATATATATATATATATATATATATTATCTTGTGTGTAACACCTCCTCAAGGCACATATCTGCGAAAAGTTCTGATCCAATAAATTGTCAAATTGTTTATTCATATTCTGCCCAAAACGGATCTCAATACGACATTACTGTTTGTCTTGGAAGGCTGGAAAAAAAATAAGCGTCTGGATCATACGATTTCTATATTCGATAGAATTTTAGAGCGGAAAGAATATTTGAAAGTATTTTTTTAACTTCTACTGGATTATTTTATTTATAATCATGTTGAACAATGTCGGGCTAAGCAAATCTCCGTGATGTAAAACTAAAAACCAGAACTAATTTCAGGATTAATAATGGTGGTGTGTTCGCAAATACATATACTGAACGATTCATTGAAGAACATTCGAAAACATGCAGAACAAGAACTAGGTGAAGAAGAAACCAACCTGGATTATATTTCTCCAAGGTTGCAAGTAATAATGGATAAAAAATTGATGGAGTGCATTATACATCACAGATGTATTCTGGAGTAAGTTCTCATTAAGTAGATAGTATCCTTAACTCTTAATTAGGATCTTAGTAATTAAAAAAGGAAAGTAAGGGCACCACACTACCCATCTGATAAAACCGTGTGCCTCTTTTCGATAATTGAGATTTTAATTAAAAGTTTGTTCAGTCATCAGAGAGATATCCAGAAAAAAATATTTTAGTAAAAAAATAGATTAGTGTTAGTAATCACGCGTTGGGATCTTATCTATCTTATAGATTCCGTTAGGAAAATGCAGTTTAATTGATGCACATAATACTTTGTGTTTTGAGTTAAAGGGGACGAGTTTGCGATTATGTAACAACATCTCGGTGAAGATTTTGTGAAGGTCAATAGCGGTTATTATTTTAGACTAAGGGGAATCTAAAATATAGATCTAGTTCTTAATTAGACTTTGAGTAATAACTGAAACTATCATTTCAGATTTGCAGAAGAGCTGACATTTCTATTTACAAAAAGCATTTTGGGGCAATTTGTTGTTAGTGTGATCATCATATGTACCACTATGTTCGAAATGACATTGGTAAGTTGATTATCAGTAATAATCCTTAAAACACCATTATTACATTCTAAACCATCGGTCTATACTTAAATAAGCTTTTTTTCTTATATTCTGCATTGTATAGGGCTTTCTGAGTATTTTTATGGCTCAATTAACATTTGCATTATATGTTATACCTACATTTGTGCCAAAAACCTAAGACACCTAGTATAATTTCATAACTCATGTCAAAGATAATGGAACTGAGTTCCGTTATCTTTGCTCATGTATTAAATGGTACTGGCGATATAAAGCTCCTCAGAATCATCTTTTATTATTAAATTGGATGCCTTCAAAAAATAATATATTTCACAAAATAAAAAAAAATATATCTGCTTATGGACCATGATTTTATTTCTTTTATTTCTCAATATGTTTTCGGTTTTCTATATATGTTCTTGAAAACGGTTGGTTTCACAGATATTTAGCAAAAATTCCTTATTTCCATAATAATATCAGATAATTAAAATGGTACAAGAAAATATAATTGAAATTTGACCAAAAACCGGTTTTGGGGAAACATCTTTAAAGAGGGTAGCTTCCTTAAGAAGGATTTCCGAAGGGAACAAATTTAAAAGACACTTGTTTCTACAGTTTTGTGAATGGAATCATAGATTTCATTATTTAGGGATTGTACGTGGACACCCTATATACATTGTTTATACGTTATCAAAGTCAATGTTCATAAAATGTTTACAATCAAGTCTCTAAAAACTCCCTAGATAATGACATTAAAACATTAAGGCTGTGTTCAGAGAGTCACTATCTGCACTATCTAGCTCACTTGTAGTACTACAATCGCTATCATGACATCATGAATTTTTGAGTGTCACGACATGACTGAATGCTATCAACGCTATTTATTCCGAGCAATGACCTATTAACAGAGATAGACGGAACTGTAAACAATATATTGTGTTGACATCATCCCTTGTTCGTCCACGCCTCATCGCATATCAACTTTTCCCCCCCCCCATAATTTAAATACTTGGTGTTTTGGTTGTTTTTAAATATTCTATTATTCTTTGGTTTCAAAACTTGAAAAAATGAGTAGACGTTGCAAAGTGTGCAGTAAAATAGAATACACGAAACCAGAAGTAACTTTTCATCGATAAGTAGCCCGTCTAAATTAAAATTTGGTAACTTATATATTTAAATTTTGAAAGACAATTATTGACATATAAACGTCGGTCATGGGCGTGGTAAAGAAATTATTACCTAATCATTGTTATTTCATTGAAGAGATTTTGATATTAAATTTGCGCTTTCAAATCCTAGACTTTAAAAAAGAATTATACAGACCTATTTAATAATATTGCTGAAACATGCAACTTTCGGACATTGACTTCACCAAGCTCCAGATTTATTTTGTGGTATTAATTATTTCGACGTATAGCAAATGAAACCTAAAAGAACGAGACGCCACTGGTGTCATATTTTCTATGTGAAAGTGCAGTGAGGTGGGGTTTAGTTAAAACTGTTGTAGCCCCCCTTCTGACCGCTTCCACAGCTCACCCCCCCTGGCCCACAAAGATGTTGTCAACAAACAAAACGTATTTTATCAATGAAATGTTCTGTCTATCTATGTTAATAGGTCATTGATTCTGAGGTAGTGTATGGATGGTGTTTGCGTTTGTAAGCCGCCTGAACAGGAATACTGTACAACTGACATCGACGTCATATTGACATTGACATAACAAACCGGGCAAAGTTTTTTGGAGCGTAGAGGGATAAGTCTCTACTTTATGGGATAAGTTAAATAGATAATTCAGAAGAAATATTTTTGCGCGATAAGGAAACTCACGTGCAATTCAAGATGCAGCGGTCACCAAATTCTGC
Organism: Crioceris asparagi; assembly: GCA_958507055.1. NCBI lineage: Eukaryota > Metazoa > Arthropoda > Insecta > Coleoptera > Chrysomelidae > Crioceris > Crioceris asparagi. Next base: position 12,083,476 of record OY293826.1, on the reverse strand, counting down.
TGCAAGATTTTACTTGTATACCGGTATGCCTGATTTCATATCTGTTTATTCAAGCGATAATATTATTGAAATTATTTTGGATCTAGTTTTTGAGATACGTACTTAAAAACGAGTGTAAATGTTTAAGTTTATCAAAAAATCAAAGAATGAAATTAATGACAAATATTATTTATTTAAACCAAAATTCAATAAAAGTGTTACAAGTGGTAATTTTTACTTATAACAATGAAATCAGAGTGTACATTCTGTGCAAAAACTAACAAGATGCACTCCACATATTGAGGGCTGCACGCGTGATGGTTTAAACTCAGACAATTATAAGGATAAACCAGATGATATTCAGGCAAAGATCTTTGCGCAACTTTGAAATTGAAAGTCTTTTCTCAATCCATGGTAATGGCTAATGCTTTGTATTTAGGAACACACTGATAGTTTCATGGGGTCACAGTCAGTTGATAACAGTCAGTCTGTGGAATCAAATGTTAATAGTAGTTCAGTCGGTAAAGACAGCGACAGTTTAGATTGTCAAGGTGACAAGTGGTAACAGTTGTACTACAACAAAAGGTTGTGTACAGAGTGTTTGAAAATAAACCATTGGAAACAATTTGCGAACTTTCGAGTATTACGCAAGTGAACTCACCCCACAACGTTTAGAACAGGGTTAAACGATACAATATTTATTGTTCCTTAACCTCAATGTGACAGCAAATGACAGAATGTGAACGCAAATGCAAAATAGCGTTCATGGAGCTTGTTATCACACACACAATTGGCTCCATGAACAGCATCGGTATTGTTTGCATCGATAGCGACTTCTTGAACACAGCCTAAATAGACCATATTATATTATTGATAAAAGAACATAAAAAACACTTGTAACTAAACTGAAATGACAACGAAAGTTCTAAAAAAGTTCAGGATAGCATAGGTATCTACAGACAATTTTATACTTATTTTAAAGTTGTCTTGTGTGAAAACACATACATACATCAATCGATATATTTCGCGTGAATTTCCGTAACCTTTAAAGAGGTCGAAATATTCTGAATTAACTAAAGACAAACCGGAATATAATAAAGTCACTATGACAGATTAATCCACAAGGAATAAAAAACAGAGCAAAAAACATTAAATAAATCACTCAGCGTTAAAATGTAAATGATATATTTGCATCAACGCATAAAAAAATTTAAAAAGGTTTTCAGCACTACAAACCATTTATCAAACAAATTTTGTCGAGATACTTCAAAAGATTCCGCACTCATTATATCACACAAATTTCAACAAAATAGATCTTCCGCATTTAGTACTTGAAAACACCATTTATAAAGATCAGAACGACAGAACAGTGCTGCTGAAGTACACAGAATAGAGGAGAGATATAAGGATTATTTCAGATTCTGCCTTCTGCGTTGAGCTTTTAATTATTACTACATACTTCATTCAGATTGTATGATGAGAAAGTATGTTATTGAAAGAAACATGAACGTATGAATTTATAATAGAATAATTACATCAGATTTTCTTTCACACTATTGCAAACAAATCGGTTTCATAACAACTGGATGATGCACTTCGAGTCAGGAGTTTGATATTTCCGTTCTCTAGAGAGATGCGAAATAAATTACATATAGTTAAAATTCACATTTTAAAATTAATTCGTAGTGTTCAAATATTTAGGCTGCGGAAGTATCAGTAGAACACTAAACGACAAAAAAGATAAATATTTCATGCAAAAAATTATTATATTATTATTATTATTATAATTGGTGCATTGAAAAATACAAAATAATATTATTTCTATTGGTTCTGGTAATTGCGAAGTTGTGCAGTTGTAGTTAATTGAAAACTTTTGGCACCAACTTCAAAAGTACCAGAACCAACTGTATTAATATTATTTTGTATTTTTCAGTCCATCAACTATAATAAAGTCGGTCCAATTTTTTTTTTAATATTTATTTTACCCTTTTGTGTCCTCAAAATCATTTAAAGTTACTGATACTTCAGAGATTTCAAAACATCGAGAATATATACATATTTCAGATTTTCTCACTGCTGTAACTCATAAACCGCACATTTTTTTAATAATGTCCAATTTATGTTGCTACACATAATCTCCTTTTTATTTCATTCGTCTCATATTTTCCAATTTAAACGTTGTCGGATATGGTCTCTTCTTTAATTTTCTCCACTAAATTTTTCGATTTTCGAAAAAAATGCCCCCACCACATAGCGGAGCCACACATATTTCAGACTACTACTGCTACACTTTTTTTAAATGTCCAATCTAAACGTTGGTCTCATTTTTCAATTTGTCAACGCAAATTTTTGATTTTCCAAAAAATAGCCACCTCAAGGAGGGGAAAAGCACATGCTGAATGTAGATTTTTTTAATGGGGTCAATTCTCAATAGTTCTCTTTCAAATGAAAAAATAATCATGAAAATCGGAGCACATTTACTATTTATAGGGCGCCAACATTAAAAAAACATGCAAACAGCCGAATTGTATACGTCAGTCAAAAAAAAGATATTTCTTGTAAAAAATTGGACCGACGTTATTAGTTGGTGTAAGTTGATTAAGTACCAGCAACAATTATTTTGTATTTTCCAGTGCACCAACTAATAACGTCGGTCCAATTTTTTGTAAAACAATATTTATTTCACAACATTAGTCACGAAAATCGTTGAACGTTCACTAATACCATTCATTACCCATGTATATTCTTTGCTTGTACTTATTATTATTCAGAAATCTAAGAACATCGTCTCGAAAATACGCATATTTTAGACTTTACCACTGCTGTAACTCGAAAAATGTTCAATATAAATGTTGCTACAAATAATCTGCTCTTTAATTTAGTTGCCTCAGATTTCGAAAACCGTATAACTCTTTTTAAGAAATGTTCAATTTAAATGTTTCCGGATATTGTCCTATCTGTAATTCAGTCATCTCAGATTTTCGATGTTCAAGAAAAATTGCCCACTACACCCCCTTCCAGGGCGTTTTTTTAGGAAAGGAGATTTCAGATTTGAGCTTTTACGAATATGGGACTATTTTTCAAGTCTTCCCTTCCAAATGAATCAAAAATCATCAAAATAGGATTATGTTTACTATATACAGCGCGCGCACAAACAAACATAAAAACAGACAGTCGAATTATATACTCCCTCAGTTAATCGGTCAAAAACACTGCCTGTCAGAGTAGGTTCTACTTATGTTCTGGAAGAAGAAGAAAAAGTATTTATTGTTCATAAGACCACAGCCTAAACTCAAGAAAAAGGAGATAGAACTTATTATGTTTACTATATACAGCGCGCGCACAAACAAACATAAAAACAGACAGTCGAATTATATACTCCCTCAGTTAATCGGTCAAAAACACTGCCTGTTAGAGTAGGTTCTACTTATGTTCTGGAAGAAGAAGAAAAAGTATTTATTGTTCATAAGACCACAGCCTAAACTCAAGAAAAAGGAGATAGAACTCGCCATAAATTCTCATTAGGCCTATCTTTCGAACAAATGCGTCTTTGCGCATGTAGCTAGGCGCAACGAGCTATTCTCGCTCGCTTACGTAGACTGTTTATTTTTGTTAGCAGATAACGCCTCTGATATGCAACATCTGTGATCTCATTTGTTTAAATAGAGACGCCTAGGTCTCTCCTGTCAAATCCAGCCTTATTGGTCATCACAGCATATCATAGTTATAGTTTTGTTTCAAATGGGATAATCTTGCATTTCAATTTCGTGCATGTTTTTTTTCTTGGACCACCCTATATAAAATTGTAAACTTGTACGTTTTTTCTATACTGATACATTTCTGATTTCCAGGTACCCTTCACCAGTATGAAGTTTTTCTCTCTAATTTTGTATCAGTACTGCATGCTCATGGAAATATTCATTGTTTGTTACTTTGGCAATGAAGTAATTCTAGAAGTAAGTAAAGATTTCAATGATTACCTACATTAAGTACCCAATTGTTGTTTAAATATGTCTTATTTGTTTGGTTGTAAACAAGACAAATCCTTTGAATAGATAAAGCAAATACCTAACTTGAGATTTACCCCGACGTATGAACACGGCAGCATTCATTTATTCTCATTTATATGTCACAAATTAAAAGTAAGAAATGCGGCCAAATGCGAGTCGACCTCTCACTCGAAGGGTTCCGTATCATTACAAATTTGTAATTGATGGCTATGAAATCTTTCCTGTTTTTGGCTAACTTATTTTAAATTCACGACTTTTGCCCTGATGAAGAGATTAAACTCTCTCGAAAGTTTGGTTTGATTCTAAGAATTTTATTTACTAAATGAATGCATCCCCAAGAATCAAGCTTTTCTAATTGTGAGGAGCCAAATAAGCTTATTAAACAACAAATACCTTATTAATTTTCGTATTAATTAACTATCTCATATCTTAGATTCTTGCGCAAAGATATTTAATATATCTAGGTACGTACCTACTTATTAGTTTCAGAGAAAATGTATTTCTGCGATATATATAAAGCTTGCCTCTTGCTGTGAACATTATATATAAAATAGATATATTTCTTAGATATCGCATTGGTTGAAAGGTATGTCACAGGAGAAATTGGTTTCCTTTGAAATTTCCTCAGCGAAATTGAATTACACGTTTGAAAAATCATTGATATTTCAATGAAATATTATTATTGTCCCTTCACCGCGAATATTATAGATAGCCGCGGTGGATTAGAGCTAGATTTAGTGAAAATTTACTAATAGTTGTGAATGCCATGAATCCACAGATTTGCTATCAGTTTTGGCAACTGCAAGTCTCGCAGGAGGACGAAGAGGATTTATGGAAATAGGGACGAGAGTTAGTTAAATAATTTTCAGTCTTCGTGGTATTTGATCATTTCAAGTTGTAGGCCTATAATCGTGATTCTTATGTAATTCTTGAACTCTATGTAAAATAATTTAATTACATAATGATGTGCCTTTGTACGATTTTTTTATAACCTTCGTATTTTCATATATTTCATTTCCTTTTCGATTCTTTTTCCTGGGGTAAATTAAAGTTTAAAAAACTAATTTGTATTTAACAGCAAAACTTAGAATATGACATTTCAATAAAACACCTTTTGTATTATTTCAAGTGACATTGTCAGTTTGCTGTAATTTATCATCAAAAGTTTATTATTTAAAACTTTTACCCAGAAGATTTTGCGTTGAACGACATTCGTGCCAGGACCACTGAGTATGAGCGATGTCCAGAATCGGGAATACCAGGGGGCCAGGAACCACAAAATAGAAAGATAATAATCGTTTAGCCCAACTGCTTTACACGACCCTAGAGTAACATCTAATGGTATTAGTCGTCGACTTGAAAATGTACATTTCACAAAACTCTGAATGAAGTGTCCTCCGTAGATCAAGGATTGTTGGTAAGAAGATCCAGATTCACTTGCAGCGCAACGTTACTATAGACAATAGATAACAGAGATCTTAAAAAGAAACAGACTTATTCATAATCGAAACTTAGTACGCTACTAAATTACGTGCGGAGATTTATGGCTACTAGAACACACAACTGACAGAACCTTCAATCCACGATCGTAAGTGAGGACTGTGCTACATTCTAACTAACCTTAAATTAGGTTAATGACTCCTTTGTCATTGTTCCGGTAGGATAGTGTTTTGTTTTTTAATTTAAAACGACACTAGCTACTACCAAACTAAGACTGGATTATGAATATGCCAGTATGAGTTTGGAGAAAACAAGGAGAGCAATACTGAATATTTCATAATATGTGAAACAACCTTCTGTTAATTAATAATGGCGTTTCAACTGTTCACCGCACAGTCTTCATCTTATTATGTCTAACTGTCAAACATTTTTCAAGATGTAATTGTGAATTAAATGAGCTATCGCACGTATTCAAATTCTTAGTAACAAGACGTATTTGAACATGTGAACTAGACTGTTTGTAAATAAAATCCGCTTAGTTGAGGGTTAATATATCCATGTCTTTCATTTGTAATAATACTATTTTACGCTACAAGTGTCTGAAAGGGGCTGACGAGCGTGATATTGCAATTCCTATGTCCAATTCACTGAAGAGCGGGAGTGTTAGATGACAACCACACGATTCTGAGAGCGAATCTGAAGTAGCTAAATAGAAGCGAATATTGCACATCACAATTGTCAATTTCGCCCCATTGCTTACGTGCAGAATATATTATTTTCTGCCACACGAGGTCCAATTTCAGAGAAATATATACAGTGCGTCCATAAAGTAACGCATAAATTCATAATTAGCTAAATAAACAATAACATTAGAAATTCCCGAAACAGGTCGATTTTTTATTTTAATTTACTGTTTTTTCAAATTATAATCTAATATACAGGGTAAACTACCTTCGTGTGATAACGTCATCATCATTTGTTTACAATGAAACACCCCATTTGTTTCAATTTCCGGATTTCCCTTGATGCGCTGATTCCAAAAATCCAACACTTGCTTCAAATTGTTACAGGGTGTGTAAAAATACAAAAAAATGAAGTTATTTACAAAATATTAAATAAAAGAATAAACGTAATAGTACCCACATTACATGAAATTACCTATTGTTATACAACTACTTCGATAAACTATTAAAAAACAAACAAAGGAAAACTTACAATTAATATTCATATTAATCTCCATTGACCGATAGACAATGAAAGTATCAGGCATTGAGTACATTTTTCTCTAACATTCTGAAATTTTTGTATTTTTGCCCACCCTATAGATACCAATTTGAAGCAATGTGTTTTACATTTTTGGAATCAGCTCATCAAGGGAAATCCGGAAACTGATAAAAGGGGGTGTTCCATTTAAAAAAAATGGTGATGACGTCAGATGGTGTACCCTGTATATTAGATTATAATTTGAAAAAACACTAAATTAAAATCAAAAATCGACCTGTTTCGGGAATTTCTAAAATTATTGTTTATTTAGCTATTAATGACTTATGCGTTACTTTATGGACGCACTGTATATACATTATTTGTTCATGTAACCTGTTCCAAGACAGCAGTATTAAATTTTTATTCGATGAAATTCACCTACCCACTATTTAATTAAGATTCAATCCATCTTTCTACCATAGTCATAAAAGCATAATTCGAAGGAAAATTACTTCTTCTTCAATTAACCGTACTCGTATTCGAGAGTTTTCGCAGCTTCTCTGCTTTGAAAGTGTTACCACAGACAAGGTGACCAACAGATTGACGTGGGTTCCGAAAAACGGATATGTCTCAAGATAAATCTCAATGCACACCTTTGCAGAGAAGCTGTACCTACTAGGGAAATATTCACTTCGCTGGTATCCCGCTGCCTTGCGAGACGAGGAAAATGCAATGCGTTACCAGAGGTATTTGAACGCACGCCCACATCTACGGTCACTCATCCAAACCATTCGCAATGAACGGCGCTGCTTATCTTCGATGATTGAAGTCGATCAGTTTTAGCACGCAGCTATACATTCTGTGAGTAATTTCTGCAATTCTAATCGGAAAAATTTACACGAAAATTCTGTTTTCTTAAGAAATAATGCATAAGCTACTTGATATTAAAAAAAAAAAGTTTCTTCTGCCCTATTCAGTAGGCTTTATCGGAGAAAGACACACCTATAAGATTTTGCAAAGTTGATCACAGAGCCATCTTTCAGTAGCATTGTTACAAAGGAAAAATCATTGTAATCCGTCAACGTTCTCTAAACAAATGAGAAAATTCTGGAAGGCTGTCGTCTGCTTAAAGAGGAATTTCATAGCGAAAATCTGCATGACAAGGGGGTTCCTATATGGTAAAACATATATGTCTACGTTAAAAACAAAATATGAACAAATTAACTAAGTATGAATATTTCCCTTATTTATGGAGTCAGTCAAAAGAATCATTCTTCTTCTGACCAAAATTCATAGGTATTTCCAAAGAAACTTGAAACTCGCTGCCTGCGAATGATTGCATTAGACGAGAATGAAGTTATTTCCAAAAGAGCAGAAGACAACCAAATCTGCTGCCTGCTAGAGAGATAGAGGCCTCTCATTTCAACAGTTGCAAAAATTAAATTAACTTTGTTCCCATTTCACAGAGCAGCAAACTCACAAGTTCCGCCTACCAATGTGAATGGAGGTGTTGCTCGAGAGCGTTCAAACGGAACATCTTCTTTTTTATGATACGCTCACAGAAACTGCTGAAATTGTACGCTGGTGGATTTTTCACGTTATCGTTGGATACTTTTGTCAGCGTAAGTTTTGCATTTTCATTATTAAATCAGTTTATGTAGTGTTTGCATTGTTACATCATCAGATATTTGAAAATATGCATGTGTTTGCTTTTATTCATATCATCAACATTCTACACCCATGCCGCCGACCACTCTTGTAGCGTGACTCCGGTTCGACAATTTTGAAGCAAATAATCTTTGAATTTTATAATATTTTATTCAAACAATTAAATAAATAATCTCATAAACCGATTATAAATTAAACAAACTCAGTTTACAAAATACAATAAGTTGGGTAACTCTTGAAATTTCCTTTGTCGGCAGCTCGAAAGTACGATTTTTTTGCTTTCCGCATAAATGCTCGCAGATATATTGCCTGAGGCAAATAATAGATACCAGGGTCAAACCGAAGTAATGGAACCTAGAAAGGACTTCGTATATTTATGCAAGAGAAATAATAACACATTTTTTATTTCTATAGTCGCTTGTGAAACTTGGCGAGTCGGCGTATTTCGTATTAGATGTGCGTTTTAGTGAGATTGACCCAACTAAACTTCGCTAATATCTAGCTACCCATGATGATGAATACTGAACCCCTCCTAATGCGGCTCGCTTATATCTAATGGGCATTTCCAGATGATTCGTGGAAGTGAAGCATGTGGCGTTTTTCCAAAGTTTACACAATAATATTCCGTAAACTTTGGTTTTTCCTTCTAGATATCCGCGGAGACATTGGGTGACGAACAACATCTTGATCATTATTTTGTATATGGCCGGCATCGAGACGATTCGGTATGCGTATGAGATCAGCAACAACAAACAAATAAAATAATTTGTTGCGAAGACAATTAAACTTCAGCATCTTTAATTCGAAGTGAAACACCTGAACATAAATCTCAGTGTAACACAGCTTATATAATGCAGTTTCGATTAAAAGGAACTAAAGTCCATTTGAGAAAGGTGTAGAGTAATAAATTATGATAATGAAGAGATCTCTAATGTATTCTACCATACAATCGCCGTAATACAATAGAGATCCCTTCATTATCATAATTTACCACTCTACACCTTTCTCAAATGGACTATAACTTGTCTTATCATAGGTATATTTATTTAATACTTCCCCCACTTAACCAATTCTTATTTAAAAAAATAACTCACTTGAAGTAAATTAACGTAGGTCTTCTTAAAACGTACTATAGACTAAAATTAACTTTTTTGGTTCCATTAGAAGACAACGTCCATTTTACTGAAGAGAATTGTGTGCCAATCTAAAAAATACATGTAGGGGTTCTGTCAATTTAGAATGTAAAAACATTTTGTAAAAAATCAAATTTCAAAATCTTGTGGGTGCAAAAAATGTAGAAAGGCCAAAGGTCCCAATATTGAGATTAACTAGATTATCATTGTACGGGATTTGTAATATGTAAATTTGATAATGTCATCAGTTCTCTACCTTTTAAAATTTAAATAAAGCTTTGGTGGGATTAGCTTTTCCCAACATTTAAGCCTCTGAAAAATTGTTGAGCTTTACGAATCATTTGTTACCGCACAACATATACGAAGATGACAGCAGAATGAAAAACGCGTTGTAAGAGTGCCATTGTGATACAGGAAAGGAATCCTTATAAATTTCTTTTCTTCAATTTCCTCTGTCCCATAGTTTTCATAGCATCATAACTTGTAGTGTTCAACTTCATAAAACAAAACTTCAGACATATATGCCTCAGATAAAGGTCTCAATTTGAGAGTAAGAGAGTATTACTAAAATATATGGAGTATCCAAGTGTACCTGGAATTCTGGAATAAGGTATATTCCAGAATTTATAAGAGTCGTAAATACCTATAGGTATAAAAAATATCCTAATATGTGGATATTTAGTTCATCTAAATTATTCAGTTTGCAATAAAGAATAATCTATATTTCGAATCGGTTTCGAAAATACAATTGTAGGCTACATATAATTATTAATTGTGATTATTATATAATTTGAAAAATAATTAAGAACTTGATTAAAGAGCCTGGACATAGGTAAGATGATTTTTTATACTTCTTGATATTGATATTGAATAACAGTTTATTTCCTTTTCTCACACCTTCAGACCATCTCTACAACATTTGCTCTCTTCTTTTATATATTGTTTTATATCCGACTACTTGGTACCCGCAATTTCGCACGCGGACAATAACTGAGATATCCACATATGACCAGTCCACATTCCAGTTTCTGTGCCACAAAAAGAAACCACTTTTCAAATTCAGTAGTTTTGGCTTGAAATCTATTAGGTTTAGGTATAGGGAACCCAAATACATTTCGAAAAGGAACAAGCCATTTAAAATAACAAAGTTTTTCACCATTTTAAAGTGAATTATTCAAACCATATTTTTTCAACATCCTGTACCATGTTTGATATTGAAATATGATTTAGGGTATTTTTCCAACGTTCATTCGTCCAAGTGAAACAATTTGAACTGAAGTTCAAAACTAATAACTGAGTTAATTAAAAAAATTTTCTTCATACAATACAATTCAACAAATCTTATTATATATTTCGAAAAATTATAACTTTGATATGTATTTAACTTAAGAGACTGTTATTTCGAGTACTTTCTAATTAGCAATACGATCCTTCCCGGGGAACCTTCAAAATTTAAAGGTAAACCTACAATACATAAATATGTAAGTATGTTTCCAGATTTAATTTACGCATGAAACTTATGTTAGGTGCCCTATTCTTTTCTAACCATTTTATTTCTACTTCTGAATTGTTGTTCTTATGGGTTGAATGTAAACGAAAAGCTATTTTATTATAGCCCTCAAAAAGAGATAGTTTTCGAAAAATGTGTAAATCATTGGCTATACTTATTGAAAGTCGGAGTTTCCTTTTGTTGAGCAGAAACATAAAAAAATTATAGAAACTGATAAAAATTCAGTACACTATTTTCCAACAAAACGCAGCACTGTTGCTGAAAAGTGATTTATGCCTTATAAGACCTGAAGAAGGAGGAATTATTTCTGAAATATCGACAATCATTCCAGTTATCTACCCTAAGTAGCTTTGTTTTTCGGTGCCTACTTTTCAACGGATGTTAATGTACCACCGAGGGATTTACGACTTGGTGTAATTATGGCTCAGTTCCCATGAAATCACGTGTAATCATAATTTAAAGCAAAGGTTAGCTAGAGAAGAAATGCGTATTTTCATACCCTCATATGAAAATAAATAGGACTATTTTTACAAGTACATATTTTTCCACAGAAATTTAAATTCAAATCATTATAGTTATGTTACAGTCATGGTGTAATCAAGTGAAATCATGTAATCCTAAGACACCCTTTATGATAGTGGTGAACCTCTCGTATTTCACAGCTTCCTGAATCCAAAAAACATATTTTCAGTCTGACTGTTTCCAGATTATCTCGGATAGGATGAATCGATTTCATTGTTTTGTATGGTATCGATAACGCTCACTGGTGACACAAATTGGGCATCTTGCTTTCACTGGTTGCTAGGCCAATGCAGGAAAATTTATGTCGGTCAAGACTTTGGCGCCAAAACAGCTCTAACGATTTTTGTGAAAGTCACAAATTGAATAAGGAAACTTTAATGTGATTTTTCAGCCCTAGTTTTAGCGAAGAAGGAAAGGAAAGGAAACTTAAGATAAAACATATAAAAAATGTGAGACCGCCAGGGTGATTCATAAAAGGTGCGCAGGACTTTAGGAGAAGATAGTTTGTCCAAAACTATGATTTTTATTTTTATAATCATGAGTTCGCAAACGCACCATTTTAGAGATACGGGGGGTCAAAGTTGAGAACAAAAATCGTTTTGTTTGATTTTTCAGAACCGCCAATGTTTTCTAAGCAAAAAAGGTACTTGTGCTCTATTGCTATAAAGTGATCCGTTTTCGAGAAAAAGGTCATTTTATGATCAAAAACATAAAAGAAAAAATTACCAAAAATTTATTTTAACATGGAAAGAACTAGCTTATGAACACAAAGTATTATAATAAAATAAAATAAAAAATGTATGTTTTTGATGATAAAATAACCTTCCTCTCGAAAACAGATCACTTCAGAGTTTAGAGCAGTTTAAATACAAATATACCCTACATCTACGCCACTGACTTTTTCGGAAAATTGTCTGCACCTTAAAATACGGGTGTTTATGAGTTTAAAATGTGTGCAAGAGATGAGCACTGTACCTCTAACTGTTCCAAATATATTCTCAAAAAAATTTTTGTTTTTCTTAACTTTGATCCCCTGTATGTCGAGAACGGTAAGTTTGTAGTCCCATATTTACAGAAACTTTCTTTCATAATTTTAGACAAACTATCTTCTCCTAAAGTCCTGCGTACCTTCTATGAATCACCCTGTATATTAGCCCCGTCTGTAGGGGTAACAGACCCGACCTCTGGGCGCTTTTTCATCCGCTAGAAATATGTCTGCTAAAATGTATCTAATGAACAGTTTGGGTCTGCAAGTTTTACCATTTTTCCCAAAAAAGTCGGTGGCCTGTCGCAAAAAAATATGTAAATGCATGGCTAGATAATTAGATATTGGTGATATGATATGCTTGAAACTGACAAAAGTGACTAAGTTAAAGATGTAGAAATATTGGACAATAGTGGTGACAGCACTGACTAGTGTTGTTTCTTGTATCTAAACCCAATTCAATGATTCTCCTCTCCCAAAAGCTTACAGAAACTATTTTAGTCCTTGGACCTAGAACTAGACTTCGCTAAGATGAGACCTCTTTGAAGTTGGCATGACAAATTTGGTAGACAACCTAACAAAGTATTGAATAATTAGCCGTTAATAAGCCGCAAATTAACCGTAAAAACAAAAAAAATAACCGCAAGCCCAAAAACCCGAAAATCGGTTTGTATGCTAGCTTCAAGTTAAGTTGGCATGCAAAAACCGTGAAATCGGTTAGGTTCGTCCCAGCCAATTCTATCCAGGCAGAACGTTTGAAAAAAAAATAATTGGCTTTGAGTATGAGGCTGTACCATCAGCTGTTAATTAGCGGCAAATTATAAGCCTGAAAAGAATTGGCTCGGACGATCCTAACCGATTTCACGGTTTTTGCATGCAAAAACGGGTTTCTTTGCTTGCGTTTATTTTTACGGTTGATTTGCGGCTAATTAACGGATAATTATTCAATATTTGTTTGTTTGTCTGCCAAATTTGCCATGCCAACTTCGAAGAGGTTAAGATGAGTACTATAACAGTTTTATTTGCGTAAATTCTGGGAATAGCTGCAGTCTGGAGTCTAGGGAAAAATTTTAAGGAAAACGACCAATTTCCCAGAATCTTCGCAAATAAAAATGTATCCTACTCAATACAATAAATCGTATAAGTATCCAAAGTGTGGTTTTCGATGAATAATATAGGTCTGGGCCAAGGGATAATGTGATGCCAATAAAGATAAGGTACTGTTTATTCATTGATGTGATTTCCAATCTATAAAAACTATATGATTGCGCAGGGATTTTTAAGTTCTACAGTTTTTCACTAAATCACCCAATACCCTATCAAAATACAATTTCCTCTTACTAGTATTATTTAGTTTGCTCTAAAAGTCATGAAGCTCGAAGTTATCAGATATGCAATAAATTCTTATAATATTGCAATTCTAACAAGAATGAATTTTCAAGTACCGAAAAAAAACTAAAGGAGACATAATCCTAATAATTGTGTTGAGGATCAATTTAACACGAAATTTTATTAAAATACCATACTTATATTACATCAATAGCTCACTAACTTGGTACTTGGTACTTAACTTTACCTAACTGAATGTTGTCCTCTCACCTTCGCCATTTTTTGCACCGAAGAAAGATTCCCTTTTCTAGGTTCTTAAAGCTGACAATTGACAGAGAAAAGAACACTTAGGTGCTAATTGGATCGAGTATTACACAATTAATTTTCGTGAAAAGTGAAAAGTGAAACTTCCTTAAGGACGGTGAAAACTGAAAACAAGTGTAACTATATTGAAACGCTATGGGAAAGACGGGCTTAGCTGAAACGTATTAGCATTTAGGAAGAACTTCAGCGGAATAAGGCGCCAATGTTAATGAACCCTCAAACGGGGTCCCTTTATAGCAATCGCTAAGATTCTTATTTTGGAAATTTGGAATGAATTCCGCCAAGTTGAAATTGAAATTCATCATTGCAAAAAATTGGTGGCTCAACTTCTAGCACTATTAACACTATTCTTATTGATAATAATTATCTTTATATGTTCACATGCAAATTACAATGAGAAAATAGAAATAAAATAACGTCAACAATATAGTTCGAATACCCATCGAATGGGGTTTCGTCATACCTTGTCTATCTCTTTTTTTTTGTTTGTAAACTAGGTGAAATAAAATTTTAACTACATAAACATATGTCTTCGATCAGATCGGCTGATTGTTATTTTGACGTTTGTTCTTGTTCTTTTTGACGTTTAATGTCAAACATTTCTTTTCGAAAGTGATTTAGCCCCTTAACAAATATGTCAGTGTCAATGTTTTGGGGTTAGGTATTAAAATTTAATTCAAACTATTTACGACATGCGTGAAATGGCAGATGACGTCAGGAATCGTGACGAAACCCCATTCGATGGGTATTCAAACTATACCTAAGTAATATGAAGTTTAGAATATCACAGTCGCTAATAATTTGAAATATTGTAATTTTGTCTAGAAATAACCAATAGGCCTGATAAACCACCACATACATCAAAAACCGATTTAAAACAAATGTCACAATTTCAAATCTAAATAAATCATTTTGATAACTGGAATGTATAAAAGCTTCAGCACTGTGAATACAGAATTATTCAAGGAAATCCGTTCAACAGGAAATACTTATTAATATTCATCGATAAAATAACCACAAGGACGAAAGACCAATTACGTAATTCAAATTGTCAAAAAGAATTTCCACTTCAGCTGTTATGGTCTAAGCTCCCACTTTTTATCTCTAATGACAATGTTCTGCAGGCTTTAGATAAAGTTAGCAAAGTATCCTTTTAAAATCAATTTAACTCGGAAGAAAAATCCAATGCTGTCAGGCCATATTAAAAACAAATTGTGTGCGGTATTCCGAAATTATTATTATTATTTTGTCAATAATAAGCACTCTTGCCTGCCGTATACCCGATGTACCTACATATACCGGATACTGTAAGTGTGCCAAAAAATAGTGTTTAGTTTTTTTTTTGTTCAAGTCCGATTTTTAATTGGCCTAGGGATAATTTGATTAGTTGTCATTTAAACAAAACAAAAATATTACAAAACAAATGTTCGAAAACATCAACACACTTCTTTGTGCCTCTATAAATTGATCTAGTGATGAATTTTAGCGAACATTGATTCCCCCCAATGAACGTTGCAGCATTAAAAATGCGGTTTAGTTACGCATCTTTTGTGTCCACTTCCTTATCATAAACGAACGACTTCATCCATCCCCAAAGATAAAAATGTAAGGGAATGAAATCCGGTGATCTCGGTGGCCATTACCAATCCAAACTTCGCCGATATGGAGATTCAGAATATTTCTAACATTATTTGAAATATGAGGAGGCGCTCCATCATGTTGATATCTAAAGGAACTTCGTCTATAAATAATATTTTAAAAAACGCAAATAACCAATCCTAGTCAGGCGCCCATTTAGAACGAAAGTACCGAACAACTAATCACTTAGAATACCGTACCATAGGTACGTAAAAATTATTCGACTTTGAATCCGACCATCGATGATTATTGCAACAATTTTTAAATCCATCTCGAGGAAACTTCGTCCGTAAATAAAATGAATTTCATCAACCTTCTGTTTTCACGATTCCATTGACAAAATTGTAATTATAAATAGAAAATCGCCTTCTTGGAAATTTTGAATAGCATGCAAACATCGTTGTTTTAATCTTTTTCACACCATTGTTTGTGGAATTAGAAATTGGAATGCAATACACCTTGTACTTATCTCTGGGTTATTGACTACAACATAAGTATATTTTCTTCAAGTTCCTAACCGAGCCCCTGCTGTCTTTCAGAAACAATATCTGCACTTGGAAACATTCCAGTTTCGCCAGCTGGTTTAAAAATACATTCAAATCTTCACGAACTCTCCGATAAGGAAAACCACGTCGATACTCTTCTACTGCATCTGCAGTACTGCCATTGCAGAAACCATAAACAAACATCATATCTGCATATTCATTATGACAACATTTATAAGGCATTTTAACAATCTTTAAGACAATGTATCAAATTGTCATCTGTGCATTTTGTCAGTCTTATAAACTTTTTATTTGTTTTATAGGTTTTGTAATACTTTGTTTGTTTTTAAATTACAACTAATCAAAGAATCCCTGGAACAAATAGAAATCGAAAATTGAAAATATGAGCCTATTTTGAACTCCTAGATATATCCTTAAAATATATCTGCCCACTTTCCTTTGCTACCTTTAAAAACCTTCTAATTTTCTCCTAACAAAATCCCATTTTGCCTGTAGTATATATGACAACTCTCTTCCGCACGAAATCTTTTTCCAAAGAAGATCTAGTAACCCTAAATGATATTATACAAGCTCGTGACGGAAAAGCTATCTTCGAAAAAGTTATCACACAAAAAATGCACTCAAACAATCTAGAGTCTCGGATAGTAAAAGGGCGCTTACAATAGAACAGCATCCTAAATATCCACTTTCTTGTACGAGAGACAAATTCACCTTTTATCTCTACCCAATAAAATCTATTTGACCTCAATCGGCAACAAAATGGGAAATTTAGAAAGAATAAAAAGCGAATCACACTCGCAAGAAATTGCTCGGGAAGTAGGTACATGAAAACGGGGTTAACGCGTCACTGCTTAATGATAATATCACACCACATAGAAACACAGTATAGACAAATTAATCTTTGGTATAGATATCTTTATCTATACTGTGACATAGAAACATCTTGAAATAAAGCATATACCTACCTACTATTTTATCTATAGAATCACTGAAATGTAATACCAGCACAATCAATCTTTCAGATCCTGAAATCATCTTGGTCGTATTTTGCTGTTCTCATTCAAGTAAACAAGGAAATGGCTTAAGGGCTTATTATGGTCACCAAAGCTGGATAGGCGTAATTCTACATACACAATAACAAGATTAAATATACAGTAGAGGATTTCACAATTAAATACAGTTTTAATTATGTGATTATTGTAGAAAAATAGATATTCTTTGTATTGTTTGGATGTATATTTATTTTTATTATTGCTAAATTAGGAGAAATGATAACATTAGAATTAGTATTTATGTAATACACAAAATTTCACTTGTGGATAACATTTCATTAAGCCATACCTTTTCGGTGTTCTGCAAATAACTTTAAACGAGTTCGGAAGCTACTGATTAGAAAAAAGATTTGTTTTTCAATTCCGCATCGAATGCTATAAAAATATACAAATTAAAGTAAGATAAATCACAAAGAAGGGACCAAATTTATTAGATGTTGCACTAAAAAGTATAAATATCACTTCTACCTTCTTTTTATAACCACTCTTGCATACATATTTTTGGACACTCCGTATAAAGATTAATGCAGTCGTCCAAAATACTAGTAACCATATCCTTTGTTCATAAGATTTCCATAAATTTGATACTCAAGCCACTGTAAATTGGTTTACAAATTATTTCGTAGATAAATCGGAAAACATTTACTACGCAAAGCGCGCGAATAGCCATAAAAAAATGCAAACATACAACCGAATTGTAAACCTCCTCCTGTTTTTGAAGTCGATCAAAAAATAAAATAAATGTAGGGCTTGCCATTTGAAATGATTAAGCTAATATCAGATCCGGATTAATTTGAATTAAAGCCCTCCACCACCTACTGTAACGCGTACGTCCGAGAAAAAGCATAAAAAAGTAATGATCAACTGAAATGTAAAATTGTCTCACTCATATTTTAGCTTATTCCTCCTAGACCAGAAGTGAATATAATATGACCATTGTTGTTGTCACGTGACCTCATCAGAAGATTTTTCATTTAGAGAACTAAACACTGTTGCGGTGATTCGTTGTTGACATGACTTTAGTTACATCTTCGTTACAAATATTTATCTTTCAGGATATTTTTGTAGTGCGACCCTACTGAATATTTCAAAGTTCGCAGCTTACGCTTAACATCTTATTTACCGGAATAAATGTCGCGTGTTTTCGTGATGATGATTTATCTATGCTATAACAACAAGCAAGTGAGCAACTCAGCACGATGTCTATATATAGAAATGAAAAATTACTCTTTTTAGGCTAGCGATGGCTATGGGAAAATGTACAGCTAATGCCTTCCCCTTTTATAAGAGGTCTTGGATGGCACACAGTACAAGAGATGTCCACGATGTCCTTTTACCTGAATAAGTCGTTAGTTTTGATCGACTTCCCAAAAGAAGGAACCTATAAAATTGATTGTATGTTTGTTTTCTATACACAGGTTGTTTCCTAAGTAAGTGTAGAAAATTCTTGAACATGTTGCTGACGTCAAAATAAGAAGAACAGTTCTCATGAACATATGTCCGCAAGTTATTCGTTTTTGAGATACAGAGTGTCAAAGTTGAATTCTTATTTTTATTTTTTGGTAATACATTCCAAAAGAATTGTGATGTTTGAGTGAATTTTGGTATGTGGGAGTATTTTTCAATGACAAAATCAAATTTCATGTTAGTTTGAATCTTTCATGAGATTGGCACTACCTACATGTCTTTTCATTCATTTGAGATGTCATAACTTTTTTGTACATAGGTACCTATATTAAGTTTTCTAGTGGAAAAATCGATATTTCAAGCATTTTTGTGTATAGAAGATATCCTCGGTATAGGTCTTACGAGCAACTGTTTTCGAGCTATTGGGATTTGAAATAATCGATGAAAGTGATGTTGAATTACAAAATTTAAATTCAAAATTAACGTAGTTGAAAAAATTATTTTTCTTCTATTTCATTTCAAAATAGGTATCGAATGTTATTATACAACATTATATTATATAATGTAACGTGAAGACTTACCCGAATAATGAACTACACACACTCACAAATGTCACAAACATTCCAGAAAACACGGGAGACATCAGAGGCAACAAACAATACTGGAATCATCTAGAGCTTTTTAGGTTAGATATATAATGCTGATGGAATAGGCAGGATAGTCAGTCAGTCATAGATCACGATCGGTCATAGATCATAGAAAGTAGAAAGTAGTAAGAAGTATATATTCCGAGAAATAAGTGTGAATATACATGTGTATATAGTCGCGTAGTTATTGGTATAAATAAATAAGTGAAAATAAATCGAACCCAGTTTTAATATAAATTCCCGTTACAATAATTTAATACTAATAATAATAATAATAGCAACAGTAATTAGGATCAATTTAATACTAAAACAGTTAGTTGAGGGTAATAATCAGAGTAACTGTTGAAAATGGCCACCTTGCACCATTATCAGAAACGAATAACTTGCGAACATATGTCTATAGGAACTTTTCTTCTTATTGTGAATTTCCTACACATACTTAGGAAACACTTGTATATTTTTGCATTTAGATGAGGATGTCTGAAAGATGTTCCCACATTTAAATTTTCAGGGTTTAAGTTAATTATAGAAGCAAATGAGATGTTCTTATGTCTATTTTATGGACCGTATAATTTCTTAAAACATTTTTACATAAAAATAAACAATAATCGGGCATTTTCACATTTCGATATACGTATATATAAACTCACCTAATAAAGCCTGGAAAAGTCGTGATTTGAATATCCTAATGACCCGTTCTATAGCCAGTCGTAGTTGTTTGTCCTGAGGTTTAATGAGCTTGGAGTGATAGTCCTCTAGGAGTTCTAGAGCACGATGAGCTTCTGGAAAGAAATAAAAAACAAACAAAAACTTAATTAGTTCAAACATTTACTAGCAATTCGTATTTGAGGCAAATTTAGCATTAATTACAGTGAAATTGAAGCTACATTCGACAGATTAGTTGACCCATTTTCCTTTGTAGAAGTTTCGGTAATATTTGGACCATTCTATTAGACGATAGACGAGTGGGTTATTTGTAGATAATTAGATGTTCCAGGATTCCGAATTGAGCCAAATGTTCTGTAGCACAGAACTAGATTAAATAAAGCGAAGTAATAAAATGCATTTGACTTTTTCGCATTCCATAGGTATTTTCATTTAGTGATGTCATAAGAGACCGAGCTGTTGACTATACCGTGCTCACTAAGTTATGAATAGCACTTGAGAATCTGTTGAGGAAGATATGATAAAGGGTCATTAATAAGTATTTTTCCCATTAGCAATAGGACTAGTGGATCGCGCTAAACGTGTAAAAAGATGGTGTCCTCAAATCTGATTTATTTAGGGTTGAAAGTTTGTGTGTGTTATTAATAAGACCGCAGTTGTCAGATATGTTCGAGCGCAGGTGGCGGATAGTGGAGCCCCGGGCTTGTCGGAACCTGGCTTGTTGCAAAAATGGGGTCTTGGAACTACTTGGTTAAGAAAAACGGTAGTCATGGCTATGGCACCTAAGCTAAAATAGGACAAAATTATCAAAAACCTAAATATAACGGTGGGGTACCAGATCAAGAAGTTACGCTTGTCCAAACAAAATAAATGATTCCACCTTGGTGGACCCTTTTTTTTCCTAGCAACTTGACGGAATCTCCGAAGGCAGAGAACCCGGAAAAACCTGGATTGGAAACCTTTAGCAATAACAGGCGTTGAAACCCGAAATGCAAGCAAAGAACAAGAATAGAAGTCGTGTATTTTTTTATTTTTAGCTACAACTAGATCCATTAATCCCGTTCAGCTTTTGAACAAATGTCTAAACGAACATACAACGTACGACAATCACGGAATCCATTTAAAGCCTACGAAATTAATGATGCAAATTCAAAATCATTGACATACCTATCAATATCAATGCGTCAAGATAAAACTGTATCAAAAAAATATTGCTTCTGCGAATATCCATTGTGTAGATATTATTATAGAGAGTTTGATTTGTATATATGTAGTCTACTATGCAACAATATTTAAAGAATATATCACTATATCTACCAATACATAGTTTTTAGAATGATTTTGACAATAGTCAATAGTCCTTATTCTATATAATTTTGAAGAATCTCATATTCTTGCGTAACAATTAATAAGGCAAGCCCTTCAAGTTCGATTAGATGGAAAATAAAAATTGCACGTAAACCCTTCAACTGACTTATCGTTTTGCGTTTCATCTACTATATTCCTAATTAACTGCTCAATCATAATTGATTAAATTTAATTAGAGGGTAATGCTTGCTCAATTAAACTTTATGAAACATTAATTTTCACGTCAAATTCATTCGAATATAAAATCAATGAAATTGATAACAGTCCTTATGAAAGTAAATTTACACAAAATAGATTTTTTTATAATTGTCGGATTAATTTTATTTTAGAGTAGCTGTTGATATTCGATAGCGCTTAGATAACGAACGTTGAAGATTGGACCTACGACAAAGTCTCCCAACATTCCTGTTCAGATATATCAGTCATTGGGTCCAGACCTAAAATTATCTGTAAATCGCTTCAATATGTTTAGTTCTGGGAAAGGAGGTATTTTCTTTCAAGACCTTCACCTTGACTTTAGGGCTTCTATGGACCGAAAAAAAAATGCTATCGAAAGAAATATTGCTGTCAGTTTTTGTTTTGAGAGGTTTGTGTCAGGTAAACACGTTTAAATTTTTATTTGGTCATAGATTGATACTGTTTATTACTCGATAGTACTAAAAAATATAAAAAATAGGGCACCAAAAATTTACCTATCTCTTCTACTCAGTAAATAATAAAGTTTTAAGAGTAATTTCAGGTTTTACTTTATTGGTATGGTCGCTGACCAAAAATGTTCCTTAGAAAAATTAAAAATGTCTGCAAATTCTGCCCAAACACCTCTCTACATGTAAATCACCTTAATGATTTCTGATACATATTTTTCGAATAAAGTCGGTGGGTATAGTGTTTATTTATCATTCGATCATATTTTTCAAGCTAATTTACTTTTTCAATATTTTGAAACAAAATTTCGATGTCCAACTAATTTTAAGCTACCTACTTCTTCTATAAGCATCAATCAGGAACTGATTGTTTTGGAATGTGATAAAATAAATCTTAAGCATATTTATTTACTTGAAGGTAGCATATTATTTACAAAAAATCTGGTGTGTCCACTCACACAACTTTACTACCGCTCGCAGTAAAATTCCAGTAAATGAAAATTTTACACTATTACAATATTTTCCTTACATAGCCACGATAATAGCGGTAGTAAAGTAAAAATCATCTGGTCAAATCGTGCTGCCACTCATTTTTTCAGCATGTCTCAAGACAAGCAACAATGGTCATGTAACATTTTTTCGCAAGATGAAACGTTTAGCCAGAATCTGTAGAAACATCTGGAAAATATGGATTTTTTTCAAGCATAGCTTTTTTATGCTTTTTCTTAGAGATGCCGCTTTGTGTGGGTTGTAAATGACTCAGCAAATCATGTTTTTTGATAGCTCAGCACCCAGTGTATACAGGATTCTCATTCAGTGCCACCGGCGAGTGATATTGGTACCAAACAAAATAAAAAAGAAAGCAACAAAATCCACCGATTCTTTCCCGAAATAATGCTGTCACAGACAGACAGACAGACCAATGGCTGAAAATAAGTTTATTAGACTTAAAAAACTCTGAAACGTTAACATTTGTAATAATCTCGATAACAAAAATTTCACACGATTACAATACTTTCCTTATACAGCTACTATATAGTAGCGTAGGAAAGTAAAAAATTGGACCGACGTTAGTTGGTGCACTGAAAATTACAAAACCTATTAATTCTATTGGTGCTGTTACTTTTGAAGTTGTGCAGTTGCAGGAAGATTGATAACTTTTGGCACCAACTTCACAAGTACCAGCACCAATAGAATTAACATTATTTTTTAGTTTTCAGTGCAACAACTAACAAAGTCGGTCCATTTTTTTTTTAATATTTATTTCACATTTTTCAGTATAACATTCATCACGAAAATTGTTGAACGTTTACTAATGGCTTATCTTGTACTTATTTATTATTCTGAGATCTCAAAACATCGCGGCGCAAATATACATAGGTAATATTTCAGAATTTACGCTGTAACTCGAAAACCGTATCTCAAATTAAACCTTTTCTTTAATTTGGCAGTCCCATATTTAAAATTTTTGAAAAAAAATGCTCTTCCACATAGCAGAAATTCGCATATCCGCATATCACATATTTCAGGCTTTCCCAATGCGAAACTCGGAAAGCGTAACTCTTTTGAAAAAAAAATCATTTTCGGATATGGCCCCCTTTATAATTATCAAATCTCGAATTTTCGATTCTCGAAAAAAATTGCCCCTTCCACATAGCTGAAACCATTTTTCAGACTGTAACGCGGAAAAATGATTATTTTTAAAAATGTCCAATTTAAACGTTTCTGAATATGGAATTGTCTTTAATTCTGTCGTCTCGAATTTTCAATTTTCGCGAAAAATTGGAGGGAAGGAGATTTCGGATTTCAGTTTTTCTAAATATGAGACTATTTCTCAACTCTCTTCTTTCAAATGAAATAAAAATCATGTAAATCGGAGTACGTTTACTATGCAAAACGCGCGAACAGCCATAAAAAAAATACAACCTAATTGTATACCTCCTCCTTTTTTTGAAGTCGGTAAAAAATTTAATTTAGGATTGTTAGAATAATTATTATGTAATGTTCTAAATATTAAAAATGTGTTTTTCGGTTCAGTGCTAAATTTGAAAAATAATATCAATTTATACAATAACATATTTTTGAATTATCTAAGAGTCTAGGTGCTCTACAGACCATATAATAACGTAATTAAAAAACTTATATTCCTCAGAAAATTCCGCATCAATCATAAGAACACGTTATTTGTTATCCCCCATTTTTATATCCATTGTGCCACCATTGTGTTGGCATTTTCTTTTATATGGTTTATTGTGAATTCTTCAATAGCAAGGCTTTTCTTCATGCTTTCTTATAAATGATTGGATTATATTGCTGCCCTATATAAACTATAAATAAACTGGAAGCAATATCTAGTCGAAATATTAACAGTACCTGTGAACAAAGAAAAAGTATAAACAGAAGAAGGTATATCATAAATGTTTTCGAAATGGTCAATATCAATTCCTAGCAGTAAAATGTAAATAAATTCCATCATACTTATTGGTATTTTATCTTATTTATATACAGTGTGTAAAAGTAACATAAAATAGCTTGTATTTCAATTCCTGACAGGTTTACAAATAAAAATGATTTTAAGAAATAAATAATGTTATTTGTTAGCATGGATAATTTAATAATATACCGGGTGTGCCATGTTCTCAAAGAACAAGTTTATTGTTTTATATTTTATTCAAAAAGATGCTTAGAATGTATTCCTTGGTATATTTGGAAATATTCCAGTCTCTTATAAAAAGCTGATATTGCATTACACCATTGCTCAAAAGTTATTTGATTCAGTGTTGTGGGGATGTTTTTGAGATATCTCCATAAAGATTATCTGATGGTGATAAATCAAGACATATTGCTGGCCACTCGATTTTGCCTCTTCTTCTCCTATGTTTTGAAAAACTTTATGTTAATAATCTCATTATAATTGTCTTATGACATTCTAAAATAAAAAATGACAGAAGAAGTACCTAATATTTATTTTTTGGCATAAATTGAATATTTTACAATTTTACATTCAAATGACCATAACTTTTGAATGGTGAAAGTAAGCATTTTAACAGTAGTTATATTTTTTTATTGAGCTAAGAAACCTCATTTGAGGCTTATTTCAAAAAATTTACAGATCAATAAAAAATAAAATGTATAAAATTGTGATATATTCTTGATGCTGGTTAGGGATATCCATATGTTTAGCAATCACTAGGTTTCTTGTTTTTCGTCACGCTAGGAGGGAACATTCCTTGATGAAGCGGTAGATCATCAGACATTTCTTCATTTCTGGTCCAGCAATAAACATTTCGATACAACAGGGAGATTGACAGCTCAGAGTTTTCAGTTGTTGTAAAAGCTTGGCTCGCTTCGTGGAATAAAGTGAGCACTGCCATAAAACGTGGCTTATGTCCTCGTCTGCCAGATCGCACTTGCATCTAGGGCTGGTAATTATGTCTATCATATAAAGGGAGGCGGCCAGATTATAGTGATTGGACCTAATTCGGTTGATTGTAACAACGAAATCTCGAGGTATTTTTTTCCCAAAAAACCAGGGTCTTCTAAACGGTCTGAAGTAATTTTGAAAGTATATTTTTTCTTTGACCATTGTTTAGCAATTCAGAGAGGGTGTCTTGAATTGCATTGATCCTTATAGTCCCGTAAAGATCAGTGTAAGGCAGCAGTAGACAATTGGCTGCGGTTGTTTTGGTGATGGTCTTGGCTAAAAAGTCAGCTTCCTTATTGCCATCAATTCCAGTATGACCTGGAATCCAATGGAGTTTGATACTGCCACTTGCAGTCGTTGCTTTGGTGGCGCCGATGTATTTATTGATTATATCATAAATTATTGGATTGGTCCTAATTCCAAAGTTGGAGTAATGTATACAGGAGAGAGCACTCAGAGAGTCAGTGAATATGAAGGCATTGCGGTCAGGGTACTCCATAGCGAGTTCCAGTGCCACATAAAGTGCTGAACATTCTGCTGTGAAGATTGAAGCGTTTTGGTCATAGCATTTGAAAGATTTATAGTACAGTTCTGGAGAGACTATTGCTGCAGCCAAGCTTCTCGAATTTTCACATTTACTACCATCATATTTCTGCAAATGGATATGGTATTTGTTGGAAGATTGGATATACTGATATTTGACATGTGCATGATGCATTGCCTCATTATTCCTTTCTTCCATCGAGGTTCTTTTATACAGATGCTGGAGAAGTTTTCAATTGATCTGAATGTATCCGAGTTTGTGTTTGTATTTGATTTAATTAGGAAGCTGATGTATAAAAACTTTGCTCGATTTTTAATTGACATAAGTTTAGATTCAGCCAGGAGAATGTTGGTAGGAGTACTTGATCTGTATCCCAAGGCAACTCTGATTGCACTCAGTTGAATGTTCTCAAGTTTCTTTATATTGATCTTCTGGTTTGGTAGATATATGAACAGTCCATAATCGATTATTAATCTCACAAAGCACTTGTTTAGAAGAAGCAAGGTATCTGGGTCTGCTCCCCACCAAGTACCTCGGAAGAATTTCACTATATTTAATGCTTTGTAGGTCCTGTTTGTGATCATCTGGAGATGATCTTTGAAACTATGTTTGTAGTTCATTATTTTTAATTTAATATTGATTGATTTCATAAAACTTTTGTTTGATATTTTTTATATTATAAATCGAAATATAGGCAAGTTAGTTTTATTTTTCTACACGCTATAGGTATATAATCGTTAGTTTGTGGGTCTGTTAGGTCATATTCCCACAATAAATTTGGTTCATCAGGAATATGTTCCCTAGCTATATCTTTTCATTTGGGAATTTGGGTCAAATTACACTGATTACGTGCCATTCTGGAGCACAGGTTAGCAACTGAACTTTCCCATTTGAGATTCGCAATAAATATTACTCCTTGATTAGATCAAGCAAAACAATTGTATTGGCTCTTAAGGGTTGAAAGTAGCTATTCCAAATTCTTTGTATTATCTATACAATTTACTTAAAGTTTTATTTTGTTATTTTGTGCCAAACATGTCCGTACTTGAAAAACTGCAGATATGTACCCATTCGATGGGTATTCAAACTGTAAGTTCCTATGTACTTGTCTATGGACCAATATAAATAAATAATTTATAATAGCATATGTATTTTTTACTTCAACTAATTCCACCACTATATTATAATCCATTTCAGAAAGGTGTAGAGTAATAAATTATGATAATGACGGGATCTCTATTGTATTCTGCCATATAGGCGCCATAATACAAGAAGAAATCAAATAAATATATAATTCACAAACAATTGTAAAAATTACTGAAACAAAATAAATGCTTTTGAATTGAATTGAAATAAATATAACTTCATTATCATAATTTAGTACTCTACACCATTCTGAAATGGAGTATTATTATAAATTTAAATTTTGACCCAAGTACCCATCTGAAAAGTTCCGAAATCAGAAGTGGGAGTATATATGCAATAATTCGGTAGGGGGCCCATGGATTTGAGTTGTTGCCCACAAATTGTTTATTTATAGCTTAGTTTGATTCAAATTTTCAATAAATGTTAGCTCAGGACCAGAAATCACATAATCTGGACCCATAAGTGACGTTGTTGATTATTATAAGTCTTGTATTTACAAATACCAGAGAGGAGGGTAGGAAAATTCAGCTGGGTAATCTGTTTAAAAAAACAATCGGTAGAATGAGTGTGACCCTCTAGCTCTACACTACGAATTTCCCACTAGTCATTTAATAAAGTTTTCGAAGGCCGCCATTTTGAAACAACAAAGTCAATCATTCTGATTATTTATAGATTTTTCTTAGTTAGTCAACGACTAATTTTTTTACCAAGTTTGGTTACGATAGCACAAAATTTAATTTTTAAAATTCTACAATTTTTTATATTAACATGTAAAAAAATCACCACCTACACCGTACATAACTACATACGTACACACGAAACCGAACACATAGACATTTTCCTAAAACAAATTATATGACTTTCGGTAGGTACCTTAAAACGTGGAGATTATATTTTCGGAAGATAGGACCCATTACAATAAATGTAGATTTTAATGTCCATTTATGTATGTGATACAGAATAACACAAAGGCCTTCAAACACAAATGGGTTTATATATAGGCCATTCAAAATTTATCGAATCGTTGGCACGGTGCCATAGAACATGTTATTTTGTATAAACGGCGATCACAGTTTTCAATAATTGTTGTGTTGAATTTCGAAGGTTATGTTACGATCTACTTCTTTTCTCTCATTTATACGATTATTACAAAACATAATGATAATGAACTTTCAGAATCACAGAAATGGAGTTTTATGTTGTTGGATCATCGAATAAATAATAGAAATTGATGACAGAAAATAATAATCAGTATTGTAATAGGTTTGAGCACTGAATTTGAGAAGTCTGAAGTAAGTTGCTAGTTCTTTTGAGAATTTGCTCAAAAATGTGAAATGAGCAGGTAATACCTTTCAATAGCATATGTTTTGTCAACAAACACTTAATTAACAATTATTAAATATAAAGGGTGTGGGGAAAATCTGGAAAATCTCTCGGATCCAGATCATGAAAAAATAAGACGACAAGTTCCTATAAAGTTTTTCCCTATACAGTTCCTCCCTACGGAGATATGCGACCCTGAAGAATCGATAATTCGAGTTTGGAAAATTGGGTTTATATCCGGCAACGTTTAAAAAAATCGTAGGTTTCCGAGTGAAATATGTGTATTTCCGCGATGCTTTGAAATCTATGAGTAAGTATGAGTAACGCATTATCTTCTTTGGTGAACGTTGAATGATTTTGATGACTAATGTGACATTCAAACGTGTGAAATAAATATTTTTTACAAAAAAAATGGACGGACTTTATTGGTTGGTGCACCGAAAAATTTACTTTTGAAATTGGTGGCAATAGTTTTCAATCGAACTACAACTGCAAACGTCAAAATTATCAGTACCAATAGAATTAATATTATTTTGTATTTTTCAGTGCACCAACTAATAAAGTCGGTCCAAATTTTTTGTTAAAAATATTTTAAGTTTGAGGTTCAAGCTATACAGATTTATGTTTTAAAGTCATTATCATACAGGGTGTTGAAGATTTAGACATTCAGGTCTAAGCCTTAGCCCGCCCCTAGTAAACTAACAAAGAAATATGTTTCGAACACACTATTTTATGAAGTCCTTAATATTGTGCATCACATTAGAATGTTATTAAATTATATAAAATACTTAGAAAGATATTTAAGGTAAACCTATTTCCAGCGGCGTTCTTCAGGGACTTGTGTCTCCGTAGAGAGGGCCAGTCGAGAAAAACTTTATAGAAACTTGTCATCTTATTTTTTCATTTTCTATCTAGATCCGAGAGCTTTCCCACATATTCCAGGACACCCTGTATACATACAATTCAATATTTGTTCGCGGTAATCTCCGAAAAACTGAAGGTATCTTAATGCAGTTTTTATTGGTAGATAGTGGTTTGCTGGAGCAGCATATAGGCTCTATCTTATCAACACTGGATGTCAGGAAAAAAATGTTAATTCTGCTGACAGTTGACAGACGTTGACTGAAGTGTAATAGGACCGAAAATTCAACGATTTATTATTTTCAATGGCTTTTAAGGAAGCAAGTTTTAGTGTTCATAACTGACGCATCGTAGTATGATCATAGTCAAGACATTCTCCTAAAACAAAACGGAATAGATTCGACGAATACGCAAGACTAGGAAGTATGCTCAAAAGACATTGAAGTTATCAACATTTAAGGATTTAAGGATATCTATTAAGATGGAACTAGATTCAAAGCGGGCGAAGACGTTGGCCTAGTTACAGCTAGTACAGATAGATATGTTATTTCTCACCAAATATACAAATAGTTCCCTTAAGTTATTTGACAGTATCCGAGACGAGCAAAAGGAATTCCTGGTTTACGTTTGACAACATTTCGGTTGGTTTATTTATTGAAAGGAAATGCTAGAATTCCTCATATCAAGTAAATGTCAGGTCGGTTTTGAGTCTGCCATTCTTCTTTTGCGATTACTATATCCTAATTTCTATAGATGCATTCTTTTTCTAAGTAACCGTAATCTCAACTTGAACTAATTTGTACTACCAGGTATAAGAAGGTCACACGTAAAATATTAATTTGGGGCAATTTATAAATAATTTTTTTATAAAAAAAGTTCGTACCGAAAATGATAGAACGTACAGGGGGAGCAAAAATAATATTGGTACCTCTTCATATAAAAAAATGTTCCTATCGGGCTTCGTTATGAAGTTATTCGACATGAAAGTGAGGATATGATTGATATATTTTGAGCAATTGCCATGGTAACAAACAAATTCGGGTAATTAAATTCATATGTAACTTTTGTTCAGTAGGTAGGTATGTCTGTTTTGTAGTGACAAAGTTGACTTTTTTCTTACATCCTTTTATTACTGCAACTTTTTACCAAAAAATGTATACCATAATCTTTATCAATTTCTTCTAGAAGCAAATGTATTTGATGAAATATGTGCATCTTTAACTTCAATAAATTTTCTTTATTTGTAATAACAAAAAAATACGTGTTCATTTGCGTTAACAGGAGTTCGATAAATCAAACTTTTTAGATGACCCTAAGGAAAAAAACAAGTTGATTAAGATCGGGAGACTGAGGTGGCCATGGAGGATCACCTCGGCCAATCTATCGGTTGGGAAATGTAATATTTACCTAAATAATTTCTTACAAGTCTACAGAAATGAACACGAGCACCATCGTGTATCAATCGCATATTATTTCGAATATTCAAAGGAACCTAAGCTAAATAATAGATTGAGATGTTCTCTCACATATCCAACAATTTTTTTGATAATTTATTAAATAAATTAACTAAACGAAATTGGGTACTTGACTAATTTTTTGAACAATTTTTATTTTTTAGTTAGACATTCAATTAAACCAAAAAAAAAATAAAAAAATACGAGTCTATTTTGAAAATAAAAAAAATATATTCAAAAATTATTTTTAAATTTCCCGCTTGAATTCTAGAAACGGCTGCAACGTCACAATCTTCCTTAGTTAGTGTCCCGCGATATTAAAGAATAGGAATAGAGCAGAGAACACTATCTGACCAGAGAGTAGATACAATATTGTATGTTCTCTCTGAGGAGGATTTGTTCATCGACTTGTTGATTACTACGGCACTATCTTCGTAGATTTTGATAGGTGTTCGCAGTCACGTGATAATCGGTCTGAAATTACACAACTATTTGAATTGATTATATTTTAAATTTGAAGAGAAATTCAACCTGCATAATGTGATTTTTGGTATGTTAGGACTACCTAATATTGTCTGAACATCACATTATATTGAATTTCCA
This sequence comes from Crioceris asparagi, assembly GCA_958507055.1. NCBI lineage: Eukaryota > Metazoa > Arthropoda > Insecta > Coleoptera > Chrysomelidae > Crioceris > Crioceris asparagi. The sequence continues at coordinate 12,052,090 of OY293826.1, read as the reverse complement.
TTAATGTCAAGTAACCAATTATGGTCTTTCAATGAGATTTTCTCCTAATCGGTACAAGATACCAATTGAAATATATTTATATAATATAATATATATATAATTATAGGTCAATTTATTTTCCCAAATTTTGTTGATATCATGGCAATCGTTCAAAAGATATAAATAATAGTTATTTATTATACAAGGGAAAAAAGTATTAGATTTTAGCTCGAGAGGTAAAATCTAATTTTTATGTGACGGGAAAAAGGATGATTTAATATTGAAAAAATATTACAATATATTAAAGTTAGAAAACTATCGTAGTGAAATGTTAAGTTTTAAACTGGTAGCGATAATTAAACCTGCGTTGCTAAGGAAACCTTTAAAGTTTTTAAGTAATCAAATATCTGTCAATTTAATTCTGTGATTTAATTTAAAAATTGCGAACTGTGGTTATTTGTTTGTAAAAAAAATGTCTGATTCCCAGTTTTCTCTGACTTCACCGAAATTAGGAGAAGCAGTGAAAGTAGAGTCACAAAAATTATTGCCAGCTAAATCGCTATATCCATGTGTATATATACCAGGGAAAAAAGTACTAACATTTTCCCATGGGTGAAAGTAATACTATTAAAAGTGATTCTTTGTCAGTTGTCAACAGAGATGACAATCTTTTTTTCTTAAAAGAAAAAAATATTTTTTAAATTTTTTGAATAAATTTAAAGGAATAAAACGTAAATTTTTAGAACCTGTATTTCATATGTCTAAATGTTAGTACGTGGTATTTTTGAACTCAGTTCCTTGCCCAAACAGGTGAAAACGGTACCCTATTACTAAGTCTTCGCAGTGTGCGTCCGTCCGTTAGTGGGATCTATCGCAATAGATAGAGATCTGAAATTTTTAGTGAATGTGTATTTTTCTTGCTGCTACAACAACCGATAAGTCCGTCCGTCCGTTCGGATGTGTCTTATGAACTATTATAGGAAAACAGTTGCAAATTTCAGAAAAAATCTATTTTCACTATAATAACGTCCGTCCGTCCGGCTGTCTGTGAGTGGGCTGTATCTCATGGACCGTAATAGATAGAGAGTTGAAATATTCAGGGAAAGTACATAGTGTTGAATCTTTTACAATAGTTCATGTGCAGTTCGACTCGCACGGGCCGAATTTTTCATACACATATATAAAATTGCGATCTTTCCATTAAAAAAAATGCGATGACATGGGTAGGTAATATATTGATGTAGGTGTGGGGAAAATATTGCATAAAAAAGTAAAAAATCAAAGCAAACATCGATATTTCGGAGCTTTTTCTTTAGTGTTCACCTACATTATGAAATAGCTGTATAATTCTGATGCAGGTGAATAAATCTGGATTCACGAAACATTTTGAATTCCAAAATAGCACCACACCCGGCACAAGAAACAAGCAATAATGGCTGTTCATTAATTTGATAATATTTTTTCCTCCTTGCAGGCGTCGGAGAGACCCTATATAGGGAGTTGAAACACCCCCAATGCTTTCAAGGACCAAAAATTATTTGAAAATTAATAACGCGAAATTGACTTTTTTATGCGGTGGTTTTTTGTGCGAATGGTTGATTAGATTTTGAATTTCATTATTTTCATGAGCCTATTGAATGTTATTGAAATTATTAAATAAATTGAGTTTGGGTCGATTATTATATATACAGGGTATGTACTTCACTATGAATGGACTTTTAGATGTCTTGAGAAAACTAAAAATAGTTATTTATTATACAAGGGAAAAAAATATTAGGTTTTATTTAGCTCGAGGTTGTGGACCGACGCGAAGTGGAGGGAGACAAAAAACCGGGAGTTGAAATCTAATATACTTCCCGTGTATAATACATTATTTTTTCTGTGACAGGAAAAACTATGAGTTAATAATGAAAAAAAAATACAATATGTTAAAGTCAAAAAATTATCCAAGTGAAATTTGAAGTTTTAAACTGGTAGGCTGGTTGTACCTACAGCGACAATTAGACCTGCGGTGCTTAGGAGACTTTTAAAGTAATCAAACATATTTGTCAATGTAATATGAATTAATTGTGTGATTTGATTTCAACCTTGCGAACTTAGTGGTTGTTTGTAAAAAATGTCTGATTTCGAGTTTTTTTTCTGAATTATTGCCAGCTAAATCGCTATATTCATGTATATATATCCCCTGGAAAAAAGTACTCGCTTTTCCCGTGGGTAAAAGTAATTTTTATAAAAAGTGATAGATACTTTGTCACCAGTCAACAGATATTTAATGTCAAACTCTTATCCCGTCACAGAATATCAAAATACCTACTAATTCTACTGGTGCTGGTAATTTTGAAGTAGTGCAACCACAGCTTACCATAACATGGTCTATATGTATATATACCTAGTAAACGTACTCCAATTTTGATAATTTTCAATTAAATTGATAGAGGAGACTTGAGGATGGTCCCATAATTATAAAAACTTCAATCCGAAATCTCTTTCCCTCCAAAAACAGCACCGAAGGAGGTGGATGGGGCGAATTTTCTCGCAAATCGAAAATCCGCAGAATTAAAGATCCCGAAATATCCGAAAACATTCAAATTGAACATTTTTTCAAAAGAGCTACGGTTTCGAGTTTCTGCGATGTTAAAATAAGTGTATTTTCGCTATGAGGAAGAGGCATTTTTTTCGACAACTGAAAATCTGAGACGGTCATATTCAAGTCCAGATTATTTGTAGCAACATTTAAATTGCAAATTTTTTTCCATACAGTTACGGTTTTCAGGTTAGAGCAGTGGTGAGATTTGAAATATGCGTATTTCAGCCGCGATATTTTGAGATCTCTAAATAATAGCAAATAATATACATGTGTTATAGGATAAGTACTATCTTTAGTATTAGTGAACGTTCGACCATGTTTATGACTAACGTAACACTCCAAAGTGCGAAATAATTTTTTTTAAACAAAAATTGGACCGACTTTATTTGTTGGTGCACAAAAAAATACAAAATAACATTGATGCTATTGGTGCTGATGCAATTGCACAACTTCAAAATTACCACTACTAATTGAATTAATATTATTTTGTATTTTTCAGTGCACCAACAAATAGTCAGTCAAATTTTTTGTAAAAAATATTTATTATAACAAGATTTCAGTTTAGAATGAATTCCAATTGATAAATTGATAAGATATACTATTCTTGAAAGCAATTACAAATAATCCAAAACCTAAACAATAAAACAATATTTCCAGTCGTATTTATTTACCTTTCAGTTACAAAATCAAAATCCATCACGTTAAAACAGAATTAAAAAATTACTAGATAACTTATTCAAGTAAACCAAAAACGCTGTGAATGGCTCTCAAATTCATCGATTTGTGTTCGTTCATCATTCCCATAAGAATCCGCATTCTGAATATATATTGACTCAATCTAATGACAAAAGTAGGGCATATTATAGAAACCCAGTAGTAGTTAGTTTATTATCCTAGCGCCCTACTAACCAACCATCGCATTTGTCCTATTTTCTAGGTCATCATCCGCTTACAATTCTTATCAATGAATCACTGAATAGCCCGAACTAGTACAAAAGCAGCAGCTTTGAAGCTTTGTTTATATAGATAGAACCAGGCTAAAAACTTTTCCCATTTATCCCGTTGTTTCATATCAATTCATTGGTTCAGTGTGGAAGCAATTTTAATAATCAACTTTTCGCAGAAAAAAGTTTATCTGGATATATTGGTAATAATTTTGCATTTTTGCTTTATTTGCTAGAAGAGAAATACTCTACAATGACGGATTTAGTTTTCAAGGTTTATAGATATTAGACAAGGAAATTGTTTTCTATTTTATGTCAGTTCACATAATTGATTCAGAAGGATTTGTTTTCCATTTAATACCTAAATTCAGCTGTTACAATATGAACATGAGATAAGTGTCCAGTTTAGTTAATTTTAGAGACCAGGTACATTCAAGAAATATTTATTTTAGTCTTGTTAATACTTGCATTCTCATAAAGTTCTAAGAGTTTTTCAGCCGTATTCATAATCAATGTAACTAACAAACGGAGGAGGTATACAATACAATGCTTTTTGGTTTGTGCGCGCACTGTATTTTAGTATAAATATTTTTACAAGAAATTGGACCGACGTTATCAGTATAAAATAATATTAATTCTATTGGGGCTGTTACTTTTGAAGTTGTGCAGTTGCAGGTAGATTGATAACTTTTGGCACCAACTTCACAAGTACCAGCCCCAATAGAATTAATATTATTTTATACTTTTCAGTGCACTAACTTATAACGTCGGTCCAATTTTTTGTAAAAAATATTTATTTCACACTTTTGAGTTTAACATTAGTCACGAAAAATCGTTAAACATTCACTAATACCAATGAAGATAGTACTTATCCTATTACCCACGTATATTCTTTGCTTGTAGTTGTTATTATTGAGATCTCAAAACATCGCTGCGGAAATACGCTTAAGCATTTTAGTTGTTACCATTTTAACATCGATTTAACTCGAAAACCGTAACTCTTGTTATTACAAATAATTATGTCTTTCATCTACTGCAAACAAATTTTCAATTTTCGACAGAAATAACCCTCTCCACATAGCGAAAATAGGTATATTTGAGAATTTAAAATGTCCCTATCTCGAAAACCGTTACTCTTTTGAAAAAATGTTCAATTTAAACGCTTCCGGACATTGTCCTATCTTTAATTATACCACCCCAGATTTTCAATTTTCGAAAAAATTTGCCCCATCCACCCCCTTCGTGAGCGGTTTTCGGAGGGAACGAGATGTCGGATTCCAGTTTTTATGAATATGGAACCATTTCTCAAGCCTCCTCTTTCAAATGAATCAAAAATCATCAAAATCGGAGTACGATTGCTATATAAAAGGCGCGCACAAACCAAAAAAAATGCACACAGTCGAATTGTATACCATCTCCGTTTGGGGTTCGTCGGTCAAAAAGTAGTCCGATTTTGATTCATTTGAAAGAGAAGACATGAGAAATGGTCCTATATTCGTAAAAACTCAAATCCGAAATCTCCTTCCCTTCATTGAAGGGAGCAATTTCTCCCATTAAAGATATGACAACATACGGAAACGTTTAAATTCAACATTTTTCAAAAGAGTTATGGTTTTGAAGTTACAGCGATGTTAAAATATCAAATATGTGAATTTTCGCTATGTGCAGGGGATAATTTCTTTCAAAAATTGAAAATCTGAGGCAATCAGATGAAAGATCAGATTTTTTGTAGCAACATTTATTATGAACATTTTTTCGAGTTACGGTTTTCGAGATAGAGCAGTGGTAAAATATTATTCTGTGGTAAAATGATAAAATCTAAAATACTTGCGTATTTCCGCCGCGATGTTTTGAGATACTAACAAGTACAAGCAAAGAATATACGAGGGCAAAAGGATAAGTTGTTACACTCAAAACTGTGAAATAAATAATTTTTACAAAAAATTGGACCTACGTTATTAGTTGGTGCACTGAAAAATACAAAATAATATTAATTCTATTGGTGCTGGTACTTGTGAAGTTGGTGTCAAAAGTTATCAATCTGACAACAACTTCAAAAGTAACAGCATCAATAGAATTAATATTATTTTGTATTTTTCAGTGCACCAACAACCAACGTCGGTCCAATTTTTTGTAAAAATATTTATATTATGTTTTATTTTGATCTCAGTAGTTAGTAGTCTGCAATCTATTAAGAATCTATTGAAATAAGATACCTATAAGTGCCATTTTTATTCTACTGTGAAAGATTGAAAAAAAAATTAATGACAAAGATCAGTACTAGATAAATTCTGAATATGTTTACAGGAAATTGTGCCTTACGAGATTGTCCAGTAGTTGAAATTCGACCGTTTAAAAGGGGTCTATACCTTATCTCGAAAGCTACAGGGGGTTACAAAAAAAATGAATACAAAAGTTGTTTCTGCTAAAATGATCTTTATTTTTTATAATTTTTCTAATCGTAACTTTCTTATTTATATACAGGGTGGTGAAACAAAGTTGTTTTTTCAAATGGAACACCCTATATTTTATTGCATTTTTAGATAGTCCTTCCAAAGACAATTTCAATGATATATATGAGTATGGGTCTGTGATGCACCGTTTCGAACTTATTAGCGATCATCTTCAGAATTCTGGTTATGTTTAAACCATCATTGTTGGGTTGCTCATTAAATTTTGAAACTTTTATCCACGTATTATGTTTGAGAAAATAACGCTTTTCTTTAGACAATGATCAAATTTGAATTTTTTTCTTAAAATAAGCGGTGTTGCCACGATTTGCAAAATGATACTTTTCTCAATTTTCTGTACCCTGTATATCATTGAATTTTCGAATAGCCACTTTAATAGCAATTTCAATTGTATAACATAGTACGGGTCTCTGACTTACCATTTTGGTTTTATTGGCTGATAAATTTAAAAATTGAGTATACCTAAGCTAATAAGTTCAAAACGGTGCATCACAGACCCATACTCATATATATCGTTGAGTTTGTCTTTAAAAGGACTATCTAAAAATGCAATAAAATATAGGGTGTTCTTTTTAAAAAAAATAACCTAGTAACACCGCCCTGTATATAACAAAGTTACGATTAGAAAAATTATAAAAATATAAAAATAAAATTAGTAGAAACAACTTATGCATGATTTTTTTTAAACCCCCGTATATTTCGAGATAAGGAACAGGCCCGTCTTAAACGGGCCACCCTGTACATTGAAGTTTAAACACTATTGCTGTTATTCAGTCAATGAGAATTCCTCTATAATTATTATTTTTTTTTTTGTTTATAAAAAAAAATAAGTTGCCAAAAATCGAACCCAGGTCACCGCCAACGTAAATTCATGTTATTGAATTTACTGTATTTTTAACAGATATTATCAATAAATTTTAGCTTGGTGCACTCATTTGCCATATAAACTTTAACTGTACCAAATCTCATATTCCGCTGAGAACGCATTATTCTTAAAATAGGGTCCAAAGCATTATATTCAGATCAAATGGAAAAAAATGAAATTTGAAATCACATTCAATATGTCCTTTCCCTCAAAACTTCCCCCAAAGGAGTTAGAGGGGGCAATTTTACCGAAAATCAAAAATCTGAGACGGCAAAATGTAAGATGAGACCATATCCGGCAACGTTTATACTGAAGAACATTTTTTCAAAAGAGTTACGTTTTCGAGTTACAGCAATGGTAAAGACTGAATATGTGTATTTCCGCTATGTGGATGGGGCAGGTTTTTTCAAAAATTGAAAATATGAGACGGTCAAATTAGAAAAAAAGATTATGTGTAGCAACATTAAAATTGTACATTTTTGACCGACGAACCCCGAACGGAGAAGGTATAAATACAATTCGACTGTCTGCTTTTTTTTGTTTGTTCTCGCGTTTTATATAGTAATCGTACTCGGATTTTGTTGATTTTTGATTCATTGGAAGGAGGAGGCTTGTGAAATGGTCCCATATTCATAAAAATGCAAATCCAAAATCTCCTTCCCTCCGAAAACCACCCCTGAAGGGGGCAAATTTTCTCGAAAATCGAAAATCTGAGTTGGTATAATTAAAGATAAGACAATATCCGAAACATTTGAATTGGAAATGTTTTCAAAAGAGTTACGGTTTTCGAATAAGACGCATGTTTAATTCTCAAATATGTGTATTTTGCTATGTGGAGAGGGCGATTTCTTTCGAAAATTGAAAATTTGTGGCCACTACATGAAAGACAATTATATTTGTAACAACATTTATAATGAACATTTTTTCCTTAGAGTTACGGTTTTCGAGAGAGAGCGATGGTAATATGGTTTAATCTAAAATACTCATACGTATTTGCGCAGGGATGTTCTCTACATAAATAATAGTAACAAGGACAAGCAAAGAATATACGTGGGTAATAGGATATTAGTGGTATTAGCGAACATTCAACGACTTTCGTGATTAATGTGAAATAAATATTTTCTTACAAAAAAATGGACCGACGTTATTAGTTGGTGCACTGAAAAGTATAAAATAATATTAATTCTATTGGGGCTGGTACTTGTGAAGTTGGTGCCAAAAGTTATCAATCTAACTGCAACTGCACAACTTCAAAAGTAACAGCACCAATAGAATTAATATTATTTCGTATTTTGCAGTGCACCAACTTATAACGTCGATCCAATTTTTTGTAAAAAATATTTATTCAAAAAAACTACGGTTTTTGAGTAACAGCTGTATTAAAGTCTGAATTATGTGTATTTCCGGCGCGATGTTTTGAGATCTCTGAATAATAACAAGTACAATCAAAGAATATACATGGGTATTAAGATAAGTACTATCTTATAATGTTACAGTCAAAGTGTCAAAATGATATTTTTTACCAAAAATTGGTCCGACTTTATTGGTTGGTGCTCTGAAAAGTACAAAATAATATTAATCCAATAAACTTAACTTTTTAAATTGGTGCCACAAGTCTTCTATCTAACTAAAATTACACAAAATCAAAATTACCAGCACCAATAGAATTAATATTATCTTGTATTTTTCATTTCTTCAAATAAAAAGGTCGGTATTATTTTTGGTAAGAAATCACCAAATCACCAGTCACAAAACAATAACAACAACGTTGACGACCATAACCTAAAAAGGCACTTTTAGCTGGCATCATTAATCAACCAAAAAGAAGAAAAAACTTCACTATCAAAACAAGGACAAGGATTTTGGGCCAACAATCACCGCGCACACAACAACAACAATCTAGAAATATTTTACAGATTTTCATCTACCTGTCACCCTGTACAGCCTCGAATGGTGATGATGATGGTATTGCACAGGGCTTTTCCGAAAGTAATCATAGTCATGGTACATGTCCCTTCCGTGTGTGGATGGGTTGGCACACACAGGTTACGTGGTGTATGGAATGGGTGTTGAAGTCGCAACCGAGTGTGCCAGCAACAACCAACTCCCGTCTCCCGATGATGCCGATGCCGGAGAGTTAACTGCAGCACGGATGCTGGAAGTTTCAGATCGATTCGGGTGGCATCGGCGGAAAATACCGAAGCTCTATTTGGTTGAAGAAGGGCGTAGAGGTGGGGGATGGAGATCTCGCAGAGAAGGACAACCATTTCTCTAAAATATGTGACGTGGAGGAAGGAGTATTGGGCCGCGCATCGTTTATCCTTTTGCTCAACAGGTTGGTGTATGACGGTGATTGCGTGTTAGAGCCTTGAACGTGCAAATTAGGACACCCGAGAAATTTTATGTGTTTTACATTTACTCGGTTACGCGGATGCAAAGTTAGAGAATTATTTATTTATTTTAGCTAACAACAAAATCACTCTAAAGTATAATTTCAACTAATTATTCACCAATGACCCAAAAGGAGAAGGTATTCAATAATTCAACTATGTGCTTTTTTATGTCCGAACGCAAGTCGGGTATAGTAAACGTACCCCGATTTTGATGATTTACTTTTATTTGAACGAGGAGTGCTGAGGAATGGTCCCAGGTTAAATAAATTTAAAATCCAGGATCTCTTTCCCCAAAAAAATTGCAACACAGACAAGTTTTTTTAAAATCGAATATTTGAGACTGCCAAATTAAAGAAGGGATCATATCCACCAACCATTTAAAAAAAATGAATGGTTTTCGAATTACAGCAGTGGTACAGTGTTTTCGACGAGATTTTTTGAGATCTTTGAATAATAATAAGCAGAGGCAAAGAATATACATGGGTAATGCAATAAGTACTATCCTCTTTGGTATTGGTGAACGTTCAACGATTTTCATGACTCTTGTGAAACACATAAGTGTGAAATAAATATATTTTTTTTTAAATTCACCAACTTTATTTGTCGGTGTACCGAATAATACAAAATAATAGTAATTACACAGTTGCTGATACTTTTGAAGTTGGTGCCAAAAGTATTCTGTTTACCTGTAACTGCAGAAATCCAAAAGTGTCAGCACCAATACAATTAATATTATTTTGTATTTTTCAGTGCACCAACTAATAAAATCGGTCCTAGTTTTTATAAAAAAGTTTTATTTCAGTCATTATAATTCGAGAATATCACTTTATATGTTTTAAAATTAATTCATTCAAATTTGTATTATTACTCAAAAATTACTTCCATAACAAATTTTTTAAACCAGGAATGCGGCGTTTGACGAATTCCCAAAACAAGGACCTATACAGTCCAACTGTATTTTTTTATTCGCGCTTTTTTTATAGTGAATTAGATTTTCAAGATACTTTTAGAGAAAACCATAAATCAGACCTTCACAAAAAAACACACTCAAGCAAAACGTTTATAACTTTGGATTTAAAAGTGATAAAAGGAAGTAATTATATGATATTTTAGATGAAAAACAAATTTAAAATACAATATCAAAGCTTCCATATATGTCTCATTTTAAGGCTATTCATATTTGACTTCGAGTCATAATTGGAGAGTTTATATAGAAATAATAGATATGTTTTGATTTCAACAAAATAGAACATAAAAAAGATGGGATAGGTATTTATAAAAACCGTGACGATTTTCCCAGCCAAAAAGAATGCTTGCTCACTTACGCCTTTTATTATTTTAATGAGATATTTCACCATTTCCTTTGATATTTACATTTATGGTGTGATAGAAAATTGAGGTAAAACCAAACGGTATTGAATTATTTGCATGAGTACTTACCGGCATAAAATATGTTACTACTCCTCTTTCAATTTGCAATAATATTTCAAATTAACGTCATTAGTAGTTTACCGAATGATTTTAGTTTATTTTGGATTACAACGTAACAAAAATCCCTATGCAAACAACGAGATAAATACTCAGCCGTAATTTAATTATGAAATATGGCGAATGTATTTCTATTCAAATTGATGATAGCGGAAAATTATCTCATCAACATTATTAGAATGATGGAAGAGCAGTAATCATCTGACCATACTACATTGTCATAAATTTACTGAAGCATACAGAATCGCAAATGTCACTGTCAGATTTTTTTACCTGAAAAGTAGATTAGTATACTTTTGCAAAAATTAAGACCGACTTTATTAGATGACGCACTGAAATAAACATTTTTTAACAAAAATTGGACCGAGTTTTTTAGTTGGTGCACTAAAATATTCAATTCATTTATAATCGTTACATCGACGAAAACTCGTCATAGTGCTAGAACTCGATTATCGTGGTGTTCTCATCTGCATCAATCATGTTGGGATGGTGAAATCTTTAATTCAAAAAAATTTAACAATATAAACTAGCAGGAACTCTAGAACTATCCATGGGGTACCGATTTACAGCTTTGTTTTTGAAACCACTAAAAACAAAAATGGGGATGCTATCGACGGACGGAAGTTATCATCCCAATTTTATATTTACCAAAAAAATATTTTCGGTACTAAAACTGACAGAACTATTGCTAAACATTATCAGGAAAACTATATCGGATGCTATAAAAACTCCACTCAGATTGTGAGATACTGAGACTTGAGATGCTAACTTCACATACGTGTGCAATTGTACTTATAAGGTAGATAGAAAACTTTTGGCACAAACTTCAAAAGTAGCAACACCAACAGATTTGATATTATTTTGTATTTTTCAGTGCACCAACTAATAATGTATTTCCAATTTTTGGTAAAAAAAATAGTTCACATTTTTTAGTTTAATATTACCAAAGAAGATAGTACTTATCCTATTACTCATATATTTATTTGCTTGTACTTGTTATTATTCAGAGATCTCAAAACATGCCGCCGGAAATACACATATTTCAGACTTTACTGCTGCTGTAACTCGAAAACCGTAACTTTTTTGAAATATGTCCAAAATAAATGTTGCTACATATAATCTCTTCTTTAATTTGGCCGTCTCAACTTTACAATTTTAGAAGTAAATTGACCCCTCTAAATAGCAGCGATACAGATATTTACCATTGCTGTAACTCCAATATGTGTATGTGTAACCCGATATGCTGTCATCTTTAATTCTGCCGTCTCAGATTTCAGATTTTCGAAAAAAATTGCCCCCTTTGGAGGCGGTTTTCGGTTCTGCATTTTCGAGAAAATTTGCCTCCTCCACCCCCTTCGTGGGCGGTTTTCGGTGGGAAGGAGATATCGGATTTGAGTTTTTACAAATATGAATATGAATCAAAAATCGCAAAAATCGGACTACGTTTACTGTAAACAACGCGCGAGAAAACAAAAAAAAAGCAGACAGTCGAATTGTATACCTACTCCGTTCGGGGTTCATCGGTAAGTGCGTGTTTCTTTTATAGGTATGTTCCAATCAAGTGTCCAAAGAAAATTGTGCATTCAAACTTAAAATTATCCATTAAAAAATCATTAAGTTCAAACAATGGCCGTGTGAAAAGGAAATTCTTATCACTGGCCGGCTATCAACGTGAATGACGATAAAATATGGAAATGACATAATTGGCCGAGAAATTAACGTCTTTTCCCATTTAACTTCTTTGACCGTAACATATTCACTTTATATACCTCCCACCCTTATAAATTATACATATTTTATGTATATAAGGACACACAGGCAACTTGTTGTTATTCTCTAGATAACATGCAAAACACACTACACTCTTTAAACTCTAAAATATTATGCACACCGACCCTAATAAATTCATTCCATAATGAAACATATTTCATACAAGAAAATGACAGGGGATTTAGTCGACGATATATTCGGTTGACAATAGTATCACCAATACGTTGTTGTAAATCTTTCGTATTAGAGCAGATAATTAATATTCTGATTGTAACAGTACAAAATGCTCTATATAAATACCTACATAACATAACAGCGTGAATTGAATGTTCAACGTACCTACGCTACTACGCTTGCGTCTGTATATTGGATTGGATAGCTTCTTGAAAAAAATGCAGCCAGCGCAATAGAAATGCAAAATATGTACAATTAAATTTAAAATAATTTATGCTGAACAACTGACAACTTCTGCTAAGTTTATTCTTCAATGTATTTTGACGAACGCATTTGAGAACTATTTGGTCGATCACTCCCATAACCTAACATAAATGGTTGCATTATTCTGAATAGAATAAAAACAATTTAATGTTGATATTAAGTCTGGATTCATGCAGCATCAAGTAAGAATTGTCAATAACAAGTATAAAAATATAGCATTCATGCACACAAATTAAGAATTAAGAAGTAAAAAGTAAGCATGCGCACCAGTCAGACATCCGCGTAATTCATTTTTCAAAATAACCTCAGTCCCCTGGGTAACTGAAAATAAATGTTTAGAATTCCGAATTTTCAATAAAATGGAAGATACCGAATCATTTTTCAAGGTACTCAAAGAAATATACAAATATTTCAAAAAGTGAGGTTATTTAGATATGACTTACATCAACTGCCCGACCAATCCGCGTTCACCTGCGCACTTACTGCGTACAAGTACTAAATCTCGTTCAATTTAAGTAAGAAAGTTAAAAGTTGGCCAACTTCTACTTCTTAATCGTTGATTTGAATTGATCATAATTGTTACTTGGCTGCATGAACACTCTCACTTAAAAATATGAAGTTCAACTTTTACTTGCTATTTGTAATTGTTAGTTGTTACTTGATACTCGTTAATTTGGACTGAATGAAGCTTTTACACCTACAGATACCGAATAAAATGGAATCTACGTACATTCGGGCCATTCGATTTGTAGGAAGAACGAAATATAAAAAAAAACACAGTTGTTCTCATTATAAAGATAAAAAATATCATTTGAAAATACTAATTTTCAATAGAAAAAATCAATAAAAAAATTTAAAGATTATTGAGTAATTTCCGAGAAATTAATCTTAGAATAAAAAAAATATTGGCCTGAGTATCATGTTTTTGGTATCATATAATTATGGCCAACATTCCAATTGCAAGGTTGTGGAGTTCACAAATCTAAGATTTAATTAATATAAGAGTAACATTACTACACAAAAAAAACGGGTGTATTACGTTTTTTGATTTGATTGCTGACAACAAATTAAACTCAGTTTTGGTTACAATTTTCGATATAGAACTCTAGACATTTATACAAGATTATTAAAAAGACAAACATGTGACTAAAACAAAAACCTAGCAAATCAGTCTTATAAATATCAACGTACTATACAATGATTGTTTGACACGTTAATAAGTTCATGGGTAGATATTAGAAATAAATGTAGAATGGGCAGTTAACATGGAGCTGTCTCATGAGGATAAGTAATGAGACAAACCTGTGACTAAAACAAAAACCTAGCCTGCAACAGTTTTATAAATATCATAGTTCGTGTTCACAGCAGTGTCTGATACTAATCGCTTACTAATCTAATCAATAATCAAAAGTTGACGTCTTTAGTTTAATTAACTTGGCAACATTAAAATCCGATAGATCGTAAGACCACAGAATAGTTCTATATTCTGTGATGATTCTATGAGAATTATATACATTATATGATTATAATTTTTATTTAAGGTATCAAAATACTTCTTTCTACCCGTGTCTAGATTTATTAAAATATTTTTTACAAAAAATTGGACCGACGTTATAGTTGATGCACTGAAAAGTATAAAATAATATTACTTCTATTGGTGATGGTACTTTTGAAGTTGTGCAGTTGCAGTTAGATTGATAGCTTTTGGCACCAACTTCACAAGTACCATCACCAATAGAAGTAATATTATTTTATACTTTTCAGTGCATCAACTATAACGTCGGTCCAATTTTTTGTAAAAAATATTTATTTCACACTTTTGAGTGTAACATTAGTCCCGAAAATCGTTGAACGTTCACTATACCATATCAATGAAGATAATACTTATCCTATTACCCACGTATATTCCTTGCTTGTAGTGGTTATTATTGAGATCTCAGAACATCGCGGCGGAAATACGCTTGAATATTTTAGTTGTTACCATTTAACACCGATTTAACTCGAAAACCGTAATTCTAAGGAAAAAATGTTCATTATAAATGTTGCTACAAATAATTATATCTTTCATGTAGTATCGAAAAATTTTCAATTTTCGAAAGAAATTGTCCTCTCCACGTAGCAAAAATACATATTTAACATGCGTCTATCTCGAAAACCGTAACACTTTTGAAAAAATGTTCAATTTAAACGTTTCCGGATATTGTCCTATCTTTAATTATACCAACTCAGATTTTCGATTTTCGAGAAAATTCGCCCCCACCACCCCTTCGGGGGCGGTTTTCGGAGGGAAGGAGATTTCGGATTTGCGTTTTTATGAATATGGGACCATTTCTCAATCCCCTTCTTTCAAATGAATCCAAAATCATCAAAATCGGAGATCGTCTACTATATAAAAGGCGCGCACGAACCAAAAAAAAAAAAAAAAGCAGACAGTCGAATTGTATACCTCCTCCGTTCGGGGTTCGTCGGTCAAAAAAATGCTTGAAAGGTAAGTTAAACCAAAAGCTTGTGAATAAAACATATATTTCAAATATCCGTTTTAGGCACCGAAACCCCCAACTGCAACAAATAAAAAAAATACAAACAAAAAATACGTTTTCCAGAAAGAATGTTTGTATTTAAGAACTGTTTCATGACCCAATATGATGATTGTTCACCGGAGGATTTTGTTATGTAGAGTTCACACTATCGCATAATTATTCGGTATATGAAAGAAAAGTTAATTTAGTATTGTTACCATATAATCTTCATTTTGTATGCCCCAATTTTTTGCAACAACATTTACAGGCCTATAAGATTGAAAATAAGATTTCAGTTAAGTCAGCATAAGAGATGTGGAGACGCTGTGCAAATTGGGTGAAAAAATATACCAAATCCTTGCTCCGAATAAGATTGATATCCCTCATATCTGTCGTATGGCCATCTATGGGGTGACCACTGAGCCCAAATTTTTGCTTGCTAAGCATATCGTTTGCTTATGAAACTTGAGCCTTCTATTAGAATAATCTTCTATTGATTTCTCACATGATATTTATTTGGATATTATTGGAAATACCGAAAAAAACACAGATTCTTAACAACGTGGCTATGCCCAAATTAAATTATTCTTTGTATTGATGGAGAATTTTGTATTTTCAAGAGATCAGTCTAGAAATCTAATACCAACAAATGTATTCAACAGTGTACCTTAGAGCCAATATATATTCATATGCAGACTAGAAAGGTTTGCCAAAAAATATTCTACAAAAAAAAATGATATCAGCTTTATGGCCAATACCTACAACGAATATAGTCTGATGTTATATCTACAATATCTTCGCAACAATGTAGGATAAGGGATATATTTTAGCTTGTTATACAGGGTGGTCCGAATTATAATGGAGAAACTTTAACACGTAATCAGGAGATAAAAATACGGTGTGTTGAAATATTGCGAAAAAAATCTTTTTTTCTTATTTTTAAAGAAACTCCTCTAGATTTAGCTTTCAAACTTAGTAGGTATTATTTCAACTTAAAAACAAATTTATAGCATGATAAACACTTGTTCTTGTTTTACCAGTGGCGTTCGTGAGACCGTTTTAATTAATTTAAATAATAAAAAAATTGTACGCCAATGGTTTATTGCAATTTTGTTAATAAATTTAAATATATTCATTAATTCTAAACAAAAATGGTCTCTTTAGTCTTTTCCCTAAAACAAACCGTTGTCGAGAAAAAAAATAATTTTTGTTTACATATGCACCTAATATCTGGGAAATAATAACTAGTAAGTTTGAAAGCTAGAGTTTCTTTAAAAACAAGACTAAACGATTTTTTTCGACATATATCAACATCCCGTATCTCCAAAACAAAGCAGTTTTTACTTTTTTAATTATTTTTATCTGCTGAACACGGTTTTAAAGTTTCTCCATTATAATTCGGACCACCCTGTATTTTTCACAGAAATAAGTTAACATTTGAATATGTAAAGAATTTCATTGCTTAGGTAAATAATGTCTTATGTTCTAGAGTGGTAAATGCAAACAACATTCGATACCATTTTGTTGCTGCACCGGATGGAACAATAAGCCGATCCTCCGGCTTTATCTCAGGAAGTATATGTATCGTTAAACTTTGGAGAAAAAATCCTTGACAAAAACGGTCACGAGAAATCGTTGGAATTAACTTACAAGTCTCTGAATTTACCGCTAGAAGATGTAATCCTTGAAGAAAAATAAACCATTTAATAGGTAGGTACCTTAGAATCACTCCCTCTTCTCTGTATTATACAGGGTTGGGATAAAGTATGGAACCCACTGAATATCATTGAAAAGGACGATACGATATCTATGAAACTTTGCAGGCGATTGCAATGAAGCGTAATGCAGCTTATGCGAGTTTTTATAATTTTAAAGTATTTCCGGCTTAAGCGGAAATAATCTCAACTTTCTAGATTTAATTAAAACGCCCAGTAGATTTTCGATAGATCTTGTTCTTTCAAATCCGTAGATACTGGTTTTGTGTAAATAAAGTTAAATACATCAGTTTTATTAGAACAATTAAGTTCCGTATTTTACGATTTACTTTTTTCAATGTTTTAACAATTACCTACTATACAGCAAACGATTACTAATAAATAAGCATTAAATTTAATAGTAATTGCAAAGTTCTATAATAATTTCTCATTTTTACACATTTTTTACACTGAAGTATGTTCGGGTTCAAAAGAACAAGCTCTATCAAAATCTGCAAAAATATACAGAATGTCCTATTCAAACTAAAAAAATTAAGGGTCTTTCCGCTTAAACCGGAAGTACCCAAATAATACAAGAAACCGCATCAGATGAACTGGGCATTCCTGCAAATTTTCATAGATATCGTTCTTTCCATTTTAAACATATTTACTTGATTCCATACTTTATCCCAACCCTGTATATTGTTCTAATTTATCTGCACATCGATATTTAATTATTTTAGGATGCAACGACCAATTCCTGTGTAGAATCAATTTGTTTACAGGTTTTTGTATGTACCTACTACAGAATGCACTGCAAAATCAAATAGATTTTTGATGGCAAACTAGATTAAATGTCGATCTATGAACATAAATTATCAATGCTAAATACAGAGTAGAGTTTGTACAAATGATAAAACCTGTTTTTTCGTAGCAGATAGATAATATGCGCTAAATGTGCATTTTTCGAAAAATCTCGTATACGAATGCAAACAAGTGGAATTTTTGAAAAAAATAGATTTGAACCGTACCGATGAGTACTATTGTTATCTCTTCTTTTCTAGATTTGAACTATACTTATCTACCTAGGTATATCTGTCTGCTGCCAGGAACAGCAATTCCATAACAAATTACTGATTGTCTACAACACAAAATTAAATTTTAAATTAGTCTGACAATTGCGACAGCTGACAGTGAACAGCGCGACATAACCATACCATAGAGTAATATATACGAAGATCTGCCAGAGAGTACCTGTATATCTGTATACGCTCCATGCTTTGATCTTGCTTGAATGAGATATATAATATAATTAATCAATATTGGATCACACTTGGAGCTTAACAGGCGGCAAGATATCTGCGATCTAAGTACGAATTCGAAATTTCAAGTCTCTAGACCGTATGGGGCCTAAGAAATCGCTGCGGAGTCCATCGATACAAGAACCGAAAGTAATAAAAACTATTAAAAACAAGTGAAATTTTTGAAAAAAAATTAAAAATAGTTTTTATTGGGCATTTAATATTTAAACCGTACCGATGAGTACCTACTATTGCTATCTTTTTCTCGATTTTAACTATACTGTAACGTTTAACCGTGTACTAAACGTTGTGGGGTGAGTTCACTTGCATAATACTCAAAATTCACAGATTGCTTCCAATGGTTTATTTTCAAACACTCAGTACACGAGCTTCTATTATGGTACAATTGTCACCACTTGTCACCTTGACAATCTATACTGTCACTGTCTTCACCGACAGAACTACTATTAACCTCTGATTTCACAGACTGACTGTTATCAACTGACTTTATAAGACTCACTGCCTTCATAAGACTGACTCTGTCCGTGATCGACACGGCTTTATATACCTGAATCATGACATGACATTCATCGAGAATGTTCTATGATTATTTAGATGCACATAATTAATGTTCTAGATCCTTGTCAAAATGACAATAGTATGACAAATTGTACCTCACATATAGTTTCTGGAAGGATCCAGAATAAATCTTCTATAATTCTAGAACTACATAAGGAAATATACATGCAATAACTACTGTAAGCAACGTAGTAGCATAAATAACTAATAAACGAATATTAACCGTAAGTACATGAATACCTATCCACGTTACAATACTTATGTATATGTGTTTGCCAGCAATCGATCTTCGCTGCGGAGTCCATTGATACAAGAACCGAAAGTAATAAAAACTATTAAAAACAAGTGAAATTTTTGAAAAAAAAATTAAAAATAGTTTTTATTGGGCATTTAAGATTTAAACCGTACCGATGAGTACCTACTATTGCTATCCTTTTCTCGATTTTAACTATACTTATGTATATGTGTTTGCCAGCAACAGCAATTTCATAACAAATTACTCTTTGTCTACCACAACACAAAATTAAACTTTAAATTAACAATAACGTCTGACGTCTGACAATTGCGACATAACCATAGACGATCTTCCAAAAAGTACCTATATACCAGAGAACGAGACGTATATATACGCTCCATGCTCGTGTGTAATTCCAGTGACGGATCCCATTGTCGTTCCATGTCGACAAAATAATAATCTTGGTTGAATGAGATAATTATAATTACCAATATTGGATCACACTTGGAGCTTAACAGGCGACGAGATGTCTGCGATCTAAGTACGAATTCGAAATTTCAAGTCTCTAGACCGTATGGGGCCTGAGAAATCGCTGCGGAGTCCATTGATACAAGAACCGAAAGTAATAAAAACTATTTAAAAATTATATCAAGAATAACTTATTTTTAAAGCAATTAATAAAAAAGTTTTCCATATTAGCATTTTTGATAGTATTTTTTTTCTTCTTAGTGAATCAATCTGTTACAAGCATTCCTCAACTTCTTCACTTCATCCAGAAACAGCCCATAAAATATGTGGTAGAACATTCTACAAGCCGCCTCTAAATGATTAACGCTTAGACTTTCCTACACTATAAATTCCAATAAAATGTTACCTTGAAGTTTGAAACATTTATGGCCTTGCTATAAACATACATCGTCATTGAACAATTCACTTTCAATGTCAATTTGAAAGTTGCTCAAAGTTCAAGAAGCTGCAATTTTTATTGAAAGAATGGGAGAGAATATTTTCAAAGGGTCAGGTTACAAGAAGGATTTTATTCTATTCGGAAATATTTTCTCTTACTCTTTCAAAACGATTAAATGAAAGATTATGGATATTTTATTGATTGAAATAAAGCAAATGAATCGCTAAATCATTTAATTCATTTAAGTTTTTGTTTATTTCTAAATGAGAATATTCACGGGCATAAAAAAATTATCGACTCCGTTGATATCCTAAATTACGTCTACTAACTTCTGGAGTCTTTAGAATCTGTCATGAACTTTTTTGTGACGAAAATTGGCTTTAAGGATTTATCGGAAGCGAATATCTCCCGATCAATCTTATAAAAAAATATTTAATGACTTTTATTCCTTAGGGAATTCCATAATCTGAATACTGGTAGCTTGAACTTGATTTTTATTATAGCACCAGTGAGATCGATAAGGATCTTTGAGGTTTTTGACGCCACCAACTTCATTTACGAAAAAAGCATTAAAGCAATTAAGTTGTTATATGTGAAAATAAACAAAAAAGTTCCAAATATTATTTTCAGTTTTCTTGATCATCGCAAATCAAATTAAACACAATAATACCAACGTCACAAAGTTTGATATAAATTATTGTTTTCAAATCAGAATCGAGCAATCCAGAAAAAAACGACTCCAGTGTGTAATGAAATTGAGATCATGACTTTATTTGAATCATTTTAGATTGAATGTAATAATAATGTTATACCTAATGTTCATTTTAATTTAGGAGCGGAAATATCTGATTGAACATTATTGAAAAAAAAATTATATTTTCAAAACCATTTTATAACAATTGAGATAAATTATAAATTTATTGAACTTGAGTTCCAATTCATTTAAATTATAGAATAGTGTCTTCCCTACATACACATACAATATCGCAGATGATGTTTATTTATAATTTATTTATTTATAAAATCTTAAATAGGAAATTTAATCTTAAAACAATGAATCACAATGACTGCAGCGTTTAAACTATATTGGTATTTTTTTGTTTTCAAAAGATTTGGTCATCATATAACCGATAAATAATATACAACTACATATACAGGGTGATCAATTTATACTCCGAATATTGTCTTGAGAGATAGATACGAAAAAAGGTTTAAATAGAATTAATAGATAAAGTCAAGTTTCAATTTTTTTATTAGATTGTAATATACAGGTTTTCTTCATAATGTCACAGCATAAAAGTTCTGTTTTTTTTTAATGAAACACCCTATATATTGTCTTGAATTTCAACTGCGCTGATTTCCCCCATTCCGACAATTTAGGATTTTAATAGTTTCTACAAAAGACTATTTAAGATATCTTTTATTTAAAATTTCTTATGAAATCATTTGTATTATTGAAAATCATCAACTGGGGGGTAATTCTCCCATGTTCACAGAAATTTCATATTAATCTGGTTTTGTTTAAAAAAATTACCTTTTTGATATCTTTCATTTTGTGATTCAAAACATATGATCATGATTTTCTCGTTTTTTTTAATGGATCAGCCTTTAATCTATATCATTGACCAACGTCAAAAAAGGAGGAGGTATACCGGGTATGTTTGCTTTTTTATTTTTTTTATGTATAACTTTGAAAGAAGATTGTTGAGAAATGGTCCCATATTTAGAAAAACTCAAATCCAAAATCTCCTTCCCTCAAAAAACCGGCCCCGAAAAGGAAGGAGAGTGTCAATTTTTCTCGAAAATCGTTAATCTGGGACGACAGAATTAATGATAAGATAATATCCGCAAACGTTTAATTTCATTTTTTTACTGTTACTGTTTACTGACTGAAATATTTGTATTTTCGTGGATTGGGCATTTTTTTTTCGAAGATCGAAAATAGGGGACGGTCAAATTAAAGAAGAGAATAAATGTAGCAAAATTTAAATTGAACATTTTTCAACAGAAGCAACGCTTTTCAAGGTGACTATCTGTATTTCCGCGCCGTATTTTGAGATCTCTGAAAATAGTAACAAGTAAAAACAAAGAATATACATCGGTAATAGGAAAGGTACTATCTTCTTCGTTATTAGTGAACGTTTAACGATTATCATTACCAATGTTACACTCAAAAGTGTAAAATAAATATTTAACCAAAAATTGAACCGACTTTATAAGTTGATGCACCGAAAAATACAAAATAATATTAATTGTACTGGTGCTGGTACTTGTGAAGTTGGTGTAGGTGCAGTTGCAGGTAGATTAATAACTTTTGGCACCAACTTCAAAAGTACCAGCACCAATTGAATTAATATTATTCAGTATTTTCTAGTACATCAACTTATATAGGCAATCAAATTTTTGGTAAAAAAATATTCATTTTCGAAACGCAATTATAAAATACTTTTAGCAAAAACAAGATTTTGCTTTTAGTTTGGTTAATTATTTCGATATATAATCTACTTGCAACCTTCAATTCTACAGTTTTTAAGGGAAATTTTCTTGGCGTCTACTGTATGCATTGGTTCACTATGGATAGTTTTATAACGAGAAATAATAAAGTTTATCGCAGGTGCACAACCGTTCTACAATGCCAAATCTATAATTGCTTTCAAGATTACATAAAAACATGTTGGCGTAGAATCAAATAAAATTTTACATGTCCATGTTTGACTATAAAACTCAAGATTTTCTTGATTCTCAATGTATTAATACAGTTTTTATGGATAGACCAAAGTATTTGATGGATTCTCTCCATTTTTAAAATGTTCGTTGCCGAATTATTTGAAGCTTATGTAATCGAAAATCAAGCTTAATCACTAAAGAGTCAGTACTTAAAATTTAAAGATACCAAACACGTTGATTTTCATTTATTTCGTGAAATATTACGCTGTTTACTGGCCACATTATGATGGCTTTGGTAAGATCAATGAATAAATTGTTGATATGGACACTAGACGTACGACAATTTCATAATATGGCTAAGACCCAACCTAACCCAAGTGTTATCCTAACCACTACTTGATCCAGCAGAAATGAATAAATCATAGTTTATTACATCTTCACCTTTTAAGTATACCTACTTCTTATAAAAAATGCGACAGAGGTCGCATTTCAAACGATATCAAGTTCAAATTTGCTATAAAAATCGATCGTACCAACAAATATCTTGGTAGAGTTCGTCAATGACCTTGACCGGAAAAGTAGTTTCAAAATGACGGCTGACCAAACTTTTAAAAATATCTTAAAATGTAGCCATTGCTTAAATTTAATTAAATATATGTTTGTGTTATAGAATGATATACAAATTTTGTTTGAAGCATTTTTCGTTAGGCTAAAAAAACTGTGAAATTTACCTATCCGCTGGCAACGAGCCGTCAGGTTTTTTTACTTGTTCATTTTCAAGAATCATGCAAACTCTATATGTGCTGTTTTTAATGGCTCCTGGAAATAAACTTTAATCTCGTCAGAAAGAAAATTCAATTTTTGAATATATATTTAACCAATTAACGGATAACTATTCAACTATTTAATAAACTAAATTGTAAGGAATATATATATAAGGAAATTTTGTTTTTGATTTTTATCGGAAATTGAGGGTTGCAAATGAAAATAACTGGTGGGCAATCATGGCAAAACATGATCGGATGATTATGTGATTTTTATTCGTTCCCGTTCATTTATGGGTTGTCTAATTTTACAGAGCTAATTTTGTCAAACAATTTCTAAGCATAAAACAATTTACTAATCATTTAAAAAGAATCCAAAGGGTGGTCAAACTTAGTCAAACGATCTTCTTTATGACTGCAGTTCTCAATTTTCAATCATTATAGAAAAAATAATTTTCGAAATTTTGTTTCGTTTTTTTTTTCGAAAATGGAGGGTGGGCAAGCGAAATTATTTGGTGGGCAATAATAGGCAAAAAATAGTCGAACAATTCTGTTACTCACAGAGCTCATTTTGTCAAACTATTTTTGAGCATAAAATGATTTTCTAATAATTTAAAAATAATCTAAAGGATGGGCAAACATGGTCAAACGATTTTCCATATGACTGCAGTTTTCAATTATAGAAAAAATAATTCTAGAAATTTTGAAATGGAGTTTGGGCAAGCGAAACTAATGGGTGGGCAATCATGGACAAAAGATGGTCAAACGACTCTGTGATTTTCATTGGTTCCCGTTCATTTTAAGCTATCAAATTTCACAGAGCTCATTTTGCCAAATCTTGCGAAAGCACAAAATGCTCACTGTAGATTTACACCCTGAAAGTTTGAATATCGATTGTTGAATACTTCTGGACTATGTCGAAGAATATTCCGACTAAAAAACATAATCTGGACTGAACATTTTGAATCAAAGGAAACAAAAAGTCTTGACGCAATGCATAGTTAGAATACAGGCTGATCTGTTTAAAATACAAAAATATTTAATTTTGTATTTATTCTGCCAATAAATACTAACATTATAAATGCGATAGTGTTGATTTCATTCTGATAAAATATTTTATAAAATGTATTGAGAAAAAAATTAAATACCTACATAGTTTTTCTTAACCATTACAGTTCTTGAGGAAAAGAAAGTCAGAGAGACCTCGGAAATTAGTTTTCAATTTTCTCAATGAATTTACAAAATTTTGATATAACCACTGAACAAAGACTAGATACGACAAACATATTCATGTGTTTGTTTCTTTCCGCAAAACCCACAAGTATTATCCCCTTTATCCCCAGCTAAGGTATCTTTAACATATAAAATATTGCAGACTAGAATTTTAATAAAAAGCCTCTTGTAGCTGGTAGAAGAAATATTTCATGACTGCATAAGAAGAGATCAGCAGAAGCAGATATTATGAGAAGCTTTGTGAATAGGTGGAGTAGGTGCACGTACACATAATGGAACTTGTATATCAATTCCGAATATATCTTGTCTCCCAGGGGCATTTAAACTACCCCCGCGCCCACCCGTGTTTAAAGGTGGAAGCGATAAACACGCCATTAAGTATATCACATGTCATATTCACGTTGTGCATTGAAATCCAAATAATCCATTCTCGATTTCTTACGAGATGTGTATGAACTATATACGTATAGGATTTTACATGGCTGATTCGACATAAGAAGAAAATTCGCCTCCCAGTTATAGAAATGTGTAAAAGTACAATACTATGGAAGATAGAAAATGTAGGTCAAACAAAAAAGGGTTTAGAAAATAAAAATTCTACATTAGAATAGCAAAACAGAGACAACGCAAAAATTGTGCCTGCGTATATAAGGTGATTATTAAATATTTCGAAAAATAAAATGAAACCAAGAAAAAAGTTCCTGTGAAAATGGGTCTGCAAACGTTTTATAACAAAAAGGTTGATTATTTGACCGACATCTTTTATTACTTTTTCGTTTAAAATAATAACAGAAGAAAAAGATGTTATGAAAAGATAATCTTATACAACTACTCAATGAAACATAAGAAGTGGAACAAATAGAACAAACTGATATAAAACAAGAAGAGGAAAATGAAATAGCCATTGAGGAACTAAAACAAGTAATGAAGGATCTGATATGACAAGCTGACATCGGAAGTAGGTAATCAAAAATATTGGACAAAGAGGTGAAGACAGACTGCTAGATATCTACAACAAGAGATGAAGCAAAGAGCAGAAGACTGGAAGAGATCGTTGATTATCCCCATACATAAGAAATGAGATGCAACGGATTGCAATAACTACAGAGGAATAACCCAGTTATCTACAGAGATGAAAATGTTTTTAGAAATAATAAGATAAAAGTTCGAAAGTACATTAGAAGAATCTCAGAGTTGGTTTAGAAGTGGAAGAAGTACACAGGACCATGTTGTCACGATTAAACAAATCAAAGAAAAAGCAACCCAAGAAAGAAGAAAAGTTTATATGGCATTTCTAGAAGCTCCGTGAACCCGACTTGAAAATAAAATTAATTAAAAAGTATACTCGTAAACTACAAACGACGTAGATGTTTGTAGTGAAATTTATTTGTTTGTAGTTTTTCAAAAAACCTTGAAAATCGAAAAAAAATATTTACTCCTACAATTTTTGATGTTTTTATGTAATTTTTCCGGGAATGTGTTAACAATCGTTTGTAGTTTTTTGTAGTAATAATGATTTTTTTTCTAAATTTTTTTCAACATCATTAATCGCTTAAACAAATTTACGTCAAATAAATTTAATAATTTTTTTGTGCTTCCAGAAACTACAAACGACGTAATTTTTTGTAGTGAAATTTATTTGTTTGTAGTTTTTCTATAGAAAATTAAATTAAATATAAATTATTTACTCCTACTATTTTTGCTGTTTTTATGGCATTTTTCCGGGAATGTGTTAATAACCGTTTGTAGTTTTTTCTTTGGTAATTTTTTTAGCATTATTATTCGCTTAAATAAATTTACGTAAAATAAATTTAAAAAAAAATTGTGGTTCCAGAAACTACAAACGACGTGGATGTTAGTAGAAAAATTTATTTGTTTATAGATTTTCAAAAAAATAATCTACTCCTACAATGTGTTAACAATTGTTTGTGGAGACTTACAAAGAAATCTAAGAGCATATATATTATTTTATGTGAAGTGAAGTGAAGTGAAGTGAAAATGGCGATAGTTATTAAAGAAATTTAAGAAAAGTCTATTGATAAAACAGTTTGAAGAAAAATATTTTGTTAAAATTAATTTAAGTCAAATTTTGTGATGTTCAATGATGTTAATAGCATGTGAAAACCAAATCTGTTATTACTAAAAAGTAAACTAAAAATAATTGAAAAATAAATAAATTCCACTACAAACATTTTCGTCGTTTGTAGTTTCTGGAAGCAAAATAATTGTATTAAATTTATTTGACGTAAATTTGTTTAAACGATTAATAATGTTGGAAAGAATTAACAAAAAAACTAATGTTACTACAAAAAACTACAAACGATTATTAACACGTTCCCGGAAAATTCCATAAAAACATCAAAAGTTGTAGGAGTAATCATTTTTTTTTACTTTCAAGATTTTTTGAAAAACTACAAACAAATAAGTTTCACTAAAAACATCTAAGTCCTTTGTAGTGTCTGAAAGTACAAAAATTTTATTAAATTTATTTTATGTACATTTCTTTAAACGATTAATAAAGTTCAAAAAAATTATTGAAAAAAAACTAATGTTACTACAAAAAACTACAAACGATTGTTAACACATTTCCGGAAAAATGCCATAAAACATCAAAAATTGTAGGAGTAAATCATTTTTTTGATTTTCAAGGTTTTGATGAACTACAAACAAATAAATTTCACCCTAAACATCTACGTCGTATGTAGTTTACGAAAATGATTTTTAATTAATTTTATTTGCAAGTCGGGTTCTAATTTTACGGAGCTATTTCTAGAAATAGAGAAAGCTTTCGATTCGGTACGAAGACGGAAAAACTATATGGCAAATGGAGCTATTCTGTACGACGTTAATTTTTAAGGCACGTTAAAAAATAACGAAAATTTCGGGTAGGTACCTTTCCAGTTGACAGTTAAAGGTGGCAAGCTTCTTTAACATGTCCCGCACACTCAATTGGGTTTAGATCAGGACTTTGTGGAGGCCAATCTAATCGCTGAGTGTCCATTCCATCCGGATATCCATTGAAAAGTCTTGCTACATGAAGTCTGGCATTATCGTGCATCCAAAAAAAAACTCTTCTCAACAACAATTAAAGCGAAAGAAACATTCTTTGATATAAAGGTTAGCACCTAAGGCACCATTTTCGAACAAAGTCTGTATTTTCTGTTATTGATTTAAACTACATATTTTTCATCGAAAATCTCTATCAATTATTCGATATATTGTTAATGCCCACCAAGTATTATATTTTGTTCAAAATTAATCAAAAACCATACAAAATTAAAAATGTTTAGAGATAATGAATATGAACAAAATTTTCTTTGTTTTTTGTCTGTCCAGAAATGTTATCATTCATTCAATCAAATGTTTGCAAAAATAGATGTATGTTAACATAACTTTTAATAAAATTGAAGCAGCGGAAGACACTATTTTTAATGAGGTATTATCAAAAAAGGGGAAAATTGTGTTTTAGCACACATGACTTTTAGCTGAAATTTTCGATTTGGAAGTTTCTTTTCAATTCTAAATAGTATTATATAATCATCCATCTATTATATTAAACACTAGCATCCTTTAAAATAAGCAAGAATACGCGTAAAATAGTAGATAAATATAAGTTCGCGAAAAATCAAGGTTAAACGAATTGATGATTGATTAATATAGTATATACGCTTGACGTTGAAAAACTGCCAATTCCAGTGTTGCCAAAACTACCTACCAATGTAACGTTCGCTATATTGAACATTTTTTTAAAATATTCGATAACAAAAGCATAAACCAAGTGGCGAGATTTGAAAAGTCTGAAGGTTTAGTTCCATGTTTAAAATTTATTGAAAACTTATTTTTCACAAATACTTGCTTTAGAGCAAAAATTCGATATTGTGGCAACTTTTGATGACGAAGGTAACGAACCTTGTCTTCAGGCTTTCGAAAATATGAATTCATTGATTGCTTCACTAGAAAATATTGTCGTTAATTTTTTTTCTAAAGCAAATATCCTTTGAAATGGAATTCATAAAATAATCAAATACTACGAAAGTTATACTGGCAGAGCTGGCAACATTGATATTAATAGCACTTTAAGTTCAATATACAATATACTACATAAATCAATCATCAATTCGTTTAACCTTACTTTTTCGCGAACTTGTATCTCCTATTTTTACGCATATTTTTGCTTATTCTGAAGGATTTGTTTAATAGAATAATAGGATGATTATATACTATTTGGGATTGAAAAGAAACTTCCAAATAAGTAAGTTCTAAGAACCCAATGTTTCCCTTTTTTGACCGACGAACCCCGAACGGAGGAGGTAGACTGTCTGCTTTATTTTTTTTTTGGTTCGTGCGCGCCTTTTATATAGTAAACGAGCTCCGATTTTGATGATTTTGGATTCATTTGAAAGAAGGGGATTGAGAAATGGTCCCATATTCATAAAAACGCAAATCCGAAATCTCCTTCCCTCCGAAAACCGCCCCCAAAGGGGTGGTGGGGGCGAATTTTCTCGAAAATCGAAAATCTGAGTTGGTATTATTAAAGATAGGACAATATCCGGAAACGCTGAAATTGAACATTTTTTCAAAAGTGTTACGGTTTTCGAGATAGATGCATGTTAAATATTGTAACGGGCATATAAAAATGATTGGGATTTATTTGTTTACAACAGTTTATTTATTTCTACACTAAGTATTTATATCACAGACTAAACATCTATAACTATATACAATTTATATTCACTATCTATCTAACTTAACACTATTTATCACTATTTACAACTATGTACAATTTATATTCAACTATTTACAATTTATATTCTCTGTCCCAGACTTACTCGTCTGCACCGGGCGATTGCCTCTGACTGACTCGCTGACTCCGCATCACTCTCCAATATATAGGCAAGCAGATTGGCTCTCGTATTTTCTACACCCATCTTCCGATGCCAAGCGAGCTCTCCCGTACTTGCGCGAAGTTACTAGAAGCTTCGGAAATATATCTTGACCCAGGCATGCATGGCTGACCAATACCAATAGCGGTATGCAACACACCACCCAGGTGCCACCAACGTCCGCACTCGGTAAGGTGCTCCGCCTTCCGACGAATCGCACACGCCCACCATTATGGCACCGATCACCGAAGCCAAGTTCGTTACAATATGTATTTTTGCTATGTGGAGAGGGCAATTTCTTTCGAAAATTGAAAATTTTTCGATACTACATGAAAGACATAATTATTTGTAGCAACATTTATAATGAACATTTTTTCCTTAGAGTTACGGTTTTCGAGTTAAATCGGTGTTAAAATGGTAACAACTAAAATATTCAAGCGTATTTCGGCAGTGATGTTCTGAGATCTCAATAATAACAACTACAAGCAAGGAATATACGTGGGTAATAGGATAAGTACTATCTTCATTGATATGGTATAGTGAACGCTCGACGATTTTCGGGACTAATGTTACACTCAAAAGTGTGAAATAAATATTTATTACAAAAAATTGGACCGACGTTATTAGTTGATGCACTGAAAAGTATAAAATAATATTAATGCTATTGGTGCTGGTATTTGTGAAGTTGGTGCCAAAAGTTATCAATCTAACTGCAACTGCACACCTTCAAAAGTAACAGCACCAATAGAAGTAATATTATTTTATACTTTTCAGTGCATCAACTAATAACGTCGGTCCAATTTTTTGTAAAAAATATTTATTTTAATAACAAATCATTAAAAATAGCGTCTTCCTCCTGAATTTTCTTAAAAGTTATGCTATAAATAAATACACCTATTTGTGCAAACATTTGATTTTTTGAACCTTCTATATCAAATGTCGCAACCTTATTCTTGTCTGATGATTGCGACATCAACTCTTATTTTTGGCAAAATATTTCATAACTATTAAAACCCAGTTAATTCATCTATAAATAGGTACTTTGAATGCCATTATCCTTCAGCCAGACGGTAATATTGATCAGCTGAGTAATTTATATTACCAATACGCGTTCCCAATATTGTACCTAACCATCATTTCTAAATCTTCGCATAACTAAATTGCGACAGATGTGTCTTATTACTACATGACTATGGTGACAATTTAATCTTTAAGGATAGGGACCTACATGAAATCTACATCCATTATTTGTTCAGCTACAGGTTATATGTCTCATGTCACAGAAGGCGATAATTCGTCAATCAAGAATCTTGAGCCAGCTACAGTACGTACGATATGTCTTTACTTCAATCATAATCATGACTTCAATGATCAATAAATATTTTTATCAAAAATTAGACCGACATTATTAGTCAGTGCACTGAAGACTATAAAATAATGTGGTATTTGGCGCTATCAGAGAACAGAGAGTCTCTGTTCTCTGGCGCTGTTGCTATCATTGCCGTTTGAACCTGAGATTCAGAATTACGTACTTATACACTTTCTGAGAGATGCCTCTCTATTTGTTGTAAAATATCTGCTTACCAAAATTTCTAATTTTGCTATAAATGTCATTCTAAATTATCATATATAACTTTGATAGTTTGGAAATATCGTTAATATTATGGATGATTTATCTAGACTTTTAGGTTCTGGAGTTATTCACGAAAATTAAATGGAAACGCCGGGAGATTTCGTAGCGAATATACCTTTCCCCACGAACAATGTACCAACAGAAGCACTAGTAATTGCAGGTATCAGTTATATTTGCAAATCTGAAATTTAAAGTAAACCAGAAAAACATTGAGAAAAACTACCTATAGCAATTCTGTCATGGAAATCTATTGAATCTTGCACCAAATAATCTTTTTCTTTATATATTTTACAGACAATAAAGAATCTCCTTCCATTTTTAATCATTTTAATCTTTCTAATAAATAAAATTTGCGAATTTAACATATTTCTATTCATTTATGATTCATTTGGCAGTCAACATGACAGATGTCAGTTTAACAAATGAGCTAAGCTATGTATCAGTAATCGTATCCACAAGATACTGTTTTTTGATCACTAATCGATTGGTAATGAGACACTGCTGTGGACACGACCATCCATTAATTGTGAATGCCAATACATTGAAATTCATCGTCTGTACGCACTCAAGGTATGTAGCAGTATGAACCCAACCAATATGACACATTCCTTTATAACAACTAAAGGTGAGTTTATACAGTAGATAAAACAAAATAAGAAACAAGTTAAGATAAAATAAGAAAGTTGAACATGCTCATTTCCATGGGGGCGTTTATACACGAAATAAGCCAAATTAATAAATAAGAATAAGAACTAAAGATGGCCAACTTTCATCTTTATTTCTTATTTTATTTTATTTTGTTTGGAAACTGATAATGCGCATGATCAACCACCAGAGAACACTTAACTTGCATACAACACAAAAGTTTTTGTCAAATAAGCTGTGATTTGATTGGTTCATTCTTATTTCTTATTTTATTTTCGTCATCAGTATAAACCAATCTTTTTTGAGGTTATTCTTATTTCAATTTTAATTTGTTTCTTATTTTATTTTATTTACTGTATAAACTCACCTTAACTGTGATCAGATTCAAGTAGGTAAAGACCTGATAGCATATTCAGGTTGATGATGTTTCTTTGGGTCACATGATATACATAAAAAACCGGTGTGAAAATCATAATCGATCTTGACTGACTGAAGGACTTCCGTCAAATCCAAACCTTAAACAAGGCCCGCATCAGCTCAACACACGTACAACGTATCATCGAATTTCAAAAGGTGTATGTATGTGCGAGGCAGTAGGTCTCATCATGGGCCCGATAAATAAAAGCTGGTCTCCAGAAACAAAAGAGCGATGTAGGTACACCCTCAACTCTACAAGCGGCTCTTTGAAAGTTCCGCAGGATGTGTCACGGCACACTCAAGTTGTAGAGATAATGGAGCATTTAACAAACAGGAGAAAGAGAGATAGAGAGAATTCACGAGCCTACTTACTATATGCAATACATAGGACATAGGTACATACCACACACATATACTAAACTTTCCCAACGCTACTCGTGAACACAATATGAGCTGCTTGATACCGATAAATTGATGTTGAACACCAGCCGAGGTCGCCAACTTCACTACTGTTCAAATTAATATGGTCTAAATTCATTTCGATGGATCATTTTAGTTTAGTTCCATGCCTCAAGAGGCCAAATGCAGCTTTGTGAAATTAGCAAAAGTTGGTCGATAAGCATGGGGTGATCTGCTAAATACAAGTGAATTTTCATTCCATGAGTAAATATAGCCAGTTTATAAGCGTTCGTCTTATCGATGTGGTCGTTAACAAAGGTTTATTTCTATTTTTAGGCCATTCTTCACTACCAAAATTTTTTTACCACACAGACATAAGGGACCAACAATTTAACGTGAATTCCCAACCTCCTGCGATATGTCTCAAGATAGAAGGGAAATATATACTGGTTGAATTACCCCGCGAGAGGAGGAACATGCAATGTGACAGACAGAGATTCGATACGCGCACCCACCCGTATCACCGGTCACTCATCCAAACCTTTCAACACGCCCTGTCCTGCTTAACTTCAGTTAGACAGTGTTTGCCACACGAAAAAAACATGATTATGGATTATGAAATGATAAAATATCAAATATAATCATCACGTAATAAGGTGCTAATCACGGGCGTTACATTGGAATTTATTGACAAAGTAAGCCTTCAAATGTTTGTATGAAATTAGTGATCCAATTTAATCAAACATACAACTGGGGGGTAAACCAGAGAGATAACATTTGTACATGCTCTCTCTGGTGTATACCTATATAACTCCCAATCAATATTTATTAGGAATACCATCCATACGGTTCAAAATTAGCACCTGAATACATCATAAGATAAGTCTTATGGCTGCCCCAGTAATGCAGTAGTTAACCGGATTAAAAACCCATGGTTGAGAAAGTTTCACTATGCATAAGAAATTATCTGTTACAATATTAAAAAATATTTTAATCTCTAGAAGTTTCTGTTCTAGATCATACTTATCTCGATCTCTATCTATTTAAAAATATTTTTAAGAGCAGTATAACCTAAAGGTAAGTACATACCAAACAACAAAATGTTGTCAACTTTTGATATCATGTTGACAGCATATTTTTTTGGACACAACAACTTGTATCCGGATACATATGGCCATTACAGTGTTGCTCGTCCAAACCAAAACGGTTGCGCGTGCGAATTAAACGAGTGCTTACCATTGTTATTTCAAACTGATTAACTATTTTTTTTGAAAAAACTACATCCTTAAAAACAACACAAAGCCCTTTAAAATAAGTTACTATTCGACCCATGTTCCCTATCTAAATAATACAAGAGTAAAAATTATACTTAAGAAACACCAAAGTGGCCAAAAGATGTCCCTCCAGGAAACAATCGACGAGTGTTTTTTTTTAATATGCCCGAAAACTGCCCTGTTTCGTTTTCAAATGGCCACCCTGTATATAATATAATATGCGCATATTTTTTTCATGGGCAATAAGAAAGAAAAAAGAATGAAATGTACATTAAAATTTATCAATTTATACTTGTTAAATAGTTAAATAGTTTTATTACTTTCGGTTCTTGCATAGATGGACTCCGCAGCGATTTCCCAGGCCAGATCGCAGACATCTCACCGCCTGTTAAGCTCCAAGTGTGATCCAATATTGATTAATTATATTATCTCATTTAAGTATTCAAGCAAGATCAAAACTATAAGGCTGTTCGAGCAGTAGTTTGGGACGGTTTGATAACTGTTTAAAATGCGCATGTGCGGTTTGAAACAGTTTCCAAGTGGTTTGGGATTTTGTTCTGCTCGAACACCGAACTGCAGTTTGCAAACTACCCCTTCCACTTTCTTACAAATTCGTCGTCATAGAACAAATGACTATACCAATAGATATCTTTTATGACCAAAGATAAGAGAGAACATCAATGAACGACTGATGGACAAAACATAAAACCAGTGTTCAGTTTAGGACGGTGGTAGTGTTCTCTGAAAGGGATTTCTCCAACAACAGCGAATACTATACTCTAAGAAGAAGAAGACGCTTCAACTGCGCCTGTCTCAAACTGAGTCCGGACTAGTTTGGGATTGGTTTGAACCGCTGCTCAAACACCCTTTATATCTTCAACATGGAACGAGCATGGAGCGTATATATACGTCTCTGTTCTCTGGTATATAGGTACTCTCTGGCAGAGCGTCGTATATATTACTCTATGGTTATGTCGCGCTGTTTACTGTCAGCTGTCGCAATTGTCAGAAGTTGATAACACTAATTTAAAATTTAATTTTGTGTTGTGGTAGACAAACAGTAATTTGTTTTGGAATTGCTGTTGCTGGCAAACAGATATACATATGTATAGTTCAAATCGAGAAAAGGAGAGATAGCAATAGTACTCGGTTCAAATCTTAAATGACTAATAAAAACTATTTTTATTTCTTTTTTTTTAATTTCACTTGTTATTCTTTCTGCTTTGGAGAAGAAAAAAGTTTACTTTTATTTTTTGAACCATTTTCAAACAAATATAATATGTTTTATCAAAAAAGACAGTGAAAGTGACTACGTGCCCTATGAAGAGTATAATAAATAATACAACTTTTCGTGTGGACAACACTGTCTAGAAGAGTGATGTTTTTCATTTGAAATTGAAAACACGGATACAAACAATACTCAACAAAATTCTTTGATGTCATACCGCCCAACATCGGCACTATATTGCCGATTATCTGCCAACTTGTTGCGAGTTGATGGGATACATGTTGGCAATATGTATCTGGCCGAATGTTTATAATATGTACTTACCTAAGAGTTAATGACAATCGCAATTTAGAAGAGAATACATCTAGTTTTTTCGTAGATAATCCCATTATCATTTTTTAATAAAGTTCCAGAAATAGCAAAAATGTAAATTAAATCAATAAAATATAAATGAAAATTCTATTTATCCTTAAAGCCATGTCGGTCTTGTTCAAGTTCTAATGAATTAGGTGATCGAGCTCCAGCAAAATAGGTCGATGCCAACAATAAAAATAATTATGCTATGTTCCTGCATTCAAAAGTCCCTGGACTTCAGGAGAAGAGTTTATATCGATTTATTTCCTAGCATGAACTGTTCCAATAAACTAGAAGCTCCTGTTCCTTGTTATCCTACGTTGTGAGGTCTACAGCCGTCCCGAGGCCTATATTCTGCTTTTGTACATGGCATAACTCCTCAAAGTAATGAAAGAGAAGACTTTGTGTCAAGTACACCACATTCTGTTTCGCCAATTTTGTGAAACAATCTTCGCTCGACCTTACAGAAGGGGTGTCGTTGCAATGCATCAAGTCCTAATGTTTCCAAACATATCTTGGACTCGCATCAGTTCCAAAGTTGAACATCCCGATCCCTCACCTTGAGTCTCAAACCCAATGGGACCATATCTACAATTTTTTGATGTCTTAACCTTGCAATGTTACAAAGTTATGACGTCTTGGTAGTCTAGCTCAAATTTTGAGAATCATATTTTTTTCGATCCCATAAATTTTTCGGGGTATACTTTGATAAATGCTACCTGAAACCCTAAAGTCAAGTGGAAGATTCTGGACAAAAATACCCCATTTTCAGTAAGTTTCGCAAATATGTTGTCCTACTCAGCATTCTGAAGCCATATACGAAGTCTCGAAAGAGCAGCTTTACATGAATAATTCTAGGTCTGGGCCCAAGAACTATTGGGTTCCATGGAAAGAAACAGCGTTTATCAAACATCACATCACATTCACTTAAATATGTGTGTTGATCCAAGCCTAAACAATTTGAATTGTTTATGAGCCCCATAATGACTTCCAATGGGCTTCAGGTAATTCCGATATACAGGCTCCGATAGTTAATTTAACTCAACTACCAGAAAACAGAAGAACTTTACTTTTTATTATTTTATACGAGCCACTTGCCGCTTAGGTATATAGACTGACAGCAAAGGAGCAAAGATTAGTGTACATTTAATCTTTGCAGACAGTGTCCAATATTTACTCTATGGTACTATCAAAGATTTGGGTGTATTTATTAATCTTTGGTACCATGGTACTGAGGTTGAGTTTATGTTAGATTGGTGCATACTAAAAAAATAGAAGCAGTATTTTTGATTGGTTGAAATATTAGGTATCATGTATGTCATAATGGATCTAACTAGGACTTCTTATATTTGTTCTTCTTCTGTTTTGTATATATTGTTTATTGTATAATTATAAAATTCAAATTTCAAATAAATAGAAGATGAATTTAAGAGAAACACAATTGTTCATACTACATGTTTCAAGAAAATAATATAGCATTTGTTTTGACAGAATCGGCTGTTTTCTATTAGTTCACAGTCGCATATAGAATATGACAGGTGATAATTATAAAATCTAATAATACAATAATTATTGTGAATTTTGAGCATCAAAATTAATTCATTCATCCATATGAGACGTTAATTCTTGAGAATATTTTGGTATGAAGTATGAAAGCATATTTCATGAACAGGTAATGTCAATGATATGATAATTATCAAGCAACCCCTGTAGATGCACCAAAATATGACTTTCAAGTGTACCAACATATACCATCAACATAACACGTGGTCTGCTATTACCGAATACAACGACTGGTAATGGCAAAACATTGATGACATTAGACTAGAGACATTATTGAAGAACAATATACAATTAGAACAATGTTTACCTTGTTTTCTAACTGGCATTTTTTCCAAACACAACACTACACTAGCTGTCAAAAACCACCTGAACACAACTTCAAAGTCTGATTTAGAAGAGATCGAATCACGGGAAAACTCCGCGGACCGATGTGGGTGAGCCTTTAGTCAAACACGATGCTGATGGTATTATAAACAAGCCAGAGATTTGAGATGATTGGCTGATTTTAGAAGGTTGATATATATTAGAGAGGGTGGCAAAATTGGTTTCTAGAGTAGTAAAATGTAGTTACCCCTGTGTTGCCGTTTGGCAGCAGAGAAAGACTGGCGTCGCGGCGGTACAGCGTTGCCGGCTCACTAGCTAGAGTACAGGTAAAAATATTGATATAGGTACATGAATTAACTTTTATATATACATTATAAAATCATTTCATTATTTTGTCCTTATTCCTATTTCATATAAATAATTATTCCATGATTGGATCGATCAATTTCAATAATTTCTATCATTAAAAATAACATAATAATTTTGTAAGACATTTATAAAATATATATATATATATATATATATATATATATATATATATATAACATGTATAACAATAGTTCCTTTGGTATTATTAAAAATATTCAGTTTCAAATTATCCCTATCAAAAAATAAAATCTGAATAAAGCCTTTTCAAAGTAAGACGACGTAGTGTCAAATTAAAAACCAAAAAGAAGCTTGAAAACAATGTTGGAGATTGAGAATTGTTTGCAAGTTATTCTGTAATCTTTGAAATGACTTAAATCATAATAAATAAATTAATTAAGTAATGAGCAATCAAAATAATTTTCTTATCATCGTGCAACGAAAGTTTCATGATGGTAAAAAATTGTACGAACAAATCCATTAACTATTTATATTTACGTTAGTCTTGCAACTCTATGTATTGCATTTTCTAAAATTAGAAGAGCATTGTTTACTTTCTGCTACTGTATTTGAATATGCCTGACCTAGGCACTGTCTTTCTGAGATGGCGCCGGTGTAGCGATATTGATATGGAACTTCATAGAGAACAAGAACTCCTATCGGGGCTCTATGTTGAAATTAGCTATTCTACGTTTCCGTAGTTTTTGCATTCCATTCTCAAGCTGTCAAAACATTTGTGGAGGTTATGTTTATTATGATTCTTTGATGTTGACAACTACACAATTGCTTTGTCGTCAAAATAATGCGACAGTATTGAAATAATAGATTAGTGTATGAAGATGTATGATTGAAAACCTAAAATATGGATAGTTTAACAGGTCATGTAATGACTCTTGCTAACAGCATAATCGGTGTTAGTGTTTTGGCTATGCCGTATTGTTTTCAGCAATGTGGAATCGTTCTCTCAATAGTTATGCTTCTAATTAGCAGTATTATCTCAAGACTGGCGTGTCACTTCTTACTCAAATCAGCTATTATTGCAAGAAGAAAAACGTTCGAATTTCTTGCTTTCCACATTTTTGGTGGAATGGGTAAATTTGCAATAGAGATTGGAATTATCGGTTTCTTGCTGGGTACCTGCATAGCTTTCTTCGTTGTTATGGGTGATTTAACACCTGCGATTATTGCTGAAATTTCTGGAATACACACCACAAGTACAATGCGAACTAGCATCTTGATGGCACTAGCTTTGTTTGCTGTATTACCCTTGGGACTTTTGAGAAATATCGATAGTTTGAGTGGCGTTTCAAGTGCTACGATTGGATTCTATTGCTGCCTTGTATTGAAAGTTATCGCCGAAGCTATTCCACATATTGCTAATGGTGATTGGTATCAAAATGTAAACTTTTGGAGAACCGAAGGTATATTACAGTGCTTGCCAATTTTCTCAATGGCACTGTTTTGTCAGACACAATTATTCGAAATATATCAAGCCGTCCAGAATGCAACTCTAGAGAAAATGAATAAACTTGTTCGAGAAGCTGTGAATATTTGTACCTGTGTTTACATATTTGTTGGAATATTTGGTTACATTGCTTTTACCAACAAAACATTCACTGGAAACATATTGTTGAGCTTCCCGCAATCTATTTTATCTGATGCTCTGAAGATTGGATTCATAATTTCAGTGATATTCAGTTTTCCTTTAGTGATTTTTCCATGCCGAGCTAGTTTGTACTCATTACTGTACAAAGAAGGATATACTTCTCTACATGAAGGTACATCAAATTATATACCAGAGGGAAAATTCAAGGCACTCACCATGTCCATAGTATTTGTATCCTTGATTATTGGAATCCTAATACCAAATATAGAATTGGTACTTGGGCTAGTTGGGTCAACCATAGGTGTTATGATTTGTGTTCTGTTTCCTGTAACATGTTTCATTTGCATATCAGCAAAAAATACCAATGAACGTATCCTAGCACAAATTTTGCTCCTTGTAGGATTTACAGTTATGGTATTGGGAACATATAAAAACCTATACAGTCTTGATCATATTCAAAATATCGAAATTGTAGTGAATACTCCTAAGAATGCGCAGATAGCGGAGTCAGTTAAAATAAATGAGGTAAATTTTATCAATTACTTACCTACTACTTTAAAAGCAGTTGAAACTAGAACTCAGAGAATCCAGAAAGTAACGGAAGGCATAAAAGAAGTGCGGCATGAACCGCCGCAACCTGAAGAACCCATTGAAGATTTCGCCAAGATAAAACCCGTAGATGTTCTTCCAGCCAAATTGGAAAAATTTTTACTCGACAGTAAATCGGCGAAAGATCTTAAAAATAGTAATGAAAC
Organism: Crioceris asparagi; assembly: GCA_958507055.1. Classification (NCBI taxonomy): domain Eukaryota; kingdom Metazoa; phylum Arthropoda; class Insecta; order Coleoptera; family Chrysomelidae; genus Crioceris; species Crioceris asparagi. Next base: position 12,011,809 of record OY293826.1, on the reverse strand, counting down.
TAAGAATGAAGAAGTCGATATAGAAGCTATAAAGAAAGAGGATAAGGAAGTAGAATTACAAGCTAAAGAAACTGTGAACAACAACGCAGATAAAGTTCTGTTAGATACTATACAGAAACAGAATGAAGTTCAAAGGGAAATTGTTGAACAACAAAAGAAACTTATAGAAGTTATACAGAATCAACAGAATATCAAACACGATGAAAATGTTAATAAAGTGAATGAAGAGAAATTGAAAGCAGTTAAAGAGATAAAAAATATCGCTTTGAAAGCTATTGAAGAGATAAGTGGTAAGAAAGAAGATAAGGTAGAAGTTCTAAAAGTAGATCAAAATGATAAGGGCCAACCTACTGTTAGTAAAACTAGATCGGATAAAAAAATAGAAAGTATAAATAAAAAAACAGAATCTAGTGAACCCCTACTACAGAAATCTGTTGTCAGTGCTGATAACATTTTGCAAACTGTGAGAAAAGAAGTTGATAAAGTTGTCAATAACCTTCAAGAAGATATCCAAGAAACAAAGGCTCCAAATGAGAACATTAAAGAAACTGTGGATGCCAATCTAAGTTTTGGTAAAAATGAAACAGTCTTAGAATTACCAAAGGTTGTTCAGAACCCAGCACCCAAAATTGACAAACCAAATAATATAATAGAAACTATCAAATCAAATGCCAATAAATCAATTTTAAATAAGACAGTTATTGGCAACAACAGGACTGTGCAACCTAATGTGACTGTCATTAAACTAGAGGAAAGGTTATCCAAGCTCCCACCACTACCAATGTTCATATCAAATAATAATTCTATTGGCAAGGAGCAACAACCACCGAAGCAACTAGTAAATTCTGATATAGTGGCACCAGGAAAATTCATACAGAATAAAGAAATTGCAGAAAGCAGTGTTTTGGAAACAGGTAACAAAGATATCCAAGCAATGAGAAGAGATATCTTGAGGATCAAGGATGATTATTGAACTTGTATTATTATCAATTGGAACATGTACTGTGATTATTTATGTAAGATTTATGTAAATAAAGAGATTGTTACTTATGATCAAGTTTAATATGAACTTTATTATCATTGTTTAATATTATTGGTTGCCATATTTTAACTTGAGGATTCGAAATATCCTGATTTGTGTCAAATACAAAGACTGCAAAAATCAAAACTAAAATCATTAAAAGTTATTCCATGCTATATGGTAGATATTTTTTTATTTATTTGATGAAATGTTTTTATTACATAAAATTATTTGGATAAACTAGAAAATAAATAAATTCATAGAATACTGCAACATTCAGAGATGATTCACTGTCCAGATTTCAATACGAATAAGATATGTATTTTGGGTTGCGGTCTCGAATCCTGGTGAAAGAAAACATGCGGTAGGTAATTATTTAAAATCCAAATATCTTCAAAGAAAAAATAATTCTCAAATCTTAACCTAAACATTTGTATTTAATACTCTAGGTATTCTTGGAATTGGGACATTTTCATCTTATAAGAAACATGCAGCACATTTTCTATTATTATCAAAAAATATGAATTCCCATTCCATGTTGATTATCTTAATAACCTGCCTTACTCCTGTTGCTGTTAAAGTGTTTTGTTTTGATCAGAAATTTTGCCGATATTAGTGTTAAGGGACAGGATCTTTCAAAGACTTGTCAGCTTTGTCTACTGTGGAGGATTTGCATTGATAGTTTTATGTGGAAATAAAAACCTTGACAGACATGACCATATCCAAAATTTAAAAATTATCATGAAGATAACAGAATCCAAAATTACGCATAAAAAAGACATTGAAACCAAATTAAGAAATAAGAGACTTTTCATTATGAGAAACGCAGTGAAACTTGTCAACAGCGATCGCCCTCGGTGAATCCAGAAAATAGGGTCAGCAAACAGAAGTAGTTGGCTTAATTCATTTCATTTGTAAATAATACTCTCAATGAATTCAAAGTTGAGAGGAATGTGTTTTAAGGATTTAATTTATTTTTTAAAGAGGAGGAAATTTTCATTAAATAATTATCAGCACCAGAAACACTACTCTTCTATTATACAATAATTTTAATCTATACATATATAATAAAATTGTAACAGGCCGTAACATTGGAGATATTTAAAAAAAATAATATGGGGGTCTTCATTAGTGCAACAGAAGCCAAAACAACATTTTTTAGATTTTTTGCCTGTCTGTATTTGTAAGCGCATCACGCAAAAACTACTGCATGTAATTGAATGCAGCTCTCACCGATGTTTTACTGGAGGTCCAACTTAAAATATAGGCTACATTTTATTGCAGCTGTCTGTCTTGCTTGTTTTTACAAGTATCACGTAAAGACTACTACATATAATTGAATTCAATTTTCACCGATGTATTGCTAGAGGTCCAACTTAGAATATAGGTTCCATTTAACCACGTCTGTCTGTTTGTACACGCGAAAACTACCGCATGGAATTGAATGCAGTTTTCCATGCGCACGAAGTAGCGGGCAAAAGTTAGTAATACATATAATTAACTCTGAAAATAGGGCTCCGTGCGCCCGTCATGGCATGGATGCGGTTCCGCTAAGACAGCATAAAATCAAGAGGAAAACATTTTTAGTCTATTATATTATATTGTTATTTATGTCACTATTTGTGAAAACGCAGGTCGGAAAATAACTATTTCTTAAATTAACAATTGCATAGGGCATAGATATTTGATAAATATAAATAAGCAATGCGCAAAGAGATCTGGATTTAAACAGTGGTATAATATTTTTATAAATCCAAGCATAATGTACCTATAGCAACTTTATATAGGTTCATAGATTAGAGAATTGTCACTTATAGAAAATGTTCGAGTTATATATAACAAACATTTACATAAAATTGTTTACTTCAAATAGGCTTGGGAATTGGTTGACAAGTGTGACAGCCACCTTCAGAACATTATCAAAATTCTCGTGATAATCGATAAATGGGTTCTCAGGATATTGCTGAATTCCGAAATGCTCTGGAAGACATTTCCAGGCATTCTTACAAACTGGACAGTCCATTTGATAGAGTGCGATGTGCAGAATGGTGCCGAAAACTGGTTTCTCTTTCTGACGATTATCTAGAATCATGCAAGATGAAAAACGAATATGCACAACTTTTAAGAATACAAGTAAGGTATAATTTCCTACACGGTCCATTCGTTGATCCACCACCTGAAGGCAAGATGTGCCCTTTGGCAGAATATTTGGGCAATATTATGGCCAAACAGATACCATATCTACCAAGAGTAGGTCCTGTGTGTCCTATTTTGCATCACAAGTCTCCTGATGGACGAGCCTATATATCTGCAAAGCAAATACCCGGTGAAGGGGTGTTTTGTTATATGGCAGTAAGTCCAGATGGACTGAAGTGCCATCTTCAACGTTAAGGCATCATTGCAAGACAAGTATTATCTGATTTTTTTAGTTTGTATATCGATGCTAAATAAACTGTAGATACCTACGTCCTAATTTTATATTTTTGAGATTATTATTAAATAATTATATCCTGAGGGTTGCTTAAAGTAAAGCATAGTAAATACTACAGAAATTTGCTAATATCTGTGTTGTTTTTTCTAGATTTTCAGGTAAGTACTTATTTATACAGTGCGTTCATAAAGTATGGAAACGCTTCAATAACTTCTAAAATATTAACATATAGAGAAAAAGCTCTGACAGTTCGATTTTTGATTTTGATTTTCTACTTTTTTATGCAAACAGCATCATTTTATCCCCTCCACCTTCCAAATTATGACGTCATCATTAATTTTTTAAATGGGAAGGCCATTATTTTATATTATGAACGGCAAACAGGCAATTTTCTAAGCTCAAATATAGCAAATACAAGAGTATTATCATAAGAAATAAATAAAATACAGAGTGCTAAAAAAATAATATATTCTCATTTGCTGCTTTTAATTTTCACAATAATATTAATATGCAGTGGTAACTAAGAACTTTTTAATTGTTGCTAAGGACTCCGATTCAAACGCATACTTGTTTTTATGCATAATTTTTATAAAATTTAAAGCAGCAAATACAAATATATTCATTTTTAGCACCCTGTATTTAATATTTTTTTATGTTAATACCCATGTATTTGATATTTTTGAACACATACAATTGCCAGTTTTCCGTTTATAATATAAAATTATGGTATTCCCATTTAAAAAAATTAACGGTGACGTCATAACTTGGAAAGTGGAGGAGCTAATATGATGCTATTTGCATATAAAATAAGAAAATTAAAATCAAAAATCGACCTGTCAAAGCTTTTTCTCTATATGATAATATTTTAGTAGTTATTGAAGCGTTTCCATACTTTATGAACGCACTGTATATATTACTTAAATTATTCATATATGTACCTACCTACATATTTTGTTGAAATTGCATCATAATAGTGATAGCATATATCTTTAGTTATAGTTTAGAATATAAACAAACAATAGCTTAGGATAATCCTGGAAAAGAGCGTAGGGGGTAGGGCTAGGCTCTCAAAAATCAACTCCCCGAATCAATTTGACGGAATAGTACAGGTTGCGACATCTGTTGCTGTTGCTGCATAGTAAATGCACAAACGCACAAAACAAAGCAGGTAATTTCTCAAAATAGACGGCCGAAGAATAATTTGTTTTTCTCAAAACTGTAGCGGATTTAGAGGAAAACCCGGAAAAAGTTATGCTTAAAATAAATTTCACTTTGTCTACCTGTTTATTTATATTCGTCTATTACGAAAGGTGGCCAATTTACTTGGTTTTTGTTCATTGTCATATTAGTAACAAAAATTATTCTTGTAAAGATAAATTTTGATAATCAGCAAGGTCTACCAAGTACCTTCGAAATAGCGGCAAAATTCATGAAAAAAAAAATATTCCAAATTCAAGTACCATTCAAAATATTTTTCATAGACTTTTATAATTTTTAATGTTTTTTATAACTTTTCATTAAAAATACAAAAACTTAAACGCTACCTAAGTATAACGGAATGCACCGACCTATAAAAACTGAATGTTTGGTAACATTCATGCCCATATTTAAAGAATATACCTTCCTCTGTCCTCTGATGTTTTTATCTATCAAATTTTCTTATAAGAATTTAGGGACACATCAAAATATAATATATATAATATAATATAATAATAATTTAATATGACTAAAAAAACTAAACTGAAATTTATTTATTATGTTTCATATAGTTACGTACCTATTGTATTTTACTCAACATAGTATAAGTAATCCGCCAAAGGTTATAGCGTTGGTTCTACAAAGGTTTTTAAAAATATACCTACTGATTATTTTTTCACGTTTGTTGATGATATTACAGTTTATTATGTTTATTGTATATTATTATTCCTGAGGTACAAATAGATACATAAGACAATTTTCCTTTATATTCAATATAGACATCCAACAGGTTTCAAACATTTCCCTTTATAATTTCATAAGATATTTGTCATGCGTTTCTGAATTGAATTGAAGTATAGAGTTGAAAAATAAGGTATTTTGTGGCACGACATTTTATAAATAATGTCTATTAATAATTATTAAAATGAATTAAATGGAGTTATTATAATAATTGGATGATTGCATTGAATAAAACAAATGCATTACGGCTGGTGAATTCATAGTTGGCGCTGCTATGGTCACATGACCTGTCCTTGATTGCGCGAGGTCCGAGGTTCTCCTCTTTTGCTGCAAAGTCGACTTGAACAAAATAAAAAATGGTGGTTAGTGGCACTTTCGTCCGTTAAAAATATAGTTTACAATGAAGAAAACTTTGACGGTTGTGATTCTAAGTTCCCGACAAGTCTGAAAAATGTAGTGTGTAGTTTTATAAGGTACGTAAACAATTCGGAAATGAGTAATTGCTTTCGAGGCATGGGCGGATTATTATGTAGACATTTAGATTGTATGTTGTTTATTATGGGATGGGTATCTTGATGTAATTGCAAGCTAACTATTGTGCTAAAATAAGCGGACTGTTTAAGTGGTCTAATTAATTATTTTAACTCGAATGCTGTGTGACTAACGGAATCGTCATTTTTTTTCTTATTTAGTGCCGTGAAATAGAGAACTTGAAGCAACATGTGACCCTAATATGACATTTATCAACCCCCGGATATACAATTATTTCTATTAAGTTATCAATACATAGTTTATGAATTAAATTGCATTTGTTATTAAAAATCAGCCACAGATGACAAATATTTAGTTTTAGCATTTAATGAGAACGAAATAATTACATTCTGACATATTACCATTAATTATATTTTCTCTTTTTAGGCTCAAACTAGGATAGATGATCATGTGCAAAGAGCTGTTAACAAAATTGAAGTGTGCAATAGACTGAAAAATGTGTGAGTGTATTCAAATATTACTGCGAAAACTGGTAGCAGAAAAACGTACACAAACATGATGCCCTGTACAGAAAATAGTAGGTACATAGTACAGGTGTACGTTGGAGCCCTCTCAGCTCTCTATGAAGCCTTGTCGGTGGAAGCAAGCAAACAAACCACCTCTGAAGAAATTGTTTCTTGTATTGTAGAAAGGCTTTCACTCAGTGAAAATGTTTCCTATGAATTAGCTGAAGTTATTGGTGATGACTTTGGGCAAGAATGCAAGGAACGAAGTTTATCCCCACAGGAGAGCCCTGTTCAGCTCATGATGCTATGGCCCAAAACGAGGCCAGATCACACATCTTATCGATTCTACTTGAGAGAGAAGGTGAACGATTTTATGTGGAAAGAACAATTTGTTATGGACACCCAGCTCATCAAAGATTACTTCCATAGATTTCTCTATCAACCGAAGGATCGTGAATATCCTGATTTGTGTCAACTACCTGACTTGAATGAACAAACTTTATTAGATAATCTGAGAGCACGGTTCGTTGCCGGACATATCTATACATACGTTGGATCAATACTCATCGCTTTAAATCCATTCAAATTCTATCCAATATATAATCCTAAATATGTCAAGTTGTATCAGAATCGTCGGCTAGGTCCAAATTTGCCTCCGCACATATTCGCTGTTGCAGACACAGCATATCATTGCATGCTGAAAGACAGAAAGAACCAGTGTATAGTTATTAGTGGGGAGAGTGGATCGGGAAAGACTGAAAGTACGAACTTTTTGTTGCATCATCTGACAGCGTTGAGCCAGAAAGGTGCCCATGGTAGTGGTGTTGAACAAACTATTTTGAGTGCTGGGCCTGTACTTGAGGCATTCGGTAATGCAAAAACTGCTCACAACAATAATTCCAGGTAAGACCACTTGCCAGACACATACAATGTAGTTTAGATTGTTGATTGTTCATAAGTGAAAAATTTTGCCAATAATCTACTAGAATTCTTGGCAGTCCATACAGTAATTTAATTGATCGACTTCCCAAAAAAAAAGCAAGTTTGTATTTGTAGATCGATTGTATGTTAGTTGTTATTTAGTTCTGAATAACCAAAATGTTATTTTTACTAGTATCCTTTTGTATTCTCTTCCGTTATCTATATGCGTCAAAAGATTCCTTTTAGAATCTACTATTAATAGCCGTAATAACAGAAATTCATTCATCCCGCCTTTGTTCGAAATACGAGAGTTATCGGTTCATTCATGAATTTCAAATAGCTGCTGTCATATCATGGAACTCGTCCACAATGTAATTGTATTGTTTATAAACAGAGCATTTCTGAAATAGATTTATCCATTCAGTATGGTGGATTCAGAATGGTGCTTGAAGTTGTTATTGTCTCGAGATAGTGTCACAATTTTAAGCGAATTTATACTAATTGTAGATCAATATTAATTATACTTAGTTCAAAACCAAAATGCAAAATTAGTTAACGAAGAAAATTTATGGCAAATTTTAATTTGTCAGGATTTCATCAGCTCTATCACCGCAGTATTAAATAAAGCGAATGAAAATTATAAGCAGAAATTTACTAGATATTCCATTTTACTTCTAAGTTCTAGTATTTTCTAGTCTATTTTCTAAGAATCTACAGAATAAAAATGTTTAAATTTACTGGTTATACAGAAATGTTGTGCCTAAAATTATCTATCGTGTTTTTTTAAATCATGTCATGCCCCTTCGAGATATTCGCAAAAAACATGACTGTGTAGGCAAGCAAGCAAGAAAGTTGGTTCCAAAAGTTATCAATCTAACCGCAACTGCACAACTTCAAAAGTAACAGCACCAATAGAATTAATATTATTTCGTAATTTTCAGTGCACCAACTAATAACTTCGGTCCAGTTTTTTGTAAAAAAAAAAATATTTCTGACCGATTTTCAATTGGAGGAGGCATTCAATTCTGCTTTTTAGGGTTTCGTACCGTATTGGTGAAAATTGGTGTTCGTCCGTTCGTCTGTCAGCGGGCTATCTTATGAACAGGTAGCAGTTGAAATTTCCACTGTGTAGATATCTCTATTTTAGCTATAACATCAAATACATAATTCGTCCAACCTTCCGATTTTCATGTACTGAAATAGGTAAACCGTGGAATTTAGCTTTTACAATGGTACGGAACCCTTCGTGTGAGAGTTTGAGTCGCACTCGGTCGCATTTTTTATTTCTGTACGCGCCTTTCGTAAAAAAAAGATCATTTCTGACAACATTTAAATTGGACGTTAAAAAAGTCCTTTTTTTAAAAAAAAATTTATAGTCTTCATTTAAAATTACTGGAAAGTTCTATATATTTATTTTATTTCAGTCGTTTTGGAAAGTTCATACAAGTCAACTACAAAGAAAATGGTATGGTACATGGGGCAGTGGTGCAAAAATACCTGCTCGAGAAATCGCGAATATGTTCTCAGGGTAGGTACGAGCGAAACTACCACGTCTTCTACTACCTACTCGAAGGAGCCAACGAACAAGAACGTCAACAACTTCATCTCAAGCATCCCGATCAATATTATTACTTGAACAAATCATGTGCTGCACTGGATAATATCGATGAAAGTTATGAATTTTCTCGATTGAAGCAATCAATGGAAATGGTCGGATTTACAACGGAAAAACAAAGGAGATTGTTTTCCGTCTTATCGGCTGTATTGCTATTGGGTAATGTGGAATTTCAACCAAGAAAATCGGCTTATCATCATGATGAAGCTGTTGGTGTAAAGAATCCAGAAGTTGTTGCGCTCATATCGGAACTTCTTAGGGTGAAACAGGTAAGATATATATATATATATATATATATATATATATATATATATATATATATATATACACATAACACTTTCTCAATGAATCTAGTTTCAATATCTGTGTTGCAAATGCTACTCGTATCATCAATAGATCTGCGTTTGGTACTTAAATTAGATTTTTATATAAAATGCAACATTTTTTTAATTTCCAGAGAACTTGCCCCAAATTGAGTGGAAGGGGCAATTTTTTTTTATACAAATCAAAAATTTAAGAAAGCTAAATTAAAGAAGATACCATATCCGGCAACATTTAAGTTTTATGTTTTTTTAATTTAACGGTTTTCGAGTTACAGCCTTAGTAAAGTCTGAAATATGTGTGATTTCGCTATATTTGGAAACCTCTGAAAAAAGTGAACGTTTAATATCTTTGATAACTAGTGATACACCCAACAATATTTTTTGAAGTTTCATTATTAAGGAACCTTTATTTATGTGTGATTGATTTTCCTTATCTAATTTGAAGTATAGATCTACTAGAAAGGTCATAGTGTCGACCCCGAGGTTTAAACCTATATTTATAACTTCCCAGAGGAAGTTTTTGTAATGGGACCGATTTTGTGAATCCCCATCTTTTGCATATCTCCACGTTTCAAAATCTCCGGAATTCAAATTCAACGTTTTTATCAAGATGTCTGTTTGTGTGTATGTACGTATATGCAGAATTTTTTGTCTCCAGTATCTCGCGAACCAATGGCGATATTAATATGGGGGTAGGCTCATTCGATGCGTAATTAAGTATTTAAGAACTGAAAAAGTTTTCAGCCGAGTAACGTTAGCTGATTTTTAACAGCAATTCAAAAACTAAGTAAATTCCGACAGCCTGTAGCTAGCGGAAAGCTAGATAAACGAGTTTTTTGTTCGGTTAAATATTTTCAAATCTACTGGGAATTTCTTCGTGTGGACCTCGAGGGTCTAGGTTCAATCATATTTCGATCTTCTTTATTTATATAGAACTTTTAAAATTAGTTATAATATTTAGTGTTCCAAAGAAGTTGTTGGTTATACCAGATACTTTAAGTAAGCATTTGACTTTTTGTTATCAGGAAACACTAATGCAAGCACTAATTGCGAAACGAGCAAGAGCTTCTGGAGAAACACTTGTGATCAACTATCGTCTACCTGAAGCAATAGCCAGTCGTGATGCGATGGCTAAATGTTTGTATGGAGCCCTCTTCGACTGGATTGTCCTTCAAGTAAATCATGCTCTCTTAGCCAAAAAAGACACCTTGAGAGAACATCAAGGAAACTCTATTGGTAATTAAATCATTGAGATCTTGTATACCTAGTATATTTTGCTGATGAAATATATTTTCTGACTGTAGGCGTTCTGGATATATTCGGTTTTGAGGATTTCGGTTTAAACAACAGCTTTGAACAGCTATGCATCAATTATGCCAATGAACATCTGCAGTATTATTTCAATCAACACGTTTTCAAGTATGAACAAGAGGAGTATCGTAAGGAAGGTATTCGATGGACAAATATAGATTTTATGGATAATACAGGCTGCTTACAATTGATTGAGGGCAAGCCGAACGGTTTGATTTTTCTTCTTGACGACCAATGCAAGTAAGTTGCCCAAAAGTTACCGCAGGGTTAAAGATTTGCTATATTATTGTATGACTTGAGTAACTGTGACAAATATGTCACCATTACCCCCTTCTGCCTATCCAAAGGGACTGGGCAGGCCTTGCTTCAAGTGTTCCGTTTAAATTAACTAGACCATTCTGAATAACTGAATGATTTGCAGTTGTTTTATTATTTCTAGTTTCCCTGGCGCTACCAATGAGACACTGCTCCAAAAGTTCAACATGGTTCACAAGGACAACAAGTTCTATCAAAAACCGCAAAAGAAAGAGGGCGCTTTCATTATCGTTCACTACGCTGGCAAAGTGAAATATCAAGTTACCGATATGCGCGAAAAGAATTTGGATCTCATGCGACAAGATATTGTGGGTGTATTGAAGAACAGTTCGATGGCTTTTGTCAGAGAATTGGTGGGAGCTGATCCGGTGGCAGTATTCCGATGGGCAATTGTGAGAGCCTTTTTCCGGGCGTATTTTGCCTTCCAGGAAGCTGGCAGACGGCACAGACAGGGCAGGGTGGATGGTAATCGGAATAATATACAGCAGAGGTATTCCAGGAACCACATACCAAATGAGAATATTATAAGGTAGGTGATTTAAATTGGTTGGAAGGTTGTTATTTATTTCATTTTAAAATGTGAAATTATCTCAATTTTAAAATTAACAAATTTTATGATCGAAAAATATAGTATCTAACAACAGTATAGTATTAATCGAAAAATGGATAGTGCTAAGCGAAATGAGATCTCTACTTTGATAGCTTTCTTGGAAGATTTGTTATGGGCCAATGAGTCATCATTATTCATAATGTACGGAAACACTAAAAAAGATATATGATAAAAGTAATAAAGTAAAAAAATATATTGACCGAATACAGGGTGTCCGAAAATAATGCAAAAAGTTTCAATAAACATAGGTCGAAAAATATTCTATATGAGAGTTTAAAACGTACGCGATTGAAGAAAAAAACTGCAAACACTACATCAAGAAGACTAGGAACAAGGAGAGTAAACTTCCTATGCTTCTCTACGTAGCCACATAAGATTACAGAAGTTGCATATCATAGCGTGGCCTCGTGTACGACGAACATTGACGAACATCTTGACAGTTTCCTCAAATATTTGTTCTCTCTATTTATCATCGTGAACATGATCTGCAGTCTTTTGTAAGCGAGAGCCGCTTGTTGCGCACGACATGGTGCGCAAGACGCATTCACAAAAGATATGCGTATGGAATTTTATACGATTTTTGGGGCTAGTTTAATCTCCTATTTCCAATCTTCTTGCACTACATTTGTCACCGAATGTCAAATAAGTCAAGAGTATCTGTTAGTAGAAGAAAATTTCAAATTTTCTAAGTTTACGACAGAATTTAGAAAAATCCACATACAAAAAAGTTAGGGTAGTTTTTCCCCGAACGCAGCCTTGTTTGATGCATCCCTATTTAACATTTTGAAATTGCTATTAGCCTATTATATCATGTTGGGTGTGAAAACATAAGTAAATTCCGAAAATTTTGCTCCATTATCTTCATGAGTTTTGGAGATTATTATTATTATTATATTATTATTAATTTTGGCCACCCTGTATAAGAATTCAATTATTCTATTATAAGAATAGTAAAAAATTAATAGAACTCACGAATAAGCAAAATTCGCCTATCAAAGAACTTTTCATTGAAAAAAGTAATACCGAGACATGGTCGTCCCTTATTAAACTAAATATTTAAAATCCAATGTTTTTCCCCAAGAGAGATTTAAAACAAAATGAAGTTCCATCTTTTTGTCGCTATATTTTAATATCAATTTTGTTCAAATACTGGTTGGGTTTCATTTTTCATTTAATAAAATAATAAAAATACTCTACTAATAGAATTTAATAATTAACCTCTTGATATTTGTTCATAACCTATGTTATATTTTTCATTAAACTCTTTTTTTACCGTAATGAGTACAGAATTCTCGTGCTCAGACTTGCCGATTTTTTTTAATATAAATTAAGAAATTGATTCTTGGCCTATAACAAAAATATAAATGAATAAAACGTGGAGAATGTTCAATACATACATTTATATTGCATCTGATAAATGTTTCTACAAAATATAGTTATGTTCTTCCAAGTATTGATATGATATTTTGAGAGAGAATAATGCAGCTTATTTATTATTTGTCATTGCAAGAATAGATTGATTTTCCTTGCTTCATTTGAGTTTATTGGAGTAAGCTATAAGAATTAGATAATTTGGAAAACATTAATTTCATAGACATCATGAGTCAATTCATGGTGTTGAATATTAACAGTTCTAAAACAAACACATTTGTTTGAAATAAATACATACATACTTTATAATTGTTAGGTTAAGTTAGTAACATATCTGCTAGCTTAATTTCACCATATAAATATTCTCGTTCAAATTAATTACACCACTCTTATGTATTAGAAACGTTGATGTTCATCCCAATTACAATAAAATTTATATCATGGTGTCATTTTTATAAATGGAGATTTGTACAAGAAAGTTAAAATTCGTTAAAGCTTCCTCCAATAGATTTCATAACTAATACTTTTTTCACTGATACGAGCTTATTAAGAGAATAATAATTATTAACGATAGAGAGCTATAGTTGAACTTGTTTACTTAAAAATATTATAATTCTGTAGCCATCTTGTGACGGTTTCGGCTGTGAACCTCACAGTTAACAGAATAGCGTAAGTTTGGCCCCTCTGATGGTTGACTGTTTTAATTTTTTGTTATCCATCATTTTTTCAATAACTTTATCTATCCCCTTAATCATCACCATCTTCATCAAATATTTCATTCTTTAGAATGCATTTCGTATTTGCGTCCTGTTTTTGGAAATGTTTAAATTATTATAATAAAAATACATTAGCTAGTTAGCTCAATCCAGCCTTTTCCTGACATAATTAATTGTTATAAATTTTCGTTTGATAGTATTTTTTTGTCTGCAAGCATGTTCAATGGTGCATGTTTGTTTAATAAAGTTTAGTTCATTTTTTTCTAACGGGTTTCCTTATGTTCCTTCATGACCAGAAGATTTACTTGTACGTTTAATTTAATGGCTGATTATTCTCCGATTTTTATTCGAAGGATTTTCAATTGAACCCATTAACCAATCTTCACTGGTTCGCATTCCATTTATGAATAATTGTAAATTGGCAAAGGTGTCTCAGATTATTTCATGTTCTTTATTGTTCGGTAAACAGCAAGCAACGAAATACTGTGGCATTCAATAGAACACCACCTAATGTTGACAACGAATCATCATCTAACAATCGGCTATCATGGCCGCAGTTCTATCAACGAACTAGAAGTAGTGGCAGATCTCAGAAGAGTTCTGATGACGATCACAGGAGGAAAGACTCAACAGGTTATGGGTCTAGTGGATCTCCCTCAGGCTTAGAACGTTTAGCACCTGATGAAGCTAGGGCCATCCAAAGGGCTAATCAGATTGTAATGTATGTTATTCTTATGCCGTTGGAATTGATTTGGTGGCAGGTCTCTTTTGTTATTGTGGTAGCAGGTTCCTTGAAACACCCATGTTTACTTGCTCTTTGCTTAAGTATCTAAAGTAATCTAGCTCATATTGGTGGTTGGTTTGTAGTATTATCGGAATAGGTTGTAAGGTAGTCTTAAGTTATCTACTAAATGTGCGTGAAAATGTATTTGAGTAACACATTCAACAGGTGAAAAATAGTAGAAATGCTCTTTATGGAGACTATGATAAATAGGATCCGTTTGGTGTAACTTTTTCTATCCCAGAATTTTGATACAAATGTGATTCTTGGTCCAAGTACTAATAGAATCTACATTAGGTACAGCTATTTTGTGAAAGTGTCGCCTTTCTTCATAGGTTCGTTCAAGTTTTCTGTTCTTCAGTTTTATTCCAACCGGTTGAAAAGTAGAATCATATATTTGTTTCAGTTTAATGTAGTATTTTCCAAATATGTTTTCTTATAATTATTGACGTATATTATATTTGTTGGAAATAAATCCTTTTTCTTTTTATTTGTTGTCATTCTAATATTATACATATTTAAATTGAACTCATTACTATAGAATACCGATTTTATTGTTCCACTTTTCTTTATCTATATATATATATATATATATATATATATATATATATATATATATATATATATATCTTTCTAAATACAGATTTTCGTCATACATCATCACTAAGAATATCATCAACCATTACTACTATTTTCTCAACATCCTCTGCCTCCATTGCCCAAGCATGATTTTTTCTGCATGTACTTAACTCCTTAGTTTTCACATTGATCACGATATAAAAATATGTAAAATGCTTTCTTTCCATAGGAAAAATAAATCATTTCGACCACGTGAACGTGGCAAGAAAGGTTTGAAGAATCTACAGTCAGTGAAGACATTGGCTGGCAGAACTGGAATCACAACGCAAGCACAGGGCCAATTGGGTAAAGCAAGAAAACAACCCATGACAGTTATAGCACAGTTCCAACAAAGTTTACATTCTTTGATGGACACCTTAAACCAAGCGAATCCATTTTTTATAAGGTGATAATACGGAATCATGCCATCGATTGATCATAATTCAAAATTACAACTTTTTCAGATGTATTAAATCCAATGGTAACAAGATACCTAATACTTTTGATGAGACCACAGTTCAACGGCAATTACGTTACACTGGAATGCTTGAGACAGTACGGATAAGGCAAGCAGGATTTAATGTCCGACTAACCTATGATGAGTTTATACAACTTTATCGAATTCTCCTACCAAAAGGTACTATTAGGAAAAAAATATATCTTTCTGGAATATGAAATGATTGATTCTATGATGTAGATAATTTGAAGAACTGTTCCGATTTGATGTAATTTTTATTATATGTTTTCTAGGTCTTTTGAGTTCGCAAATAGACGTTCGGGACTTTTTGGCTACGTTGAATTTGAATAGAGATAATTATCAGTTAGGAAGTACAAAGGTTTTCATGAGAGAAACAGAAAAATACAAATTGGATTGTAAATTACATCAACAAATTATGGCTACAATAGTGACATTGCAGAGGTGGTTTAGAGCATGTTTAGAGAGAAGACGTTTTTTAAAAATGAGAAGTGCTGTGATAACATTGCAATCATTTTGCAGGTATTTTTATTGATTGAATTACTTGCCTTAATTTTAACAATAACATGTGATTTATGGATATTGTTTTCTTATAGAATGTATCTAGTCCAAAAGTATGTTAAGAGGATACAAGCAGCGGTGAAAATCCAGAAAACTTGGAGGGGATACAGGTGTCGAGCTTGGCTCGAAAAGTTAAAATGTGGTCTAGTGATAGTCCAAGCGAATTGTAGAGGATTTAGGATAAGGAAGCTCATAGCTGAGAATAGATTGGAACTGATTGTCTCAAAACCGGCACAGGTAATATAGTAATGTTTGAAACGTTACTACTGGATAGTTTAATTTTGACATGGAATCAAATATGTAATTTATTTAGATAATTTAGGGGGTGCAGCAATATTGAAAGTTCATCCTCATGTCTTATATATATTTGTTTCAATCACACTAATTGGGTACTTGACATTAATGGAAATTCAATATAAAGTGATGTTCAGATAATATTAGATAGTCCTAACATACCAAAAATCACATTATGCAGGTTTAATTTCTCTTGGAATTCAAAATATAATCAATTTAAATAGTTGTAATTTCAAACCCATTATCATGTGACTTAGGGTGTTATTCCTCACTAAACTGCAAAATCATAAATATGTTGTCATTGCGCCAGCGCGTCCATCATCTTAAAGTAATCAAGTTGATAAACAAGTCTTCCACAGAGAGAATATGCTATATTGTATCTTCTCTCTGGTCAGATAGTGTTCTCTGCTCTATTCTTCCCTAACAAACATAACCTGGAAATTCGGAGAGTTTGAGTTAAATACAAATTCACCTTTGTTTCCAGTTATATACATCAACACTCAAGTAAAATCAAATAAATATTTTATTATGCAGCAACATTTTGCATACACAATAAAACAATCGCCTCAGTGACTGACATTGATATATTGACTTTGATATTTGACACAGACAACAATAACACCAGAAAGTAACTTTCGGTATTACAAAAATACTGTGGGACAGTAACTAAGGGAGATTGTGACGTTGCAGCCGTTTTCAGAATTCAAACGGGAAATTTAAAAACAATTTTTGAATATATTTTGTTTTTTCATTTTCAAAATAGAATTATATTTTTTTTTTGGTTTAAATGAATGTCTATCTAAAAAATAAAATTTGTTCTAAAAATTAGTCAAGTACCCAATTCCTGTCAGTTCAAAAACATGCAGATCCTGTTGTTCAGCTAAGTTACAGTTATACATATATGATTCTTGTGTATTGCTATTCATAAACCAGTTGGAGGACAGGATCTGATGTTAGATAAACATATACGAAAAAGACGTGAAAATATATATTATGTTATACTTTAATATTTCAACTGAATTTTAATGAAAAATCTAATTTCGTAGAATATCAATGCTCTTCCTGCACATTTGAACGTTAAACATGGTAGTTCCGATGAAGCATTTGTCAGTAAAGAATCTAGCCAAGAGGAATTACGCACAGATCAAGTTGATAAACATGTGATGGACTCTGACGAGTAAGTAATGCTATAAAATACTCAATTAATATGGTATAATTGAGATGGAAAACATGATCGTTTCAAAATATTTTTATCAATAATTGCAGAAGTAGTGGTTGCCCTGAAGATGACATCGACAAAGCTCATGTCAAGCTCAGGTCTACCGTCTCCTTGCCAAGCGTTTCTCCTAATCAATCTGCGTATTTCACATATCTCAATAGTTCAACTAATAATAGGTGAGTTAGTTTCCAGATATTACTCTATTTTAGAAATCTCATTACATTGGCGTATAATCATATTAATAATACCTTCCAAAAAATATAGAATACAGTTTTTATCTGAATATAAAATATCCGAAATTCCAAGGACAAATGATAGGGCTTACAGTGGTAGACAAAATAATTTTTCAGCTTTTACCTGAACATTTTCATACCAAAAATTTTGAATCCTATCAACCTTGAAAAAATCTGCAATTGTTTTGTTTCTGCTGGCTTCGGCGAAGATTTTTTTACTGCTCTATTTTAATATAAAATCTTTGCGTGCTGAAATAATGAATGGTTTGGATAATAAAAGATAAAATAATGCTTTGTCATTAATTTCTAATTTAAAAAATTCACATTTATCAAATCTAAACCATATTTATACATTTAGGTCGGATACCATCAAACCAGAGAAAACCGTTGTTCAGGATATCGTCCCCAGAAAAAAAATTCAAAAATCCCATCAGACAATCGACTATTCCGATCTCGATTACACGCCATCAAGAAAAGGTAGTGGAGACTCTTTGGCTTCTCAACGAAGTTACGAATCTCACCAAAGCTCAGATTCTCATTCTAGTGTAACAGTAAGTATCCCATTCATGTATAACACAGAAATAAATACTTCAAAATGTTTCCCTTTCCTGTCGCCAGGTTCGTGAAATCAACAAACAAGATACACCTCAATCAAATCTGGGTAAACAATGGTCATCAACTAGCACAACTAGCGACACATCGTATGAAAGTGCTGGAACGCATTCAGCACCACCTATTGTCAGCGATAAATTGATGTACGACAGCTTCTCCGAGGAGATTGGCATAGGCAAGCCAGCATTAACAAGGACCCCGGCTGCTATCAATTGGTCAGCTCCGGCTGTGATGAGGGAGAACAGGTAAGCTAATAGAAAATTATTGTAATAGATACGTCCATTTTTAACGGGCTTCAAAATTAAACATTTCGCTCAATTACGAAAATAAAAATGAGTAGGAAACAATGCGTTGTTTTTTCTGTTTATTTATATTCGCACAGTATATTTATTCATATTTATAATCTAGCCGACATATGAATCACCGTAACTATCAACCCATCAGGAGGACATTGCGTGAAAAACTCCACTTGGACGATCGACCTGATGTTTACCCATACGATTCGACGCCGAATAAATTGGAACAGATACTTGGCAAACCAGAGGCACCTATTCGAAATACCAGGAAGGCTAAAAGAGGTCATGTTAAAAGTATGGGAGAAGAAGTTACAGATAGTGGAGGTAGTTTGGACAAAGGCGGTATTTTGGGCACAATTGATGAATTCAAGGTAAAATTTGTTTCTTCTATTAAGATTATTATTTTTATGAAAATTTTAGTTTATAAATATTTAATTTTTTGCGATCAGAATTTTGGAAATAATAAAAAATAATAATTTAATATTCTATACATGTGAATTGAGGAGCGTGTGGCGAACATTGGCTGACATCGAGCAAAAAGTTTAAACGAGTGACCGGTGATATCGGTGCGATGTCGCAATTGCATTTATTTACTTTCACAAGACAAGGGAAAACCATCGAGAGTATATATATGTTCCCAGTATGGCTTCTCAGGATCGAATCTCTGATGAACATGATGTGATCTCAACTCCTGACCAGTTTTAGTCGCTGCGTAATGTAGGTCTATATCAGCCATTATATGCCGGTATTTACGTTCACCAATTGCTATTCGCTGGATTTTTTCAATGATATTCCATTTTGCAAAAATGGCTTTCGGGGTACGATTTTGTCTCAATCATTATATACTTCCTAGGTCAATTAGGATAGTTAATCTTTGCACGGCCCAATTATAAGTACTCTTAATTATAGTTGATTGGTTCTTTTTATACGGTAGGAATTCGGAATAGTCTTATCAACGTATTCCTTCATAATTTAAAATGCAATATTCTTATAATGTTTTACATGGTGTAGACAGACATGAGAAGTACCCAAAAATGTAAAATTTACAATTTATATTTTTTTTAATATAGGTTCAACCGGAATTCCAAAAAACTGTCAAGGATCCTTTCTTCCCAAATGAGGGTTTAACAAAACAGAGCCTTACACCAAAACGACATCGACAAAATCTACCACAGCTCGATTTACGGCGACGTAACAGTGATCCAGCAACAAAAACCGTTATCTCCGATCACCCTGGTGTGCTCGATACTAGTCCCGCCATCAAAACCACCGAATATAAATGGGGTGATGTGAATGCTGTATCAATAGCAGGACATTGTTTCAGGTAAATTCAGATAAGATCTTAAACTCGGACAGCTTTGTGCAATAGGGAACTTGCCCAAAAATAAAGGTTAGTAAAAATAGTCAAAATCGTAAGTTACTATCATCAAAAACCCCATAGTCAAGAAAGAAAGTCGAAAAAAATATTTACCAGAAATATAAGGGTTTGAAATGTTGTTATTTTGACCTCCGCTTTAAACGCGCTGCCAATGGTTGTGACGTCAGACCTTCCTTGCCGAAGGACACAACGGCGGACAGCAGGTAGGTAAAAGCTCATAGTAATAAATATGCTATTTTTTCTTAAAGGTGGTTGTAATTTAATTCTAGTGATTTGGTCTGAAAGTCTTGATGTTATATTATTTATTTATATATTTAAATCTCTATATAAAAATTATTGATGCAGGTGTTACAAAAGGACAATCAGATAATTTACCTATAGTTAATACATTTTAGATGCGTCATGTATATGTTGCCATCCAGAGTACAAGAAATTAAGTATTTGAGAGTATAACACTTCTTATATTCTGATCATGTTGACTTTCAGTGCATCTAAGGGTTTTTCTATCCCTATTTCCAAGCAATCAATAATACAAAAAGACATTACTATAATGAACTCGAAAAGCCAGAGGCAAATTTGACTTTGGGGCTTCTTAATAAATTTTCTTACATATTTATTAATAATTTGTAAAGATTTAGAAATTAGTTTAGAAGAATTACCCTCATTTATGCCAAAATCATCTCTTAGACGGATAAATAAATTTCCAGTTCTAATTTTTCTACAATTTAGGTATGTACAGAATCTATTTTACAGTATTTTTCAATTAAATAATTCTGGATATAATATAATTACATTAAAATGATCTTCACATAAAAAATAGCAGTGTTCTTCAGAGAACTATTTCCCACATTTCTTCTGCATCCTCCTAGCCATTTTGATCGGCGATTTTTATCTTCGAGTACATGAAAAAAAATGTATTTGGAGTTTTCACGGTTGTACTAAAACACTATGGCACAATGCAATACTTATAATAAGTATTTTCTAATTCATACAAAACCAAAATAACTAAAATCGAATGAACAAACCAAATATCACACCAGAATACAAAAGCAATGTGCATCAAATGGTATGGCCGCGGCGGCTGGACTCGTCTCGTCGCAAGGAGTGACGTCACAGCAGCTCCCGCGCATTTAGCTTCGTTTGAGTTAGCTTAACGAGGATTTCAACAATAATTTATTTGTAAAATAAGTACTGCCATTCAAGGGATGATTATAGGGCGTTTTTATACATAAACATACATATGAAATAAAAAATATAGGCAAGTTCCCTATTGTGTTGTTACCCTAATTAGACTAGTAAAAGACAGTTTTATCTGTTAAAATATGAGATTATGTCATATTTCAGAGAAGTTCTTACTAGTTGAATGCTGACGTCACCATTCCAAACAAAACAGAAGTCTATAGTTTTAATTGGTTGAAATATGAAGTAATTTAAATCAATTAGAAATTCTTAGTTCTTACTTCTGTTATCTTTGGAATGGTGACTTCGGCTCTTGTCTATAAAAAAATTATCTCAATTTTGCAGGAAAATCCCGAGAATATCCAAAGATGATCTCTGCGCTTTTTGTAAAAAGGAGATGGACGCATTTCTAACACCCGGCTACAAATGTACCACATGCAAGAAACAATTTCACACAAAGTGTATACAAAATAAAAATGTCTACCAAATGCCATGTGAACAGAGGCGGAACGATGCAGATGTTCATGGTGGTGGTAGTAGACGGAAACATAGAAAACATTCACGAACGCAATACGATCTACGGAAGCCGGATGAAAGTAAATTTGAGCTAACTGGTACATCGGAGTTTACGGATAGAACTGATCAAATTATCACAGGTATGAATATACTTTGCTTTATAGGAGTGTGATGCGATATAATCACAAATGTTCAATTGCAAACTCAATTGCTTGGAACATTCGGGAATTAATTAAGTTTTTTAATCCCAATATTTTACTTGAGAGCATTAATAAAATCAATTAATTATAAAAACCTAGGCACCTAGAGCTAAAATAGAAAAAAATATTAATGACGCCTTAAGTGCTCAAAGCGTCGTCCGTCCTAGACAATACAAAGCTGTAACCTGCTGCGGGCAGATATTGGTATTTAATTCTTATTCAATTACACTTAAATTACCCCATCTAGAGCGACATAGGTAATAGAAATTTTTATTTATTGTTGAAGTAGGTTATATAAAATATCGGTAACTTTAATAAAAATTACTGATACTCAAAGTGTTATCTAGTTTTGTTACGTAGAAATAAAGGTTTAAATCATAGACATCTGAACACCTAGACCAAGCATTTCATTCATAACATTCATAGGAAATTTTGGCAACAGTGTACCTGTGTAGAAGCGTATAAATGTGTAAAACGTAGTAGCAGCACTCAAATTATGAATGGACAATATTCCGACTAGCGACGAAAGTCGACGAATTCATACGGACGCCTAAATTATATATTCCTGTGTTGCCGCACTTAACTCAGTCGATCGATATCGATTGATGATCCCTCTTATTTCACAAATGAAAAATAATTATTTCGTGTTGTAAAATATAAATTTGGTACATAATTTAATCTGCAGGTGTGTCTGAATAATCAATTGTAACTATTACAACGACCACCTTTTAATTACGTCTGAGTGTATTTGATTATTACTTTATAAATCAGAAGTTGCCATGAAAAATAAGAAGTTAGGCAAATATTTTAATCGTATCGGGCGGACACGAACCATTATGGACCAGAAGAATAATGGTCTTGAGATGTTGGATCGCTCTGAAAGAGGCTATGCGTGGTCTAGGTGTTCAGATGGTTTAAATATATTTTTAAATAAGTTAAAAGGACTAATCATACCGAGTTGCTGTTTTCACCAGTAACTATTTTTCACGCTCTTTCTTCCTAATGAAAAATACAAATACCATTGCATTTCACATTTTCGTGAAATTTATAAAAATCTGCGACTTTGTCATAAAATGTCATCTATCAACTCGGAAAATAAGCAAACTCGAAATGTTATTACTCCAGTAGAAGCGCCCAAAAAGCGATTTAAAATGAAACAAAGTTATTCAAAATAGGTCATACCAAAAAAAGTTATCAAGTATTTGATAAAATAGAGAAAACAAATTGAAACAAAAAAGTTGTCTTATTTTCAGTAGTTTACAAAAAAATATTTTCAGTATAGGTTATCTTGGGACAATTTTGAATAGAAGGCGGTGTGAGTTACGCTCTCCAGCGGTAGACTTATAGCAACTTATAAATATTTTCCAGCTTTTTCTTTTGGCCGATTCAACTCTAAAAATATTTTTCTCCGGGTCGTCCGATTAACGGATCCTGAGATATAGCCGGCGTCCTTTATTAATGGACCACCTTGTACATCACCATGATGCACAAGCCTTTGATCATCCGTAGCACTTCCAGTTTCTACAAAATTCATTCACTATCTTTCCAATTGCTTGTACAGTGATCATGAATGGCATAAACTCCTCTCAAAGCACTAAGAGTGACCTCACAAGACAACACTTTCTAAAAAGTTTTAACACTTTTACACCATTCAGTGCTTAAAAATATCCATTTCTGTAAAGTCTGACAGCAAACTAATAAAATTATTTTTGGAATAAGACGACTACGAAATTTAGAACTCATTATTTCCTCTACAACTGACTCGATTGTCTTCCACCGAATCTCCGAAGATAGGAAATTAAATCCTCAGAAAAAAATTCCTGCTTGTTCATTGATCTATCAACTATACGATTTCGATAAAAAGGAGCCATTTTAGCATCAGCTGAAGAGCACCTCTTAATCTAATGAGCTTCACGGATTTAATTCCTGGTATGGCCTCACGTTTTTGTCAATCTTGAATATATTTTTAGTGTACAATAATATGATAAAATATAATAATAAAATGAATATAGTGAGAAAAATAAAACAAATTTCTGAGGTTGACTTCTTTATTTATGTTAATAAGTATATTATGTATTTATTTACTTGTTATTAACTCATGATTTCTTGAATAAAATACTTGTACTTACTATTTTTCACCGTAATATAAATGTGCGGAACGATCGGGCTATCAGGTCTACTCGTACTTGCTACCTTTTCTATTCCATTTAAGGCCTTATTTGTTTCAAAAATGTTAGGTATCTTGTGGTATTTCGCTGTTCTAGTCCTCATATAATTAAGATCCTCTTCACTTGAGACTGTTTCAGGTTTAATCTCAGAATCGCATTTTTTATTTTGTTCATATCTTGTTCAATGTCTTTTAAGAACTTTTTATTTATGTTTTATCACACTTTTGGTTTTATAGGTGCCGAGGAGCTTACACTGATGCAAGATTTCATTACAAAGAAAATTATGAAAATGGACTCGGAAGGTGGAAAATCTAGCGACGTTGATAAGTTGTTTAAGCAAGCTCTAAGAGAATTCAAAGATAATTTGGTGCAAATGTACAGCAACGCCACAAAACACAACAGTCTAGAAACGTGCAATATTAAATATAAAGATCTCATCCTGGTTTTCATACAGGTATAAAAACTATTTGTGAATGTAGTGAAATAGAAAACAATTAGGTAATATATCTGATATTTTGTAGGCTATGGAAACGGTGTGCCAAAGGGAACAGAAATCGAATGAAGCAAAAGACTTTCCTGTGACAATGGGAGTGAATGCGTTTCGTGGTTTCATGAATGAATTCATGTCGAGTAGAGCGGAAGAGAAACCTTCGAAATCAAAGAGAAAAAAAGAGAAGAAACGGAAAGTCGAAATGCACAAATACAATGGTCACACATTCTTATTGACAATCATAAATATACCTACAGCCTGCGAAATATGCAATTCTTTTTTCATGTGGCCCATCGAAAGAGGATTGGTAAGTTTATTATTTCATCCAACAGTTTTCAATGTTTTCAATTACTATTTCCCCATTTGTTTTTAGGTTTGTCAAAGTTGTAAGAGTACATGTCACAAGAAATGCTACATGAATGCCAGTCCGTGTCAGAAGGAGTCGGGTTTGCAAGGTGAAGCCAAAAGGGTGTTTGGTGTTTCACTTGTGATGCTTCTTACTGAGGAAAATAAAATACCATTAGTGATTGAAAGGTTATTGAGCACAATTGAATTGTATGGTCTATACACAGAAGGGATATATAGAAAATCGGGTGTTAGTTCGAAAATTAAGGAACTTAAGAATAAGATGGATGATAATCCGCAAGAAGTGGAGTTTGAAAAATATCAGGTATGTTTTGTAATACTTATTTTGGTAAAACGGCAGAATGGACGTCCTAATTTGAGGTTCTAACGCGCATGCTCAAATGACCAGGGTTTTGCCACAGCGTTGCCGAATCTTTTTCTAGTATTATGGAAATGTTTCCTGTCATAATTTCATGTAGTAGTTCATTTCTACATTAGAATTTTGATAGATTGAAACCATTTCAAAACTGAATACATGGACTTATATTGAACCAGGAAATGTTAATAAAAAGTATTAAATTATAGCTAACTGCCTGACTCGATCCTCAAAATACAAAAAGGGGCAATTAGAAATCTTGGTAAAATTGGACCACGGGATTCATGCAGGCAACTACTTATAGATGAACCTAACCGTCGTAGCTCTTTTCATTCTGCTTTTCTTGTAAGACCAATTGAAATTATCCACACTATCGTCCTTTTTGATCAAAGATTCATTTATTTATAACGGGACAAGATTTATCACCGTTTGCCAATCGAAGTAAGATTCTAATGTAGATATAGAAAACTAGAAAATCTACTAAGAGGCCCTATTTCTGTGTATTTCCTCCGATATTACATAAAGTATATTTATTCATTACGTTTTATGTTTCGATTTAATAATTTCATAGTACCAATTTTGGCACAGGAAATATCCCTTTACCACCATAAATGCTTTGTTTTCATCTAGTCACTACTGTTAAAGATGTTCTCGACGTACCAAATGTGCATTTACCTAAGTAAGTGAGTGAAGTTTATTAACGGAACAGTAATAGCAATGACAATTATAAGTATTTAAAGTAAAACAGTTAACTTCGCAACCGAGCTTGGATTTACTGGGATATTTTATCTGTGTCTGGGGGAACTTCAGATTAGGACGTCATTTCTGCCGTTTTACCAACTGGAAACATACCATCTTGATGTATTCATACCGTTAATGTCGTTGGGTTTGTCCAGATTCTCTATGGTCGAATCGCGTATACTATAATTAATTTCAGATTGATCTTGTCCGAGCTCAACTGAACTCTAAAGCAAAGCTCTACGTCATCCAGCAGTCCAACCCTTCAAAGGTGGAAGTACCGGTAAGATTTCCTTTCTTACCAGGTGCTGCAGAGCTTCCTCCCGGTATTTCTTTTGTTTTCCTGTCCGCTCGTCGTCGTCTTTTCATCGTTGCTCTTGTTACGCCTAGAGTTTCTCTTTTTAAAATAAGGTTTCAGAAAATCCAGGCATCGCCAGAGCTTCTTCTGTTATTTTCATATTCTTTTTGTTTAGGATTGACGATATGTGGATGTTCCATGAGTTTCTATTAACAGGACTCCACCTTTCTGAGCCCCGTCACGTCATAATCTCATCTTTAACTACTGTTGCACGTAGACCTTTCTTATGGTTTTCTATTTTTCGGATCCTGTTCTTTCTGCAATTCATCTGAAGTACGAGTTGGAGATCTTCCTCCATAAAATGCCACCATTGTCAAGTGGGTTGTCGAATGATTAGGGAAGGGATAGGATAGCTGGTACACAAGATTAGAACGTGATCCTTTTGGGCAGTGAAGAGGATCACAAACACTAATTGAAACCCCCAAAAATATAGTTTTTGACAATATTTTCATCAATTAATCCTTTATTACAGGTTCATGTATTGGCCTCAGTCCTAAAATGCTTCCTGAGAGAGATGCCAGAACCACTTCTCACATTCGAATGTTACGAAAACTTCATCACAGCTGCCAATTTAGAAAATGAAACCGATAGGGTGACAACTCTATACGATATATTGAAAAAACTGCCACAGCCCAACTACGATTTGATGGAACGACTCATGTTCCATCTGGCCAGGGTGGCACTACATGAGGAAACAAACAGAATGAGTGCCGCCTCACTGGCGATCGTATTCGCACCGTGTGTCCTTCGAACGAACAAAGTAATGCCGGCTCAGGAAAGCCTGGTGGACATAAGCAGTCAAACGCAATGCATAGAAACCATCATTAGGGTGCAATTACGTAAAGTACGCAACGCTCTAGATGACATCAACACCTTGGATACTGCTCGGCAAGCTGCGACAAATCGACTCTCGTCATTGCGCAGCTCCAAAGTGTACAGTCCTGATGAACTGTTGCCGGCCAATCATCATCATCACCATCAGCCAATGCAAAGTCATCATCAATCGGCTGATGATGAGGAACATCTGCTCGTTGATCACATCCAAGAGATACAAAAGGAAAAGGAACACCTCACATCCACATTGCCGACATTGACGCATGCCACCTCTGATGATGATATGCTCTCCACTGACGGTGATGGCAGTCTGGACGATTTGACTTGCATTGAAGGCGGTGGTGGTGGAAACGGTAGTAGTGACAAAAGACGACCAATTGTCAGGTCAATATCTACTGGGCCGCTTCACAAGCTCAGGCGACAATTGTCGACGGATGTGAAAGAAGTGGAAGATACGGATGATCCAATCATGGTGTAAAGTGTGTAAATAATCATTATCTATTATAATAATATATATAAAGTTATATTTTTTAAATTATTGTGTGGTGATACGACACACCTAAGATTTATATATCTTCTTTTCTAGTATTATTGATTGATTCTTTTTTTTATTATTATCTCTCTTAAAATATCCAACTCGAGTGATCTGTATGTACTTTCTTATTATTCCGGTGGAGCGCCATGACGATATATAATGTTGGAGTGTGTATGTGTGTTATTTTCTATAAATGTTATTATGGATAAAATATGCATTTTTAAGGTGTATCTGAAGATGTCATTAGATTCTTCTTCGATTACAAAAATCGTTTTGATCTAGGGCATGAGTTTGAGAAAAAAACTATTAATTTTAAAAATAGATTATTGGCGGTAGTGCAGTTCCAAGAGGGCCTTCAAGTATGACGTAAGCAAACTTTCAATGATTTTAGGCTGCTCATCCACCCCGTATAAGGGAAATTTAAAATCATGAACCAATACCTCCGAATTCCCCCCGTATACGTATGATTCTTTCAAACTTTTATTTCATATCAAATAAAATTTAAAAAACTTATTAAAGTGATTTAATAAAATAAAAGAAAGTCAAAAAATATTCTTGTACATTGAAAATTACAATAAATCAATCGGAGTTGTAATTTATTCTAATTTTCTTTTCGGACCATCACTACATTTAGTTTTATTTTTATTTATACCGGGTGTCCAATTACTGCGACAAAGTAGAATAACTTTTCTATTTTCAGTTATTTCAAAATTATGTAAATATAAAAGTGGTAGGGGAACACAAGCCCCACATTTTGAAATTAGTTGGGACTATACAGGGGGTCCCAAAAAACTAGAACAGCACAAAGTTGCGTTTTTTAAAATGAATCACCCATATTTTTACATTTTTGTATTCTACATAAAATAACAGGTATGTATCACTTGGCAACTTTCAATTGGAGGTATAAACAATCAAAAATCGACATTTAGCCCCTTTGACAGCTATTTGTGCCAAAACGGCACAAGATAGAGAAAATTAAATTTCACATTCTTATCTTAATTTTTTCGGACCTATTTGAATAGCGTTCTCAAAATCTTCATTTTTTCGGACCTATTGAATAACGTTCTCAAAAATTGTACCTGAGGTGGTACCAAATATGGTACCATTTTTGAAACCACTGTCGGGTCTTAAAAAACTAAAATAAGAATGGGAAATTTATTTTTCTCTTATCATTTACCGTTTTGGCACAAATAGCTGTCAAAGTGGCTAAAATGTCGATTTTCAATTGTTTATAGCTCCTAAACAAATAATTGAACGTTGACAAGTGATACACCATTGTACTCGTTATTTTATATGGAATTCAAAAATATAAAAATATATAGGGTGATTCATTAAAAAAAACGCAACTTTGTGCTGTTCTGTTTTTTTGGGGCACCCTGTATAGTCCCAACTAATTTTAAAATGTGGGGCTTGTGTTCCTCTACAACTTTTATATTTACATCATTTTTAAATAATTGGAAATAGAGAAATTATTTTAACTGGATTAACTGAACACCCTATATACAGTTTAGACATCAATTTCTAAAATTTCATAAAGCAATTAATGAAGCTTAAAGAATAAAATAATAACTAGCAGGCAATAGGTGCGTTTGACGGTAAATAGCTATAGACGGTGCTAGAAAAAGCAGCGTGCACCGTCGATAGCTATTTTCCACCAAACAAACAATATATTTATTTTTTTCCACTAGTACTATGGTTCGTCGTAATTCTTTTTTGAATATTTACTTATTTCTAATACTAATTATGATTATGTATTGTTTGGAAAAGATTTTTTTATTTTTATATCGCAACTCCGTTGTCAACAAAAAATTGACATTATCTAATTTCGAGGCAGGGTGTCATACAAGAAGCAATTTTACTAGCAACGAGATCAAAAGAAGAGAAAACTACAAGTTCACCTGAACGAGAAAATGACTATGTATCCTGTAAGTTTCTTGACCTAACCTAACCTAACCAATTAGAATTACTACTATATACAAAGTGATGATTCATAATTCTTTGAATTTCTTTTACACGAGAAACTTTTCTTTATCACGTAGCGTATTGATTATGCCCAATATTTACGAATTCCTATGCAACTCTTCTCTTGAGAAGAAAATTGAAATCATTTAAATCATTTATTAATGTTGGCAACTCACAGAAGTTGATTATTTTTTTATATATAAAACTAAGATACAGAGCAAATCAAATACTGACATTTATTTGGGATATTACATTGAAAAAATGCTAAAAAATAAAAACAAATTAATAAGCTCACAAAATGTCTAGGAACTATTATGTAAAAATCATTTCTTCGGGTGCACCTTGAATAACTTTCTCGATATGCTACAGATGTGATGTCGACAAAAATATATTATATATATACATATATATAAATTTATTAATGTAAGTCTATAATAGGCAGGGTAATAAATGATTTACCGACTGTATAGAATGTTGTAAAAAATATATGTTCGTGAATTGGACATCCTCTATAATGGATAATATAGTAAAAAGTATTATGAAAAAAATACATACAGCCTGAAGTGAATCTGTAGACAATTGAAACTGCCACATCAATTAAATCAAATGAAATAATTTTCCATTAGGTACCTCAGCTGTACACAGTTCTTGCAAAATAAAAGAACGAAGAATCGTGAGTTGCAGATTTTGACAGAATGCATATTCAAGTGTTTACACGGCTCCTTTCAGACATGAAAAATCAATGCTGATACATTCAAAAATCAATAAGCATCAATTTTCTTTGAAGTCTGTTTCAAATTCGACTGAAGTAGTTTTTCTCATCAAACTATCATGAAATAGTATGCGTAGTCATATTTCTGTTAGATACAAACTTTTCAAAATGCGTTATGAAGGGTGTTCCATTGTAACTAAAGACGCTTATATTGACTATTGTCTTAAGAAAACAAAAAATTCTTAAATACAATTTTTTTACTGTAAGAGCTACAAGTGTACCAAAAAAATATACTGAAGCAATTTAGAAATTCAAAATAATAAATTTTCTGTTGTCTGTTTGGAGATAAGTCAGTTTAAAGAAAGTAATAATTGTGTTCATTCTGTTGAACAAATTAAATAATAAATGAGGTTTTTGGGAAATGCATATCTCACTTTCATTATAACTTTTTAGTCTTATCAACCATTCGTATAGTTTTAAAAAAATATTCTAAGAAATCTGCAAACTATCACGGCTAAAGTTTGCTGGTTCTTCTTACTGTTATTTATTCACAATAACATCTGGTGAATTTTCAAATTTCATCAAAGATTTTAATTGTGAGTTCATAGAATCAGAATAATTATAATAAAATAAGTTTGGCAAAATAATTCAACATCACAATGCATGTATACGTATTTTTCTACTTTTTGATATAATTTTCCAAAAACACGTTCATTTTAATGGATAAAATGACTAATGTGCCAACTAGGCTGATAATTACTTGTTACAATTTGGAACTATTAGATATAATTGTTTTATTGTGAAAGTTTGTTGAAGTTTAATTCTAGTTTGGCAATTGTTAAATAGTTGAAATGATTGTTGATTGGTTTTAATACTCACCTTCTTTTGTTTGATCAACCCTCGCAATATTTTTCAGACCAAAGCAATATTTAGTGTGTAAGGCCATTCACTTTCATTGATAAAATAACTTTTTTATAATCATCAATTCTGCTTCGAAGATCTATAAATGATGGCTTCTCAGCGGCTAGTTATGTGAATGAGTGTGCCTTTTTAGAGGTTCATCCACAGATCTTGCTTGGTCGTGAAAAGCCATATCCATCAATTATTAAGATCGATTATGTATGAAAACTTCCTGTCACAGTGTTTTATGAATACATTTCCTTCTAGAGAGATTTCAATCCAATAAATTCTATATATAAAAAAATCGATAATACTTTGATCTCATTTTTTAAATTCGAGACTGGTTACGGTTCATCTCAGGATTTTATTAGCTCAAAATATCTGTCTGTTCGTTGACTTATTATTCGCAGTTCGCTAAAGATGTGGATTAGACGATTAGTAAAGTTTGGTTTTGAATATCTCCAAATCCCATTTTTTTTATATTCCTGTATCTTCGAAGTCGTCAAAAATATTAATTTATCTGGAAAATTCAGAGGGAACACAAACTTGTTTTTATTTTCGAAGAAAATAACCTTTATTTGGGAATATGCAAATTTTTGTATTGCCCAAAATATCGAATATAATTCTAATGATTGCTTTTATGGTTTAAGAGCCTATTGGGGGATTCGATCTCCTATAGCAGCGTTATCAGAAAATAACTTAGATCCTTTTTTATTATAGAGAATAACCTCTTTTAGTCATGTTTAATCAACGAGTCTTATTTTACACTGCTGTATGAATTTGCTTGTTGCATTAACTTTTTCTTTTTTAACGTTTCTATAACTTATATCTTTCAAATACGAATCATGTATGTTCTTTTGCTTATTAATTTATTATCATTCCAAATTTTTTACAAATCTTTACCGATTATCCTGATGACATTCCCACTATTTTGGTGTAGAACGTTAATGATTCTGCAATGTATATTTAAGATTATCTTGTCATTAACTTCATTCCATCAAATAACAATTATTTATCACACTCCTATGAAAGCACGTTTTTTTAATTATTTTTCATCCAGCTTCATCGAGAATCGATTTTGAGTTCAATATTTGCTCGATATCCTTAACGATCTACATTTTATAAGTACTATTCATCTTATTTATGTAGGGCATTTTCAGTGACTGAGATTTTTTTAATTGTAAATGTTGGTTAAGCAAACGTTTATATCTAAATTAATAATTATACCAAATGTTAACAATAATGACATTGTTTGTATATCTATATACAGATATGATAATTTGTAAATAAAACAATATTATAAAATAATTGCTTCATTTATGATGAAAACAAGTATTACACAACTATATTATTATGTTCAATAGAGAAAAAATACTTTTTAACCAAAAATTGGCCAACTTTGTCAGTTGATGCACTGAAAAATACAAAAGGTGCCAAAAGTCTTCTATCTAACTAGAACTGCACAACTTCAAAAGTACCAGCACCAATAGAAATATTATTTTGTATTTTTCTTTGCAGCTACTAATAAAGTCGGTCCAATTTTTGGCAAAAAAAAATATTTTACACGTTTAAGTGTAAAGTCATGAAACCAATACCAAAGAAGATAGTACTTATCTTATTACCCATGTATATTCTTTGCTTGTACCTGTTATTATTCAGAGATCTCAAAATACCGTGGCGAAAATACACATATTTCAGACTTTACCACTGCTGTAACTCGAAAAAAGAGAAAAGTTCAATATAAATGTTTCCACATATAATCTTTTCTCAAATTTAGCCATTACATATTTTCAATTTTTGCAAAAAATGCCCCCTCCACATAGCGGAAATAATCATATTTCAGTCTACCATTGCTGTAAGTCGAAAACCGCAGCTATTTTGAAAAAAAAATCAATTTACACGGCTCCGGCTAAGGTCTAATTTATAATTCTTATTTAAGAAAAATTGTCCACTCCACCCCCTTCAAGAGCGTTTTTTTGAGCTGCTAAAGTAAAAGTAAATCTCAACCCGATTCAGCTATTATTTACCAACCAAAACTATTTCATCAAAGAAAAACTATAGTTTCGTCTGATGAAACTAAATAGCCCTTACAAAGGGAGTATCGAAGAAAAATCAACATGCTCCTTAAGGTCCAATCTAAATCTTTGAATTGATAGGTCTATGAACCTACCAGGTTCTCGATTTAAAGTGTACCACTAATCAAGTGAGAAAAACATCACTGTTTCTCCACTTGAGAATATTCTGTATAATATAAATATTTTTTACAAAAAATTGGACCGACGTTATTAGCTGGTGCACTGAAAAATACAAAATAATATTAATTCTATTAAGTTGTGCAGTTACTAACCTAACCTTTGACACCAACTTCACTAGTACCAGCAAAGAAGATAGATACTACATAGACGTGTACATCGTATTTTTGGCGAAAACCGAGTGAGCTTCGTTAACCTAGTGACGAGGGCGCTACTGTCGAAAATGAGTATTTTGTAGAATAATTCAACATTCGGCGACCAGAAACGGCTTCAGGTACTTATCTGTTCTAGCGGGCAGCGGGCTGGTGATTGCTGTTGAGAGACGCTAGGAACACATAAGTCCCTATAGCCGTTTCTGGTCACCTGATAGCCGACTGTTGAAT
The DNA here is from genome assembly GCA_958507055.1 of Crioceris asparagi. Classification (NCBI taxonomy): domain Eukaryota; kingdom Metazoa; phylum Arthropoda; class Insecta; order Coleoptera; family Chrysomelidae; genus Crioceris; species Crioceris asparagi. Next base: position 11,977,824 of record OY293826.1, on the reverse strand, counting down.
TATTCTACAAAATACTCATTTTCGACGGTAGCGCCCTCGTCACTTGGTTAACGAAGTTCACTCGGTTTTCGCCTCAAATTTACTATACGATGTACACTTCTATGTAGTATATATCTTCTTTGGTATGAGCACCAATAGAATTAATATTATTTTATTTACCGCTCATTCAGTCAAAAGAGACCCAAATTGTTTACAACCTCTCAATATTCATTTATCTATATGCGTGTAGATAATTATTTAGCCTCCGTTATAATCGGGTCAAAGAGGAATATGAGATTAGAAATAGTTGAAGCTTATATGGCGAAGGAGTGCACCCAGCCAAAACTATTTAATAAAAATAAATACTTGAAGTAAATGTACTTTGAACAGCCATTTATATTTATCGATGTACTTACAGGATCATGAAAATAAATGCTCTAGTGGTGTAGAAGTATCTTAGGTGCCTTTCGCACAGCTGATCCAAGTTCGATTTTTTCCCATATTTTTTATGAACTAAATTTTAAAAATTATATACAATATTTATTGAGGAATACTCTCTGATAGCAAATCCTCAATAATGTTCGAATGTGCCATTCCATTTGCTGAAATATCAACTCTTGTAGTCAAGTCGTTTATCACAGATTCCTATAATTTAAATACAATAGGCAACATGCAATATAAATATTTTTGATGTCTTTCGATTTCATGTTAAAGAAATTCTGTTGTAGAATAGACCACAAACGTATTAAAAGTACTATGTAATAAATTGCAAAAATGCGGCTTTAAAATGCCTATTTCAATTCTCGCGCGACAACGAACCTACAGCTCCGATGACGTCACTCATGTCTATCACATATTACCTTATAACTTATGATAACAACTTGTTTGAGTTTATTCTTGTGAGACGGTAAACATTATTTCGTAACGAAATTAATTGTATTTTACAATAAAATGGAAGCTGGTTTTATAAGAGCAGACTCCAGGAATTTACCAAAAGTTACTGTTGACATGATTGTACGTTTTTTTGTTGAAAGTGCAGAATTTTCAAGTGTAGAAATGAAAGGAAGTAAATTATTACGGTATGCCTCAAACAAGTTCAATAAGTAGGTAGGTAACTATTCTCTTACAAGCTTAGATTATCTAGCCTAAACGTACAATTATATTTTCCGACTTACATCAAAGTTGTCTTCACCGCAATGAATAACAGTATCTGCAGAATAATTGTCATCCCTTTTTGCAGCTTGAAACCACTTTTTTCTCAGTTTTAGATCAGAAAGTCCAGTTAAAAACAATTTATTTGGAAACTTTGTTGAAGTAGATGGACAAAATGGCACAAAACATGAATCATCACTGCTTTTTATAAGAAAGAACATTAGTATCATTATTATGACTACCTGATGTTGATGGATGACTGTAAAATGGATTCATTTTAAATACTTTCTTTATGTACTTATGTAAAAAATTGCAATGCAATACTTATGAAAACCAGCAACGAACAAATATGACAGACATGAGTGAAGTCATCGGAACTGTAGCTCCGGTTTTCGCGCGAAATTTGAAACAGTCAGTTTAAAACCGCATTTTCTCCGATAAATTTAAATATTTAATATTTCTGATATACTTATTGTCTATTCTACATGGAATTCTTTAGAATGAAAGCGAAAATAGAAATATTGCATGTTACCCATTATTTTCTAACTTGATGACTAACAAAATGGGAAAATAAATGAATACAGCTTTTGCTATCAACTTCCACTTTTACTTGCATAATTTTGTTTCAATTTCGTTTTATTCTGAATGCCACTTAGAAGTGAAATCAATAATGAAGGCATTGAAATAGAATTTATATTTCAAATTTTTAACATTATATCGTTATCTAATATGGAAAATCAACAGATTTTGCTGTGAGAAAATGTGATGAATAATAATATTTCACTAGATGTAGTTGAAATTTTCAATTCTGTGTTAAAAGTTTGTGAATAAGTAAAACACTCATTATCAATTAAGAAATTTTAACGAAATTGTTATATAATTTATTTAATTACGAAAAATATCCTACTTGAATCTTTTGTATTATTATAACATCAAGAAAATAATTGCCAAACAAACAGTCTATGTCAAGTATTTAAAAAAACTTTTTTATCAATACAAGAGGACATCATCTAATTTTTCACACACATTTAAACAATATCTCTTGATTTGCAAACAATAACAAATATATTCATTGCAACTGTTAAAAAAACATAATTTAAAACATCTTCGACAGTTTCCTACAATTTATCATTACATTATGTAACAAGAGCTGCCCTTTTGGAGAATACTTAATTTTTTGGCAAAATTAGAAGAACATCTTCCTGTCACAATTTTTTTTATATAAACTACAATAGATTTTATTTACATTTTAAATAGGATGATGGAGAATTAGATCGCATTATGTCACAGAAAAATAATATGCTCCAGATGAATTTCACTTTATTCACATTATCAATGTCATTATACGTTCCTTTTCTTGTGTGATTCCGCATCCTTTAGCTGGCCCCAAGTCTCACTAACACAATTCTAGTATATAACCTCGTAAACAGTCGCTTTCTTATCACCCGAACCAGTCACTATATATTTATCATCGGCAGAAATGTCACAACTTAGCACACTTGAGGATTCTTTGGACTGAAACAAAAAGAAGAAAAAGAATTAGTAGTTCCTTTATGACTGACTTTCTCTCAAATCTAATTAACTACCAGTAATATTCGTCTTTTGTTGTTTTTTAACAAATAATTTTTTGAGCTTAAGGGATTTCCACAAAAAAAACATTTTTATTTATTTTCCAGAGTAGTTTCTTCTGTATTTTTCCTCTAAAGCTCTTTCCAATGAAATCAAAATCAAAAGATTTGTTATGAATTTATTATTATTTATGAATACTATTAGTGACATTTCTTCTTGTAATTACAGTTAAACCTCTAAGATAAAATTACCATAATTAGGTACAACAATCATCGACCACAGCATAGCAAAAAATAAAGGTTTCATCAAATCGTACAAATGAACTACTGTCACCATTAAATGAATTATATTTTTTAATTTGTTCATAAGTTATAATTTGGTACATTGTTGGAATATAGTTAAGAAATGAAATCATTTTATACATGCTTCTCAGTTCATTACACATCTCAGATCAATCTCAATAACAATAAACCAATTAGGCCCGTATTATATTAAAAACTAAAAGATACACATACTGTTTGTTGAGCTTGTCACTTGTGTATGAATTTATTATTTATATATTATATATTTATTTATATTTATTTAGTCAATTTCCCACCACATACTTAATAGCCAACACGAATTTTAAAATTTATATTTTTAAATTTTTATTGATACAGTTGTGACGCATTTGTATTTTTGTGACTTGTTTTGTTTGTTAAATAATTAACACCGATTAGCCTACACGTCTTTAAAAAAGACCTTACATTCTCTATTTTTAACTCAATTTAAAAGAAATCGTTTGTGAAATACAAATATAATAATGAAATCGTTTGTGACTCTATTAGAAAAATCTAAATTGATTTCAAAATTTGTATTACACTATAACAGATGTCCCAATCGGTACTATTTTTCCAATTTTAATTCGAGCAGTTGATTTTGAATCCTATTATCGAAACGATGCTAGATGATAAAACTTGACCTAAACTGAACTATTATCACTAGGACCAGTTTCAACAAAATATATAAATTATTTTTCAACCATTACCTAAACATCGAAAAAAATACAACAGTTTTATTATGTACAGATAACCTGAAAAAATATATAATCCTCACCTGGAATATACTGGCACCATAAGGAGTTCGCCATGCATTCAGCAAATTGTCCTTTCCAGTTGAAACAAACCATTTGCCACATGTGGCAAACCTCAAACTCAACACACAACTCTCATGTAAATGCAATTGATATTTATCCGCTTTGGTAGCATGTAATACTTCCACATGCGAATTTTCCATACCGACTGCCAGCCATTCTCCTGTTGGACAATAACCCAACGAGAATATTTGCGAGCTGAAATCATGTTGTTGCAACTGTTTGCCTTCTCTGAGATCCCAGCTGCGAACAGTGTTGTCGAGGCCGCCGGTCCATAGTTTTGTGCCATCTGACGATATGTCTATGCAAGAGGCGCCATCTGTGTGACCTTGGAATTGCCTAGAATTTAAATTCAAAACAATACATTAAACATTACATAAGAATTACACCATCTATGATAGCCGTATTGCTTTCAAAATCAATATTATTTATTACAAAAAATGGGTCATTCACGAATCATTTTTGGAAAATAGCAGGGAAAAATAAACGTTCTAAAACTTATAACTTATAACACAGCATATGCTAGAATCTCAACTATAAAATATAATTGATTTAAATTATAAACAAGAACGGTCCTAATACTGATCCTTGAGGAACTCCCTGAAACTTGAGAGATGATCAAAATTGATTTTTTTCCTTACTCATGAATCGTGGTGGCAAGAGCATTCTTTGTTCCGAAACCCTTTATTAAATCAAGAGTTGAATAATCGATATTTCAACTAAAATTAAATCTAGTGAGTTTGTACTTATAGAAACAGGTCGGCAATTCTATTATTATAATCAGTAATCAGTAAAACTTGAACTTATGAACGTGCATGTGCTAAAGCTCCGTATAACAGAGGATGAATGAAAATTCTAGTGATATATTCAGTAACAGTTCATTTAAATGTGAATAATGTTCCAATATAATGAAAAATTTAATTATGTTTCGCATACCTTACTAGCGTTTGGTTGTGCAAATCCCAAACAGCAATATTGCCATCAGAACAACAGCTGAAGCAAACTTTTGAATCAGGACTTATTGCTAGGGCGTAACAGGCTGGTGCACTCGATGTCAATTCTGCCTTTATCCTTGGTGTAGGACTTGCCAGATCCCATATTGATAAGTTACTAGCTTCACCACCAACAATCAAAGTCCGACCATCTGGGAGAAGTTTGACTGATCGAATGTAGTTATCCCGTTGCTAAAAAAATATGAAGAATTTAATAATTTCGAATAAATAAAGGTTTTCAGCACTCCACAAATTTTGATAAAAAAAATGTTTGTAATAATTTATTATTTAAAATCAGAAACATCGTATGGGCGCTCAATTTTTTTATTTGTTCAATTATTCAAATAGGAATTTAAGAAAAATCATGAAAACTAAAACAATCGAAGGATCGTACCCAGCGTACTGGTAAATTGAAGATTTTAATTTTATTATTTGTTTTATAATTTTTCAGAAAAATAAAACATATCTTGTCTATGCACAAAAAATGTTTTTGAAGACATTGTATTCAATGGCTTTTTTAATGCAATCTTAATTTTGAAAATACAAATCCGATCGTTCCCATTAACGAACTCTACAGATTTGATTTTTGTTATAAAAATTACGCTTCTTATGGAACCCTTATGATAAAACTTCAGTCTACGTTCAAGTATTGGTTTATAGGAACACCTGATTGCTGTTAATATGAATAATAAAATGTTTCTTAATTTAAATAATACTTTATTACAAAGATAAACATTTGAGCTGTTCTGAGGATTATTCATTGACTTGGTTATTTGATAGTGATATAATTCTCATTACATAAATAATAATATCTCGCCACTTACTAAACAATCCAGTTGGGAAACAGGACTCTTTGATCCAGGTAAGCTAATATCCCAAACTTTGACGCATCCTTTGCCACCAGTGTACACATATTTTGTTGGATTTGAAATAGTTACGGCACAAACAACTTCACCATGACTGAGGGTATTAATTTGGCGTGCATGTCGAGGTATTCCGGGTCCTATGAGGGCATCGGTTGGAAAAGGTACAGGTTGTAGTTGGCCTTCACCGTTCATATGGAAGGAGTAAGCCCTAAAATTGATAAATATATAATATGTTCATTAATAATTGATTGGCTGAAACTGGTCACATATTGGACGAAATTAGATCGAAGACTGAAAATCAATAGCAAATTCTCGTTAAATAATAATTTGAATGATTTTAATATAATAAAATTTAAAACGGAGATAAACTATAGGTCCAAAATATTTGTGAAATCGCGCGTTTCACAAATATATGCGAGGGTTGCCGACGCTCTTTAGAGGATAGGGGATCTCAAGAAGAAGGTCCATTTGAAATTTTAGAAAAATGGCAATCTTGAAGTATTCTGTATGATTAAACAAGTTTTGCTCTATCTTTTCAAATTAGAAGTGGGGGGAGAGTAACCTCAGTAATAAAACTTCTAATTAGTCCCTTTCAGCTTAAGTGAAGTCAGAAGTCGAGCACTGAAAAAATCTACCTCAATCATACAAATTAATCTAGGAGAGGTAATTTTGCAGGGGTGTATGATACAGATAGTATGAAAGAAGGCTGGGCAGATATACATCAGGATTGCTGCTTAAATTCATGTGCGTTAGTATCTACTCGAATTGTAAATCAGCTTCTTGGGGTATTTTTCTATGGGTCAGCTCTGTAAACATACTCTACACAATCGAAATTTATTCTGGAGTGTAAAAATTCAAACAGTCTGACACATAATGGTAATCTACGAGTTCCAGATACCAGGATTCAAGAAATCAGGGACAATGTGACTGCAGATGTTGTGGTAAGACTAGAAGCGGGACAACAGCTCATGGCCCTCCAATTGGCAATGGCAATAACCAACCCACAAGTCAGAAAGTACTAGACGGTGAGAGAATCAACAAAATGCCATTTATAAAGGCGGAAGGGCGAAGGCCAGCAAAAGCATTCATAGCGAACAACTAGTTGGATCACCAGTTAGCCCACTACTAACTGAGGAAAATTTGAATTTAATCTCTGGTTGACATGGAAACCTATCATACCAAACAAGTATAGGAGCACAACAGAGACCATCACATGAACAAAAAGGGGATGTCCACTATTCAGAGGCCAAGGACTCTTCTATTCCGAAGGTTCTAGGTTAGAATCGAAGTTAATGCACATCTTGGACAAGAAAACCTTCATCATATCATATCAAGAAGGAATAGATGCAAGATAACTCCTGCCTAACTTACGGTTTGCCACCAGGAATACCAGCCATGCCATTTGAAGCTAATGAGGGTGCTCTTGTATGCGCATGCCCATCATAACCACCCATCAGCGGTGGTCTGCCATAGGCTGAAGCTGCAGCAGCTACATTATTGTACAAGTGTTCAGGTGGGCCCCTGGAGCCACCAAGTGGATAGGCGGGATACTGGCCAGCAACAGGAATACCTCCACCACCACCCCCACCCTTTGAACTGGCACCTGGCCCGGAATTGGATGAGCCCAGATTGGGTGTCGTCGATCGAGGTTTGGAGCCGGGTGTCAAGGGTTTTTCCTGTCGAAAGAAAAAGATCATTTTTTAACAAAAAAAAACTAAAAAAATTTATAGCAATAAATAATAAACCAATACCAAAATGATTGTGATCTAGCCATATAGTTTCGTATTTAAAGCTATTATCATAAAAATAGCAAAGTAGATTCGTACAAACGTAATAATTAATTGCCAATTATTTGCTGTATTAGCATTTTTGCTCTTGCCGTTTTGCTAAAATCGCTTTTGATGCCATATTCACATTAAGCCTAGCATCAACACATACAGGGTGTTTCCCAATAAGTGCGAAAGTTTTGAGAGGGTGAATCCTTGTCGAAAAGTTACACGCTTCCAAAAATGAAAAAAAAAATCTTTTTGTTCTTTCTTTCTGGAAATTGCTGAAGAGATGAAGGAATGGCATTTTGTGGGCATGTTCTACCAATAAAAAGGATACCTGTGAATATTTTTTCAAGTTTGTTGTGATCTTCTGAAGGGGTGAAACATGCAACCCCTATTCCATTTTTTATCAGAACTTTTTGAAGAAATAAAATTTATCAATTTAAAAATATTTGTTGAAAAGGACAATTTATTGTAATTTTTTTAACTCTTTTGTTGTGTCCGTGAAAGCAATAGTTTCTTAATAAAAGAAGAAAATACAATCTTCTGTACCTACCTTAATGAAATGCACAATTTGTGAATTCAATCTTAGTATTTTAATATTATGCCATACCTTCATCTCTTCAGCACTTTCCAGAAAGAAAAAAAAATTTTCTTTCTTATTTTTGGAGGCGTGTAACTTTTCAGGGAAAGGTCTAAGAGCTTTTGTTTACATGAAAGACCCCCTTTAATTTTCGACAAGGACTCACCTCCTAAAAACTTTCGCAAATATTTGGAAACACCCTGTATATGTATGTAAAAATAAGCAGTATTATTCAAGTCAAGAGCAAATACAAAATAAACGATGATTATATTTTCAAGAACCAATTCTGCTCATGTTGGCATATATTATGTTGATGCTGGCTTAATGTGAAAGTGTTATCAACCGCTATTTTAATAAAACAGCAAAATTAATTAAATTGTTAATAAAGCAATAAAATAACAATAAATTATTATGTTTGTATGAATCGGTGCTGCTTATGTGTCGATGCTAGCTTATATAGGATTGATAGTGTATTTAGTGTTATTAATATATACATAAAAAATCTCAAAGTAAGAGCTGAACCACATCGATACAATTTTTGCTATGTTGTTTTGTATAAGAATTTTGCTTTAATGGTACTTCTTCATCAAGTGATACTATCGCTTCTCACCGCTCCCAAAATTCCTTCCATGAAACTATAACTTGTTGTATTATATTAATAACCCACATTTACTGTAAATCTTGACTTGAGGAGCATTTCCAGTAACTAACCTGTTCGCTTCTACTGATAAAATTGTCACTATCTTGCAAACATGCTTGAAATGAATGCACTCTGTTCAATCTTGGAAAAAAGAAGATGAAATGTAACAGAATTATCTAATATTGTATTTAAAAACCTTTATTCGTTTTTGCGAACTGTATTTGTGTTTGCTGTAGTAAATGCGACTGAAGGTTCTAATTTTTAGAAAAAATAAACTGTGTTAGTGATTTAGAATATTTTTGCACACACCAAGCATACAAATGTACGATAGGTACGATCTATTTTTAATATTTACTTACACCTAATAGAAATAATTGTCAACACCGGATTAAGGAGAATTAGAGAGGAATGGAGTATCTATAAAACTTATTATGAGTTGAAAAAAAAATTAAAAAACTTATATGTCAACATCATACAATTGCTTTTTATGTTTTTATTTGTATTAGTGACCAGGAGCAAGTGGAGGAAGGGGGGGGGGGGGTGGTACTTACGATCTGGTGAAAAGATTTACTAATGCTAATGACGATGAAGATCAAAATGCGTTGATATTGCGAATCATAGATGCAAACTGCTGAGTGACTGGAAATACTCTAGTTAAGATTTACCGTAAATATGGGTTATGAATATAATACGTCAAGTTGTAATTTCATGGAAGGAATTTTGGGGGCGGTGAGAAGCGATAGAATCACTTGATGAAACTGTACCATTAAAGCGAAATTCTTATCCAAAACAACATATCGGTGTGGTTCAGCTCTTACTCAGCGTATGCGAAAGATTTGAGATTTTTTGTTGAGTTTTGCAGAATATAGCTCTCTAGATATACATAAGTGGAAATTTATTCTATTTTTTGATTTAAATAAAAAGTAAGGTATGTTCGAAAGAAAGAATATTTGTCTTACATCTTTGCTCTTCAGCGAAGGGGTGCTTCTACTAGACGATGAGCCGCTTCGACTGGGTGGTCGTTCGACTTTTATTTTATCACCATTTGTGCTGCCATTTTCTCTAATGTCAACAGAATTACTTAAGTTTACATGGTCACCATTTGTGTGAGGAGACGAGACGTCCTATAAAAAAAAGTTTCAGAATGGGTAATCTGGTCACATTATATTTCAAATTCAAGTTCAAGAAAATGTAAAATTTACCTCATTTGCAACATCTACAACTAAATCTTGATCACTCTTCTCGCCATCACTTTCCTGAAACAAAAGATAAATTTCGTAAAAAAGTAATCTTCAATAACAAATAAGTGGGTATATGTTTCAATTTTTTGTTTTGTTTATCTCTGTTACTTCATGGAATACGTTGTGGATCCAATGGTGTATGGTGGAATATCTCATTTTTCAATGAAAATTTGTACATATCTAATATATTGCGACCGTTAAGGTACACATTATTATAGATCCACTCTAAATTCTGTGTTACCCGAGTAAAGCTCGGTCGCCCAGATATTAGACATTAAATAAGGACTATTTCTAAAATACTAGGGTGTTAAATTCAAAGAATTCTTGATTTAATTATTGAAAGAGGCAATTAATTATCAATATTTATTGTCAATTACTAAATGAACTTAGAGAGAGACGATAATAAGTACACAATATCTTTTTTTAAATTCATTTTTCAACAATTAACTTTATTTCCCAAATGAAACTCGGTACTCAAGATTTTTATTTTTAAGTTACTTATTAGATTATAAGGAGTAAGGAGAGAATCAGTTTCAATATTTATAGCTCAAGTTCAAAAAGTCACTCTTGGAATATCCAATTTCTGAACTGTCAGTAAAATATAATCGATTTCAGACAAATTATATTCTTGGCAAATTTTCTATCCCGAAAGCGAACACACCAAGTACAATTTCACCATAAAGTATCATCATCATAATCGTCAATCCGTTCCGTGCGTCGAGCGCACGCGTTTTAATTTTATTTTCATTGATGTTCGTGCCGACTGAAAGTTTATTTTTCATTGTTTTGTGTGTTTTTTTTATTATTATTATTACGGGCCTCTCTCTGTCGATTCGAGTGCGCGAGCCGTTTCGTGTTCACATAAAAATAAATGTTTAATGCAAATCTCTCGATATCAGAAATAAAAGCGTTTCCAACTGACGTATACGTATATGTATATAGATATATGTGTAGTATACAGGGTGGCTGATTTGGGCGAGGAAGCTTAATACTGCCATTATTTTTTCAAAATTCAGTCCATTTTCCTGGCATATGTATGTCTGAAAGTAATATTTTCAACGTTTGCCTTTGGTGATTCATGGTAAGTAATTTTACGTATGTCTAATATCGAATCCAAAAAACAAGTTATTCGAAGAAGACTATTGCAGATGAGAACGATTCCTAGGCATGTCTTTGCCAGAGTCATATGGGAACTAGTTTTTATGTCATATTCAATGTTCGTTAAATGAGCCAACGGTCGACGTCAGTAATAATGATCACAAATTATAAATGAATCTGCATTCGATTGTGTTGTGAGATATTTTAATTTCTTATGAATTCAACATAAAATAGATAACTGCACTATATAAATTGTGTATATTGATACTAGTTGTGATTTTTTTTTCATAATCTTGTCAATATCCGTTCTGTGATGTCCAAGTCATTGTCATTGCTGCAAATGTACAAGAACATAGTATATCGAAAGATGATTTATATTAAATTCCAAGTTGAGTCTATCCATTTTTAAAACGATGTTGTAAATAATTCAAAGAAAGGCCAAATAATTAAAACCTGCACTAACTACTGAAAACTGAAACTATTAGGTACACAATCAAATTAACTAAAAAAGATTCAAATTCACCAATTGAAATATAATTCACGTAAGTTACATAATATTTAGACACGTTTCGCTATAGTACGGCCATTAAGAGAATGCATCCTCAAAGTATGTTGTCATATCTATTACCAATCTTCAAACACATATTAGAAGTGGTATATCTGTTCAGCTTTTTTCACGTTTATGGAACATGACGATATTTTGAGGCATTGCCTATCTTATTAAAATACAATGCTCTGATATAAATCTATAAGTTTAACAAATAACTCAAGCACAGCGACGATTTAGTCGATCGCGCAACAGCGCAAATGGCAAACTCAAGTCCAGATTCTGTTATAAAACCCCAAAAAATAAATGTTTGCTATAATAAGTGTATTTTAGCATAACTTTCACAAATTTTAGGCAGAAGGCGCTATTTTTAATGATTTGTTAATAGAAAGGGGTAAAATATTCTTAGGACTTACGACTTTTGCTGAAATTTTCGATTTGGTATCTGTAGTATCTGTTCAATCCCAAATAGTATATAATTATCCTTGCATTATACCAACCGCTAACATCCTTCAAAATTAGCAAAAATATGCGTGAAAATAGTAAACATAAGTTTGCGAAAAAGTGAGGTTAAACGATGCGATGATTGACTTGTTGCAAAACCTGCCAATATACCTTTTGCTATAATATTGAATATGTACTTGAATATTCTATATCGAAAGCATAAACTAAGTGGTGAGATTTCAAGTGTGTAAAGGTATAATTTCATGTTTATAATTTACTAAACAAAAATTTTTCACCAATACTTGCTTTAAAGCCAGACAGATTTTTGACAGCGCCATTCTCAGATAATGTCATGTTATTACCACAATTCTCCCAACTTCTGGAATTCACTAAAACACCATGTTTATTTGGAAAATTCAATAGTTAGTCGAATAAATTCAATATTTGAAAGGTTGAATCCAGAACACCCAACACTTGACATTTATAAAAACGTTAAACTAAACATTTGTATAATATAAGCTCAGTTGCTAATGTCGTTAATTTTTATAAATCAAATATTCTTGGAAATTGGAATTCATATAAATATTTTTTACAAAAAATTGGACCGACGTTATAGTTGATGCACTGAAAAGTATAAAATAATATTACTTCTATTGGTGATGGTACTTTTGAAGTTGTGCAGTTGCAGTTAGATTGATAGCTTTTGGCACCAACTTCACAAGTACCATCACCAATAGAAGTAATATTATTTTATACTTTTCAGTGCATCAACTATAACGTCGGTCCAATTTTTTGTAAAAAATATTTATTTCACACTTTTGAGTGTAACATTAGTCCCGAAAATCGTTGAACGTTCACTATACCATATCAATGAAGATAATACTTATCCTATTACCCACGTATATTCCTTGCTTGTAGTGGTTATTATTGAGATCTCAGAACATCGCGGCGGAAATACGCTTGAATATTTTAGTTGTTACCATTTAACACCGATTTAACTCGAAAACCGTAATTCTAAGGAAAAAATGTTCATTATAAATGTTGCTACAAATAATTATATCTTTCATGTAGTATCGAAAAATTTTCAATTTTCGAAAGAAATTGTTCTCTCCACATAGCAAAAATACATATTTAACATGCGCCTATCTCGAAAACCGTAACACTTTTGAAAAAATGTTCAATTTAAACGTTTCCGGATATTGTCCTATCTTTAATTCTACCAACTCAGATTTTAGATTTTCGAGAAAATTCGCCCCCACCACCCCTTCGGGGGCGGTTTTCGGAGGGAAGGAGATTTCGGATTTGCGTTTTTATGAATATGGGACCATTTCTCAATCCCCTTCTTTCAAATGAATCCAAAATCATCAAAATCGGAGATCGTCTACTATATAAAAGGCGCGCACGAACCAAAAAAAAAAAAAATAAAAAATAAAGCAGACAGTCGAATTGTATACCTCCTCCATTCGGGGTTCGTCGGTCAAAAATAATCTAATGCAGCATTGCCAACACTGATATTAACAGCACTTGAATGTTGAATATACTGCACAAGTCAATCATCAATTCGTTCAACCTCACTTTTTCGCGAATATATGTTAACTATTTTCACGCATATTTTTGATAATGTTGAAGGATGTTAGCGTTTAATAGATGATTATATATACAATTTGGAATTGAAGAGATACTTCCAAAATTGAAAATTCTAGCAAAATTAACAAATCATTAAAAACAGCGCCTTCCACCTCAATTTTATTAAAAGTTATGCTAAAATACATATGATTTTTTAGGGATTTTACAACAAAAGCCGCTAAACTAGACTATTGCCCTATTTATTTGTAGGAGCTTTCATAACAAGAATTACCGAATGATCCAAACTGAGAATTAATAATGAACAGGGTGGAAATGTTCAATTCACTTATGTCATTTCCAAATCTATACACATGGTACAATTGGAATGACTTTTTGAATCGCTCGATACCAATGATGAAATTAAGACTTTTCACGCCACCCTGTACATAAACGAATGTAATAGGATCGATGTTGCCTGTTGGCCCTCATCGGTGCTATGGAAACAATCTTTTGGATTGGTTTATTTTTTCATCACTCATCTCGACCAACTCTCCCGCTGCTGATAGTATGGGAAATGGCGAATCGGCGACACAGAAGCGTTTTTTTTTTATTACCTACTCGATTTGGATGGTTGCTCTGATCTTTAGCTACATAATGGAAAACATAGGCTACTACCATAGACATCTGAACATCTAGACCACGCATAGCCTCTTTCAGAGCGATCCAACATCTCAAGACCATATTATTCTTCTGGTCCATAATGGTTCGTGTCCGACTGATACGATTAACATTTTTGCCAAACTTCTTATGTTTCATGACAACTTCTTGATTTATAGAGTGATAATCAAAGACATTCAGACGTAATTAAAAGGTGGTCGTTGAAATAGTTATTACTGATTATTCAGAAACACCTGTAGATTAAATTATGTACCAAATTTATATTTTACAACGCAAAATAAAATTTTTCATTTGTGAAATAAGAGGATCATCAATCGATATCCATCGATAGAATTAAGTGCGGCAAGACAGGAAAATATAATTTAGGCGTCCGTATGAGTTCGTGAGCTTTCGTCGCTAGTCGGAATATTGCTGTTCGTTGTTCCATTCATAATTTGAGTGTTGCTACTACGGTTTACGCATTTATATGTTTCTACAGAGGTACACTGTTGCCAAAATTTGCTATAGGAAAATGTTGTCTCTCTTTTACACATAGAAAACACCAAAACAAATCTCTAACAATAACAGATCGCCTTTGGATACATCTTATGAATGAAATGCTTGGTCCATCCATCCAAGGCTACTACTACTAAAATATAAACTAACTATAGGGATAGAGAATCCAAATAAAATTACATTAACCGAAGATAATTTTCTATAAGCGAAGTAGAGCTAAAAGCACTTGTTGCGTTATTTTTAATCTTGATTTTTTCTAAGATACAGTGATATAGTCAATTTGAATAAGCAAAGTGATAACGTCATCATTTTAGTGACTTTTATTATTGACCTTACAAAAACATTCACCATTGACAATTTTAAATAACGCATAACAAGTACAAGGTTTGTTTTGGATTTTTTTCATTTTGAGTACAAAATTTACAACGTTGTCTTATAGATTCATCACCGAAATTCCATGCCTCTTTTTATATTTGTAGGTTATGTTTTATATTTAATTTTCTATTACTTATCAATACAAAACCAATCATGATACAAATTCCTAATACAATCCACAGCCAGCTGAATTTTGTCACAGGTGAATTGGTAAGCCACAAGTTTTTTGTGCAATTTCTACTAAATGGACAGTACTGACGATGAAATAGTTTCCGGAACACCACCGGAAATTTTGAAAACAGCAGAAGATGCAAAATCAAGTTTATTTACCGAAAAATCTAAAAAAATGTAAATTGCATAATGTTAAAGATGGTAACTATACCTACGGAAAATGTATTTCTTGTTTTTTTTTGTGGAAAAGTCCAAATGCTGAAAGCCGTCGTCTCATCTCTGTAAGTTTGCACAATTAAATAAACATCGCAAGGTATTCAAGATTGACAACATTCTTGAAATCAGACGGTTATAAACAATCCTTTTGAACATACAACTTCCAACAGTCACCCAAACCATACGGAGTTAGTGAATGTTTGTAGCAACTTACAACAGAGCAAGTTAGCAACTCTTAATATTTCTATAGGTAATTATTCAAATTGTGTTAATAATATAAAATTATAAGTATAAGAAACTTAAGTTCTAAATGATATAATTTCTTTATTAAAATGATATTTTGTTTAATGTACCAAATATTCTTTACCGCCCGTGGTCGCTAAAGTAGTCCACGGGCGGTAATGTGGCATTTTACTCCCTCTAAACATATTTATAATACGGACTTTCTCGCCCGGTCGTGCATAAAAAAAATTTACATTATCAAATGATGATCAACTGAAAAAGCCACAAAAAGTCCCTAGGTGATGATGTAATCACACATTGCCCATTTAAATAGACTATATTATTTTTATTCATGTTAAATATTTTGATGGATGAATAGATTCAAAAAATAATAAACATAGAATTACCACATTAAACACCAAGACTTTATGTTGTCATACCCGACAACTGTTTCGGCAACAACATTGGCGTAGATTCAATTTGATTTATCGCATAAAGAGGTGTAATTTTAATATTCTTCAAACAATCTCAACTTCAATTTGAAATTCAAAGAATGCCAAGATTTCAAGCAATAAAACATGAAAATAACTAGGTATTTAATTATGCGTGAAAAAGCGTTGGAACATTTGCCAAAGTATGTATTTAAAAGTATACTAGTGGTATAATAAAATTCTGCTAGTCTAGAAACGTGCTATCATAGAAAATATCACTATTATGATGGATCATAAATGAAGTCATAATTTCTGCCAAGTTATAAGTATATTCAATGGAAGAAAAAAAATCATAACATTCAACTACATATTTCATGTTCAACAAAACTAAACAAGAATGAATTATATTACATCAATCAATCAATTCCGATAGATAAGAATAATTTGTGTTAAATTTGTAATCAAAATATTTCTTATCCTAATTGCACAATCAAATTTATTAGTTTGCCTAATTAACAAATACCAATTGAATTGAAAATTACTCGTTATGAATAATCATACAGTGTATGTACATTATGTTAAGTAATGCAAACATTTGAAACAATAATTTTGGTTTAATATGCATTATAGCAAACTGGTAAAATATATAATTTTGACATTAACAGATATAGAATGATATACCGTGTGGAATTAGAGTAACGGATAAACTTATTATTTATCAAATAAAAGGCATTTTGCCCCAGCAACTTTTATTTTTCATGGCGTATCCTTGACTGACGAAACCAAACGGAGGAGGTATACAATTCGACTGATTTTGATGATTTTTATTCATTTGAGAGAGGCGTATTGAGAACTACTGGTCTCATTGAAAAAAAAACAATATTATACATGCCCTTCCCCTAAAAACCTACCCAAAAGGGGGTGGTGGGGCCAATTTCACCCGAAAATTGAAAATCCGAGACGACAGAATTGAAGAAAATTCCATATCCGGAAACGTTTAAATTGGACATTCTTTAAATTAATCATAGGTTTCCGCGTTACAGTCTGAAATATGTGTTTCGGCTATGTAGAGAAGAGAGGGGGCATTTTTTTCAAAAATCAAAAATTCGTGATGATCAAATTAAAGAAGAGATCATATCCACCAACATTTGATCTGGACATTTTTCGAAAAAAATCATAGGTTTCCGAGTTACAGCAGAGGTAAACTCAAATATGTGTATTTCCGCGATGTTTTGAAATCTCTGAATAAGCATGAGTGAATGCATTATCTTCTTTGTTGAACGTGCAACGATTTTCGTGACTAATGGTACACTCAAAAGTGTGAATAAATATTTTTTTACAAAAAATTGGACCGCGTTAAGGAACTTTGTTAAAAAAACGATTAATTATTGTTCTCAGTTCTATTATGTACATAGTGAATAATTAATATACCATTCCTTTCAACTTGGACATATAATAATAGCCTGTCTACATTTTTCTTGAAACGCAATCCTTTGCACAGGCCATTTAATAAATTATAATCCACTACCTACTGCTCTACTATTGATATATCAATTACTGATAGTGAATTTGCTCCGGTTAAATATGACTATGGAAAGTATTGATTGGTATATAGGTATGTATATATAAGGTGTAGCAACGATATATATATATATTTTATTCGGGCGCTTTTATTGGTGAACCTTTTATTGTCTTTAGTTGCTTGTCAGGCAATCTATCTGATTGGTTTTGCATAATTTAGGTCGATCTAATGCGACGATCCTTGTCCCTGGCCTAGCATTAATTCTTATTATCGTTGTCGTTTACAGGTATTTTTATAATGTACCTACAAACGAAGAATTAAAAAATATAGGTAGGTATGTATAGAACATGAGATAATATTAAAATGTTCTATATATTACGCTTTCAGGATTCCCTGCTGGCGAAGACAATGCTTGAAATTTAAAATCTAGGGAGTTTTCGGAGAAAACTTTATTATCAATAAATTCGTTGCAGATTTTACGCACAAGCCCAAAAGAAGCCGAACATAGGGAAAGATAATTATTTTATAAAAAATTAGACCTTTATTTGTTGGTACACTGGAAAATACATAATAATATTAATTCTATTGTAACTGGTAATTTTGAAGTTTTGCAATTGTAGTTAAATATAAGTCTCCCACCAACTTCACAAGTACCAGCACCAATACAATCACTATTATTTTGTATTTTTCAGTGCACCAACAAATAAAGTCAGTTCAATTTTTCGTAAAAAATATTTATTTCAAATTTTTTAGTGTAATATTAGTCATGAAAATCGTTGAACGTTCACTTATACCAAAGAAGATAGTACTTATCCTATTACCCAAGTATATTCTTTGTTTATACTTGTTATTATTCAGAGATCTCAAAACATCCCGGCGGAAATACGAATATTTCAGATTTAACCACTACTCTAACTAGAAAACTGTAACTCTATGGAAAAAATGTTCAATGTAAATGTCACTACAAATAATCTGGTCATTAATTTGGCCGTCTCAGATTTTCAATTTTCGAAAGAAACTTCTCCCTCCACATAGCAGAAATACATATATTTCAGATTTTAACATCGCTATACCTCGAAAACTTTAACTTTTTTATGTTCGCATTGGTTTGGTCCTTACTATATATTTTCCTCGTTTGATTTTAGATTTGGCACATCTTTATCCAGCTACAGTCTATTTGACTACTAATAGGTGGTAACTGGTACTTATTTTTACGGATATGAGATAATATTTGCTCTAATTTGATTAACATGCGAAAAATATCGGGACATGTTCGCATGGGCTTGGTCCTTACTGTATAGTTTCCATGTTTCATTTTACATTTGGCACAACTTTATCCAGTTTTAGTCAATTTTACTACTGACAGATCATAACTGGTACTCATTTTTACGGATACGAGATAATATTTACCCTAATTTGATTAACTTAAGATCGCATCAGGAATACATTTGTTGAAAATAGACATCCTTAAAGAGATCGAACCATGTTAACCGAAGAATTTCTCGATACTGTGGTGCTTAATAATGAGCAATAGCAAATAGCAATTATAATTCTGTTTTCCCAGGGGGTAATGAATTTCTCTTTTGATATGTTGTTATTGCAACAAACCGATGCAAAATGCCCGTTAAAGTAGATTTTCAGAGAAGCAGATTAGCATTTATGTAATTTCACATAACTGAACCTGTAAGTTGACTCCAAGATGACCTTAACATACTTATATAGGAATTAAATAAAATACAAATACCCAGATGGAATTAAATCAAATAGTCAACATAGGTAAATTATACAATGAAATAATATTCCATCCAGTTAAACTGATTTTGCGCTACCTAGTCTACGTATGCAAGACAAACCTGCTGACTGAACTCGATCAACAAAGTTAAGCAGCGCAGATTGTGGCGAAAAGTTTGGATGAGTGGCCGGTGGGGAACGGGCGCGCGTTCAAAGCCCTGACGGTCGCTTTGTATAATCTTCCTCTCGTCAGGCAAAGAGTATAAATAAGTATATTTATTTCAGTAAAAGTACTTTAGAAGGTTGAGTTTTAACATTTATCCTAGGACATTATCGTTGGTTTGGAATCCACGCTACACTGTAGGTCCTCTTGTCTGTGGAAACACTTTCAAGTCACCTATGCTCGAGTACGAGTACGGTACTTTAAGAAGAAAATTATTCTACTAATGTTATACGAGGGATTTTGTTTATGAGCTATTTTTAAAAATTTTGGCGGATTCGCATTGTCATAATTCTATAAAAAACGAGCAACAACCTATATACAATAAAACTGGATAAAACTAAATAAAATCACAGCGGTGGGTGATTACATTCCCTAACCTCATCAAGACTAATCAAGGATAATACGTCACATACATTGTCTCCATTCCGTTACTCTTGTTCACTAAAAAAAAAGAAAACAATTAGTTCCACTATAATAATTGTTCCCTCACAAAGGAGTCAATTAGCTGTGTGTAAATTGGCTTTTCCTTGGTTCGCTTTCAGATATTTTGAACCGACATACTACAGCGCCATTAGTGTTATGATGGTATCTCAAGGTAGAAATGATTCACCAACGGAAAAGTATTGCATTGGTACCTACCAGCCATATTAATAACAACTAAACTAGAAAAAAATTACCCGTACCTTACTTAGATTCATTCATCATCGTTTGCAAATCGAAAGCCAGCTCTCATAATGGATGATGATAGATAGATAGTTAGATACGAGTGTGTTGTTGCCGTTGGATGACGAGCAGAAACGAGTTTTTCGAAGCGACATAAAAATACAATTCCATAATAAATAACGATCTCCCTAACATTTCCACACACTGATAAATTGCTAGGTAGGATTTGAAACAAAAGGTGAGGTAAATAGAATAATAATATTGGCTTAGCAGTTCAAACGATACACTACAAAGTTACAGTTTCAAAATGGCAGACTTCAAAAGTTTTATGGAAGTTTTAAAAAAATGTCCAAGATTTAAATGTTATTTAAAATATTTTTGATTGATTTATAAGATTTCCAGATACATTTTTTGTAGAAGAGTTAGAAAAAATGTATTCAGTAGGTATATTGAATAGGTAACATAAAACCTTAGTATTGATACTCATCCAGCTGGTTCATCTTTGAATCACGTGATACTATGTTACTTAAGAGACTATAACTGTTCCAAAATAATTCTTGAAACGACAGCAAATTTTCCTTTTCTTCTTACAGTTTAGAAAATAATTAAGTCGAAAGGGGTTACCGTGAGCGCGATAAAAAAAAATAAAATAAACAGACAGTCGAATTGTATACCCCCTCCGTTCGGGGTTCGTCGGTCAAAAAGTCGTAAGACTGAACAGACCGAATGTTTTTTATATCAACACTAATTGCGAAGTTGCAAATTGAAAATCCTGGAAACGTGAGATATAAGTAAAAACAAATCTCATCTCATACGTTATACTTAGTTAAACTTGATTGATTTCAATACCAAATCACATTACCAATAACCAAAAAAATATTTATATATATTATGGAACTGAGGATTTATACTGTTGGAGCTGCGGCCATTGATGAAAGTAGAAGAAATAGCAACGCTCCAGTGATTACCAAAGCAGATGTCAAGCGTGAAGGTGTGTCACACCAGACTTGAGCATTTCAAAGTAACAAGATATATATCTAGTTGGAGAAGAGAGTATCATCGATTTATTAAGAATGCGTGAAGCAGGCGACGCCGTTGGAGACCGACAAATAATATGTATTTACACAATAATATACAGGGTAAAATAAATATTTTCTACAGAAAAAGTGAGAAAAACTCTTAATTAAATCAATATTAATTGCGTTGTGATATTGGTTACGTATCATGAACGAAATAGGAAAATTTTATATAAAAAACCAGTATATCTACAAATATATTACAATTGATCAATCTTAAAATTACTAAACAAAATGGATTCATTCATCTGGCATATTCAATCATGAATATTAATAGTTTGTGGTAACAGAAATAAGATGCATTAATCCATTTAAAATAAGAAAGTAGTGCCTACTTCCGGTAGGTATAACTGGAAGCGACTATAAGCCGTCATTATTTCAGCTAGATAGAGCCTTATCATAAAGCCATCACAGCAAATTTTCACAATCAAAACGTCTAATACGCCAAAAATACATGTAAAATTTAACCCAAAATAATCCTTAATTAATTAGCTATGCTACCTACAGATGGCGATAGTGATATGATAACATGAAGTTAGATGACCCGCAATACAATGGCATGCTATGCCCTATGCCCGTGTCTCTCTCTCAGTCGTTACGTCAGACTCCCTCGCACTCACTGTTTTACGCCTTTATTTGTAGCAGAAACTAGAAACCCCCTAGTATATCTACTCTTCAGAATAAACAAGACATAATATTAATAAAATTTCTTTAATATAGGAGAAAAAAGTGATCTAATGAGACCTTTAAAAATACCTCGCGTGCAGATGATTTGGGCCGGCATCCAAATTGTGCTCATATGAGTAAAAAAGTTGTCAGATTGTTATTAGGCTGTTTACATTTTTATAATTCTTTTGATTATTGTTGAATCAGTGACAGTGGAAATACATCAGTATATAAGTGTGTCTAATTGACGTCATATTAATTATCCTACTAAAAAAATACGAATCTATGAATTTCTATTCTAATTGAACGACGAACCCAAACGAAGGAGGTATAATTCGACTAAACGTAGGTACTCCGATTTGGATGATTTTTAATTCTTTTCAAGAGGAGACTTGAGAAATGGTTCCATATAAAAACAACTCTAATTTGAAATCTCCTTCCCTCCAAAAACCGCCCTTAAGGGGCAATTTCTCTCTAGAATCTAAAATCTGAGACGGCAGAATTAAAAATGAAACCATATTCGGGAACGTTTAAATTGAACATTTTTTCAAAAGGGTTACGGTTTTCGAAATACAGCAATGTTAAAATATGTGTATTTACGCTATGTGGAGGGGGGAATTTCTTTCGAAAATTGAAAATCTGAGACGGCCTAATCAAAGACAAGATTATTTGTAGCAACATTTAAATTTAACAATTTTTCCATAGTTACAGTTTTTGAGTTACAGCAGTGGTAAAATCTAAAATATGCGTATTTATTATTTGAATAATAACAAGTGCAAGAAAAGAACCTACATGGGTAATAGGATAAGTATCTTTGGTATAAGTGATCCTGCAACGATTTTCGTAAATAATAATGTTACATTCAAAAGTGTGAAATAAATATTTTTACAAAAAATTGGACCGACTTTATTAGTTGGTGCACTAAAACATACAAAATAATATTAAATCTATTGTGAAATTGGTCTCAAGAGTCTTCTATTTAACTACAATAATTGCAAAACATTAAAAGTACCAGTACCAATAGAATTAATATTATTTTGTAGTTTTCAGTGCACCAACTAATAAATCCTACTTTGTGTTAAATGTTTTATTACACTTTTTTCGAAGACTTCTATTGTTGACAAAATTATTATTCTATAGTTTTCAAATGTTGGGGTATAATGCTACATAAACACGGCACCCCTCCGACCCGCGCCAGATATATAGGATGTTCAATGCAACAACATTTGACACCCAGACCTCAAAAACGATTGTAAGCAATAAAAGATCAGAAGATTAGGTAGCTTGAGAAGGCAAAGCAAACTTAGTGTATTTTATGGTTTGTGTGTACAGAACTAGTCGATAATGAGAGGCCTATTGAAAAAATATATAGTTTTTTATTATAGAAATATAAACAGTATTTTCAAGCGGACATTGTGTTTTCTTCTTTCTTGTAGTACATTTATTGTGGATAATTAAATCGGGATTTCGATTGGATTCTCTTATTATTAGGTATATATCAACAATTGAATTCTATTTTCTGAATGACTTGTGAATTGACCTTCAATTTTTTCAATCTCTATTGATACTTAATTCTAAGTTGCCAAAACCATTTTCGGATGTTCATACAATTTATTAGAATCACTATTAAATAGATAACTAGGTACTAATTGAATTACATTGTACAAATATTTTAAGTGACAATGCAATATTTAGCAATTTGAAGATCGCTGGGTCAAAAGTTAATATGATAATTCTATTTTAGAAGATAATTTTCTATGAAATGTTATTTACTTAATTTCATGTATAACACAAAGATTAAAAATCTGGTGTGCCCACTCACACGACTTTCCTACCGCTCGCAGACAAATGCCAGTGAATGAAATATTTTACACTATTACAATACTTTCCTTACATGGCGACGATAATAGCGGTAGCAAAGTAAAAATCCTCTGGCCAAATCGTGCTACCACTCATTTTTTCAGCATGTCAAGACAAACAACAACGGCCATGCAACATTTTTTCGAAAGATGAAACGTTTTGCCAGAATCTGAAGAAACATGTGGAAAATATGGAATCTTATTCAAGCATAACTTTTTTTGTGTTTTTTCTCTCTCAGATAAACACTTGAGGCAAGTTTAATCAAAATCCTTAGAGCTTTCGCGCTACAGTCTTGAGCAAATCAGGTTTTTTGGCTATAGCTCATCACCCAGGGTTTAAAGGATTCTCATTCAGTGCCACCGGGGAGTGGTATTGGTACCAAACAAAATAAAAAAAGAAAGCAACAAAATACACCGATCCGTTCCCGAGATAATGCTGTCACAGACAGACAGACCTACAGACAGACCAATGGCTGAAAATATTTTTAATTAGACTTAGAAAACTCTGAAACGTCAACATTTGTAAGAATCTCGATACCGAAAATTTCACACAATTACATACTTTCCTTATACAGATACTATATAGTAGCGTAGGAAAGTAAATAAAAATCATAATACACGTATGCCACATATTACACATCCTTACTAAGATGATAAGACTGAATAATAAATTGAAGTAAATAATCTTATTCACAATCGCTTTGAAAACAGATGATTTAATTAATTATGAATTGAAATACCCATACTTGCTGAGCGGGTCGGAGTGGTGCCGTGTGCACACAGCTTTATACAAGTTTGATATAATTATTTTATTCTTGATCACAATGATTTAAAATTATTGAGAATATTCCAACAATAGAGTTACCAATATAACTACCCCTGTCGATCAAACTTGATTAATACTCTATCGGTGACGGGCTTTATCAAGCGTGGCTAAACATGTTAATCCAATTTATGTAAATAGACACCTATATACAAAATAATGTAATGTTGTTTCGCAAATCTGGACGCTATCATCAAAACGTGTTGAACACTACCCACCCATAGAGATGTAGTGCCAAATACAATTAAAATATAATAAAAAGAAGATTTATTAAGAAATATATGGAAGCCAAAGCAATGTAAGTCATTTTAATTGTCTGAGAACAAAACAAAAATCCCAGTGTGATTCCATAATTTTAGTTGAATTCAGGGTAATGCGTAAGAACCTATAAATATGGCGACACCTGATTCTCAAATTTAAAGGGTTTTACATCAATGTTTCCAACTTCACATAATTATTCAGTTACTTTCAGAAACATAAAAATAATCTTGGACCTGAAATAAGTTCATATACAAAAGTTGCAATGTTTTTTTTCGAACAAAGAACGTTATTTCTATACTTTTTAATAATTTCAAGAAAAACATGAAGCGCCCTGTAGATAATTTTATTAATTATACGCATTTATATTGATTAATATTCCACATTAGCTAATAGTTATTCAAATTTGATTTGTTGTACGCTCTCAAATCCAATTTTTCACCTGATTGAATTATATTTGGATTATGTAATTGGACAAAAATTAATTATTATAGCCACGTACTAATGAATCATCAGATACAAAACAAAATGCTTTCAATTTTTCAACGTGAAAATAGAATTCAGTTTTAATGAATAAATTTGTAATTTGTTATTTATCACTATAGGCATATTGCCTTGAAAATGTCCATATTCAGAGAATATTCAACATAAATTCTAGCATCCAGTAATTCTGAAATTCGAAATACATATTATTTTTTTGAACACTCACTTAGGTATTCAAAGTATTTAACTTTTAATCTCTAAAATCCAAAATCAAGTTTGTGTCTTAAGCCGTTTCTACATCAAGTTCTACTTGTCAAATACCAATAACTTATAGTTGGTGAATAGTTGCAAATGGATTTTATATCTTCTAAAGTAGGTTACTACTGTAAAGTGTATTAAGGGTACTTTATCAAATCAAAGTACTTGTAGGTGAACCCTTCTTCTTCAAGTACCGTACTCATATTTCCTAGACAACTTCTCACTTTTAAAAGTGTTGTGTTTTATTTAAAAAAAATGGCAAAAAATATAACCGATTCACTTAATTAGATACTGGCAATTTGGTGCAGGTAAATAGAAGACTTTTGGCACCAACTTTAAAAATACCACCAAATGTTTAAGGTGGTCCTATTTCCTATAAAAAATATTAATTTCAGTGTTTTATTAGACATGAAAATTATTGAGCGTTCATTTATATTCACTGCGTTCAAAATTTGGCGGGAACAATATTAAATATTCCTCGTGCTGTCTGTAATGTTGCTGGAAATGTTTTTTTTTCATATTGTCAGATAAAATTTTTAATTTTGTAAAGAAAAATGTATCTCTTCTTCGGGGGCACAGACATCTTACATTTTGACAAATAAATAAAGATCCATTCCAAAGCATTTAGTTTTCAGTTATCTGATGGAGATTGATGTCAAGATCATCTTTCCATTTATTCCAAATGTGTTCAATAGAACTGAGATCATGACTGCTTGCTGGCTAATTTTTGAATAGCTCATATTCTAGGTTACGCAAATAAAACAGAATTTTATTTGTTTTCATAGAGAACAGCGCCAAATTTATTGCTTGCTTCTATAACTAGATAGATAAATAAATTCGTAAAAATTGTTGGTTTAATATCAACTCATCAATTTCATCGCAAAGTTACAGTAAATATGTACCATCTAAATGAACTGTATAAATAGATCTAAGTTGTCATTTTCTTTCGTCCAATTAAAACATGGCCGAAACATTACTTTCCCAACATCGCAGACTTGACACAAACACACTTCCGAATCTCTCTGATGGTGTAGCCAAAACATCGTTTGCGCTATTATTGAGGCAGAACAGAGGCTGGGGGGGTAGGGGATTCGGCTGCCCGCCGCCTTCACCACCACCGCTGCCGCCGTCTTTACGGGTGTGACAAATTAAGTGTCAGAATTACATTTAGAGGGTTCATTAGAATTAAGGGCCGATGGGGAACGATCACAGCGATGCTGCTACTAATGAATTAGAGAGCTTTTTTGTCAGTTTGATCGATGAAGGAGAATCTACATTTACAGAACAAAAGAATCAATAAGGGATGATATTTCTAGAAAGGATTCTATATCAGATTCGCAATTACATATTATTTACTGCAATATTTTACATTTACTTCTAGAGCATAATTTACTTGTGAGTGCATCTTCCGTTTTTAACGTGTTTTAGTTTTTCAAATAAAATACAAAAAAGTGTAATTTTGAACATAAATAATTGAACTGAAAACTACAAAATATGTAATATTAATTCTATTGGTGCTGGTACTTTTGTTGTTGTGCAGTTGTAGTTAGAACATCGCGGCGGAAATACGCATAAGTATTTTAGATTAAACCATTTTACCACCGCAGGAACTCGAAAACCTTAACTCTAAGGAAAAAATGTTCATTATAAATGTCAGAACAAATACTCTTCTGTTTCATGTGGTACCCTCAGATTTTTCCTCCACATAGCGAAAATACACATATGTGAGATTTTAACATCACTGTAACACGAAAACCGTAACTCTTTTAAAAAAATCAATTCAAAAGTTTCGGGATATTGTCATATACTTTGAATTCTTTCATCTCTAATTTTCGAGAAAATTTTCCCCCTCCAGTCCTTTCGGGGGCGGTTTTCGTAGGGAAGAAGATTTCGGATTTGAATTTTTACGAATATGGGATCATTTTTTAAATGAATCAAAATAGGAGGACGTTTACTATATAAAACGCGAGCACAAACAAAAAGAAAGAAAGCATACAGTCCGGTTTGGCTTCGTCGGTCAAAAAATTAGGACCAACTTTATCAGTAAGTGCACTGAAAAATAATAAAATTAATTCTATTGGTGCTGGTTCTGCAGTTGTATTACTCCAAAAGTACCAGCACCAATATAAATAATATTATTTTGTATTTTTCAGTACACTTACTAATAAAGTCGGTCCTATTTTTTGTACAAATTTTTTTATTTCACACTTTTAGTGTCAAAATCATTCAACGTTCACCGAAGAAGATACGTTGCTTATACTTATTATTAAGAGATTTCAAAAAATCTTGGAAATAGTACTGTAACTCGGAAACCATAGCCGTTTTTGAAAATTGTCCAATTTAAATGATGAATTATCTATAATTTGGCCGTCTCATATTTTCAATTTTCCAAAAAAATGTCCCCACCAAATAGCAGAAACACACATATTTCAGATATTATCACTACTGTAACTCGGAAACCTTTGATTTTTTTCAAAATGTCGTTTCCGGATATGGAATCTTCTTTAATTCTGCTGTCTCGAATTTTCAATTTTCGGGAAAAATTAACCTCACCACCCCGTTTGAGGGGAAGTGCATGTCTAATACTTAATACTGATTTCAATGGAACCAATTCTCAATATTCCTCTTTTAAATGAAAAAAAGAATCATCAGAATCGGAGCACGATTACAATGCAAAAGGCGCGAAAATCCATAAAAAAAATTAGGACAAACAGGCGAATTGTATACCTCTTCCGGTTGGGTCGTCGGTCAAAAATAGATTTTTTTAAATGGTCCTTTGAGCACAATTTTTATTTGGATAATCTCTTTTTATTGTTGATTTTAACATTTTGCATTTGAAATCGTAACTTGTGTGTTTATAAATGTAAGGTCGAAAATAAAAAAAAATATGCTAAATAATTAACCCCTTGTGTATATACATGGTATTTTGGAATACCCAGTAATTTAAAATGGCCCAAATAGATGTAACAACTAATCCCAATGCTAGCTGTAAAATTAATAACGATAGTTTCAGTGTGTTTTTTCTATTTGATGACGTACTAGACAAGTTAAAATATTGATAAATGATTACTTATTTGTAATTACGCCAATACCTACATGTCGAGATATATTCGTTTTTGCTGAATTGTTACAACAAATCCCACGCCCCACGTATTCACAATAATTGAATTGAAGTACAAAGATGAGATATTGACCATTTCAATTAGTAAACCAATTTATTAGGCGGAACAGTTAAAAGATAAAATTTTCCGTATATTTTCCATACAATCCAGAAATATAACAAACAAAAAAATCAAAACTGTGCATACAACTTATTGAAAATATACATCAGAAAAGGGGACCAATTACAAGCCACAAAGCCGTTTCATCTTTCAACAATGCTTTGTCGGGATGAAAAAAAAGAGAAATTATTTACTGAACTGACAATTCTTCCATCATTCATACTATGAGCACAGCAGACATTTTCTATTTTCTTTGTAAGAACTTTTCCATTCCCACAACACTGAAATGAACTCGCTCCACAGAGCGTTCGTCTTTGGCGTGTTTTTCTCATTTATTAATGTCTGGTGTTGACCGACAAACAATATAATCGACGATCTTTCTTCTTCTTCTTGATCTCTCAGATCGTGAGATATTGTTATCGAGAATAATTTATTACACATTGTGACTCGACATTTTCTTTAGTTGATGG
Organism: Crioceris asparagi; assembly: GCA_958507055.1. Lineage (NCBI taxonomy): Eukaryota > Metazoa > Arthropoda > Insecta > Coleoptera > Chrysomelidae > Crioceris > Crioceris asparagi. Next base: position 11,948,405 of record OY293826.1, on the reverse strand, counting down.
AAAAAGGAAAACTATAGTAGCTGGAGCTGAATTTGACTGGATAACAATTCAAGATTACATAATAAAGATTTTCGTATAATATTATCCTGATCGTACTGACAAAGAAAAAAATATATTAACATAAAAGTTGTACATCGTATACTGAATATGTGGCTAAATCCAATGCAGCTTCCGCACCCATGTGATGGGGGCGCCACCGTCAATAATCTGTATTCTGAAGCCATAATAACCATTCGGCTATCAGGCGAACAGAACCGTACGGATAACATCGCGATCGCAATCCGAAGGGCTCAGGACATAGGTTTTCGTTGTCGTTCTTTTTCAGGTCCATTAAGCTAGCACAACAAAAGTGGCACACATCATAAAATTAGTGTACTAAATCCAAGCCTACTTAGTGCTAATTTGGTACTCAAAAATAAAATTTATAATACTTAAATTTTTTAAGTTATCGGCAATTCCGCTAGCTTAATATTAAGTGAGCACACTCAAACAGAATATGATCTAATTTGAGAAAATCTGCTATTAATAATTTATTGCTAATTTAATGCACTTGAAAAAAATTATAACTCTTCATTTTCGATATTTATAGGCAAGTGGTCTAGCTTAATATTAAGTCTGAACTCACTTAATTAAAATATTACTCCTAGATTTTGAAACTCGAATCTAATGCTTGCAGAGATCACAGAAAACCATCTGGAAAATTAAATTAATATGTTCTACCGTCAGCATCAGCATCAAAAACTGAATATACTTACAAAGTGTGGTGCTACATTTGAAAAAATGACATAAGACATTAACATATGATAGCTAATGACGTTAGTGACGTACACGAGAAATATGAAAATGATAGTGGGTGGCGTAAATTATTTGAATATGCAATCACTTTTGGTTCTCCTGTAAATAAATTGGCGCGGAACATTTGCTCAACCTGCAAACATTTAAACCTACTACCTACGTCTTTGAATGAAGACATTGAAACTTTTCAAAATTCAATTGCAAAAGACAGATCACCGTATTATTCATTTCATTGATATTTGTTAACGTATTTTAACAAGAAAATTCTTGAAGCGTACTTTGGTACAAAACGATTCCATTAAACCTTCAACAACAACAAAAAATAAATTTCTAAATTACTCACATGGCTGTGCTTGTCGTCTTTCCTTCGTTTCACAATTTGGTCAACTTCAGCCGGTGATCTCGATCTGTACTTGTCTCGTTCCCCAGGAGAGACGGAATTCTGGAATTGGAAAAAGGTCTGGATGGGTATATATATATATATTTAATGCTATCCGAGTTTGCTGGAGGGAAAATGTTTTAACATTGTTTGGTGTTGAAATGAGAAACTTGTCAATAAACTTACTACTAGAAGGTACCTATGTACAGGGTGGCCAATCGAAAACGAAACAGAGCCATTTTCAGGAAATGTGTCATTATTTTAGGAAAAAGCAGGGACCCGCCACTTTTTGATTCAAGGGAGACATTTCTTTTTCGGTATTTTTGATTCCACGACTTTTACCCTCTAGTAAGGGTGAGAATAACCCCAAAATATTCAAATAGCATTGGGGGTCGAGTAAGATGTCTTTTAACAACTCTTGTAATTCCATTTACAATAGTCTTTAAATTCCGCCTAATACGGAAATGATGGTGCTTCTACTTAGTTGATTAAATGTTCAAACGGATGACCACCTACCTCCATACAATAATAAAGATTGTGTTCGAAACGTTCGCACCCATTTCGAAGCACTTCCGGAGTGATTCGACGGAACTCGTCAACAATTCTTTGACGCAAATCTTTTAACGACACTGGTTGTGTTCTGAAGAATGTAATTTTCTGCAACGGCGGAGTTTACAAATACTACTACTGTATATGGAATTACACCAGCTGTTTAAAGACATCTTACTCGACCCTCAATGCTATTTGAATATTTTGGTGTGATTCTTACCCTCACTAGGGGGTAAAAGTGGTGGAGTCAAAAATACTGAAAAAAGTGTCCCCATTGAATCAAAATGCGATGGATCCCTGCTTTTTTCTAAAATAATGAAACACTTCCTGAAATGGCTCTGTTTCGTTTTCGATTGGCCATCCTGTATATAGAGACAGATAAGGGTTGAAGAAAAACGGAGAAAGCCTAGAAATGAAAAGTGAAAGCCAATTATATACATTTGAAGAAGCGAAATAGAAAAGCTTCTTATCCATAAAATAAGAAAATTATTTATTGATGGTGGTAAATTTTTATTGTTAATTTGTTTCACCCAAAACAATTTGTTCTACTGATTGTCACTGCAAAGCTAATAAAATCCTTTTTTATTTCCCTTCAAAACTAATATGGGATCCATTTAAAAAAAAAGTTGCTGATGACTCCAGACAACTGTAACGTCGTAGTAAAAGCCATGTATAGAAATATGTATATTCTTCGCGAAAAGATGAAAGAAAAAACTTTGTCATTTGTCAAAAAGACATGATTTTAACAAGTTTTTTGGTATCAATGACTTCTACTACAATTTTTGCCACCCTCTATACAAGTGTTACCTTCAAACTTACGAGTATGTGATTTTGCCATTCCATAAAACGACTACGAAATAATCACTGAAGACATGATTTCTGAGCGGGATGGAGCACCCCAGCATATTTTATCTCATAGTTAGAAAATAATTCACAGATGTTCTCAAGATTTTGTATATTCATTGCCTCTAAGATCACCTCATTTTAGAATAGGACCAACAATGCTGGAATAATTGAAAAAACAAATAGGTGCAATTCATCTAGAAATTCTGACTAAAGCTACGGAAAATTTTTGTTAAACATTGTTGGCCAAAAGAAATCCCATTGTTTAACCAATGAAGATTATTCCATATCCTGTTTCTTACATTGTTGATAAGCTGTAATACATACCCCACTTAATGATAACCTTTTATATACACAAAAAAGTATTCTTACCAGTCTTTCTTCTGCGCCAGCACTACCGGGCGGCCTTTTGAGATCCTGCGGCTCTCGACTGGCCGCATGCAGATCGGCAGGTTTGAGAAGGGGATGTGCTGCACCTGCAGCACCAGCTACAGCAGGATGGGGACCGGCAGGAACACCAGCTGCAAGTCCAGCACCGAAGCCCAGCAGACCAGCTGCTGGACCCATTCCTGGTAGACCGGGATGTGGACCCATTGGCAGTCCCCCACCAGGTCCATGGGCACCATGGGGCAGTTGTTGGGCATGGATCTGTTGCTAGGAAAAAAAACGATTCAATCACAATGGACGATGCAACGATGGTTGCGTTGAAGTGACCCAAAAATATTCCAAACATATTTGCACAGGTACAAGCTTTAGAAAATAATTTGTAAGTTATTCTCTGGCTCTTTGCAGATGTTCAATGGACAGAAAGATAATATTCTCAAGTTAACATGTGTCTGTCTGTCTGTTTGGGGCAAAGCAGCTCCCAAACAGAAACGAAACGCTAGGTTATTTGGTCTTCGTAAAGAAGACTTGGACATGACTTTATCATTCTGATCCTTAGTATCTGGGCAAATTTTTTGGTAATGCTTGGACAAAGACCACATAATATAAATAGAAAACCTGTCACTTGCGTCGGCTTCTTTGATAAACAGCTGCAGACAGCCGATGCCGAAGGAAGCTAAATATGATCGGCAAAATTAGTCGAGTGACGGGTCTTTTTATTTTATTCTGTAGTCTTTCGTTTCAAGGTCTAGAATAAAAATCCATACAAATTTGAGCATACGCACAAGACGAGGACAAAGTACATGCGTTTTTTATTATCAATGACATGAAGGCAGGAAAATTCAAAATGAATTTTTATAAAGGAATGCCATTCAAAATACAAGAAGAAATAAGCTATGCAGAAAATTCATTGGATTAATATGTAAAACCTATTAATTCAATCCAGAACTATTTCATAATAATTTCAGCAGATACGATACTTGAAATATAAATTGTGAATTAACGAATCAATATAATGGTTGTATAATATGTACAAGTATGTATCTATGATTAAATAGCAATTTCGAAATTATGACTACAGTATCATTTAAAATTCTAATTAAATTCTATTATCGCTGGATACTATTCCACTTTTTTACATCGCGATAATAAAAAAGAAAATATTGACAAAATCTAAGATGAACATTTGCTTGGAACATTGTTGAATAAATAGATATATTCATATTAAAATAAGGGAACCCAGAATATCCCATAACTTATAGCAATATATTAATTAACTACAAATAAGTAATAATCCCTTTTTATAATTAACTGCAAAGTAGCATATCCATGCTATTAACCTTACAAATAACTTAGTTGGTAATAGTGTTAGCAACAAACATACAAAAGTATTAGCAGAACCCCATCGATTGCCATATTATGCTATACTTACAAAAAAGGATGATACAAGAAACGCTAAAGCTGTACCTTTGAATTTGGCATCATAGTATTAAAACATTGACAAAATCTTAAGAAAAAAATCAACAGATTCAACTTAAAATTGAATCTAAATCAATTTCCGACATCTTCACGCTCTTAATGTCGATTCTCATTAGACGTACTAGGAAACGGATCGGCAACGGCTCGGAAACGGCTCGGCACGAGCTACGATAGGCTTGCCGCGGGGTAGTGGTTTCCAGCTTGGCGGACTTCTGCTGTCGCTTCGTCATGTTAATATATATTTAACCACTTGTGGCTACGACTCATATGAACGTAGATTAACTGCCGGATGAGTATTCATCAGATATGTCGGAACTAGAACCTACACGGAACTTACTAGGCATATATTATTTCCAAAAAAATGCCGCGTGCCAAGGCGGTCGCTTGCCGACGAATAAGTCTTTCCGCAATGGGGTGATCAAATGAGTTGGTAGCTAAGTATTTTGTCAAGGTTGTGAATATTTCGTCAAGATACCTAGTGCTCGAAAATTTGATATATCTCGAGATAAAGCTACTTTCTTGTATTAACCTTTTAGTATGAAAAGCTACAAATACTCGTTACATCTAGTAGGAACTACTTACAAGCAACTGTTGGAGACCTTGTTGTTGCTGTTGCTGGAAACAACAACTTGATTAAGTTTTCAAAATAATAAATAACCATCACCATAATACAGGAGAAACTCCCAATTAAAAAAAAAACATAAAAAAATTGCAGTGATTATTCCAACATTTCTGAGAAAGATTCTGAAATTTGATATTTTGATTCTATAATTGATTTATTTGATAATATACTTAAATTAACTTAAAATTCGGAACTTTGACATTCATAATTAATATAATTTATTATGGTCGTTATCTCGCGAATTCAATTTCGATAAACATTATTCTCAGATTTCATTTTTATGAAATACAAAGAATTTCTTTCCGATAACCAAATTGAAGTATTCATCGAGCCTATATCTCTTTTTTTCCTTTTTTATTATAGTTGTCTGTGAAATACAACAAATCTATTTTTTTCTCAAATTCAGGAAATCACAATTAACGTTGACAGAATTATAAAAAATATGTTTGACCAATAAATAGACCTTGCGTGATTTATAGATAAATAAACATAATTTTCATTATGATACAAACAATACAGAGTCAGATAATCAATACAATTTTATTCCTTATTATCAAAATCACATGCAAGAATGATTTATATATAAATCAACTAATGCAATTAATCTATAATTTTATAATAATCGATTGAGGTCAAAATTGAAAATACTTAATAAAACATGTTTAATTAGAGTGAATAAGAAAATATAAATATTTGTTCTAAATTTCGTGGCTAAACAAATAGACCCGATAAATACTTTTTTATTTAGTTATAATCACTGAATAAAATTGATAAAAGCTTCTCATCTACGAACATCTGATTTTCGAAATTATTAATTACCGTTTTTTAAGGCTTAACTAGCAATTTCTTCAAAGTAAATTCATTTGGATAAATTGGTTCTAAAATTCAATTAAGTGCTTTTCTTTTGCTATTACTATAGGTGGTAATAACTAAATATTTCATTCTACTTCATTTTCTCACCTCAATGAATTAGAAGATTTTCAGCAACACAATCAATTCCATAAAAAGTTATACAATGAGGACGCATATGATGAAGCAAATCCATTTAAAACTCATGAGATTTGTTTTTGTGATAAACACTCGGACACCAAAAATACCATTTTAGGTAAATTTCTTATAGAAATATACCTATTGCGATCGTTCACACTTTTGAATTTCGAAAAAAATTTCAACGGCATGTTGTTATATGTCTATAAGTTGGCCCAAAAAAAGATTTGGTTCAGTTTATATATATATATGGGATATTACGAAATTTGTTAACACGATAGAGGTCGCAGTTTTGAAGGTATCAAGTTCAAATTTGCTACAAAAATCAATCTCTCAAATATCTCGGTCGAGTTCGTTATTGGGCAATATCGGGTAAGTAGTTTCAAAATGGCGAATTTCAAATATTTAAAAAAATTATCAAAAAAGAGCAGTAGTGTAAATATTATTAAAAATAATTTTAGGTTATAGATATAATCAGTACCTACAACTTTTGTTCAAAGCAATTTTTCATAAAATACACAGGTAAAAAAATAAAAATTAATAAAGAAAAATAACATATATTGATAAAACATGAACACTCAATATAAATTTGATGTAATTGTACATTTTCTGGAGATCTTAATATAGACCCTGATTAAAAAAATATATAGTATATTTATTGAAAAGAAATAGACGAAAAAAAAATCTGCCTTGAAGTGGACTCGAACCCTGTCTGCTTTATATTCAACAGCCAAAACAAAAACCTCTAACCGCAAGGCTATGCCAATTTTATTTAATAACATGTAGGTATACCAATGAAAAGGTTGTTAAAATTTCAATTCAATGAATTTTGAAAAATTTACCTTTCCGCTGACTACAGGCCATCGGGATTTTTATATTTAATTTTGAATTATGTAACGAATTCTAAGCACAAGTATATAATAACTGAGACAGAATTTGATTACAAATTTCGTTAGGTCATAAGATGACCTATTTATAAAGAAAACAGAACAACAAATAAAATTTTATGTTAAAATTGTTGACTATCATACCAGTTATTTTACACATACAAAAAACAAATGTAAAATTAGATGCAGAATTGAAAAGTGCAATAAACAGTAGGTGTTTCTATTTAAAATAAAGTTGATTATCGTAACTTATTTTTGAGTCACCTTATATACATGAATTTACTATAGATAAATTGTAGTTAAAAATAAAAATAGTCGTGCCTGAGCGTTCAAACAAACTGAATCTCTGAATTTTAAATGAAATTGTTCCAACTAACGCGTCCTCACTGTATATTTGTTTATATATGAGAAGTGGAACTAAGTACAGTATAATCAATAAATAATTCTTCCTTACATATTTACTCTATAGTCTATATTCAAGTATAATAATTCAAAAAACTAAATGATACCTACTATTGCCTAACGCTATTCAGAATCTAGTGAAACAAAGGAAAACTTTCAAACAAAAAAAAACTAATATAACATTTCCTTACCCCAATGATGGCGTTAAGTTCAGTCATGGTGACCTGTTTCGCCCTCTCGACGGCAGTAGCTACTTGTTGCTGGTGTTCTTGGGCCAGAAAGGGCAGCACTTGGGCGATAATGGCGTTTAGGCGTTTCGCTATTTCAGTCTAAAAAAAAGAAAAAAGCAATAATTAGTTGCCCAAATTTATTAGATAGCCGATACATATTAAAAGACAATGATATTGCCAATTGTTATTACATTTCAGTTAATAAAATTTTTTGCTCACCCGTATATCGTTTATTTATACCTTGTCAATTGATTTCAAAACAATACAATTGTTGAAAATCTATTCTATATTCAAAAAATTACAAAAGCTTGAGAGATCATTGTTAAGACGCTGTATACATGTTAATGAGCAATTGATTAATGTGGACATTATTGACAATGCCCGGGCACTATGAAGAATGACAAATAATTACCTGCTTTGACTGAAACTATAACTCAATAAACCAATATTCATTGCAATCAACTGAAAAGATTCAAATACATCAGTTGAAATGAAATTCACTTAAGTTACCGAATATTTTTCTAGTTTTAAAACGTCTACAAAGAAAAATACTTCTTTTTAGGAGCTTTGAAAATAAGAATTACCAAATGGTACAAACGAACTAATGAACAGTGCGGCAATGTATCCAAATATTAGTAAGACATTTTAAACTTTTGTTATGATCATTAATTACATCATTTCAGGTTTGTGTAATTCTTTCAATATTATTGATCAATATAATCATTCTGTTCCAAAAAGTGACAGGTGCTATTTCAATGTAACACAAGTTTAGATGATTAGGTAAAGACATGGCACACTTGAATGACATATTGATCGACTTTCAAAAAAAGAGAAAGTATACAATTCGGTTGTATATTTGCTTTTTCAATGTATGGCTGTTCGCACATTTTGCATAATTGAGACATGGTCCCATATTTAGAAAAACTCTTATCCAAAATCTCCTTCCCTCTAAAAAAGCCCCCAATGGGGGGAGGGGGCCAATAGAAGTCGTTCCAATTTTTGTTTAAAAAATATTTGTTATTAGATCGCTTCGATATTAGTGTAAAGACATAGAGGAGCAGTTCATCTCGCCTCGCATCATCCGGTCACTCTGTGTAAGTACTGTGCGGTGTCCGACCCACGATGTGTTTCTAGGAACACGTGACCGAGTGCGACCAATCAGAAAGCGATTTTCAGGCAACTGCATCCCGAAAAACAAATTTATTTATACTTACACCACCGCCAGCAACCATCTGCCTGGCCTGGCCTGTTTGCTCTTTCGCTGACTTGGGGGGAATGGGGGGAGGGGGCCAATAGAAGTCGTTCCAATTTTTGTTTAAAAAATATTTGTTATTAGATCGTTTCGATATTAGTGTAAAGACATAGTGGAGCAGTTCATCTCGCCTCGCATCATCCGGTCACTCTGTGTAAGTACTGTGCGGTGTCCGACTCACGATGTGTTTCTAGGAACACGTGACCGAGTGCGACCAATCAGAAAGCGATTTTCAGGCAACTGCATCCCGAAAAACAAATTTATTTGTTTTTCCAGCTGAACGGCGAGATGCACTGAGAAGTGAATGGCAAGCGGTGCTACTCGAGTATGTGTACCAGGCATTAGATTGCATAGATTTATTAAACCATCGCCGCACGGCGAGATGCCCGGCGAGGTGCCTGGCGAGATGAACTGCTCCACTATGTTTCTACACTTAGGTACCTACTTCCCTACACACTAGACGCCGACGATCCGCTAGGCTCTTCTAACTTGCAAGGTACCCAACCGTCAGTGCAATAGCGGCCTGCGACAATGTCAATGAAGAAGCACATCTTTTTATATTGATTTTTTAAAATCGTTGGGAAAATGTTACAGTAAAAGTGGAACAACATTCTCGATTTTCAGCCAAATCAGATATTTGATACGTGTGAATTCAAACAACCCAAATTGGCACATGTATTGTTAATTGATTCATGTTTACGGTATGACACGAGTAAGTAGATATATGTTTGTATGAGCGGAACCGGCTTCAGGTGATGATAATAAATCTCAGTGCCCCGGGAGACAAACTCTTCTTCACTTTGTTTTCGCGTTCTTTTTTTTTTTCATGCAACTCCCACACGCGCTACATGCACCAACAACACACCAGCCAGCGCCGCACACACGTTGTTGAATCGATATCGAAGAGGTTTGAATGAGAGTGTGAGTGAGTGAGCAGGGACGTTTTAAGGCATCATGTGCCAAGTGGGCTGGGGTTAAATTTTATTTCCGGACATATCCTTCGAAAATCTGGAGAATATATTCTCTTTCTCTCACTTTCGGGGGCTTCCAGCGCATCCAACGATTGCAAAAGGAAGAACATAGCTCACGAACCATTGGAAAACAAGGTTATGTTCCTCATTTTTGTTGCATTTTATCTACTTTTCGCATATATCACCTTATGGACCCGTGCGACGGATCGGCCCGTCCTAACGTCTCCACCGCCGGCATTGGCCACAACGTGCGGCGTCCTTTTGATGTTTATGCGCGAGCCATGGGAATTTCGAGAGCGACCGCTGTGCTCACTAGGATGCGGACTATTGCGGACAAAGGATTTCGAGGGAAATCCAGTGGCGGCTGGTGAATCAAAGACCAGAGGCGGCACGAAAGATCTAGAGTCTTTGTCGGGTATATATTAGAGATAATTTTCGGCATGCGAGACAGTGTGCAATAAGTTTAATAGAAGAGTCAGAGTAAGCTAGTGAGAATTTTTAATAGTAAAGTAATTTTTATTATACTACTTTCGAGTGTAAATAAAGGTTATATAATAATTAGTCTCACTTATCTGAGAACCCGCATACGCAACAATATTATAAACTCTACCACTGCTGTAACTCGAAACCGTAACTCTTATGGAAAAAATGTTCAATATAAATAAATGTTGCTACATATAATCTGGTCATAAATTTTTCATTCTGAGATTTTCATTTTTCGAATGAAATTGTCTCTTCCATATAGCGAAAATGCACATATTTAAAATTTTAACATCGCAGAAACTGGAAAACCGTAGTATGTTCAATTTAAATGTTTCCGGATATTTTGTTATCTTTAATTCTGCCATTTGCATTTTTATGAATATGACCATTTTCCTTTCAAGAGAATTAAAAATGATCAAAATCGGAATTCGTTTAGTATAGTAAAACGCGCGCACAAACCAAAAAAAACGGACAGTCTAATTGTTTACCTCCTCCGTTTGGAGTTCTTCGGTCAAAAATGGTTAAAAATAGCCGTAAATACTGAAATAGGTACAGAAACATTTCCTATTATATCTCCAATTCGCATATGAAACAATAAAATAAAAATTTCTTAGACTCTCGTGACATTTTGAGTTTGACAATTTGAGTTAACAGTAATTTGCCTTTCTTTTTTGCATGTATCTATTCCTTTTATAACCTGTGACATGTGACATTAACAGCTACAATGCTGGGCAACTTCAGCATCTGATATTTTTTGCACTACCGAATACAGGTATACCAATCTGTCACTACATTATCACCTGTATGAGTAGCGGAAGAATATTTTACCGAAGATGAAGATAACATTCTATTAACTTATTTTCTCAGAGATTGTCCATCTGCCTTTCAGGCGTCATCAATGTATTTTTTTAAAGTAGAGAACTATCTATTTCTTCAGCTCATTTTGACTGAGTTCTTTTTGATTATTCTAACTCTTAAGTCCAACTACATAGCTATTTCAAATAATTTCTAGGTAAAATGATAATGACGATAATTTATTTTCACAATTGACTCTGTATACACATAATGAATAGACATCATGTATAATCACCAAGACTTTAATCACCCTGTCAGTAAAATATACACCAAATTCGATAAAAAAGTTTTCAGAAAAAAGCCCAGGGCCTCAGAAAGTCCCAAGACGTCCCTGTGAATGAGAAAGCGTGTGCGAGTTTGGAAACACGGACATTTTCTAAACTACTTACACCATCGCCAGCAACCATCTGCCTGGCCTGGCCTGTTTGCTCTTTCGCTGACTTTTTTTTTCTCTTATTATTTTTATCTCTCCTCTTGATAGATAATGGTAGTGCCAAGCCGCGCGCATACTGTTCCACCATGCATTCGCCAATCCCACAGGATTATTTATTATGATTGTATTTACGCGGCAATGGGTAATTATGTAATAATTAATCGTTGAACTTTGGCGTTATTAACCCGCGCGCACCCACGTGGGCGTCAACGCCGTCGGTGCATTTGAGTCTGTGGTGGAGGAGATAGAGTGTAAAGTAAGTGTTAGTCAAGTCAATGTTATCGAAAAAAAAATTTATTGTGACAGAAGAGTCGGATTTATCTCGTAACAACGGTTGTTAAGCATTCTTGATATACATACAAATAATTTATTTATATGCTGAAAATACAGAATATTCCAACATCAATTGTCACATTTATCAAAAATATTTTATTTAGCATCAATGAAAAAAAATATATTGAAAATTATATAAACATTTAAATATTTGGTTTCCTGTCAGTACTTTTCAATTTCATGTTGTTTGAATCATAAGGAAATTCATTCTGGTTCTCAAAAAAGAGAAGTTGCTACAGATGTAACTAAAGCTGGTCTCAATATTCTGTAGCATTTCAGTATAAGTGAAATTACTTACGCAAATTTAATTTCAATTGGTAAATTTAAATGCCCTTCAGTTAATTATCAAACAGTTTCAATTAATTCAAGTAATCTCTGATTTGTCCGTTCAGATGGATGTTCTCGTCGTTGTTCATGCTTTTTAAATGAATGTTTTTATCTTTGAATGCAAATCATTTCAGAGCATTCATATGAGAGAGAGAGAGATTTAGACAAGATTCAGAAAAAAATACAATTAATATCAATATGTCGTGACAATCTACTAGCCTTAAAGATTCCTTCATCATCTGTAATCAACATCGCCAGCAATCAAAGGTTATTATTCAAATTTGAAATAACTGTGAACAAAAAATCCAACATGACCAAGACCGATAAAGAAACTCAGGTGGAAAGAACTAGTAGACATAAATTACTAACGGGTGTCCCAAGATGACCTGACATTTTTATTTATTAATAAAAGTTAATATCTATTCTAAAAGAACACATATTTTTATTTTGATAAGAAATACAAACTTTAAGGTTTTGTAACACAAGGAACATAAGCGACGGACAGACAAAAAAGACCCTTCAGTTTGCAACGAAAGCGTAGAACAAGTAACTGATGAGCGTTTAAAATCTGAGAGCTAATATCGCCAGCAATATAAAATTTGTACACTACAAAAGCAAGAAATAGTATTTTTCCCTAGACGAAAAGGATCTTTTTCGGACACTTCTTGAAACCTTGAAAACTGCTTCCGGAACGTGGCTTGAGCATTTTTTTAATTCTTCACAATTTTGCAATCATATATCTAAATATATAATATAAAAGTAGTCAGTACTCATACTTACAGCAAAGCTTACAGTTAGGCTTTGTTCACGGAGTCGCTATCAGCACTATCAATGCAAACACTACCGATGCGGTTCATGGATGAAGCCAATTGTGTGTTAGTGATGGCACAATAAATATTAATGAGTTGAGAATATTTACTTATTTTTTTGTCTATGAAGAGACTCGTCTGAAAAATATTACTAATTGGAAATGCTTTTCAATCTGAAATAAAACCGGAATCAATGCATTGGATAAATTTGGGTTGAAGTAAATAATAGCGCAGATGGCTCATATTTTATTCGCATTGCCAGAAAAGCTGGAATAAGTACAAATTGAAACCACTTTTCCGTTGGAACCTTAGTATTGGATAGCATTTCTATTTGCCATACCATGGATTGAGAAAAGACTTTCAATTTCAAATTTCCGCAACGATCTTTGTCTGAATATCTGGTTTGTCCTCACAACTGCCTGAGTAAAACCATCACTTTTGTGCAGCGCTCAATATGTGTTGAGCATCTTGTTAGTTTTTGAACAGAATTGTTCAATCTAATTTTATTGTTATAAATACTTAGCATGTACACTTTTATTAAATTTTGCTTTAAATAGATAATATTTATCATTGATTTAGGTAATTATTTTTTGATAAACTCGTAAAATTTATGAAACATTAGTTTTTAGGTACGTATCTCAAAAACTAAATTGAAAAATAATTCCAATAATAGGTATTGATGATTGAATCAAAAGATATGATTTTGAGAGAAATGGAAGAAATCAAACGCATATATACGAGTATACTCTTGCAGCAGAATTTTGTGACAGCTGCATCTTGAATTGCACCTGAGTTTCCTCATCGCGCAAAAAAATTATTTTAAATTATTTATTTAACTTATACTATAGAGCAGAGACTTATTTCTAGGATTTACAAAACTCTGGCCGGATGATTAAAGATTATCGATTTGTAATGTTAGGGTCAGTATGACGTCGTTGTCAGTTGTACAGTACCTATCGCTGTTCAAGGAGCTTGCAAATGCAAACACCATCCATATACACTACCTCGGAAGAAATAGCATTGATAGCATTTAGCAAGAAGACTGGAAACAGATCAAATTCGCCATAAAAATCGTGTAAAATTTCATACGCATATATTTTGTAAATGCGTCTTTGCGCACCATGTTGTGCCCAACAGCAGGCTTTTGCGTAAAAAAGACAGCAGATCATGATCACGAAGATAAATAAAGAGAACAAATAATGTTCGTCGTACCAGATGCCACACTATGATATGCAACTTCGGTAATAGCATGTGGCTACGTAGAGAAGCATAGGAAGTTTACTCTCCTTGTTTCTAGTCTTCTTGACTTCCAGTTATGAACTGACACACATAAAATTCATGACGTCACAATAGCGTTTGTAGTACTATAATTATTGTGCTCTATGAACAGAAGATAGCGCTAGATAGTGCAGATAGCATAGATATAAAGCGGATAGTGACTACCTGAAACCTTAGTATGTAATGACGACATTTGTTATCTAACTTACAACATTGTAGAGTCACCTGGCAAGTATTTATTATAAGTCAAAGTACTCATAACTAGTTTATTTAATGGAGAGGTACTAGTGTCCTTTGACGTGTGATTGTTTAATGACAACTGCTGGCAAGTAGCGCGTAAGGTGTAACCGGCTTAAGATCTAAGCCAGATGACAGTATACAAGAAAAAAAAATTACCTAATTTAATGTCTGAATAAAAATAATCTATGCTTAATAAATACAAATAACAATAAATATATTATTTTTAGATATTTCTACCACTTTAACAAATAATAGATTTTGTTAGTATAAATTGTATTGCATACAGCTTTGTTTCCAATAGCGTTTACTGAAGATTTTATCAGATACAGAATGTATTGTTATTCATAAATTAACTAATGTTAGCCAAGTATTAAGAATGCAACAAAACTAATATAATTATATTTGTTTACTGGTATTAATGTAATATTTTCTAAGAATTTTATTGGAAGTTATGAAGAAATTTTTTTTAAAGATTTCTCACCTAGATATACTTGAGAACATTTTCTAAAAATATTTACCAGCGAGAAACACAATTAAGTTGAAAATCTATTCAAAGTGAACTAGTCTATTGGTGCTTTCATACAGTTTTACAAAAAATAATTGACGATGTGTTTTGCCAATGGACTGGACTAAATTTCTTGTATCATATATAATCATCTCAATCCGAAGGAATCGTGAGCGATGCATTCAACCATGGAATGATAATATCTCTCTGCAGTCTGCAGTATTTCATTAGAAGTTGAACAATAATTCAATAAAGACTTGGCAACAGACAGATTGTGATAATAAAGATAAAATAAAACAATTTATACACAATTACATACATACCGGGTGTTTATCGACATATGGCAAAAATTCAAGGAGTTATTCCCTGGACTATTCTATCAATATTTTGTACTCTGATGATTTTTGTAAAGCCGATTTGTTTTGAAGGTAATTAAGAAAAAATGCTCAAGGTGTACGTCACTAATCGCCTGCTCGATCCCTGGAATATCTGGTCATTAGTTTTTCTACTCCAGTAGAGAATGTCGAAGATTCAATAAAATGGATAATTGCTAGAGGTAACGCATTAACAATAACCTTCTTCTTATTGAGTTCGAACGTCAATGAGAAGAATAATTCTTGCATTCTAGCTGGCCTAATAAGTTTGGTCCTATTTTTTGTGAAAAATATTTATTTCAGATTTTTAAAATATCCAAAGAATTGATAATCAGACACGGCTCGAAGCTCTGCGGCAAACTGAGGATAGGCAACAAGCTTGAAATCATGGTATTTGTCTGGGTGGCGGTGATTTTTTTTTGGTAATTAACCTGATTGAACATTTATAGTAGTATTATTATGCAATATTGTGACAATGTGGAATTGTAGGTATTGCCGTAACAGTTGTTAACATTATTCAATGGCGGAAGGGGTGTTTGCTCTTGCAGTAGTTGTTGTCGGCACAGTTAGAAGTCCTAGCGTATTTACCAGAAACGGCAGATGTTATATAAACATCTTGATTGAGTAAATTGAATTCATATTCAGAAATATTATAATATGACTGGTACGGGAATTACTTGAATTACTCAATTCCATTTGCCGGGTGTTTATATTCACCCCCCGTTTTCATTGCATCGTTCAAATTGATCTCCACCGTCAGTGTTACGCTGAAGATGGATACTAGCATGACTTCAAAATAAGGATTGATTATCAGACACGGCGCGACGCTCTGCGGCAAACTGAAGATTGGCAACAACCTTTAAATCATGATATTTGTCAGTGTGGCTGTGCTCTGTTTGAAAATCAATCTGACTGAACCTTTATAATGGTATTATTATGCAATATTGTGACAATGAAAAATTAGAAGTATTGCCCTAATAGTAGTTGTTGTCGGCGCGCAATTATTAGGTTGTACTAAAAATGTGTAGTACAACTTTGTTATCTAACATGATTTGTTAGTCGGGATAAGGCTTAAGAATGATTTCATTTCCCAAATAACAGTCTCGGATAGCAGATGATTAATATATATTTTTATGGGACTTGCAATATGCGTTGAAATCAGAAACTCTTGAACCATAAATGTTGAAGTTACAATGAATAGTTTCCGTAATAATTGAAACAGATTGATTGATATTGTATAAATGTGGGGAATATATATGGTACTTCAATAGAATAATTGACAAAAGAATAGATATAATATGAGATACTGCAAATTTGGTGTAATGCGGTTGTTTCGAATAACAATTTCAACATGAATGACGTGATGTTTTCGATGATAATAATTTTAGAATTTGATGAGAGAGGAACGACATTACTATTAGTAATATTATTTATGTATTTGGGTAAACACTCAAAGAACATTTACGAAATATCTGATTGATCATTACAATCACCATAATAAACTAAGAGTGCAATTAAATTATAGTTAAATTTTATATGATCGCAATATAAGCTGATTATGTCGAGTGTTGATAATAGCAGCTCAAAATTCTATTTGACATAGTCTGTTGTTTTATAAAAACGTAGGTATACCAACATTACAGTATGCGGATTCTATTTTTAAAGTTATTCAAGCACTTAAGTTGCGCATAATTCCAAATTCTACAAAAGGATGAAACTAATTCTAAACTCTCTCAGGAAAAAATCGCATACTCTTAAGAGTTGTGCATCCATTCGAGCAATAATTAAACGATTTTAGCTGTAAGTTAATTGTAAACATTTACCATAATATGATTGCGTTTATACAGTTATAGTGTGTATGTCCGTTTAAGCAGAAGATGTGATTAGTTAAATTATAGTATTTATATATTTATATAGCATTGACTTGTCTTATGGAAAGTAAGTAGACCGCAACATTTCATTACAATATATATTTTTTACAAAAAAATTGGACCGACGTTATTAGTTGATACTTTGATACACTGAAAAGTATAATATAATATTAATTCTATTGGTGCTGTTCCTTTCGAAGTTGTGCAGTTGCAGTTATATTGATAACTTTTGGCACCAACTTCACAAAGACCAGCACCAATAGAATTAATATTATTTTATACATTTCAGTGCATCAACCAATTTTTTGTAAAAAATATGTATTTCACATTTTTGAGCGTAACATTCGTTACGAAAATCGTTGAACGTTCACTAATACCAATGAAGATAGTACTTATCCTATTACCCACGTATATTCTTTGCTTGTAGTTGTTATTATTGAGATCTTAAAGCATCACTGCGGTA
This sequence comes from Crioceris asparagi, assembly GCA_958507055.1. NCBI lineage: Eukaryota > Metazoa > Arthropoda > Insecta > Coleoptera > Chrysomelidae > Crioceris > Crioceris asparagi. The sequence continues at coordinate 11,930,654 of OY293826.1, read as the reverse complement.
ATACGCTCAAGTATTTTACATGTTACCATTTTAACACCGATTTAACTCGAAAACCGTAACTCTAAGGAAACAATGTTCATTATAAATGTTGCTACAAATAATTATGTCTTTCATGTAGTATCGAAAGATTTTCAATTTTAGAAAGAAATCCACACGGCAAAAATATATATATATATATGTTAGGATCAAACACCGATTTCGGCCAATGGACGGAAAAGTGGCCAAAATTTGCCACATACACCCCCTTTGGGGTCGGTTTTCGGAGGGAAGGAGATTTCGGATTTGCGTTTTTATGAATATGGGACCATTTCTCAAGCCTCCTCTTTCAAATGAATCAAAAATCATCAAAATCGGAACACGAAAGGCGCGCACGAACCAAAAAAATAAAATAAAGCTGACAGTCGAATTGTATACCTCCTCCGTTCGGGGTTCGTCGGTCAAAAATTAGAATATTCCAAAGATTTGAAATGTTTTTATTTGAATACATATAAATGCGCAGATAGATGACAAAGAATCACGGTACATTTAAACTTAAAAAACCGCAGTAGAGAAAAAAAATCAGAAATGATTCTCTCAGCCTTTTTTCACAGGGTATTAAAATTTCAATATTGTTTTTTTCTTTATAGCACCTGTAGTTTTTGAGATATTTATTTCCACTTCGACAAATAGATTACGCAGTGGAGTTTACATCATTAGGCATACCCAGCATTTCTGAATATCCACAGGGAGATACCCTTTTTTTTCATTGGTCCGTTTTATTTCTCCCGAACTTTTTTGCGGTAAGTCACTTGTTTATAATATTTTTGAGCTTGTCAGAGTAGGTACTTAAAGGACAACCTTTGGAAAGATTCTTGTAAAACTTGGTATATTAATGAGCTTGTCCTACTTAATAATTAGTTGTGAAAATCGGTTTATTCTACATTCTACATTTATTAAATATAAAAAGAGATATTAAATTTACCTGAGCCGAAATGGCATAAAATTAATGAAAAGCTTGTGTGTGCATTTGAGAAACAAGAAGAATGATCGTTTAGTTCGTCCCTAACTTCCGTTTTTAAATGACAAAAGCAGCGATAATATATGTATATCTATCCTATTATAATAAACATATATGTTCTATGTTCTTGTCACACAAAAAACATTTCCTTTTATTATAAAATAATGAATACTTCACATTGATTCACAGAAAAAAATTCGAATGAAAAACGATCTCTAGTTATATCTTCACGGATTTTAGCTGTAGGTATATCAATTTTAAATTCGTACTCGTCTAGTTTATTTAATTAACTACTGGATTTGAATTTATATTCATTAACCTAACCTTAAGAATATAATTTAAATCACAATGAAAGTTATGATATTTTTCTATCTAATTTATTAGTATTAGGTATGTTAATTCATTTTATGGATTTATTGAAATATTACAAATAATAATCATTACAAATTAGTAGAAAATTCATCATTATATTACTTATCCATTTGTGTTTCGTGATGAGAAATCCATTTCATATTATAAAACTGATATATTCCAACCACTTTCTTGTTGACGATTTTTTTTTTGTAACTGGAACATTAGGGTTGTGAACCAAGGGAGTCAAATTTCAACAGCCAATTTTCTCTCTCTTTCTGAAAACCTATCGTAGTAATTTGTTAAAGGAATTAAAGGAACGCATATATGAATGTTTCCTTTGCGAACAAGTTAAGATATCGGGATCAAAATTATTCCTAGATCGATGGTGAGGGGATATCTTCATCGAAATTCGAGTTTAATATGATTCAACTACAGGTACAGACGAAACACTAAATATATAATTAATCGACAAGGTAGAAATGATGGAAGGACTAACAAAACATTCCAGTTTCCATAAGCTGGTCATTTTGGAGCAACACATCCTTAAGAAATACGTAATTCCATAGATTTGCCGTATAAAATCGAAGTATGAAACTATAAGAAATTAAAACTCAATACATAAGGGTATTTTTTTGATTTTGTATTCTTGTATTCAATAGAAAAGATGTTTCATGGGGATGCAGTCATTCAATAGATAAAATTCTTTGAATTAAGCCGAATTTTCGAGAATGTTTATTGTCTTCGTCAGGGTATAGAAGGCGTGAATGTAGAATAAATTAACCACAAACAGGAAGGAAATTGATGGTTATAAAATTATTCGTTTTTGGTTAATTCATTCCAAAAATGCCCGCGACAAAAACCCCAATAGCGACACCTATATCGATTTTTAGATATAATGTAGTTCGTTTTTGATAGTCTCACCTAACATTTTTCCGGGATAAAATAAAAATTATAAAATATCATGTGCGTTAGTCTAGGCAATAAGCTATCCGTGTGCCAAATTGTTTACAAATCGGTTCAGCCGTTTTTGCGTGATTAACTTACAAACATTCACATTTATAATATATACACCGTGTCCAATTAAGTCGGAACCACATGGAAAACTTTTTTATTATCTATAATAAAAAAGTTTTCCATATGGTTCCGACTTAATTGGACACAGTGTATGTATAAGAATCTTGACTTCTGCTGTTATTTATAAATGACTGCATCCCCAAGAATCATCTTTCTTATAGATACACCTTGGTATATATTTTATATTTTCCATAATTTTGATATGGGTTTGTTAGCTAAATTTAACAATGTCACCTTATCGAATTACATGAGCCGTTACATATTTGTAACAGAAAAATCGATTTTGTAACTGTAACTTTAGACTTTATACCGTCCAAAATACCCAACTTAGGAATAAAAAATATGTAGAAGCATTTCGTAAAGATATTTCTGAGGCAAACTATATATATATATATATATATATATATATATATATATATATATATATATATATATATATATATATATATATATATATATAGATTAATAATCGTTTACATAAAAACTGATGAATAACTTCACTTTTGAATAGATAATTAGATTGAAAATTAGAACTTACCTGTTTGTGCATTTCCACATTAAGGCCATAGGACATTTCGTAATACTGAAATAAAAATAAATATTTATTATTCAGGATTTTATGAAAAATAATATTAATGGTAGAATGAAGTCAATATATTTTAGGATAAATAAAATATTTAGTTTATAAAATTCAACTTCTGTAGGTTATTATGTTTTGAAAAAATATACGAATAATTATTTTATGATTTACAATCCTCTGTTAGTTATTGAATAAATCAATCGTAAATAACTTGAAAAAAATTAGGATCGACTTTCGATCGAATTAGTTGTTGTACTAAAAAGAATCAAGTAACACATAGTAATCTATACTAATAAATAAAATCGAAGTGTCTGTTTGTAATATCAGGTTTCAACTAATTGTATATAGAATAGAATAGAATAAATTTTATTGCACTTTCATGTTACAATTGAATGATTGAGAACTTGTTGTGCTCGTCAAGGGAAAAAATATTAATATAATAAAGAATATAACCTTAATTATTAAAACAAAATTGAAAATATTATATAAAAGACTTCTTAAAAGAAACAATAAGTGAAAATACATATAAAAAACCTAAGAAAATTACTTAACACATATAAAGAAGCAAAGTACAGTCCAAGGTGATGAATAATTATTGAGGCAGAGCACCATGAACACATGACCCACCTTCACCAGAATGGCCAGTGTTATTAGGTCCAAGCAGATGCGTGGAGGTATTAGTTGATGGAGTAGAAGGCATTTTCCAGGATATAAGTTTTTAAAACATTCTTGAATAAATTCAAGTTCGAATTTTTTTTGGAAGTATATGTATATGTAAGAAACAACACAACACAATAATTTTTGTCTGTCTTTTAGAAAAAAATCTATACAAATATATAAAATAAAAATGTATGTTTGTAATTTCAAAATAACAGGTGTCACTAATAACAACAAGCTATTTTTATTATTTTTGTCTGTCCGTTTGGTCAGCGAATTTCCGTAACGGCTAAACCGATTGCGACAGGATTTTCAATGTCAGGTAGCACGAACGAAGCCGCAGGTAACAGCTAGTCATGTCATAAATATTTTATTTTTATGATTTCTATATTATGTTTTGTTAGTCCACTCTTTTTAGTGCCACATCTAATGAAGTCGGTCCAAGTTATTTATACCTATCATTAATTTTAGTGACCATGGATAATAAATCAGTTATTTTTAAGCCTTTCAAAAATAAACAACTCAAATACTTAATTATTATTTTCTTAATTCGGCAAGAAATAATATTTTACAAATTACATATATTGTTATTAGATGGTCTAGAGTAGTCGAACATAAAAAAGAAATAGAAAAGTGATTTCGATGAAAGAAAAAAAAGTATATTTCCCCTAATGGGGATTCGATCCACGGTTCCTGCTTGCTAGGTAACTAATAGCCAGATCGCTGTCCCAACCGGCCACGGCGCTGTTAAAATTTCAAGAAACAATTTTGGAGTAAAGCAGAAGGATTACAAAGTCCTCGACGTCATACATAAATTTTCACATGCAAATAGGTAATAATGATAACTAAGATCAACAGAAGATTTTTTTCAAGTTTTAGCATTTGAAGCACTTTTTCAAAGGGATGAGCTTTATACAACCTTTAAAATATGTATATGAGACCATATCCCAATCGTCCTCTTTCAAATAAAAAAAGAATCATCAAAATCAATGCACGTTTACTATGCGGGCGAAGGTTAACATACATAAAATATAATTCTTCTTTTGGGTCGGTCAAAAATGCCATGAAGACGACATCCTTCTACGCAATAGGGAGAGTAGTCTTGTAACGTGAATCCATGATTGTATGTATTTATTTTCACTATTATGTGTTATTATCTGAGTTTTATATTCAAAGAATACAAAAGCGGTATTTCACCATCATAGTCAACCATAATAATAATTACTATTCAAGTTGTCATCCATTTCATGGGGGGGAAAAATCATTAAAATACCAACTGAGAAAGTTTATGTCTACTATAATTGAGGTATTAAAGATGATATAACATGGAGAGAAGCATGACTAGGAAATGATCGAACACACAGAAATTAAACATTTCAAGTTATTATTTATTATACAACTTTAATTCGAATGTATATTTTGATAGTTATTGTTATATACACACGTCGTGACATAGAGATTTTCGTATAATGGTAAATTTAATTATTCAAATTAATGTTTCATTTTCACGTCGAACTACTCTCACATCTTGATGTGTGTTTCGCTAATCAAATTAGCATAAGAAATATAAAACTATGAAGCTTTATTTACTACAGAGAAAAAATCATTCCGAAACCATTTGTTCACGACGACATTAAAATAACTATAAACAAGCATTGGTGTGAGAAATGCATCAGGTTACACCTAAGTGTCAAAATAAAATCTGGGTGTGTATCCGGAGGTTCATGATTCGTACTGCAAACTTTCCAGAAGGAATTGACAAGATTTATTGATAACTAGCTTTTATCCGCGACTTCGTGCGCGTGGAAAACTGATGACGCTTCGTAGAATTAAAGTAAAAACAATACTTACAGTGAAATAAAACGTGACAAAGATTCAGCACATAAAAGTTCTGTTCTGTTAGTAATTAGAGTGAAAAGCTTAGCTGAGTTGGGTTGGGTCAGATTAGCTTTGGTTACAGTCCACAACAACAATAAAAATCGAAATAATAATGATCCATTGTGCGTTTCAAATTGAGAATGCAGTGTGGCGCCTTTTGGAGCTCATCGTTGCCAGTACAGTCTCGATCAAATTTTGCCACTTGGGTTTAAATTTTTCAACATTTTTAAATTCAATAATTTATAAGAATAAAAAATGAATCTAGATATTACAGAAGAAGATATTGAAGGAAATGTTAAAGAACGGCAGCACTATGTGCCCTTTTCTCATTTAAACTAGATATGTGTGTGTAACCTAATCAACTCTGGGTCAATTATTTTCGACTATATTTACAAACATTTAAGGGATTTGTAATACCAGAAAAACATTTAAAACTTTTTATGAGAGATGAAACGGATATCCGGTAACTACCTAGTATCCGGCAGGACAACTACATACATATTTACTCCATAGGTTTTTAGATAATTAAGGTTATATAGAACTTTTTGTTCCCCCTATATATTATTATTAAGTAAAACGATAGCATTTAACCAATTAGTAAATTTTTCAAAATATTCAATGTGAAATACAAAATATGCGACATATCCTTCACGCCCTTATCAATCCTAAACAAAACTGCCTTTTCCAAACCCCACCCCCGAGCCTACGCCACTGTCAAAGTTGCAAACAGACGCGTTCTCCCCGACCGATCCTTGGATTTTTTACACAGAAGGAGGAGTGTGACACGTTCTCCTCTGGAATCGTCGTTGTCGTATCTGGTATATATACGGTCCCTCTGGGGGGTGGCAAAAGGTGCTGTGGAGGCGGTAGCGCGCGGGGGGCGGCAGGTCGTGTATCGATTACCAGTGAGCTCGACAAGGTGCTTGTCACGTTTGATACCCATACATACACACTCACACAGACACAAGTGGAATAGCTGTGTTTATGGTTGACGTTGTTGCCGTGTTCGCCGCAAAGGCGATGTCAAGCTCTAAGAGATATTTGCCCTCAAAACAGGTTCAGACGATTCTACAAAGAAGAATCTTCTTTGCTACAATGTGGGTTTTGAAAGATGAATGTCGTGAAAAAACTTTGCTCTTCAGGATTAATTATTGAATCTTTGAAAATACATCTAATATCAACTGTATAGGTATATACAGGAGCTTCGTTCCAACACGCAACGCGTCTATCAGACAATTGCCCATCTGACGAATCTTGACAGTTGCTGGAACAGCTGATAAATAACTGGACGAGAATTGGAAATTTGAATTAACCGCAAATCTAATATATCTCCGCCTCCCTGTGAAGGCACTTCCGGTACCCGGGTGCCCACCCTTTTGTCTCTTTGTTAGGCATTGGCTAAGCCTTCTCCTACGTATTTTTTACTTGAGGTACAGTTTCCTCTAGAAAGTAATAGTTTTACATTATATAATATGAAACATTCAATTCATATGCAAAAAATACCTAAATAATATCGATTTTTTATACTCCGATCGACGAGGAGCAATTCCAAGTCCTCATAATCACTCTCCAACGACGATACGTCACTGACTTCACTGACATCCTCTTCACTTTTCCAAAACTAAGTGAAAGTTTTTAAAAATATCAAGACAAAAATGATCACTGATAATCACACTAACACAACAGAAAATAAATAAAACAACCAAACCTAACCTATTAATCTGTGATTGATAAAACAAGCAACAACCACGACAATGAGGATGAACAAGCCAACTACACCAATGTGAAATGTGCAAGCGCTAAATCGATGGTCAGAAGAAAATCCGCAAACCGTTCTGATAGTTTGTTAGCTGTGAGAAATCTTAAGGGGCAGATACACGGCGCTAGGTTCGTTGACGAGCCATGGCGAGCCAGCAGAGCTTCACGTCGTGTACCATGGTTGACTCGCTGATGCTCACGGCTCGTGGATTGTGACTTGCTATTCCCATCGACTTTCGGTAAAACTGCCGCGAGTCATAGGGCGCGAACCGTAAACACGAGCCATTACGCGTCGTGTAGCATAGATGACGAGCAAGCTCGTAAGTAAAAAAGCGAAATTCGTCATCAGTTCAGTTTGCAATGGACGTTTACCAGGTAAAGGTTGCTGCTGGTGTTATGTACTTGTTGTTCGATTATCAATATTTATTTTTACGTTGGTGGATAACATCCCTAAGCAGAAGCCGAACTAGGTAAGTAGTTACCCACCATATTAAACGTGGCTCGTCAACGAACCTCGCGTCGTGTATCAGATTTCGACTAGTCATTTGAAAAAACACAAGTAACCTTTGCAAACCGCAAGCCTTGAGTCACGAACCTCGCGCCGGGTATCTGCACCTTTAGATGGAACAAAAACCTAACAGTTTATTAATTGACAGACGCTTGGATTGGACCGCGTTCAGGAGCTGCGCAGAATCCTGACGGTAACAGACTGTTTCTGATAAGTGTTGGAACGGAGCCTACATGGTATCATTAAAATTTACAGAATATCCCACCACTTGAATCACTCTTTGTCGGCATATTATGTCTCTCATAAATCATGTCCGCAATGACAGATATATTTTCGAAGGAGACGAGGACGATTCAAATTCAACCTGAAAAAAATGGAAGGTACCGACCAACGCTGTCGTATATTTATGCAAGAGAGATACGATTGAAATAAGTATATGGTATATGAATACGTCTCTGGTACTTTTGAATAGAACTTAAATAAATATTTTTTACAAAAAATTGGACCGACGTTATTAGTTGATGCACTGAAAAGTATAAAATAATATTAATTCTATTGGTGCTGTTACTTTTGAAGTTGTGCAGTTGCAGTTAGATTGATAATTTTTGGCACCAACTTCACAAGTACCAGCACCAACAGAATTAATATTATTTTATACTTTTCAGTGCATTAACTAATAACGTCGGTCCAATTTTTTGTAAAAAATATTTATTTCACACTTTTGAGTGTAATATTAGTCACAAAAATCGTTGAACGTTCACTAATACCCATACTTATCCTATTACCCACGTATATTCTTTGCTGGTAGTTGTTATTATTGAGATCTCAAAGCATCGCTGCGGAAATACGCTTAAATATTTTACATGTTACCATTTTAACACCGATTTAACTCGAAAACCGTAACACTAAGGAAAAACTGATTATTACAAATGTTGCTACAAATAATTATGTCGTTCATGTAGTATCGAAAGATTTTCAATTTTTGAAAGAAATCGCCCTCTCCACATAGCAAAAATACATATTTAACATGCGTCTATTTCGAAAACCGTAACTCTTTTGAAAAAATATTCAATTTAAACGTTTCCGGATATTGTCCTATCTTTAATTACACCAAATCAAATTTTCGATTTTCGAGAAAATTTGCCCTCTACACCCCTTCGGGGGCGGTTTTCTGAGGAAAGGGGATTTCGGATTTGCGTTTTTATGAATATGGAACCATTTCTCAAGCCTCATCTTTCAAATTAATCAAAAATCATCAAAATCGGAAAACGTTTACTATAAACAAGGCGCGAACAAACAAAAAAAAAGCAGTCGAATTGTATACCTCCTCCGTTCGGGGTTCGTCGGTCAAAAATACGATAAATATGTTGAATGGAACAACAAAAATTGGGGCTACATCAAAATTTGAAGATTTAGAAATTAATTCATTCCAACATTTTTCGCTGTGTCATTCAGTAATTTTGTTATCGCACGAGAACTCTAGGACACACTGTATTTATCAAACTTGTTCACAGTGAAATACGACAGGCTCTCAATCCCCTACAGAACTCGGTGAAGCAGCGTTTTCCTTGGATGTATGCTGGTACGAGTGACCCAACTACCTTCTGATAAGTAATATTCTGTAAACTTTGGTATCATCAACGCAATTCTGGCCTCGAATAACAAGTTCCGCAAGAAGTAGAGTACATAGTTGGACGTGAAAATGGCCCGGCGGGTAGGTAATATGACCCATGTGTTTTATCTTTTGAATTCAGTGAGATTAAGTAAACCTGACAAATAATTACTTCTTCGTTGAAGCTAACGTAATTTTGTGTTTTATTGTGAACTTTTCGACTCTGTGCGATAGAAGACCAACCATCGTGTTTTTACTATCTCATGCTAAAATATTCAAGTGAAAATTTTATACCTGTTGTTTTACGTCAATCAAATGCATGGATTTTGACAGTTTGCTATGAAGACAACCTGAATTTTCCGAAAAAGATTTCAATTGAGAAATTAGAAAGTGATAATTTCCCTGGCTTGACAGCTGTCCCGTGCAGATGTCAGAATAACAAGCGTAGATTATTTTTGACAAATATTTATTTATAAACTGTCAAATCTTCTCAGAACCCTTACTACAAAATGTGAGATTTATCGAGAAATATTTCAAGAAATTGTGGGATTTAAATTTATTAAACAAGTTTTTTTTTCTAGCATTGGAAAGGCTTTTTCGAAGCTTCGCCCCAAATGCTGACAATATGAATATGGGAACATCTTTCACCCAGTCATCTTCTTTCAAATGTAAAAAGAATCATCATAAATATTTTTTACAAAAAATTGGACCGACTTTATTAGTTGGTGCACTGAAAAGTATAAAATAATATTAATTCTATTGGTGCTGTTACTTTTGAAGTTGTGCAGTTGCAGGTAGATTGGTAACTTTTGGCACCAACTTCACAAGTACCAGCCCCAATAGAATTAATATTATTTTATACTTTTCAGTGCACCAACTAATAAAGTCGGTCCAATTTTTTGTAAAAAATATTTATTTCACACTTTTGAGTGTAACATTAGTCACGAAAATCGTTGAACGTTCACTAATACCAATGAAGATAGTACTTATTCTATTACCCACGTATATTCCTTGCTTGTAGTTGTTATTATTGAGATCTCAGTACATCGCTGCGGAAATACGCTTGAATATTTTAGTTGTTACCATTTTAACACCGATTTTACTCGAAAACCGTAACTCTAAGGGGAAAATGTTCAGTATAAATGTTGCTACAAATAATTAAGTCTTTCATGTACTGCAAACAGATTTTCAATTTTCGACAGAAATCGCCCTCTCCACATAGCGAAAATAGGTATATTTGAGAGTTTAAAATGTCTCTATGTCGAAAACCGTTACTCCTTTGAAAAAATGTTCCATTTAAACGTTTCCGGATATTGTCCTATCTTTAATTATATCAACGCAGATTTTCAATTTTCGACAAAATTTGCCCCCTCCACCCCCTTCGGGGGCGGTTTTCGGAGGGAACGAGATGTCGGATTCCCGTTTTTATGAATATGGGACCATTTCTCAAGCCTCCTCTTTCAAATGAATCAAAAATCATCAAAATCGGAGTACGTTTACTATATGAAACGCGCGCACAAACCAAAAAAAAAAAAAAAAAAAAAAAGCACACAATCGAATTGTATACCTCCTCCTTTTGGGAAGTCGGTCAAAAATCGATGAGAATGTATAACTTCTTCTTTTGGGGGAAGTCAGTCAAACTGTCCAAAATATTATTTTCCTCTCACATTGTCTTCAATCGACAAAGCTCTCAACTCTCAACTAATAAGGTTTAGATATTTCGGAGTTTTCCATAAATATTTACATAATTATTGAAGCCATTCCAAATTTGCTAATTATCAAAAATGTTTAAGTCTTTCTTTCCAAGAAATTCTTGCATTTGAAGAGAAAAGCATTAGATTTGCTGAATTTTATTTATTTACCCAATATATTTTCAATCACTAGACTAAAGGGCCGATTTCATAATCAAATTATTAATTTTAATCCTAGATTAAAAATTTCATATTTTTTTTGGTTGTTCATATAATTTAAAGTTACTTTAAGAGGAAGTTGTACTTCTCTTTAAAACAGTGTATGCAAGGGTTTCGTAGTCCCTAAACTTTTAGGTTCATTTTTTATTTTAAGAGACTGAAAAAATAACTACGTATTGGTAAAGCTCTTATCTATGTTTCTGTGGAATCACTTTTTCAAAATTTTATTTAGTTCTTTCTAAAAAAAAACATAAAATTTCATATTTTTTGACGAGTTTCCCATTTTTTTTTTAGAGAAGAATTAAGGAAAATATCAAAAAAGTAAGACGACAGAAACATAGATTAGACCTTTACCAACAAGGATATTTTTTCTCATCCACTAGTAATGAAAAATAAATCATAAAAGTAAGGGACTACGAAACCCTTGCATAGCAACATTTTGCACCTGCAGAGTGGCGCCGCTCTCTGAGTTCTAAAGTAATCATCATTTATGAATGGAGATAAAATACATTCACTATTATAAATGTTTACGAGGGATAGACGGATGGGTGAAGATGTACAGTTTCCGTTGAAAATTGAATAAGTAGTATTTTATATCGTACGTAGGTAAATAAAAAGATCAAGAAGAATATTGAAAAATTAATAAAACTGCTTGAACTGAAATTAGTGGTTTGTATAATATATGAAGAGCTATTGCCTTGACCGATTTGTGGGTTTATTCCCTACATCGCTCACGTAGTTTGTCTTAGAGATGTCCATTGAAGGAACTCATGATGTAATTAAATCTTTTTTCATAAGCGGACCAATATACTCAATTAAGTATTGATAAAATCCGTGCGCAATTAATTAATTCTGTTTGAATATAGGTACTATTTATTTTAACTATTCTTTGATTTTGAATTCAGTATCCAAATCCTTCAACATCACTTCTTTTCTATGAATCTCCATATCCCTGTCAATTATTTTCCTTATTTCTCCTTATACCAGCACATTTTTTTCAATTCTTCATCCAAGTAGGATAATATTCTTTCTTGGAAGAATTACCTGTCGGGGGATTACGTTTTTGCCGTAATTTCTCGGGTGCAATAACGAAATATAAAAGCTATTATGAAATGTTTTAATTTGTCATTTGGAGATTTAGTTAATCCCTCATTAGTGATTTGGTTTTGAAATTGGCCCTTATGGGTATAAAAGATCAGCAGCAACAGACATAGGCATTGTGATTATAATATTCAAGAATGCCGGTCACACGTAAAGGTTTGAAGAACCGATTATGGTTGTCATCTACGAGATCGTCGCCTAGATCCAAAATCCAGCGAATAAATAAGGTGAGTTGAACTGGAATCCTACGTAAATATTTTATTGAACACAGTGTCCTGACAATACAACGGCATTTTGGTTAGCGTTAGCGATCATGTACACAGTAACTGTGAATAGAAAATCTCTAAAATCTGTGTATAATAATATCTTTAAACTATATTGCTGATACTTGATGGAAATTCATGATCAATTGAAACAAAAAATTATAAACTTCCACTTATAGGTATATTAAAACACATATTAATTTATTATTTAAAAATATGGTGGTATCACACAGCGATTGAAGGCTTCATTATTGAACTAGTAACTGTTCCATATAGTAAATAAAAGCAATAGTGTAATTTTTGTATTCCTTCAATAAAGCCGTTGTCATCATATTCTACATAAAGCAAAGCACATTGAGATTGAAGAGGTCCTGGTCAGACAAATACTAAAAACACTATATTTTTAGGTGTCATCGAAGATGAGTGAAGCTGGGACATCAAGATCATTAGAGGTACAGGAGCCTGGTACCGTACCGGTGGAATATAAGGATACCCAAGCTATTGGTTCTACGCCCTCAAATGAACAATGTTCGGATATTGATATCGTTGACGTGATTCTTTGCGGTGTAAAACGCCTCAGTGAAAATAATTGTTCTGGACAGGGTCCCTCTGTTGAAGCAACGCATGAACAAAATTTAAGTTTCGATAGTGAACTGTGTGATATTTCAAAAAACATACATTTTCCAGATGATAATCATTTGGGAAAAGATGTTAGTAACAATTATTGCGAAGTCACTCATGTAGCTCATATAAATCAGGAAGAAAGCACAAGCCTAATTATCGAGGAACCATCAATTGAAACCTCAAATAGAGAAAAGGGAAATAACGATGAAAAAATCGAACTCGAAGGACGGAGAATAGTCGATATTCAGCATTTTATCGACTCCCTTATTGCAATAAGTAATCATGCTCCCCATTTCGGATGCTCTCTCATAAACCTTGAGATAGTAAAAGAAACTAGAAGGGGAGTAGCTTCTAAAATTACATTCAAATGTAATATGTGTATGTCCATGGAGACTGTAACAACTGTTTCTAATTTTGAAGACGTTAATAATAGTGCTGTGCTTGGAATAACAAACGTGGGATCTGGGTATATACACCTTAATGAGTTTCATTCCACAATGAATATACCAACGTTATCTTCCAAAACTTACTCAAGAATCGAAGAAAATCTAGCTGATCTGTGGGAAGAAACTGCAATGGAGGAAATGGCTAAGGCTGCTGAAGAAGAAAAACACTTGGCAATTGAATGTGGAGATGTAACTGCAGATGGTACACCTTTAATAACCGTTGTATGTGATGGTGTTTGGGCCAAAAGATCTTACAGATCCAACTATAATTCTTTGAGTGGAGCTGCTGCAATTGTAGGTTTTAAAACGAGAAAAGTTTTATTTTTAGCCGTGAAAAACAAATTTTGTTTAACATGCAAAAAACATCCACGGAATACCCCACAACACAAATGTTACAAAAATTGGCAAGGTTCGTCGAGTTCTATGGAAGCGAATATCATAGCTGAGGGGTTTCAAAAAAGTATGCCGATGTATGGAATAATTTACAATATAATGGTTGCCGATGGAGACAGCAGTTGTTATGATTTAATACTGCAAAAAAATCCGTACAAATATCATAACATTACTGTTATGAAAGTAGAATGCCGGAATCACTTACTGAGAAATTATTTGAGGAAAATAAGAGAATTAGTTCAAACCAAAAATGCTGGGCCTATAATCCTCAGGAAAGAAATTAAGGTAATGTTTTCCAATTAAAATTTTAATTTTTCACGACTTCTGAAATACCTCGTTAAAAAGGATCCTCATTATAAGAGTATTATTTTCATGGAATTGGTATTTTTAAGAGCTTATTAATGATTTGTTTGATTTCCAGGAAATTCAGTTGACATTGCACTTTGCAATGATTTCATATTTATATTATTTAGATATTTATTTAAAAATTTGGAACATTTCTTGAATATTCCATACATGATCAATGTGATACGTAATTTTGTATATACCTAATTATATTATTTTTTATAGAAAAATTTGATGCGATTCCGATATGGAATTACTGAAGCCATCAAGTTCAGAAAAAATGAAATGGTTCCTTTAGCTGAAAAAGTTGAAAACTTGAGGAAAGATATCTTAAACAGCCCGAAACACATTTTGGGAGATCATTTAAAATGTTCGAGATACTTTTGTCAAAAAGAAACAGTAGACACAACAACAGTGGCGGATATGAAATTGACGCGTAAGTAATTATATACTAACCATAATATTTGTCGCTCTCTCTCAGCTGCAATTCTCAATGTTTTCATATTTATTACGTATTGAAAATATCGAGTAATTGATTTATCTGTATTTTCAGCTTTATATGACAAACTAATGGAGATTGTCAGATACCTCGCAAATCACTCGAAAAGTTTAATATACGATGTAGACAAAAATTGTGCAGAACAGTTCAACAATATAATAGCTAGACACTCAGGTGGAAAAAGAATTAATTATGTTATGAAGAGATCTTACCAAACTCGCTGTTATGCGTCTGTAGTTGCTCTGAATTCAAAGAAAGAATTGAGCAAACTCAAAACGAAGTATGGAAGATTGAATGACCCCTTCGTTTCGAAATACGAGTTGACAAAACAAAAAAAAAATGATACAAGCTTCTATCTCAAAACGAAAAATAAAACATAACAAACCACGAGAGCTCAGAGGAAATGACCTATTTTACGGTGAGCATTGTACCAAACCAGATATGGATGACGCCACTTTAGACATGGCAGCAAAAGACTTTTTAAAAAATTTATCAATATCTGCTGAAGAAGCCAAAAAAATTGAGGTATTGACACGAGATCAGGCTGATTCACTTTTATGGCACAGTGAAAGACAAAAACGCGTTACTGCCTCAAAATTTGGAGAAATTTGCAAAAAGAGGGAAACGTCTTCAGTAAAAAATTTGATAAAATCCATAATTCATCCAGAGCCATTTTATTCGAAGCCCACACAATATGGCATAGAAAATGAAGTCAGAGCACGAGAAGACCTGGAGAAGTTTTTGCAAAGAAAAATTATAAAATGTGGACTATTCATTGATGAAGAATTCAGTTACATGGCTGCAAGTCCCGACGGAATTGTTGAAGGTGAAAAGTCCATTGTGGAAATAAAATGTCCATACGGAGCCAGAACTATAACTGTGGATGAAGGGATAACTGAAAGGAAAATAACATTTTGGAAAAAAGACAGGACGATCAATGAATGCCATAATTGGTACTTTCAAATCCAGGGTCAGTTGCGAATAACCAAATGAATTTTTGTTATTTATGTGTTTGGACCACTCAAGGAATAAAAGTGGAGAAAATCCCTCGAATGGACGACTTCTGGAGTGATAAAATGGAAGGAAAAATAAAAGAGTTCTATATCCAATACGTTTTACCTGAAATTGTAGATAGTAGGGCAAATAGAGGCATGGAAGTGCGAGATAGAATAAAAAAAACAAAATGAGAAATGAGTTTTATTAAAAATATTACTTTTCAATATTTATACCGACGCAGAACATTTTATGAAATCGTCCCTTCTAATGTTATTCGTTTCCTTCTGGTATATTTTGTTATTTTACACTTTCACACAATCAATAACCAAATAACATTATCCTCACATACACGTACGTTAATATTTTTTGGGTCAAATGTCATGATCTGCTATGTGTATATTCTGAGAGGGTTTCATATACTAACACCTATATCTTGTTATCTATCTATGTACAGAAATCTTTGAACACTATTTTCAGATATCTAAATAAAATGTATTTTTTTAACATGTATTAGAATCCGTTGACAATACAATAAATTCATGAATATATATTTTTTAAGCCAAATTTCTTAAAAAATATTTCATGATCGTTGAATTATCGCTGTGCCACCTCCATGAACAAACAACAACACAAGAGGTGCTTCATAAATAATAAGTCAAAAATAAAGAATAGTTTAAAAAATATTATTTTGAAAAAATTGGTCCGACTTTATTATTTGTTGCACTGAAAAATACAAAATAATATTAATTCTATTGGTGCTGGTTCTTTTGGAGTTGGTGCCTACAACAACAAACTACAACTGTACAACTTCAAAATTACCAGCACCAATGGAATTAATATTATTTTGTATTTTTCAGTGCAACAACTAATAAAGTCGGTCCAATTTTTTGTAAAAAAATATTTATTTCACATTTTTGAATGTAACATTAGTCATGAAAATTTTGAACTTCTAGACATACCAAAGAAGATAGATACTACCTACTAGTATCTATCTTCTTTGGTAATACCCAAAAAGTTATAGGCTTAGCCTTGTACTTGTTATTTATTATTCAGAGATCTCAAAACATCGCGGCGCAAATATACATATTTCAGACTTTACTGCTGTAGCTCGAAAACCGTAACTCAATCTAAATGTTGCTACATATAATCTTTTCTTTAATTTGGCCGTGTCATATCAATTTTCGAAAAAAAAAAATGCTCTCCACATAGCGGAAATACGCATATTACATATTTCAGACTTTACCATTGCGAAACTGGGAAACCTTAACTCTTATAAAAAAATGTTCAATTTAAACGTTTTCGGATATGCTCCCCTTTCTAATTTTCAAATCTCGAATTTTCTGTTTTCGGAAAAAATTTGCCCCTTCTACATAGCTGAAACACATATTTCAGACTGTAGCGCGAAAACGTATGATTATTTTTAAAAATGTCCAATTCAAACGTCTGTCGTCTCGGATTTTCAATTTTCGAGAAAAATCGCTCCTCCACCCCCTTTGGAGGCGGTTTTGCAACTATATTTTGGATTTGATTTTTCTCAATAATGGACCATTCCTCAACTCTTCTCTTTCAAATGAAACAAAAATCTTTTAAATCGGAGTACGTTTACTATGCAAAACGCAAAAAAATACTTTCTCCTTTTTTTGAAGTCGGTCAAAAAATAGAAAACACGCTTTCATACAAAACCCTAACTAAAATGTAAAAAATAATCTTAAATAAGTTTAAAACAGAAATAGATCGATTAACAAAATATTTGATTTTATTGTAGAAAAGCGTGCGAAGTGCTTAACGTCAATTGTGCTAAATAATTTATCGACAAATATTGGTAAAATTATTGTCATTATAAAAATACCATAAAAAGCATCCCTCGCTTTTTATTCGCTACCTATATGTCTCCAGTCGGTACCGACGCAGCTGTACCGAAAATAGTTTTCCCCTCGTAAGTATTCGATATCGATGAAGCTCTGCTCTAGGACGGGAATTACAAATGAGAAATAATGTTTGCGTAGTATTTAGGCTCCACCTACCAGTAGTAAATTTTATACCTCCGCTTCACCCGTTGCCCCTCAGGTGTTACAGTTTGTGAAGTACTACTTCCACTTAAAAGAACGAAAGATTAGTTGACTAATGTTGCAAATGTTATGGAAAAATGCACTCTTTTTATTCCGTCATCGAGATATGAGTTAAACAAATTGAAGAATTAACTAATCTCAAATTAAGGATTCATTATGAAATCGGCCCTTATACATTTATCATCACCTAGAATGATCTAACTTCTAGTTAAATGGTCTGTCCTATCCTAGTAAATTATCAATACTAAATAATTGAAACTGACTTTAGGTAAGTGAGGGGACCCAAATCAATAGTCAATTAGTGTACCTTGATTCATTAATTCCTTGAATATATGCATCCTTTTTGAATTATTGGGTCTTGAAACAATTATAACTTTGTTTACAAAATAAGAGATAAGTGTCACCATTTATTCCGGTAGCAGAAGAAAACAAATTTTGGCAAATCAAAAAAGTTTCGTTTACAGTTAGAAAATCTCCCATATGTTTTGGTTCAAATATAAAAATAATATTATTGGATTCAAAAAAAAAACGTCAAAATAAAGTACAGCACTATCAATCAAGTCATATTTGAAACAGAACAAACAAGTCACCTATCATTTTATTGGATTAACCCTTTATGAATAAATAGTTTAAAATAATAAAAACATGCTTTAATAGCAAACCAAACTAAATAAAAAATCCCGATGGCCTGTAGTCAGCGGAAAGGTAAATTTTTCAAAATTCATTGAAGTGAAATTTGAACAACCTTTTCATTGGTATACATACATGTTATTATATAAAATTGTCGTATGTGTCATAGCCTTGCGGTTAGAGGTTTTTGTTTTGGCTTTTGAATATATAGAGCAGACAGGGTTCGAGTTCTACTTCAAGGCAGATTTTTTTTTCGCCTATTTCTTTTCAATAAATATACTATAATATTTTTTTAATCAGGGTCTATATTAAGATCTCCAGAAAATGTACAATTACATCAAATTTATATTGAGTGTTCATGTTTTATCAATATTTGTTATTTTTCTTTATTAATTTTTATTTTTTTACCTGTGTATTTTATGAAAAATTGCTTTGAACATAAGTTGTAGGTACTGATTATATCTATAGCCTAAAATTATTTTTGATGATATTTACAGTACGGCTCTTTTTTGATATTTTTTTAAATGTTTGAACGGTCGCCATTTTGAAACTACTTACCCGATATTGCCCAATAACGAACTCGACCGAGATATTTGAAAGATTGATTTTTGTAGCAAATTTGTACTTGATACCTTCAAAACTGCGACCTCTATCGTGTTAACAAATTTTTTCGAAATTCAAAAATGTGAACGATCTTAATAGGTACATTTCTATAAGAAATTTACCTAAAATTAGAAAATAAATAAGATATCATTTTAATGTGAAAAAGCGTCGGGTGCTTGATGTCCATTGATTTAAATATTTTATGTTGATAGATACTGATATAAGTAAAGTCATTATACAATTAACTTAGAAAGCACCCCACGTTTTTTTACATTAAAATGATATCTTATTTACTTTCTAATTCTTAATTTGGTTTGCTATTAAAGCGTGTTCTTTAGTTTTTTAAATTATTATTTATTTTCAACTTTTTAGTTTGGTTTGCTATTAAAGCTATGCACGAATGTAGGGAGTGAGATATAAACAATCATAGTCATATATATGAAGACGGTATGGAACCCTTCACCAATTAGTCCCACTCTTAAACTCCATCGCAAATCCTCCAACACACATTCATATCGAAAATTCCACAAAAATCCATCCAAAACGCCGAGAGGTACAGGTATGAGACCCTCCATCAAAAAGTCCCACTCGCACGTACACAACTATAAGTATGAAACCTTTCATCGAAAAGCCCCACTCGCAAGTACACATCACAAAACCTCTCAACCCACATACAGATAGAAAGTTGGTATGGAACCCCCCATCAAGGAGTCCCACACGCACCGATACAACATGAAATTATTGTCATCGGTCCTTTAGAAGTATACAAAGTTTCAAGTCGATCCGATTTTTTTAAGTGGGTGAAAATCGTGTCCAAAGATTCCGTTACATACATACATAGGTACATACATATCAAGCTAATAAAAGCGTGTTAAAAAGATTTTGACTAAAATTGGAGGAAACCTTATTTGAGTAAAAATTATTGTGGGTACGGGGGATGGTACATTTGTGCATATCTTTTCTAAATTTACAATTTTGGACAAGATGTTCACGTAACAAGCTATTCAACATTTTATAAGTAAATATCATACTTATTATATGTGACAGACAGTTTGCTTACACTCAATTATTTGCTGTATCTAACACATCTCTAGTGAAATTAAATTACGAGTACATCTTAAAATCATCAGTAATGCTTTATTTTGTTGTATGTAACTTTAGAAACAAAAACATAAAATAAAATATATTGAATACAATTTCATTACCATTTCTTCATTGTGCTTGTTATCAAGTTATACAGGGTGTCCCTTAAATGTCTTTACAAACTCCTACCACTTGTTCCTCGAGCCAAAATAAGTATTTTTAAGTAAACTTACCATGGTACAAAATTGCCTAGTTTAGGCCTTATAAGGCAATGAAGATTCAATTTTAAAATCATTTTTTGGCTAAAAATTTAAAACAGCTAATGCAATTTTGAAGAAATTTGGTACCTTAGCATAGTTTTATATGCTGAAAAATCCCATGTAAAATTATTATTAATATTAATCCATAGGCGTAGAGCTTAGATTTTTAAATCATTTTACTTTTTGGATTTCTATGCCAATGGATAAAAATGTTAGTAAACTTGAAATTTAGATTAAGTAACTCACTACAAAAAAGATACTCTTGATTAAACTTAGCAAATTAGCAAAAAATTAAGCTGTTTACGTTTATTGTTCGTTTCTGTAGTTTCAAATTTAAGATACATTATTCGTATTATTGTTCAAGAGTTTATCTCAATTCATAAAAGTTAATTTGTTTGGTTTATCATGGCCTTGCTTTACACCTATACCGAATATACCGATATGTTATTGGTTTTTGGAATTGTCAAGAAAACGGTGGAGAGTGTGTTAGGGTATAATGAAAGGTTTTCAAATAGCCGTACAAACTAAACAATTTTGAACCAAGGTAAGTTTACTTAAGAATACTTATTTTGGCACGATGAACAAGTGGTAGGAGTTTGTAAAGACCATTAAGGGACATCCTGTACAGTAGCAGAAGGAACTTCGTTTTTACTGATTTTGATTCAGTTTTTTCTGTTTAAAAAGATCTTAAAGTTCGTTTTTTGTCGGGGGAGGAGTTGGTTTAATATAAAATATTATTTATGAAGTCAGTCAGTAACCATAGGATTCCAAGAAGTTTGAAACGTAGAGATAAGTGAAAATTGAACCCATATTACAATCAGTTCCTGCAGAGGGAGTTTCGACAAAATAATTCATGATCGAGCCCGAGAACTACGAACAATGATTCAATACGAATGTACAACATAAGCAAGTAAATACGTTCAATTATCTTTTGTGCCATGTGCATTCATAAGGCGTTGCCACGGCAAGCTTCCTAATGTCCTTACCGCGGAATCTTCACGTCACAAAGAGGTAGAGCATATTAGTACAAAGTACAAAGGGTTCGTCAAGATGCGACGAAAGCCTTTTGGTTCTCACATGCCGTTCTGTGTTGTATATGTATATCCCCCCCATATATATATTATATATTCAACTATATATTGTGGGATAACGGATCTGACGACTAATGAGCTGACCACTATTATAATGAATGTGTGAAGGTAAATTGGAATAACTGGAGAAAGAACAGCTAAGAGATAGATGGAGGACGGACAGATTATGTGGTTGTTGAACCGGAAGAGCAGTTTTGTTCAACAACATTTTTAGCCCCGCTGGACTTTTCTTTGGATGAACTCACGTTCATTTGAGATGAACGAGTTTTCAAACTGTAAACTTGTAAATTCTTAAGAGACAGACAAGGTGATCGGGTAATGGGCTATTATTTTGAATTTTTTCTCGATTTTGGGAATATGGCCTAACGGACTTCCCCCCAAGCCAGATAGTTACAAACAGTAAGTACTAGAAGATATTTAAAAGACAACAAAAGACAAGAAGGTACGAAAGGATTTTCAATTGAATTCATGTTCGGGATTGAACTTTACCATTAACAGCAGAATAGAAATGTTTTTTTTAATGAAACCTTATTTGAACCAAAAATGCCGTTGAATATCCAATTTGTGAAAGCTTGCGGACAGTCAACTTTATTCCTCAATGATATGCGCATGTTTAAGATGTGATTCTACATGATAAATTAATAATAACTTGCTTTATAAACCATATAATCCAAAAGTGATCCGTTTGAAAAAGACGTTCGTTTATATTTGTATAATTCACATGCACCAACAAGATTTGAAATAAAGATGAGATAGATTAGGAAAAACTTCGTTAGATGTTGCACTAGAAAGTATGGAATAACATCCTCTTTCAAATGAAAAAAGAATGATAACGTCGGTGCAAGTATACTATGACAAAAGACGTTACATACATAAAAACAAAAACTAATTTAAAGTGCAATAAATAATACACTTTATCACGTGACTGCGAACACCAATCAGGGCGCATTACGTCATGGACCGCTAAACAAACAAACCAGCTCTAATTTGACAAGAATAGATTATTTGATGGTGGCAAATTTATTTGCCAGAAACACTGATTATTGTTCTGCGGAACTTAGCAACGTGAAACTGTCTTTGTATAATTGACCAATACTTTATGATTATTTGCTATAAAAGAAATTCTCGTCTTTTATAGCTGCTGTTTGACAGATATCAGAAATGGTAATGATGGGTCTTTTTGGTTGACAGGCAAATTTTGTAGGTACACAACTAGCTTTCATTCTTATTTGTGACACTGTATTATTCCACATAATTTTCCATATCTTTTTGAAGCTAAAATTAGAATTCAGAAGATGCTGGATCGCTTCTAGCTAATGTTAACCTCTTTCTCCTTATATCTTTCTTTAAACGTAAATAAATAATTTATCTGGTGTGTCAATCGCTGTGGAGTTACACATGGGAACTGCACAGTTTTTATAAAACGTTGTATTAATTTTTCATATGATACTCTCAATTCTCGAGCAAATTAACACTGAGAAACTGACAAATACACAGAGGCCACAGAGAAAGAGTAAATATGAATTACATAACACCTATCCTTATATGACAGATCGTAACTGTTGCTATTATTAGCAAGCGGTGACGTAGTTTGGAGTCAGTGAATGATTTTCGTGTTTCAGCGGGAAAATTCAAAATTATTTTATATAAAAAAATTCATAGAAAATTATTTTACTTAGTAAAATATTTTTTTCGTATCTATTAAGGTTTGATCTAAAAAAAACAGGAACAGTTCGAAAAATTGGTCAATACCCCTATTGTATACTTACCTCCTGTTTTAAGGAAGTCTGTCAAAAAATAATTTAAACGAACAAAGTTGATTTATAAAAATAGAAAATTTAAAATTAAAAGATGTAAATAGACAGCACTGCGACAAATTCTATTCACTACAAAATTGTACCCATCATTCATTTTTCTGACAATTAAAAGTAATATTTTTTTCTCAAAAAACGACATGGCGCCCCAGTTTCTTTGTCAATATGCTTACCCACAAAAAGGTTTTCATGACAATCATCCTTTTTGAAAAGATCTAAGAAAAAGGAAAAAATGCCTTACTCACTTTCAAGCATAAGAAATTTATTTATTTTCCTATTTCTGCAGATAAACTAAGCCAAATCATCAAAAAAGTAAATGTTGATAATAATAATAGTAAAGGAGGGGAAGGACTTCCTATTTAACTTCGGCAGTGTTCACTTCGGGTTGGAAGGAAATTAAAACAATTTTCGTGTGGCCAGTAAACGTGGTAGAAGAAGACTCGAGTGTTGGGCCCCCAAGGTGGATAGGGAAGTCGTCTGCCCTGATTTTCATGTGTGGCTCAGAGGTTGCTTTTGTGAAGAAGTTGATTCCTAAAAAGTCTTTGGAGGTAAAAAGCACGTGGTCGCGTGGTCTGGCGGAGACTCGAGGAACACCTCGCGCATAGCCTCAAGGGCGCGACAGTGACGGTTATATTCCGTTCAGAGCAATTTTCCGGATCCTTCCTTGACACGTGCTTTGCATAATTTTTTTATTGGAATTAATAATATATAAGTGTAGTAAAAGTTTAGTGGCTGGAGGTATCCTCAGGCACACGGACGAAGCTTCGATTCCATAAAGTAGTTGAAGGAGTGCTGGCTAAATGCGCCGAAAAGGAGGCAAGAGACAAACATGAGAAATTTTTGAAAAAAAATTAAAAATAGTTTTTATTGGGCATTTAAGATTTAAACCGTACCGATGAGTACCTACTATTGCCATCCTTTTCTCGATTTTAACTATACTTATGTATATGTGTTTGCCAGCAACAGCAATTCCATAACAAATTACTGTTTGTCTACCACAACACAAAATTAAACTTTAAATTAACAGTAACGTCTGACGTCTGACAATTGCCACATAACCATAGACGATCTTCCAAAAAGTACCTATATACCAGAGAACGAGAGGTATATATACGCTCCATGCTCGTGCGTAATTCCAGTGACGGATCCCATTGTCGTTCCATGTCGACAAAATAATGATCTTGCCCGAATGAGATTGAATGGGATAATTATAATTACCAATATTGGATCACACTTGGAGCTTAACAGGCGGCGAGATGTTTGCGATCTAAGTACGAATTCGAAATTTCAAGTCTCTAGACCGTTTGGGGCCTGAGAAATCGCTGCGGAGTCCTTTGATACAAGAAGCGAAAGTAATAAAAACTATTTAAAAAACATAGAAGAAGAATAGTAAAGGTATTATAAATAATTATCTGAATGAATCTTACTCACCATTACGTAGTGCCGTTGCATTTCAGTCTTTTCACTAGCTAATTTTTCACATTCTAATTTCAATCTGTAAAAAGAAAAAATACAAATAAGTAATATAAATTAGAGCATTCGTTATGAGAATATTAAATAATAACAGATAACTCTTAGCTCGAGGGTTTTTATGGCAATTTTCTCTAATATAAAGTAATCTAGCAGAAGAGAAAATTCATAGATTAATGAATAATAGGTACAAAAAAAGTGTAGATGAATGATATGTTATTAAATTAATCGAAACGAGAATAATGTTCTGTGCCGTGTATATTAATAATTATGAGAAATATTAATTATGCATAATAAATATATAGAAATAAAGCGATGCGGAGTTAGTTCCAAACACACTAATCAGCGTTCAATGACGTCGGAATTATATTATTTCAAACGCTATATTAATGATGTAATGTAATGTGAATGATAATTTTGACCAGCCTGGTTAACAATTATTCAATTTGAGAAGAAAATACCCACAAAATTTAGCACAATTTGTGGTGTTTCCAAATTATATTTACATAATATAATTATAGATAATGATATAATTTGTATCAATTAACGCCTTTGTTCAAAAATTGTCTATTCTATTGGGGAGTATCAAAAACAGTAAAATATAAGGAAGGCGAATAACCAGCCTTATGCATATATAACTTTAAGTTCGACACTAGCTTAGATTAGATTAGTTGGAGTGGCTGTTCGTCCTAACACACTGTTGTGGTACTCCACTGCATTAGAAGTTCAGTATCTAGATTTATCCTTTGTAAGAGACTAAGCAGTCTAGATACCGAGTCCTTTACGTAGCCTCTCTCTGCCTTCGGTTTCCCTTCCTCGAATAAATGAAACCGCACTCTCAACAGGGCTGCACCTTGACACGAGTATGTGAACCGCGGTTTCCTCCTCTTCCTGACAGAACCTACATAGGTCGTCCTCATCCAGGCCCATATTTTTCATTTGCTTCCTACAGTGTCCTACCCTACCAATATCCTTGTCGTTTTCCGACTTTAATTCAATATTTCGCGGGACATTTTGGCAGAGGGGATTTTTAGGAATAATTTTGCTTGGCTCTGTCCTGTGGATTCCCGCCATAGGTGTGTAATGCCTGGTTCTTGATCAAATGTTGGAGACGTCGCTTAAATGTGGCATTTAGCAATTTCGCAGGGCTCTGGTCAGATCATGGATTGATCCGCTCCCTGCTTGGCTAGTTGGTCAGCCTTATCGTTGCCATCGATTCCTTGGTATACCCAGGCTAGGGTCAGTCTATTGTGGTTGCCGATACCGATTTTCACGTAGAATTCGAACATCGAGAAAATCCCCAACAGATTTATGAAATGCAGATTATAAAAAATGACATAATTAAAAATAATAAACTGAGAGAGAGAGAGAAATGCTTTATTGTCGAAAAAATTTAAATTTTGTAGACAAAGCAAAATAAAAAATATCAAAATTAAACAATACACAAACAAAACAAAGTCAAACTAAAAATTAAATTAAAATTAAATAAATTTATAAAATATAACAGAAAAATTGAAAAAAACGAAAATTATTTTATTTTATAATACAAATCAAACAAATCTCTACTGCTTTGGGTTCACTAGAAGATCAGACTATAGTTTTTGACTAGACCTAGCTTTCGATGTCTAATTACTTTTCTCCCCTGAATATCAAAAATCGGCTATTTTAAAATAATAAATAAAATTAATATCTATCGAGAGCTATTTACTGAAGTTTTTGCAGTTAATATTTGAATTAATTGTACCTAACTATTTTTTTTATAGTGAATACGAGCCAGATACATATCAACGCAAATTGAAATAAAAATTTATGAAAATTATGTATCCATTCCATACCAATTATTTTTGTTATTTTTATACAGAAATAAAAACATAATATATATATTTATAAAACAACAACTTGTTTTCTCTTACCAGAGTCAGCTATTAAACCTCAATAATCATCATCAGTGATTCAATTAATCAATTTTTATTCAGTGATTTTCAACTGCATAAAAATACATACTCTGGAAACACATAATTAACAAGAAACTTTGAACATTGAGAACATTCTCAAGAATTCCGTGTTTATTTATTTTTTTATTACTACGAATGCTATATTATTAAGTTATAATTTGTGAAAACAGAATTGTTACGTCAATCATAATTGTCTGCTATATCTAATGACAAAATACATTACTATCATTAACAATATCATTGAAGATATCGACCGTACGGAATTCTTCGTGTGCGAGTCCCACTCGCAAGTGGCTAGTTTAGAAAGCTTTAAGGTACCTATTTAAATAATTTATTTGGAATTTGTATATACTTATAAAGCGGACAAATGAAATAAAAATTAAACTCGCTCAATGGCGTCAAAAAGCCACAAAACTTACCAGATTATGTGCGAGCTTTTATTGCTACTCAATGAATATATTTTTGGTATTAAATACACAAACACAAAGACGAACGAAAATAAACATGCTCATTAACATTTTACGTAATTCATATTTCAAGCGCGGCATAAACAGAAAGTTAAAATCAAATGGATTAAAACCAATACGAAACAAAACTTTACAACATAATGAATATATGTTGGAAAGAAGTAGTAGGAAAAGTTCTGTTTGCTGCTTTGTAGCAACGGATGGGTAGAAAAAAAATAGATTTTCACAAAAACTAGCTCCGATTTCATTAGATGAGTCATTGAAAAATAATAAATAATAATAATAATAAATAATATTTATGATTCAAAAATTCTACCTACTCTAACTCGGAAAGTGTTAAAGTTTTAAACAAATTTTCAATTTATAGATTTCCGGAAATGCTCATTCAATATTTATTAAATTTTAAATTTTGAGAAAAAAATATCCCTCTTCTACCTTAGGAGTGTTATTTTTAGAGAAAATTACTCAGTTTTCCGTAGTTCTGATTCTTCAGATCAAGACCTTTTCAACGAACGTTACTTCAAACATCAAAATTCGACTATCCAATCCAAAGTTATGGTACTTTGAGAATTTCATATGGCGTCTAAACTCGATATTTTTGAAAGTAAGTTTTTCTGTCTGTGTCTATGTACGTACTTGCTTTCTTTTGATTTCAACGACGCCTGTTTCCAAAAGTCTTTGCTGAGAAACGAGCGACCGGCTCCACTTATAGCGGCCATTCTCTCGAAAACGTGGCTGATTTATTTTTTCAAAGATTTTAGCGACAAGTCTAAGTTTAAATTTTCCGTGTAGTTCATATCTGAAGTTTATGGTTTTCTCCAGATTTTAAAGCTATAAAGATGTCTGCATTCAAAAATTCAACCAAAATTATGTTAAATATTTTTCAAAAAATTTCAAACTCTAATTTTAAACATGCATATCACCATTTGCATAGTCTCCGGCAATATCACAAGTGTAATAGCAATCTTCAGTAACACTTTTCTTTTCAAATTGGGTGGGACTACCAAATATTTATCATTTTCGATTTGTTTAATGCGAACATTTCTATTTCCAAAATCATTGATATCAAATAAAAAAACCTAGCTCGAGATAAAAAAACCTAATGACAAAACGATAATGCGAGCCACAGAACTTCTGATATTAATTTCCTGACGAAAATGATTTCGTTTCAATTGTATTGAGATTTGTAAGCAAGAATATAATTTGAATTCATTTAGATCGTTGTTGTAATTGGATTTATTTGTTTAGTCTTCTCAATGAGACGCATTTTAAACGGAAAAGAAAAAGCAGAAATTTAGTATTTTTTTGGAGTAAAAATACATTTTTAGGAACATAGTATTTTGCTAAAAATATGAAGTATATAGTATCGTATATTCCAGTTAAGACGTATGTTATATGGCCATCTTGTGGAAAGCAATGGCAACCTACCACGAGTAATAATGCCTAGCAGAGTCTCTCAAATACCCGTTTAATTGTGAAATGACGCCTTTTCATAAAAATACGCGGAAGATCTCCAACGCCGCCCTTTAGAAAGTAGGGCACTTCATGAATAATTGACTTAGTCAAAGAATTCCTGAGCTGAGCCTTATGAATAATAATCAGGATTTTAGTAAAGGTCTATTTATTAGGCATATAAAATTTCCAAAACGGTCATGGGCGAGACACAGAGGAGTTGATTGTTGAATCGTATAAAAAAGAAAGGGTGAGGGTTCAAGTACCACTAGGTTCTTTATTATGTTTCTTTTCTTTCTCAAGAATTACTTTTATATTTTTTCTTGTAGGGACTGGTATTATTATTAGAATAAAAATAAAATATTTGATAAAAATAGCAGATAACCAATTCCTCAAGAAAAGTCAAGACGATGTATAAACTATTTTTTCTTAATACTAATTTGTATTTTCCTGTGCGAATTAATGATACCACTTTGTGAATTATTAAACATTATACATCGTATAATGTTTGTTTTTTATACCGTTACCAATTCAGGTGGTCCCTACTTTATTTTACTCATATAAACTATCCAAAAATCTCATATGCTTAACAAATTTCTACGATAAAACCGAAGGAAACAACATTTGGAGTCAATTTCAAAGGACCTATATTTAATAAACTCATTGACATGGCCAGTTAGTTGAACAACCCCTCTCTCTGATTCTTGGATTATTATTACCAATGGATCCTATTGGCCCCCAAAATACAAACGATGCCGAGAACAAAAGCCCAACGCTACAACATATTTACTGGGGCTGACCCCCTCAACATGTTGATGACATCTGCTTGGCAATGGGTGGTGTTGGCTGGTGCTGTTTGGCATAATATAACGTGAAGAGGTCGTGTGCTGGTAGAAGTACTTATTTCTGCCAACAAATAAATACGAGAGCGTTTCTCGTATCGAGGTTAGAAATAGAAATAAGGGTTGTCGCCAATACATATAAAATGTGTCCAGTTAAGGAGGCGGTAACATATGGAAATTTTTTTATTATTCTGTTTTATGAAAAAAAGTCATTCTTCGTTAAAAGAGCATTCGTGTATGAGGTTGGTCGAAAAATATTTCTTTTGAGAGGTAGCTTCATTTTTCACAGTATCCGCAATCTTTATTGTGATATTGTGTTGATGCAATTGAAAACTACGGTCAGATATCCAATATTACCATCTACCTTACAAACAGATTTTGTTATTTTTACTGAATCCTAATAAGCTTAATAGGAGGAGTAATATCTCCCCTTCTATAAAGCCTAATAGTAGATCAGCTACACCACAGGCTTACGGAGCTTGGCTTCGAATGCATAGACTACGCTGACGACATAGTTCTAATAGTTAGAGGAAAAATCCAGAGCACCTTATGCGACTTAATGAAAGAGGGCCTCAGAACTATTGAGCAATGGTGCTTGTCAGTGAGAGCCTGGTCCTCTCTAACCAAATACATCCCATCAGTTAACCTTCCCATTGACGAGATGATAAGGAAAATTAGCATCGCTTTTACTAAGATGCTAAGTAGAAAAGAAGATTGGGAAAGGGAGCCCACAATCTAAGCTCTCAAAAAGAATGCCATCAAATGGTACACAGATGGTTCCAAGACCAAGACGGGGACCGGCGCTGGAATACTCGGGCCTGGCACCAAATGATTACTATCGTTAGATCACTGTCCAAGCATCTTACAGACAGAAGTGCTTGAAATCGAAAGATCCAAATGAACCTAGAAAGAAACTATCAGAAATGCAATATAGCTATGCATTTTGACATTTTGCGATTAAAGCACTTCTCATACACATGTCAGAAAAGGAGCACAAACTCCTTACATTGGCCCAGAACCTTTCTGTGGTTCAGGTAAATCTACCTACAAGAAAGAGTCTCAGAAGAAGGAAGAAACCTAAAGAGAAACACTATGGCGGAATCTTCCTGAGCTGGATCATTCCAAAAAGTTTCTTGGAAGCTTTAATACTGCAAGATCTAAGAAGTATCTGGATCTTAGCAAGAATATGCTACACCTCCTCACTGGATACCTTACTGTGCATTGTTGCCTCAGGAAGCACCTAACGAGAATGCTCTACCAGGGAACGACGAGTATAGATTCTCTGGGGAGGAGGAGGAAATTCCGGATTAACTGGTGACAGAATGCCTCGCCATTGCTAGTAAACGCAAAAAATGCTTTGGACAAGAAACATGCAGAAATGAGGAAGTAACCTCCTTGAAGCCATCCCAGATTCTGGATTTCATTAGAACTCTGGAACTGGAGAGCGAGCTGTAGACTACGTAATGGCGAGAACAGCTCTGATGGGGGGAACAATAGACCTCAAGATCGCAGTGTAACGACAACCCCTCAAATCTACAATAGGCTGAATAAGTTTTCAGAACAAAAGTAGCACAACATGAAATCAAAATTTGATCATTGTAACGCGACCAGTGTTTCAGCAAGAACATTGGCATCTTATCTACATTTAATTGAAGCTCCAGCTTCATACAATCTCAATTATATATAGAGAACAGAATTTCATTCACCAATTCATTAATTTTGTATTGTATAAATTACTAGCTGTTGCCCTCTACTTCTACCGCGGAATATTGAAAGTATCTACTATATAAATATTTTTCCTTCCTAGTTTAGTATATCTCTGTGCGAAATTTCAATTGATAAAATTAAGCATACAAATAAAATCGATTATAGTATACAGGATAGGGGCAGCAATAGAAAATATGTAGATATAATATCATCGGGGACTTTTCCATGGAAACATAAGTTTGATTTTCGACCAATTTCCAACCGGAGGAAGTATACAATTCAACTTTTAGTCTGCTTTTTTCAATGGTAAGGTTTAGCTAGCATTAGCATTGTAAGTTTTCGATAACTTTGTTATTATGTTTTTATTGAAAATAAAAAATATGATCCACGATTCTACTATTAATTTCAGACACATTTGCTGAAAAAAGTGTATCTCTTTCAAAAAACAAAAGGGCTATAGCAGCATAACATTTTCACACATTAAAATTAAGTACCTGAAATATTCATAATAAGGGTTGCCGGGTATCATATCAACCTTCTTATTTCCCATCGGGAACTTTAAACAGAAACATTCTTAAAATCTACTTTTCTCTACTTTCTTAAATACTAGGTGTATTTATAATGATATAAATCGCCCGAAAAGATTATCTAAATGACAGTGAAACTGTATCAAAATTTGTAACGTAGTTTTAAGGGGGCTCGCTACCCATTGATATCGTGGTTACATTGTTTCTCTTAAACTAATTATCCTATCTGGGTAAAATTTTGTATGCTTACTGAGAAGAGAATGTAGAATCGCAGATCACACAAAAATAAAAATTCTAAGGTGTAAGTTGAAAACTTTGTTATTATTCTTCTTTTAAAAAAATATCTAAAACCAAAAGAGTCAAATTTTCGCTGTACCCGCTAATGTTCATTAACACTATCTGTAATACACATACTAATGGTTGTCGGGTATTATACCACATGGATCAACCTACATATTTCACCTGGTGGACGTTTAACAGAAAAATTCATAAAATCTACACCTGGTTTGAGAGGCCCCTTAAATATTTAAGCCCACAGACAGCCATGCACAGTGAACAGCGACTCTGTTTTTATAATATTTAGAGATAGAAGATAAATAAAAAAACAATTTTTCCAACTGATTGACAGTCCAAGTATCTAATGTTCCTGAAAACATCCTATAACAATAATATTCGCCCAACTGATGCATCTACGGATTTATAAGGTTGATAATTGAATTTCACATTTCGCATCCGTTTATTATCGAATTCAATCTATATTTCATTGATAATATAGGTATATTAATGAGATGAGATGAGGACTTTATGTTTTTATCTCAACTTTTTTTTATCGGAATATACAACGTAGACCTTAATGAGCCTCATATCAACAAGATGCTCAAGATGAAATCAGATGCGATTTAGATGCTCAGGTTATAAAACCATATTACCCTTTTTAATCGATTTAAAAAAAGAGGTATATGATTTGATGATATTCTTACTTTTTACTTATCTATGTTATGTATCTTCAAGTATTTTTATCTATCCTTCTTCCATTCGAAAGAGGGCTGCTGAAAAATAGTCTTGTAAAAAATGATTAGTCAATAAGTATGTATTTCTCAAAGGCAAAGAGAGAGCTCCCTTTGGGGTTCGTCGGTCAAAAAAAATCGAACTGAGGCACTTTCGACCTCAAATGAAACCTTACAACAATTCCTTTGAATTCCCATAATTAATTATATTATATAATATAATTCTGAAATGCTGATAAATGATATTTTCGCATTATAAAACTACTTTTTTTACGACACGTGATATTTAGTTTTTAAATTTTTTGAATTCCGACCATAACGACAGGGCTTTTTAACACGCTTTTATAAGCTTGGTAGGTATGAATATGTAACGGAATCTTTGGACACGATTTTCACCTACTTAAAAACATCGGATCGACTTGAAACTTTGTATACTTCTAAAGGACCGATGAAAATAATTTCATGTTGAGTAGGTGCGAGTGGGACTCCTTGATGGAAGGTTCCATACCTATATATCTGAGCTCTATGGATAGATTCTCGTGGCATTTTCGATATGCATGGGTGTTGGCAGGATATGTGATGGTTTGTGAGTGCGAGTGGGACTCTTTGATGGAGGGTTCCATAACTAGGGATGTTTTTGATATATGGATCCATTTTCGTGGAACTTTCTATCTGTATGTTGGTTGGGAGGTTTTGTGATGTTGTGTACGTGCGAGTGGGACTTTTTGATGAAGGGTTTCATACCTATACCTCTTTATAGATGGATTTTTGTCGCATTCTCGATAGGAATGTGTGTTGCAGGAATTGCGATGGAAGAGTGGGACTATTTGGTGGAGGGTTCCATACCGCCCTCGTATATATGACTATGATTGTTTATATCTCACTCCCTACATTCGTGCATAGCTTTAATAGCAAACCGAACTAAAAAGTGGAAAATAAATAATAGTTAAAAAAACTAAAAAACACGCTTCAATAGCAAACCAAACTAAAAATTAGAAAAAAATTAAGATATCATTTTAATGTAAAAAAGCGTGGGGTGCTTTCTAAATTAATTTTATAATGACATGCAATATTTATATTTATACATCAATGGACATGGACAAGCACCCGCTTTTTTACATTAAAATGATATTTATTTATAATTTTTAGTTTGGATTTCTATTCAAAATATTATTTATTATATTAAAGTACTCATTTTCATGGGCCTACTTGCTTTTTTTAAATGTGATATATCGGACCACAAATAAGAAAGCTACAAAGCACGTTCCGTGGGACACATTATATATTTCTCTAATTACATTTTGTTTTATTTATTGGTTAATCCAAAGTTACTAATTCTAGTCCCAATACAACTATTTTTGTCAGTACATCGTCGGATACAATTGATTTTATATAAAGTTGATTACTTGATATTCAAGATGATCTCGTATAGGGTTTTTCATCTGACTTTTTTTGTGCGCATGCGTCAGTGTCGGCCATTTTTTCGTACTGTTTTATGTAAACAAGCATGTGAAATGATAAATAAAATGAAAAAGTGTTAGATAAACTATATATAATCAAAAAAATATAACAAAAACATAAGAAAATAAGAGTCTTAATTAAAAAATAAATTATTTCAATAGTTTTTGAATCTGTACGAAAAGGAACAAAAAAAAAGTTCAAAGGAGCTAATAAATAAATAATAATAACAATACGGTATTTTTATGGAGTATGTAAGAGTGATACACGGTATAAATTATTCAAAGGCAACACAAAGCCATCATTTCATTTCATACATTTTTCAAAACCTTGCCTACAATATCGTAATAAAATTACTACATCATCAGACAAAATACATATTAAACATATTCAAAATGTGCAAATGTGGACTTATGGGTGAAAAAATGTGGCCGAAGTGATAGAGGTTTTCGATCGTTTGATGATGTTACTTGTTACTAAAGATACGTAGATATATTTGTTCACTACATTTTCACGGCGAAAGTGGTCCAACAGAAAAAAATTCCAATACCCCTCTGAGTTATAAAGAATGTCAACACATTAATAAATCAAACAATGGTACCGTATAGTTATATAATAAGGAAGAATGTTGGAGTTATAACCTTTAATTTGCTTGTAGGTGATCATAGCTCATAGCAAGAACCAGAATGATACATAGATCCATATGGTTGGAATTCCTTAGCACCTCCTGTGAGGGAAATAGTTGCCAAACTTGAGAATAATTTGTGAATTTGTGACTGGAGTTTATGAAACGCTTTAAATTTCATTGTATTGTTTCAGAATGGCCAGCAATTTTCCTTTGTTGGATCGACCGGTATTTTATTTCTGATTGCATTTCTTACCTCGAAAAATAAGTTTTCTCAAAATATACTATTCAACATAGGTAGTATGATAATAAACATCATGTTTAACCTCAAAATGTTATTTTTTTTATTTTATTAATTATAACCGTCATTAGTTTCCACTTGAATTGAAATGCATTTGCAAGTACTAATAATTGATTGACATAAATTATTCAAACGTAATTATAATTAAAATTTGTTTTCATTATGTTCCACATAATAAACAAGGGCTTACGTCTCTATCAGCTCACTTTTTTCCTTTTTGCGGACGTCCATGGCATCATCTTTTTAACTATTCGTAATATAAGTGCTTCTGCAGAGTTATATACCAGTGAAGTACTATCAACGTTTTTTTCGAATAATTCATTTATTTGTATAGATAATATTGCTTACCCAGCCATTACTTATCAAAACAGTACGAAACTTTTGAATTACCGCCGTTTCAATATGGCTGCTCCGCTTGCGCTCTTCACATGATGAAAAGGCCTATTGATAAATTAGTTTTGATGAACGTGAATGTAGTGTATAGATATATGTAAATAATACTGTCGTCTCGAGTGACGTACCACGCAAAGGTAGCGGGGAGTGGGTGGCATTCGATGTCCGACCGCCGTAGGGAGAAGACGTGGTGCGTGTACTATATCGAGCCGATATTGGAGTAATTAGACTAGGTGAATAATTTCCAAATTGGACGAGGATACTACATAAACTGGCGACGAGGAAAACAAAGCGTAAATAATTTTTTTTTTGTAATAATTATTCTTTGAGAAAAGACGAAGGGGTTAAGGATGCATGATAATTGGTTGTTGATATCGTATAAACAATAAAACATTACTGAGATATACCTACCATTACATGATGAATAAAACATTACTGAGATATACCCACCATTACATGATTTCTTTCCCTGTTTAAGTGGTATTTCGCTAAATATTAAAGAATGTAGTTAAACGAAATACCTTATGTGTGAGTCATACGAGTGAGTTGTTTATCGCATTTGATTCATTGTTTACTTTGTCATAAATGAATTCCAGAATGAAATTTGGTTTTACATACGTTATTATTCTTTGCCTACAGATTATTTTTAACCCCTTTTGGTATCAAATATATTATGATCACGAATTGCATGTGATCTTAGAACTATAAATGAAGTTAACAAATAAAACATACGCATTTTCATATACAAATTACTCTGTAAATATAAAAAGAAATAAACACATTTTCATTTTTACAATTATTTCTTTAAAGTGGAGTATTAAAATATGGTATTTGGTTATTATTATAATCGAGTGAGCTTAGTCAGTTGGCAAGTTTTGTATAGGGTGCTAACTGTACAGATGGTATTGTACTATATTTTGGATCTGCGTACTATAAACGGTTAAAGAAAAATATAGTTTGCAAAAAATACTATATTTTCAATGATGGAATCTAATTTAATTGGTTTAAACAAGAAATCATGGGAAAAATAATATATTTCACTGAAGAAATGTTAGCAACTCTAGTTTTGAAAAGCATTCAATTGCGATGATTTAGTGAAGCATTAAATTGCGATAACTTGGGTAAAAGCATTAAATTGCGATTATATTGAAAAGCATTCAATTGCGATGATTTAGTG
This sequence comes from Crioceris asparagi, assembly GCA_958507055.1. NCBI lineage: Eukaryota > Metazoa > Arthropoda > Insecta > Coleoptera > Chrysomelidae > Crioceris > Crioceris asparagi. The sequence goes on along the minus strand of OY293826.1, from coordinate 11,893,728 downwards.
AAGCATTAAATTGCGATAACTTGGGTAAAAGCATTAAATTGCGATTATATTGAAAAGCATTCAATTGCGATGATTTAGTGAAGCATTAAATTGCGATAACTTGGGTAAAAGCATTAAATTGCGATTATTTTGAAAAGCATTCAATTGCGATGATTTAGTGAAGCATTAAATTGCGATAACTTGGGTAAAAGCATTAAATTGCGATTATTTTGAAGAGCATTGAATTGCGATTATTTTGAAAAGCATTGAATTGCGATTATTTTAAAAAAGCATTAAATTGCGAATAATTAGTATTCAACGGGTTTCATTGTTATCAGGTACCTACATGTGGACATGGCAACGTATACATTAGAGAAATTCGATTGTAATGGGGAGACTGGTTCAGTTTCGGTAAGATGGGAACGCTGGAAAAGAAGTTTAAATATTTATTTAGAAGCGGCGTCGGTCGATACCGATCTTAAAAGAAGAGCGTGTTTATTACATTACGGAGGCCCGGAATTGCAAGAAATTTATTATAACATTCCGGGTGCTCACGCCACTGCAAATGAAGAAAACAAAGGGAAGTTGTTTGAGATCGCTATTTCCAAATTGGATGAGTATTTTGCTCCAAAGCAAAGTAAAGTTTTTGAGCGACATGTCTTCCGGTTAATTAGACAAGAAACAGATGAAAAATTTGAAAAATTTTTAGTTAGGTTAAGACAGCAAGCCACCAAATGTCAATTTTCCGATGCCGAAGAAAATATTATTGATCAAATCACAGAGAAGTGTTCTTCAGACGAGTTAAGAAAGAAAATATTAAAAACAGGTGATTCCATGACGTTAACCAACATTATAGCAGAAGCGAAAGCGTTAGAAGTGGTAGATAGACAAATCGGAAATTTCAATCAAAAAACTAATGAAAATCTAGAAATAAATATAAATAAGATCAATACAAAATTAAATGATAATAGAAACCAGAAAAAAGATCCTTGTGGGAGATGTGGCAGTTTCAGACACCTCGCACGAGACCGAAACTGCCCAGCGAAAGGGAAACCTTGTTTAAAATGCGGCATTATTGGACACTTCCAGAAACAATGTCGAACCAAACAAAAAAGAAAGCTACCAGAAGAACCAACAAAGAATACACATTTAAAGAGATATAAAGTATCCAATAATATCGAAGAAACAGCTAATATACAATCATGTAATAAACAAGTTGACTATATTTTTAATGTTGAATGTGACGCGATGGTCACTTGTGACATAGGGGGAACAAATGTAGAAATGTTAATAGATTCCGGTTGCGACCATAACCTGATAACAGACAAAACTTGGGAAGTAATGAAGAAAAATAAAACAGAAATCAAAAATCAAAACTTAAACCCAAACAAAAGCTTCATGGCCTATGGGAGTACAAAACCTTTGGAGCTACTAGGATCCTTTGAAGCTAATATTAATATTGGCAAGAAATCTCTGAAGGGTACAACCTTTTATGTGATAGCAGATGGGACACGTAATTTGCTAGGAAGAATTACGGCGATGACTCTGGGCATATTACAAATAAATGTCGTCAATCAAGTCCAAGTAGAACCATTTCCAAAATTCAAAGATGTACTAGTGGAAATTCCGATTGACGACACAGTTAAACCGGTATCCCAACCTTATCGTAGAGTTCCCCTTCCCCTGGAAGAGAAAGTGGACAGAAAGGTAAAAGAACTTCTTGAGAAGGATATAATAGAAGAAGTTAAAGGTCCCTCAAGCTGGGTGTCACCAATTGTCCCTGTATTAAAAGATACTGGAGAGGTTCGTTTGTGCGTAGATATGCGCAGGGCCAATGCAGCCATCAAGCGTGAAACCCATCCATTACCAACGATGGACCAACTGTTGCATAAAGTTCGAGACGCCAAATTCTTCAGTAAATTAGATATCCAAGACGCATTTCATCATATTGAACTGCACCCTAACTCAAGGCATATTACAACCTTTATAACTAGAAGAGGACTTTATAGATATAAAAGGATGATGTTTGGGGTTACTTGCGCTCCAGAAGTGTTTCAAAAAACACTGGAAGCTATACTTATAGAATGCGACGGCGTCATTAACTTTATTGATGATATACTTGTATACGGTAAGGACTTACAAGAACACGATGAGAGACTGCAGAAGGTGTTGGGAGTTCTAAAGCAACACAATGTTTGTTTGAAAAAAGAGAAATGCAAATATCGTCTCAACAAGGTACAGTTCCTCGGACATGAACTATCAGAACAAGGAGTACGGCCATTGGAAAAATATATGTCAGCCATAAAGGAATTCAGGGCACCAACCAACGTGTCAGAACTTCAAAGTTTTTTGGGTCTGGTGAACTATGTGGGAAAATGGATTCCCCATTTAGCCACAACTACGGAGCCCCTAAAAGAACTTTTACGACAAAAATCTGGGAGAAATGCCGATATAAAAGAATTGTGGGGTGAAAGACAACAAAATGCTTTTAATAAATTAAAAGCTGCCTTGGTCGATATACCTAATTTGGGATATTATAATCCGGAGGATAAAACTATGGTGATAGCTGACGCTAGCCCAGTAGCTCTAGGCGCTGTGTTAGTACAGAGCAATGATATGGGTCATCGAATCATTGCCTTCGGTAATAAGACACTTACTCCGTGTGAGCGCCGGTATTGCCAAACTGAAAAGGAAGCGTTGGCACTTGTTTGGGCGGTAGAGCATTTCCATATGTTCCTCTATGGAAAAGAATTTGAACTGGTGACAGACCATAAACCTTTGGAGGTCATATTTGGTCCCAAGTCTAGGCCTTGTGCTCGTATAGAAAGATGGGTTCTGCGATTGCAATCTTACAAATTTCGAGTGAAATACAGCCCTGGAAAAAATAACATCGCAGACCCACTTTCACGGCTATGTAAGTTACCTATAGACTCATTTAATGCTGAGCAGAAAAGCTATATCCGAAATGTAGTGGAGCAGATGACACCAGTTGCAACATCCTTACAAGAGATTATGGCAGAGTCTCTGAAGGATACTGAAATCCAAAAAGTTAGAGAAGGTCTTTATAATGGTAATTGGGATGATTCAGTTAAAACTTTTAAGATATTTCAGAACGAATTATGTTTTTACGAAGACATGCTTTTAAGAGGTACAAAGATTGTAATTCCAGGGAATTTACGGCAGCGAGTTCTAAAAGCTGCCCATGAAGGCCACCCGGGGATCGTAGCGATGAAGTCCAGATTGAGGACCAAAGTGTGGTGGCCTAAATGCGACAAAGAGGCTGAAAATCTTTGTAAATCTTGTAAAGGATGTATTTTAGTATCCGCGCCAAGTCCACCCAATCCATTGAAGAGACGTGAGCTGCCTTCAGAACCTTGGGTGGACGTTGCAGTTGATCTTATGGGTCCCCTACCGAGCAACGACTATATTTTAGTGGTAGTAGACTATTTCTCCCGCTACAAGGAAATCAAAATATGCCGAACGATAACCAGCAATGAAATTATTACTCTCTTGAGTGATATTTTTTGTCGTCTTGGAAATCCTGCATCAATAACTGCAGACAACGGCAAACAGTTTGTTAGCCAAGAATTCAAAAAATTTTGTGCCGATCGAAACATAAAAATATATAACACTATTCCGTATTATCCCCAACAAAACGGAGAGGTGGAAAGACAAAATAAGGATATACTGAAGAGGCTAAAAATTTCCCAAGCTGAGAAGAAAAATTGGAGAGAAGCTCTACGGGATTACCTGGTCATGTACAATAGTACACCCCACACTGTTACTGGTAAAACTCCATCAGAATTATTCTTTCGGAGACAATTTAGAGATAAATTGCCAATGGTGCGGGACGTGACAAATAATCCCGAAGATCTAGAGATTAGAGACAGAGACAAGGAGCAGAAAGAAAAGGGAAAGGAGTATGCAGATAGGAAAAGACAAGCTATCAGCTGTGATTTGAACGTAGGTGACAAAGTTTACGTAAAAAATATGTCTAAAAATAATAAGCTAAGTTTGAATTTCGACCCTATTACCCATACTGTTCAATCCAATAATAATGGAGACATTGAATTAAAAAACGATGAAACAGGCCAACATATCAGAAGAAATGTAGTTCATCTAAAAAAAGTAGAAGGTGAATGGCAAGTACTGAATCATGAATCAAGAGAAGAGGACCAGGAATAACTTAAACCGTGATTGATAGGTTGAATGATGGGAAAATAAATAAATGATAATTCATGCATTGTATTGTTTTGTTTTATTTTATAAAATTCAATCAATTTAAAAAAAAGGGAAGAGATGTAGTGTATAGATATATGTAAATAATACTGTCGTCTCGAGTGACGTACCACGCAAAGGTAGCGGGGAGTGGGTGGCATTCGATGTCCGACCGCCGTAGGGAGAAGACGTGGTGCGTGTACTATATCGAGCCGATATTGGAGTAATTAGACTAGGTGAATAATTTCCAA